>OU015748.1:68240400-68277456 GCA_907169655.1 Acomys percivali | reverse complement strand
GACACAGCCTGCACAGGACACAGCCTGCACAGACACAGCCTGCACAGACACAGCCTGCACAGGACACAGGCTCACTGGACACAGCCTGCAAGGACACAGCCTGCATGGGACACAGCCTGCAAGGACACAGCCCGTCCACTGCCTGCCCACTGCCTGCCCACTGCCCACCCACTGCCTGCCCACTGCCCACCCACTGCCCGCCCACTGCCTGCCCACTGCCTGCCATACCATCCATCCTTCCTCTCTTCCTTCCTCTTCCTACAGGGTCTCACAAAGCACACTCTGTTCCTCCCATCTCTATTTCCCAAATGCTGCTATTACAGGTGTGTGCCACCACATCTGGTTTATTGCAGTGCTGGGAATCGAACCCAGGGCTCTGTGTGTTCTAGGCAAGCACTGTACCAACAGAGCAACATTTTCCTATCCTGGGTCTTAGGTGTTCATGACATAAGCGTTACCACTAAGGCCCACTCATTCCTACCCTCTTTCTGTGCCCTCACTCCATCCCCTGACCTCTACCCAGCCCGCTGCTGCCTCTTAGAACTGCTCATGTCTCAAACCCTGAGGCTGAAAGCCTCCTTTTGGCTGAAGATGTGGTGCTGGGCCTGGCCAGGAGGGCAAAGCCCCCTGCACACCCAATTCCTCCTCCGATGGCAGCTTCCCAGAGGGAAACAGTGGCCCTGACGGTGATGGAAAGGTCCATGGTGGCCTGGCTCACTCTGATGTGCCTGCTGGCCTAAGGCCGCATCCTGTGTGCTGTGGCTGAGGGGCAGGGTGACTCTGGGTCACGCTGTCAGGGAACACAGCCAGCCTGGGGGCTAAAGTACAAAATAACACAGGTGGTGAGCTTCAGCCACAGTCCTGGGTGCTGCCTCCTCCTCAGGAACCACCTGCCTGCTACAACTCCTCGGGTTGTAGTTGGAGAAGCCGCTTAGAGCACAAGACGGAGGGACCATGTGAGAGGAGCAATCCTTGCCAGACTGCAATGTAAGAGGCCCTGCTGGTGCATGCCTAGGTTCTTAGCACCCAGGAGCGAGGCAGGGGGATCTCTGTGAGTTCCAGGCCAGCCTGATCCCGGAACCTCTGTGAGGTCCACCGGCTCATGCTTCTGTTAGGGAGCCCAGTGTTTTCTCTCTTGACCCCACCATCCTTATGCATTCATTTTCACATGCAAAACTGGCTCCTCCTCCCCACATTGTCCCTCAGGCTATTCTCAACCTTCCCCGCTGCCACCCTGATCTCACACCACAAAACTGTTCTCCTTGCCACTTCATAGCTGTAATTTTGCTACTGTTTTGATTTGTGATGTAAGTATCTGTGCTTTTTGATGGTCTTAGGTGACCCCTGTGAAAGGGTTGCTCGAACCCCAAAGGGGTTGCAAGGCACACAAATGGAGAGCAGCTGTGCTATAGAAAAAGGATGGTGGAGGGAACACAGAACACAGCTTCCTTTCAAAGGAAGAAAGAAGAAAACCATGGCGTGGTGGCGTACGCCTTTAATCCCAGCACTCGGGAGGCAGAGGCAGGTGGATCGCTGTGAGTTCGAGGCCAGCCTGGTCTACAAAGTGAGTCCAGGACGTCCAAGACTACACAGAGAAACCTTGTCTTGAAAAAAAAAAAAAAACCAAAAAAAATCCAAAAACGAATACCATGGCCTGGGAATAACTTTAAAAATGTTCATTGTCCCTAGAAATAAGGGAAATGCAAACCAAAACAACTTTGAGACTTTATCTTACTCCGGTCATAATGTCAGAGATCAACAAAACAGCTGACAACCGATGCTGGTGGGGAGGTGGGGAGAAAAGAACCTTTATTTACTGTTGCCTTGCATCCCTATGGCTGCATGTCTATCGTCTGTGTCAGTACCATATTGTTTTTATTTATTGTTTATTGTTTTTATTACTATGGCTCTGTAATATATCTTGAGATCTGGAATAGTAATCCTTCCAGCAACGCTCTTTCTTTTTAACTTGGTTTGTTTTTTACTTTAAACTTAAAAAAAAAAATCATTTGTTGCATGTGCATGTGCCTAGGTGTGCAAGGTCACACTACTGTGAGAGAAATATGGGCTTACCCAGGGTTGCAGACTGGTATGAGGGCTCTGGAAATCAATGTAGAGACTCTCCAAGAGCTAGAAATTAACCTACCATATGACCCAGTTACACTATGCTCAGAGGAGCCCATGGTTATTCAGTCAGCTACAGTCTTTATCGCTCTATTCACAACAGCCAGGAAATGGAAACCACCTGGATGCCCCTCCACCGGCAAGCGGATAATGGAAGTGTGGTGCATCGTCACTGCGGAATGGTGCGCAGCTGTAAAGAAAATGAAATCACGGACTTTGAAGGTAACACATGGAACTAGCAAAGATCATATCGAGGGAGAGAACCCAGAGAGACAAATGTCACATGCCCTCTCTCATCTTTCTGTGGTTCCTAGCTCTAAACCTCTGGGTGTGAGTATATGCCTGGAAACCGGGAAAGTAAAGAGGGAGCAGGCGGGGACAGTGATAGAGAGGAAAATAGCAGGGCCTACGTGATCTGAAGGAAATGTGGGAATAGTGTGGGGCTCTAAGTAGTGATGGGATCAGAAGGTAAATACAGAAAGAGGATAAAACAATGTGGAGAAGCATACTATTAGCTATCTAAAAATATCTATAATACATGAGAGTTGGTATATAAGTATACATATATAGATTAAATGAAAGTTTTTTTATCTGGACTGACAATGTTCCATCTAAGAGCCAAAGACCGATTAACAAAAAAACCCACCACCAGACATGAGAACCCACTTTTGAGTTATTGACCAGTGTAGTCCACGAGACTCCCAAAACATTACAGGCTATTGCTATTGCCCTTAGTTACCCCCTAAATGTAGAAGGTAAGTCCTTACTGCTGAAGAGACCGTGCACTTTGAACACAGGAACCAGAGCCCCCAACAATTTGCTCAAGCAAGGGGTTGCCAAGGGAACAGGGTGGTCAGTGGGGGTGGGAGTGGGGGTGAGGGGGGTGGCGGCTCTGACTCAAACTGTTATTTTACTTTTTAGACAAAGCAAGTTTTGCTGACCCCTATTCGGGCCAGTTTGGTCGTGGACAGCTGCATGTGTGGCTGGGGAATTCTCACTGACCACCAAGGCCATAAGATATGCTTAGTCATAACATGATTTGTGGTTGAAGTCTTCTGGTGCAGGGACTTTTACCCAGGTCCAGAGATATAAACAGACTTTCCTTAGAACCTAAACATTGGCTCTTAGTCAGCCTGACCTCATCCGGGGAGTTCTTTCTGGGCCAGAGTTAGAGGTCTTTTGTGATACAATGGCGCCTAACAGCCCTTTAGCAGAATGGAGTCTGACTGCTGCTAATGTGGTCCCTGTGTATTTGGGCCCTTCAGTACCAGAAACCTAGCCAACTACCCAGGGCTAGAAAAGTCATGGATCTTGAAGGAGAATCTACATCTGCCACTTTACTTAACCAGTATAATTCCTAACTACACTCTACATATTTGTCCTTAGATCTACACTTAAGTGTTGTCCTCACTCCCCACCAGGGACTTCTCTTTGCAACAGACAGAGACTGTTAATTACAGAAAACTACAGCTAATCAACATACAGAGGCGTGCAGCGCAGTCCCCACTAACACATCTACAATGCCACTCCGGCACCCAGCGCTCAGGGTCATCGAGGAAGAGGGCGTGGAAAGAGTGTAAGAGACAGAGGATGGGAAGTTTGTTGTGAGACGTTTTTGTCTCCTGGAAATGTCAGAAACTATACCCATGAAGTCTCCCCAACATGGTTGCCTAAACATGACGTGAATAAGAATGGCAGCAGTATGTACAGTTTCCGGAAGGGGCAAGGTTTGCAAGGCCTTATTAACATTAGACAAAGACCGACAGAGTAGATGTGTGCTAATTCAGAACGTGGCCATTCCGGCAAGAGATCACACCTGAAGATCTTCCAGGTCCGTGTGATCCGGCTGGAATACAAACACGCCTTTAATCCAGGAGACAGAAGCAAACAGATCTGAGTTCAAGGCCAGCCTGGTATAGAGCAAGTATCAGGTAAAGAAAAGCTTAGGTCCAGGCATGGTGGAGCACGCCTTTAATCCCAAAACGAAGGTAAAGTTAGTTTGTAGAAGGAAGTGCACATGTTTGAAAGTGATGTCTAATTGAGTGGCAGAAAAGGTGACAAAACAGAGAAGATTTGACAGAATAGGATATACAGAACTCTGGGCAGTGCCAAGGGAGGAGGGAATCGGCTCTTAAGAGACAGCTAGAAGCTGGCCGAGGTCTGTGGTGGCTACCCAGGAAGGTCAGCAGCGGTCAGTTAACTCGGGCCCCACATGGTTGCTGTCGTCAACATCTGGAGCAGCGTGGGGCACTGTGGCCAGAAGAAAATAGTGACTTCAACCACTATTCTTCACTCTTTCTACAAGACCTTTTGTGTTCCCCAGTGTCCTGTGGGGACCTCCCTCTGGGAATCTTCCTCAGTGTCTCTGTTGCCACTGGGACAGAATGCCGCAGCACCAGCTATAGGCTCCGGTCTGTGGATTCTCGCCTGAAGCCACAGCCCTTTCCTGATAAGCTGGATGTTGAGCTAGGCTGGAGTCAACAGTGAGTTGCTGATTCTGTGCCCAGCCCCAAAGACTGGAGGGAAAAGTCACATTCAACTGGAAGAAACTGCTTGCAGCAGGCCCGGGGACTGTAAAGGGGAAAGGGACCATCTCTCTACTTTTGGGGCATTTCTGAGAATTCTCTGACATCTGGCTTTTTCATTGCCCCTCTGGCATCTTCTTCCTCTAGCCTACTCCAAAGTAGGCATATTTATTCTCCGGTGTGTGAGTGCGTGTGAAGCACGCCCATATGTGCATGCACAGAGAGAACAGGTCACACCAATTATCTTCTCTGTCGCTCTCCGCCTTATGTTCTGAGCAGGGTCCCTCACTGCACCCGCAGCTGACTACAGTGTGCGTCAACTTGCCAGACTTTGAGCTTTACACACAGATGCTGGGATCAACTCTAGGCCCACGTGCTCACGTGGCAGGCGTTTTACCCAGTGAGCTATCTCCCTAGCTCCAGAATGTTATTTCTCCTCCTCCTCCCTCTCCTCCCCCTCCTCTTCCCCCTCCTCCCCCTCCTGCTCGTTTTCCTTTCTCCCCTTCCACCTCCTCCTCCCTCTCCCCGTCCTCTTCCCTCTCCCCCTCCTCCTCCTCTCCCTCCTCCCCCTCCTCCTTCCCCTTCCCCTCCTCCCCCTCCTCCTTTTCCTTCTTCCCCTTCCACCTCCTCACTCTTCTTCAAGACAATGCCTCACTGTGTATCTCAGGGTGATCTAGAATTCAGGCTGGCCTCAGACTCACAGAGATCTTCCTCTGCCTCCTGAGAGCTGGGATTAAAAGCGTGTCCCACCAGGCCAGCCCACAATATTTACCTTTTGGGTTTATTTACTTATTTTTAGATAGGTTCTCACTATGTAGTTTAGGCCGACTTGGAATTCACAGTCCTCCTGCTGGGATTATAAGCCTGTAAACCTGGCTAGGTATAAAGATTTTTTTTTTTAAGCTAGGCATGGCAGTGCACACCTGTAATCCCAGCACTCGGGGAGACAGAGGCAGGTGGATCTCTGTGAGTTCAAGGCCAGTTTGTTCCGTAAGACAAGTCCAAGAAAGTCAGGGCTACACAGAGAAACCCTGTCTTGAAAAACAAAACAAAGCCGGGCGGTGGTGGCGCACGCCTTTAATCCCAGCACTCGGGAGGCAGAGGCAGGTGGATCGCTGTGAGTTTGAAGCCAGCCTGGTCTACAAAGGGAGTCCAGGACAGCCAAGGCTACACAGAGAGACCCTGTCTCAGAAAACCAAAAAAAAAAAAAAAAGAAAAGAAAAGAAAAAGAAAAACAAAACAGAAACAAACAAACAAACAAACAAACAAAAACTTTTAAATCCAACTTCTGAGCTGAGAATGAGACAGAATGTACTCAGATAATGGAATTGCTAAGACTGGGACATAGAAAAGGAGAAGGGAGGAGGAGCTGGGGGCCTTGGGCTGCCGGGGTGGGGGTGGAGTTCATCTCCTAGACAATCTGCCCTCATCAAGTGCCCTCGTTGCACAGTTAGTATTCATACTATGCAGGTGTTTTAGTTAGGGTTTGCTTGCTGTGAAGAGACACCATGACCATGGCAACTCTTATAATGGGAAATATTTAATTGGGGCTGGCTTACAGTTTAGAGGTTTAGTCCATTATCATCATGAGGGGAAGCATGGCAGCATGCAGGCAGACATGGTGCTGGAGAAGGAGCTGAGAGTTTAGCACTAGACCTGGTTTGAGCATCCGAGACCTCAAAGCTGGATCCCAGTGACACACTTCTTCCAACAAAGCCACACCTACTCCAACAAGGCCACACCTCCTAATAGTGCCACTCCCTATGGCCTTTGGGGGCTGTTTTTATTGAAGCCACTGACTAACCCAGGTTAGGACTAGCTGCTGCTCCACGGTGAGCATCCTTGCAGCCTAGCATCCCACTTCCTGGTGATGGAGCAACTCAGTAGGACACACCCATTCCACTTCCTGGTGATGGAGCAGCTCTGTGGGACACACTCTGACTCTGGGTACAGGTGGCTTTGCCAGTTGGACAGATGATAACTATGCCTCATGCCTCAGGCATCCGACGGCCCATGGACACAGCATGGGGGGAGTTTGAGAAAGAGATGAAGAGGGAAGATCACAGGACGTCACATAGACAGTGCAGGCTGTGTTCACACCTCTGGCTGGGCGGCACATGGACAGTGCAGGCTGTGTTCACACCTCTGGCTGGGCGGCTCATAGACAGTGCATGCTGTGTTCACACCTCTGGCTGGGCAGCAGTGAGCCACTTGCTCAATCTCTCTGAGTCTTGCTTCCCTCCTCAGAAAAGTGAGACAATGTCACATGTAGCACGAGGATTTGAGACACAGGAAACTTGTAGGCGGATACATGATCTTCCTGTAAGCAAGGCACCAAGAGCTCTTGACCGGCTCCTGGTGTTAAAGGAATCCTGAGAATGGTCCCATGATGCTTGTCATTTGGAAAATAGTAAACAGAATCCCTGCTCTCCTCCCTCACGTAAGACCTGAGAGAGCAAAGCTTTCTCCTCTCAGAGCAGGGAAGGGCCTTCCTGGGCATGACACAAAATCTGGAAGCCACAGAGAAAGAGAAGATCAGCTTTCACACAGATGAAAATTATTTGCCTCAGGGAAAGCAGTGGGAGACTAACGACAAAGTGCAGAAAATCACCACAGCCACATTCCAAAGAGATAACTTCCTTCATAAATAATTTCTGCAAATCAATAAGTAAGAGACCTAAAATAAGGCGGGGTGACGCACAGCTATAATTTCAGCACTCAAGAGGTAGAGAGAAGGGACTCAAAGTTCTAGATAGCCTGTAGACCCTGCCTGAAAATAAAAACAGAAAACAGAACAAAAGCTACGGTGAGACGTGGCTCTAGTTTGTTCTATTGCTGTGGTGAGACACTGTGACCAAAAGCAACAGGGGAAGGAGGGGGTTCTTTCTGCCTACAGGGGGAAGCCTGACTGGGCCCGCAGGTCAGTCAACAGGAAGGGGAGCAGGAACGGATGGGACAAGAGACGGGGGGGGGGGGGGGGGGGGAGGGAGACAAGACGGGATTCCGATCAAGTCTCCGTTTAATGGGCGGCAGAGCAACAGTACATATAGTCAACAGAAAGAGGGGCGGGAGGCGGTGGGGTGGAGGAGCGAGGGAAGCAGGTGTCCAAGTTCTCCAAAAACATTGGGTACAACCAAACAGGATACAGGAAAAAACACCAAATGTAACCAGTGGAAAGGTACGCTCAGTACAAACCCTGAGTGCACGGCCTTAAGCGATATGGCGAAAGACAGCAGGGCTCCCTACAGGAGCCCATCACTGAAGGAAGCCAGGGAAGAAGTCGAACAGGACCTGGAGACAGGCCTGCCTGCTAGTCCACATGCATTACCTCCGAAGAAGGAACTCACTTCCCAGCCAGAAGGCATGGCAGGAGTCATACGGGGTGCTCTAGCAGCTGGCTTGCAGACCAGCTTATGCTCAGCTAGTTTTCTTGGCACTACCAGTCGGTGCTGGCCACCGCAGGCTGGGCCCTGCCCCATTAATGAACGATTAAGGCAGTCCTCCACAGACCCATCCATAAGCCAACTCGACTGAACAATCCTGCAATTGAGACTCCCTTCTCAGGTGTGTCTAGGCTGTGTCTAGTTGACAGCTAAAGTTGACTAGGATAGATATCAATTAAAACTCTTGTGTATCCGGTGCCAGCAAAATGGCTCAGTGGATAAAAACCTGCCATCCAGCCTGACAGCCTGGGCTGATTCAATTCACAGCACCTACAATAGTGTAAGGAGAGACCCATTTCCCACAAATTGTTCTCTGACCTCCACATCCATGCCCATACACACATCCTCATACATAAACACGCATGCACAAAATATACAAACAGAAGTAGAAATAAAAACCACCCACAACCTTCAAATTGACAAAGACCCCAACTTTGGTTCATACCATCAGTAAAGTCCAGGGACACATGTTTTCTCATATTGGGATGAAAATGAAAACCATTTATTCCTTATAGAAGGCAACTTGGCAAGTCTCTCAAAACCTAGGTTTCATATATTGTTGATTTAGCAATGACATTTAGGACTTTATCTCATAGATAGGTTTATGTAAAATATAGAAGATTGTAGGGGGCTGGAGAGATGGCTCAGAGGTTAAGAGCACTGACTGCTCTTCCAGAGGTCCTGTGTTCAATTCCCAGCAACCACATGGTAGCTCACAATCATAATGTGACATGATGCCCTCTACTGGCGTGTAGGTTTGTATGCAGACAGAGAGCACTGTATACATAATAATAAATAAATCTTTAAAAAAAAAAGAAGAGAGAGAGAGAGAGAAAGAGAGAGGATTACAAGCAACTACACATCCATGAATGGCAGCTTACCTAGTTCTAGTGTGATTAGATTACATCATACCAGTGAGCTCAGGGGTTGACTTTGTATACAGTAATATGGAAAGTATATGCTAATGTGAAAGCACATGCTAATGTAAAGCATATGCTAACAAAAAAAGTATATGCTAATGTGAAAACATATGCTAATATGAAAAGTATATGCTAATGTGAAGATGTGACTATTGACCACGGGCTCTCACTTGTGTTGTAAATGGATGAGTAGGACCGTTTCTGTGTCACTCCATGTTACTGCTGGCCACTGCCATTCGCAGCGAAGAAGGTGTTGTTAGATAACGGAGCCTGGACCAGGCCAAGGATGTCTCCTCTTGCTGGTCATAAAATCTTGTTTGGAGAGAGGACAAGCCCACATGCTGTGACCCAGACTGTCCTACAACTCACTACAACCCTCTTACCTCAGCCTCAGAAATACTGAGTTTGAATAGGTTTGGACCCCATAGATTCACGTGTTTGAATGTTTGGTCCATAGGGAGTGGCACTGTTAGGAGGTGTGGCCCCGTTGAAGGAAGGTGTCCCTGTGGGTGGGGTTGGGCTTTGAGGTCTCATAGGCTCAAGCTCCGCCCAGTGTGGAATTCCAGTCCCCTCCAAGATGTGAAACCCTGGGCTCCGCCAGCGCCAAGTCTGGCTATACGCTTCCTGCCATGATGATAACGGACTGAGCCTTTGAAACTTTAAGTCAGTCCCAGTTTAATGCTTTCCTTGACGAGTTGCCATGGTCATGGTGCCTCTTCACCGCGATAAAACTTTAACTAAGACATGGAGACCCCAAGGGTGAACCACCACGCCCAGCTAAAATTCAGAGATGTTAGCTGTGCCCCCCAAACCTTCCTCAGTCTCGTACCTTTCCTGAGAATACACTGAGCTTTCTCAATCCTCCACACTCTTCCCTCGTCATCTTATTCTTCGTGTTGTTCAGACTTCTTACTGAGCTAAACTGGGTGCCACCTCCTCCAAGAAGCCTTCATTGGTTCTCCACATGAAGATGGATTTTCCTCTGGTACACTCTCTAGAGTACTGTAACAATTTTACGGAAGTCTTTGGGATGGGCTCTGAAGGGAAGGAAAGACATGGATGTTTATCGTGGACTGCCTTGCATCTGGGATAACCCGGGGCTTTCTTCCAAGCCTCCTCTTCTAGTTTCCTGGTGTTTATGATTCATCAGGACCCATCCATCCCTCTCTTGCACAGTGACCTCCTTCCCCAGCCAAGCCCTCCTGGGTGCTTCCTGGAGACAGCGGCTAGGGTACCTGTAACCTGCCTGCTGTCCTGCCCCAGGGTGTTCTCTCTTAGATTCCAGCTTGCCGGCTTGGTGCCTGGCCCGAAGGAGACCTAGGCCAGCCGCTAGGGGGTGATGGAGCTCTCCTTTGTATCCTACATAAAGCAGGCGAGACTGACAGCTCCCAGGGCTCTCCCGGCTCCGTCCTCGCGTCAAAACCAAGAAACATTCAAAAAGGAAAGTAATCCACGCATATATGGTTTACACCTATTTTCAGGAAGAGTGAACCAAAAAAGAAATTAAATCAGAACACCTCCCCCCCCAATTCCCAAGGTAAGAAATTGCTTATCTTTATGCTATTGTCTGCTCTCCATTAAAATGCTCTTCTAATAATGGGCGCTCAGAACCCAGGAACCTCTTGTTCTCCAGGAGGCATTTGACAAAGAAAAAGAAAATTGCGGCCTTTCTCACTCCCTCGGCAGTCTCTCTTATTGTATTTGTCACGTGCTTTAAGGTCTAAATTAAGAAATGTAAATGCAATCACTGGCTCGACTTAGGTCTTGACAGCGTGTTTGGCTTCCTGGCCCGCAAGGACCTTGGAATTCCTCTGCGTCCCCGCACAGCAATGCCCCCTAGCGGTGAAGCTGCAGCCTGGGCTATGACAGAGCCGTTTCCCCCTCAGGCAAGGCAAGCTTTCTGTGGGTCTCTCAGCTCTTACTGAGCACTCCTCAGTGCATCCAATTTATCCCATCTTTAAAGAAAGATCCAGTGTGTTTTCATATCGAGCCAGGAGTGGTGGTCCGTCTAAAAAAGCTCTTCCCTTCTCTGTGTGGGCCTGCTCTACCATAAAGTGACAAGGCAGCGGGAATCCCGCCTTCCTTTCCCTTGCACCTCGGTCCCACACCACACGCTGCTTGAACCCTACAGCCTGGCTTGCTTAGCAGAGACATCGCCTAACCCCTCTGGGAGAGAACTTAGGGCATGGGTAGAGGCTCAGGGCCCAATACCTACAGTCAGTTTAACGTCCTTCATTTCCTTACCTTCTTTGCTGGGGTACCTTGTCCCTCCACAGTGGCATCCAGTGTCTCCACCTGGCCCCTGGTGGAGAGGGGGCATGCTCAGACACAGCCTCTCCTATGCAAAGTGCCCCAAATGGGGTTGGATACAAGTGCCCTTCTCCCAGAGTTCCGGAAACACACTTCAGACCCTCCAAACAATCCTTGAGACCTTCCTTGGCCAGCAGATGTGCCGTGGAGGCAGTCTTGCCAGCTCACCACTAGCCACTTCTACCAGAAGCTTCTCTTTGGATGAGGGTTATGGACAGATACGGTATCTGGATCTCTCCAAGTCATGTGCGTGTATGTGTGTGTGCGCACTCGTGTATGTGTTTGCATATGTCTGTGTGCGCGCATGCATGCATGTGTGTGTGTGTGTGTATGTGCATGTGTGTGTGTATGTGCATGTGTGTGTGTGCATGCATGTGTGTGTGTGTGTGTGTGTGTGTATTTATGCATATTGCACATGGAGACCAGAGCATTAAACCTCAGGAGTCTCTCACTGGCCTGGAGCTCACTGGGTAGGCTAGGCTGTCTAGGCAGTATTTCCCAAGGGCCCAGTTGTCTCCAGCTCACCATCCTGGGACTACAAGCAAGTGCCACACTTAGCTTTAAAAAAAAAACAAAAAAGTTCTGGGGATCAGATTCAGGGATTCAGGCCCTTATGCTTGCAGACAAATGCTTCGCTGACTGCCCGGCCCTCTCCAAGTCTTACCCGGTTTCTCTACTCATACCCAGCTTCCTCAAGGACCTGCATTATCCTAAGCCTTTGTTTACCATCGTGGCTTTTGTGGGATTTTGGAATGAAATTGTACCCCACCCCACATTCAAGTCCAAACTCGTAATACTTCAAAATATAACTGTATTTGAAGATAAGCCTTTTGTTTTGTTTTTGAGACAAGATCTCATGTAGTCCAGGCTGTCTTGAAACTCACTATGTAGCTGAGATTCTTTTTTTAAAAAATTAAACATTTCATTATTTTATGTGAACGTATGTTTTGCCTGCGTATGTTTCTGTGCACCATGTGTGTGCAGTGGCTTGGGAGACCAGGAAGAGTATAGGATAACCTGGGGCTGGAGTTACAGGAAATTACTTCAGGCACTTTCAGCCCTGCCTCTGCTCCAGGCTCCCTCCTGAATCTGATGTCAAGATGTCTTCTGGGACTGTGGTCATCTAGAGATGCCACTGGAGAGGAGGATCTGCTCCCAAGCTCACTGTGTGGCTGTTGGCAGTGGGTCTCACTGATGGTGGCAAATGTTGCCAATGTCAGTTGCTTGCTGTTGAGTGTCTCCATGGGGCAGTTCTTGGTGGGGTGGCTGACTTCCCTCACATTGAGTAAGGAACCAATGGGCTCAGTGGAACACAGACTTTAAACGTTTTTATCCCTTATTTATTTTATGAGCTGAGTATGGACTTGTGCATGCTGGACAAACCCTACCACTAAGACACATAACCAACCCCAGACGGATCTTCTAGCCCAACGTCATAGTCATAGTGGCAGCCAACGACATTTGGGGCATTCCACTCAGTAGAGGAAGTCAAGAGGCGCAGCCTACATGTGAGAGGAAGAAACTGTACACCAACAGCTGTGCCTATGCACATAGAGGTGGGGGTGAGAGAGAGGGAGGGAGGGAGAGAGAGGGGGAAGGAGGGGGACAGGGAAGGAGGGAGAGGAGGGAAGGGGAGGGAGGGAGGGAAGAGGAAGAGGGAAGGAGGGAGGGAAGGAGAGGGAAGGGGAGAGGAGGGAAGGGGAGAGAGGGAGAGACAGAGACAGAGACAGAGACAGAGACAGAGACAGAGAGAGGGCTAGACATCTCTGATCCTAGGTGCTGGCTAGAGGAGCTACCCAACAGGGCAGTCTAACATCCCACTTAAGAGCTCTTTGGATCACTTAGCGCTAAGGTCAGCTTTTTCTTTCTTTCTTTTTTTTTTCCCCTTGACGTCTTCAATCAAAGCAGAGGATGAGGAAGGAGCCTCAACATTCTATTGCACTAGCAAGCAAGAAAGCAGAGTGTGAGTCCTCATCTTCAGAGATTTGGCAGTGGAAAGATACAGGATGCTCCAGTGGCTGTTTTCCAGTGAAGTAGGAAATGTGGTCGCTAGCTAGCACTGAGTCACCGAGGGTGTGACAAAGATTGCAAACTGAAACACAAAGCCACATTTCCTGGGATTCCCCTTCCATTTTATAGAGTGGCCTGGCTAGGAACTACATTTCCCAGAATCCTCTATACCCACTACATGAGCAGTTCTTGCTAATAGAGTAGGAAGAGAAGCAACCTATGGTGTTTCCTGGCCAGGGAGCTTAGGAAGCAAGCCTCTTCCCTCTCAGAGCATAAAGCATTTCAAGGATTCAGAACGATGACGTCACAAGAAAAACAATAACAAGCACCAAAACCACAAAACAAAGCAAAAAACATCTGGGCCACGGAAGGACACTAACCAAGAAAACCTGCTCTGGCTTTGTACACGAGCAAGGAACCGACATTATGTCTGAAGCCACTGGAAGTTCAATTTGATGACAACAGGGGCTTGAAACTTGAGAGACAGCACGCGACTGTCAATGAGTGGACACAGAGCAGCGGGAAGTCAGCCCGGCCTGAAGAGCCTCACTGACCTTGGCAGGACACTGGACAGTGGTGACCCATAGCCAGGGATGGGCAGGGCTAGCTGTGACCCCAGGGTACCCTGAAAATGGCGGAAACTGGACTTCCTGCCACATACTCACAGTAAGTCTGAAATGACTGTGGCCCATTATTATGACTGCCAACAGCAGCAAGCATTTTTATTTGTTCCAGATCAAACTAGCCTCCAGATGTCAGTCCCAGGCATAAGCGTGCTGCCTCCTGCCCTCCATATCTGATGTCTCAAATGACAGCAGGCCTGTGTTCTGATTCAGGGTGGGCAGAGCTGGCCCCCTGAAGGAGCCACCACAGTTCTGCTTTGTTCTTGGGCAGGGCTAACTCTAGCCAGATTCCCTGACTGCTTGGGAATCCCACCACCTTTAGGAGACCGCACGCACCGTCCCCCCACCCCCACTCAACCTTCCAGGGCTAAGCACTGTGGGGTTTTGTTGTTGTTGTTTGTTTAAGATTTATTTATTTATTATGTATATAATGTTCTGCCTGCATGTACACCTGCAGGCCAGAAGAGGGCACCAGATCTCATTACAGATGGTTGTGAGCCACCATGCAGCTGCTGAGAATTGAACTCATGACCTCTGGAAGAGCAGACAGGGCTCTTAACCTCTGAGACATCTCTCCAGCCCCAGAAGAGAGAGATTTACATCTTTTGGGGAAGCAAAACACCAATAAGGCAGCACCTGTGACCAGCTTCTACTCTAGCAGCAGAAAACTCCCTGGGAGCAAAGGGTGAAAAGCCAGTGACCTGTTCCCGGGAGAATACACAGCGATGTTGGTGGCAACAGGGAGTGCCAGGGCCAGCATGCTAGGCTGGCCATTGCTCCCGTGGAGATCTTTCCAGGCAGTGAAGTCTGAATTTTATCCTCTCTCTTCCCAGTCCCTTGACCTCATCACACAAAAGTTGAGAGGAGTTGAATCCAAGTTTCTGACAAGTCCTAGAAAAGTGTTAACACCCTTCCCCGTTTCCTTCTTACTCACATTACACACACACACACACACACACACACACACACACACACACACACACACCTCCATCCCTGTTACTTCTTATCCTATCAAATAAGAGATGTCTCTACCCATCCACCCTGATGCTGAGCCCTGTTACCCTGAGGCATCGCCAGGATTTTTCTGGCCGAAGACAGGGCATGGTAGGGTTATGGGGGTGACTGAAGGATGGGGACCTCCCTGACCTGCAGCTGTGGGTCCTATGCTGCGAGGCCCCCACTCAGCCTCCCAGTCGGCCTCCCAGGCTCCCCTCTGAATGTCTTGCACGTGTGTGTCACATCTGCATCTGGGTCTGATAAACTCATTAATCTCACTCTCTTAAAGGTAAGAGAGCAAATCGTAGTTCAACTGGCCTTCATATTTAAACAACATGTAAGAAACGTTTGAAGCTTACTTTTTCTCCTCTCTCTTTTTACAATTTATTTTGGCTGGCCTTAACCACCAACGTAACCAGTGATAACTCTCATGATCTTTCTGCCTCCACTTCCAGAATTCTGTGATTACCAGGCATGAGGAGCCATGTCTGGTTCGTGCTGTGCTGGGAATCGAACTCAGGGCTCTGAGCAGGCTAGGCAAGCACAACCAACAGAGCTAGATCCCTAACCTTGTTATAAGAATGACTTAAGAAAGTACAGCTTTGCTGGGCGTGGTGGCGCATGTCTTTAGTCCCAGCACTCGGGAGGCAGAGGCAGGTGGATCGCTGTGAGTTCGAGGCCATCCTGGTCTACAAAGCGAGTCCAGGACAGCCAAGTCTACACAGAGAGACCTTGTCTCGAAAAACCAAAAAACCAAAAAACAAAACAAAGCAAGCAAGCAAACAAACAAAAAAAACCAAAACAACCACAACCACCACCACAACAACAAACCACAAAGAGAGTACAACTCTTAGTAGGATTTGTTATCAGATGCCTTTAATCCCAGGGAGACAGAGGAAGGCATACCTCTGTGAGTTCAAGGCCAACAGAGTGTACATAGTAAGGCCAGTCAGAACTACATAGTGAGACCCTGTCTTAAACCAACAACAACTCTTGCCCAGCATGGTGGTTATGGTGGTGCAAGCATTTAATCCCAGCACTCTGGAGGCAGAGGCAGGAACATCTTTGTGAGTTCAAGACCAGCCTGGAGATATATATATATATCCTGTCAAAACAGAAACAAACAAACACAAGAAAACAGAACTATAACCCTCTCCAAGTGGCTCACACCTGTAATCTCAACATTATGGGAGACAGAGGAAGAGCTATTACATGAAACAAAAAATGAAAAAAGAACATTTAGTGCACCAGGTCTTCCTCAGCTGAAGCGGGAAGTTGGTCTATGCTGACGCTCGCAGCTGCAGCCATTTAGAGTGAGCGCTAAGATCTGAAGCGGCTGCTAACTTCTTTCAAGGCTCCTCATTCTCCCTAGAAATCCTGAACAATTTAAGAACAAGCACCCACGCTATTACAAAGTATAAAAGGCAAACAATAGCGACAGTAAAAATGATTGGAACATGGCAGTGCTGTGGTTCCAACACTGAGATGGCTGAGGAGTTCCAGGTCAGTCTGGGCTTTATGGTAAGACTCAGTCTCAAAAGCAAAAGGAAAACCCAACACAAGCACACACATGGGCACACATATACACGCCTTCAGTAACTTAAAATATAGAAGATTTTCCCACTAACAACACAAAAAGCTGCCATTTTAGGGGTTGGTGTTGTTGTGGGTTGTGTCAGACAGACAGACAGACAGACAGACACACACACACACACACACACACATACACACACACACACTGTCCATAGTCTGGCTCTATCTAGAAGATTGTTTTGTTGTTGTTGTTGTTGCTTTGTTTTCCTTCTTCTTTTGATTTTTCGAGACAGGGTTTGTCTGTGTAGCCCTGGCTCTGTCCTGGAACTCACTATGTAGACCAGGTTGTCCTCGAACTCACAGAGGTGAGAAGTTGTTTAAGATCTGCCAGTGATAGGCCTGAGCCACTGGTTCTCAGCATTAGAGGCACATCGGTGTCCCCTTCAGAGTTATTTACAAATGGCTGAAGTCTTAACCTGAGCTAACCTTTCTTTGAAATGCATGGTTTTGGCTGGAGTGTTGGCTCAGCTGTTAAGAGCAGTGGATGTTCTGCAGAGGACCCAGGTTCAGTTCCCAGCACCCACATGGTAGCTCATAACCATAACTCCAGTTCTGGGGAATTAGACACCCTCTTCAGACCTCTGCGGGCACCCAGACACAAATGTGGTCCACATACACACATGCAGGCAAAACATTCACACACATAAATAGAAACACATCTTCCCTTTTATAGCCCTAGTGCAGAACCATGTAGCGCAGACCTCCAAATGTGGAGGTGCTCAGTGCATGTCTCCTTATTTTATGTATTATTTTCACTTTCTTTCTTCCTCGGCTTCATTCTTAGCCCCCCTGTTGTGTGTAGCTCCATGGATTTGATATATATAGCTGAGATATGCCTTGATCCTTATACATACATAATGTTAGTTTTGTGTGTGTGTGTGTTTTAAATTTTCATTTGCATTCATTTGATGCATGTGCTGGTTAGTTTTATGTCAACTTGACACAAGCTAAAGCCATCTGAGAGGAGGGAACCTCAATTAAGAAAATGCCTCTCTAAGATCAGGCTGTAGGCAAGCCTGTAGGCATTTTCTTAGTTAGTGATTGACCGGGTGGGGGGGGGGGCTGGCCAAGCTCATGGTGAGTGGGGCCATTCCTGGGCTGCTGCTCCTGGGTTCTATAAGAAAGCAGACTGAGTACTTGCCTCAGCAGCACATATACTAAAATTGGAATGATACAGAGAAGATTAGCATGGCCCCTGAGCAAGAATGACACTCAAATTCGTGAAGCATCCCATAGTTTTCTCTTCACTTACCAGGAGATTGGGATAGATGTGAGGACATCCTACTGAGACTCTAGGTAAGAGAAATATAGGAGATGGGGAAATAGAAGGACCCAGACAAGAAGAAGATCATGATGGGTGGATCGGGGCCCAGGGGGGTCTGCTCAACTATTGCACTAACCAAGGACAATACAATAGTAAACATCGAACCCCTACTCTGATCTACCCAATGGACAGGACATTCTCCACAGTTATGTGGAGAGTGGGGACTGACTCTGACATGAACTCTGGTGCTCCATATTTGACTACTTCCCCTTGGTGAGGAGGCCTGGTGGCACTCAAAAAAGCGTAAGCAGGCTACCAGGATGAGACTTGACAGCCTATGACCATATAGTGGGGGAGGAGGTCCCCCCTTGGTCATAGACCTAGGGGAGGGGAATAGGGTGAAAGTGGGAGGAAGGGAGGAATGGGAGGATACAAGTGATGGGATAACAATTGAGTTGTAGTCTGAATAAAGTAATAAAAAAAAAAAAAAGCAGACTGAGCAAGCCATAGGGAGGAAGCCGGTAAGCAGCACCCCTCCATGGCCTCTGCATCAGCTCCTGTCTCCAGATTCCTGTCCGGCTTATGTTCCTGCCCTGACTTCCTTTGGTGATGAACAGTGATATGGAAGTGTAAGCCAAATAAACCTTTTCCTCCCCAAGTTGCTTAGGTCGTGGTGTTTCATCGCAGCCTTAGGAGCTCTAACTAAGACAATGCTGGGTGTTTCCGGTGCCATAGGTGTTTGTTTCTTCAGTTTCTCAGAGGTGACTTTTTTCATTCTGTGCAGCTTTGGAACAATGTGTTCCCTTTTAGCGGGAAGGTGTCACTGTGGTGGGGAGCTCATGCATGTGTTAATGCAGCTCTACGTTCAATGGTACATCTTCAGTGGCTCACCTGGATGTCACAGTGACCAGAGAATCTACAACTGAATCCTTAAGTTCAGTGTGACTCTCAGCATTTGCAAGCATGTGCAGCAAAAATGCAGTAGCGTCTTTTTGGACTCCCTACCCCTGTGTCCCACCCACTGTATTGAAGAGTCCAGCCTGACCTAAGGACGGCCAGCTTGAGTTTAAATTTCCACTACCTCAGGAATGTGCTTACCCCTCCTAGTTGAGAAAGTCCCCAACTATTGTTAGCTCAACTCAGAAAACCCGCGCCTTTTCCTCCCACCTCCGCCCTTTCTCCCGCCTGTGCGATTACTTAGCCAATCATTTTAAAGGTCAACTAGCCAATTATGTTCGTACTCTGTAAACATATAAAAAGCCGTTGCTCCTGCTCTTCGGGTTCTGAGCTTGGTGGACCCTAGCGCGTCGGCTCAAACTCAGGCGATCGGAGTCTGACAGTATAACCTGGGCGCACTTACCAACCCAACCCTTTTACTGCCAGAATATGCACATCTTTAGAGTGACATGTTTCATATATTTGGCAGCTTTTTGGATATGCAAATCATACCCTTGGTGGCCTGGGCAGTTTCATGGGTGTTATTAAAGCTTTAAGATTTAAACCTATTGAGCCGGGCGTGGTAGTGCACACCTTTAATCCCAGCACTTGGGAGGCAGAGGCAGGTGGATCGCTACGAGTTCGAGGCCAGCCTGTTCTACAAAGCGCGTCCAGGACAGCCAAGGCTAACACACCTTGTCTTGAGAAACAAAGACAAAAACAAAAAAATAAAATTAAGCCTATGTGATTGGCATGATTTTATAGGGTTTTCTGGACCAAGGGAGTGTCGAATCTTTTTCATAGGTCACCTCAGGAGAGGTCACAAGGAGAGGGGCATATGTGTTTTTTAATGGCTGTTCTGGTTTGGGTTTTAGGTTTAAAGACAGAGTTTCATGAGCCCCAGGATGATCTTGAATTTCTGATCCTCCTACAACTGGGACTATGGGCATGAGCTTGAATTAAGTGCTCAGCTACTGCCATGCCTGCCAGCATGCCACCATGCCATGCGTCCCACCATGATGACCATGGACCAAGCCTCTGAAGCTGTAAGCAAGCTCCTAACTAAATGCTTTCTTCTATAGGCTGTCTTGATAATTGGTTTCTCTCCTCAGCAATAGAACAGTGGCCAAGACTAAACTACCATACCTGGTTTCATGATGGGGAACCAAGCCAGGCAGATACATATTGGGCAAGCAATGTACCACATGAGGAAGGCGCATGCGCGTGCTTCCTGCCTTCTTACCTTTCCCTCCTCATATTATGGTTAAGGTTCTTTCCTTCTGGGTGAATGATTGTGTTCAGGGTTATCTGAGCCAGCCTTCAGCTCTCACAGCGATGCTGTCACTGGCCCTTCAGGTCTGCCCAGCTGTGACTGTTTTCCAGTGAGCACGCGGGCTCCTGAGGCCCTGGACAGGGGACTTGGTCTAGTAGTCATCGGTTGTTCTGGATGTAGAATCAGTGTTAGGGATCAATGTGCCCTTCATGAGGTTTCCACATACTTCGCTGTGGGACTGGCATATGCCTAGCTGAAATCTGAGCTTCTCTGATTGCTTTTACTTCACACAAATGCCCCTTTTGAGGCTCAGAACTGCCACAGAAGAAATGAGGGGTCCTATGGCAAGAAAGAGTAAATGTGAGTCTTTTCTTCTGAGCGCTATAAAATGTGTTTAGGACAGGGAATTCAGATCTATTTGGTTGGCTCCCCACCTAGAAAGACTTTTATGCAAATGTATTAATCCACTTCACCCTAGTAAAGCTTTCATTTATACAAAGGCCTCCAGCTGTATTCCTGGGTTTTGATGGCTTGGAACAGACCATTTATTTATTTGTTTGTTTACTTATTTGTTTGTTTGTTTGTTTATTCCTCTTCCTCCTTTATTGCCTGCACTCCAATTCTTTTTCATTTTTAAAAAATTTATTTATTTATTCACTTTACATTCCAGTCCTACCCACCCTCTCTCTTCCCCCACCTCCCTTTCCCTAGTCCTCAGAAAAGGGGAGCTCCCCCTACCCACCCACCCCCAGCTTATTAATTTGCATCAGGACTAAGCTTGTCCTCCTCCCCTGTGGCCTGGCAAGGCAGTCCTGAGGAGGGGTGGGGGGCATCCAGGGGTCGAGGGAGGGAAATGATCAAAAAGCAACAGAGTCCATGTCAGAGACTTTCCTGTCACCTCTAGGTCTTTTTCTCCTTCCCCCGACTTTTCCACAAGACTACACATCACCCAGTGCTTGGCTGTGAGTCTCAGTATCTGTTTCAAACTGCTGCTGTGTGGAGCCGCTTAGATAACAACTCTGCTAGGCTCCTGGTCTGCAAGCATAGCAGAATATCATTAATAGTGTCAAAGGTGGCTCTCTCCCATGGGCTGGGTCTTGGGTTAGGCCAGGCATTGGTTGGACGTTCCTTCAATCTCTGCTCTATCTGTTCTATCTTTATCCCTGTATATCTTGTAGGCACAGTAAATTTTGGGCCAAAGTTTTTGTGGGCGGGTTGGTGTTCTCCTCCCTCCACTAGGAATCTTGTGTAGTTAGATGGTGTCCTCTTCAGTCTCCATGGTCCCCTTCAGAAGCCTAACATAACTTAGGCCTCCAGCTTGTCACAGAGATGCCCCTACACAGTTTCTCTTTCCTGTACAGGGCTTCTGCCCTCCTGCCCCCACTCTCCCCAGGTCTGATGATCACCCTCATTTTTCTCTGCGCTCCCTCTCCTACCGTGTTCCCTCTCTTCAAGCATTACTGCTGTCTTTTCTGTTTCTGCTTCTGAGTGAGATTTAAGTATCCTCCCTTGTTACTTACCTTCTTTGGGTCTGTGAATTGTAGTATTGTTATTCTGTACTGTATGGCTAATACCCACTTATAAGTGAGTATATACCATGTGTGTCTTTCTGGGTCTGGGTTCCTCACACAGGATGGCTTTTCTAGTTCCATGCATTTGCCTGCAAATTTCATGATTTCTTATTTTTAATAGCTGAGTAGTATTCCACTGTTTAAATGTACCACAGTTTCTTTATCCATTCTTTGGTTGAGAGGCATCTAGGTTATTTCCATATTCTGGCTATTACAAATAAAGCTGCTATGAATATAGTTGAGCAAATATCTTCGTTGTATGGTGGAGCATCTTTTGGGTATATGCCCAGGAGTGGTTTAACTGGGTCTTGAGTTAGAGCTATTCCTTCTATCTTCTGAGAAAGTGCCAGATTGATTTTCAAAGTAGTTGTACAAGTTTGCACTCACACCAACAATGGAAGAGTGTTCCCCTTTCTCCACACCTTTGCCAGCATGTGCTGTCACTTTGAGGTTTTGATCTTAGCCGTTCTGATGGGTGTAAGATGGAATCTCAGAGTTGTTTTGATTTACATTTGCCTTATGACCAAGTGCTTCTTGGACATTCAATATTCCTCTATTGAGAATTCTCTATTTAGCTCTGTAACTCATTTTTTAAATTGGATTGTTTTGTTTGCTGGTGTCTAACTTTTGAATTCTTTATATATTTGGGATAGTATTCCCTTGTTGGATGTAGGATTAGTGAAGATCTTTTCCCAGTCTATAAACTATCATTTCGTTCTATTGGCAGTGTCCTTTGCCTTACAAAAGCTTTTCAGTTTCACGAGGTCTGATTTATTAATTGTTGATCTTAGAGTCTGAGCTGTTGGTGTTCTGTTCAAGAAATTGTCTCCTGTACCAATGAGTTCAAGACTCTTCCCCACTTTCTCTTCTAGTAGATTACTGTTTTTATATTGGGGTCTTTGATCCACTTGGACTTGAGTTTTATGCAGGGTGATAAACATGTATCTATTTGCATTCTTCTACATGTAGACATCCAGTTAGACCAGCACCATTTGTTGAAGATACTTTCTTCTTTCCACTGTATGATTTTGGCTCCTTTGTCAAAAACCTGGTCTAGTCTATTTGGTGTTTTGTAAGCTTCTTGCATGTTTAATTTGGGGGGGGGGTTGGTTTTTTGAGACAGGGTTTCTCTTGTAGTCCTGGCTGTCCTTGACTTGTTTTTTTTTTTGTAGACCAGGCTGGCCTTGAACTCACAGAGATCCACCTGCCTCTGTCTCCTAAGTGCTGGGATTATAGGTGTGTGCCACCATGCCAGGCCCTCTTGTATGTTTAAAGACAACTTTTTCTTTAGGTTGGGGAAATTTTCTTCTATGATTTTCATGAAAATATTTTCTGGTCCTTGGAGCCAGGATTTTTTTTTTTTTTCCTTCTATTCTTAGGTATTTTCATGGCGTCCTTGATTTCTTGGATGTTTTGTGTCAGAAATTTTTTCGATTTAATATTTTCTTGACAGATATATCAATTTCTTCAATTGTATCATCTACACCTGAGATTCTCTCCTCCATCTCTTGTATTCTGTTGGTGATGCTTATCTCTGTGGTTCCTATTCTCTTCTCTAAGTTTTCCATCTCCAGGATTCCTCAGTTTGTGTTTTCTTTATTGATTCTATTTCCATTTTCAGTTCTCAAGCTATTTTATTCATTTCATTCACCTGTTTTATTGTGTTTTCCTGTATTTCTTTAAGTGATTTATTAATTTCTCCTTTGAACGCCTCTATTTGTTTGATTGTATTTCCTGTATTTCTTTGAGAGATTTATTAATTTCCTCTTTAAATGCCTCTATCATCCTCATAAGCAAAGTTTTAAGATCATTTTCCTGTGTTTTAGCTGTGTTAGGAAATCCAGAGCTTGTTGCCATATTGCCCTGGTTTTTGTTGATTGTGTTCTTATGCTTGCCTTTAGCCATCTGGTTGTCTGTGGTGTTGGCTGGTTGTTTTCAGAACCCGCTGGGGGTCTCAGGCATGTGTGGGTAGCCCTAGGTCATGGGCTGGGATCTAAATCTCCTCCCATAGCTTATAGCTCTGCACGGCTGGCTGCGTCTCAGTTGGACCTATAGCCAGGAAATTAGGGTGTGTGTTTCTAACCTGTGTGATCCAGTGAGGTCCTGCAAGTCTCCTTAAAATAGCTAGTAAAGCCATGGATCTGTACATCTCTGGAGTCCAGAGTCATCTTTAGGATGGGGGTGGGTAGTTGGGGAAGTCTGAGGTGGTATCATGTGTGTCTAACAACCGGGATCCTCTCCTCTCTTGGGGAAACACAAATGATGCTGGGCAATTCAAAGTCAGCATCACAGAGGTTGCTTGTCCAGCAGACACTGGTACTCAGACTCGGCTGGATACCGTCACCTATGCCTGGGGACCATCTATTGTGCAGCCGGTCTCTGCAGAGGGAACCAATAAAACCTTGGACTGTAGACTGAGAGCCTGCCCCTGGTTTCCAGGAATTGTCCTCTGGAAGGCCAGAGGAGTCTGGAGTCCAGATGCTTGGGCTCCAGTTCTTTTCAGACTAGCCAATTGAATAAGATTGTGAGGTTGAACCCCAGACAATGGGGAAAAAGACACAGCCACCACCTGAGTTAGAATTAAAACCACATGTGCTTCCAATCTTCCAAGCATACCCTCTAGATCAAGAGTCACCTTTTGCAGACTCCTGGTGGTGGAGTGACTCTGCTTGCTATTACTCCAGTCTCTGTTTGCTGTCATATCCTGCCTCTAAGTGGGACCCTCTTCCCTCCCTTCACTTAAGGACATGGGTCTAGGGGGCTGGAGAGATGGTTCAGCAGTTAAGAGTACTGTCTGCTCTTCTAGACATCCTGAGTTCTATTCCCAGCAACCACATTGTGGCTCACAACCATCTATACTGAGATCTGATGCCCTCTTGTGACATGCAGTGTGCAGTTGTATATGCAGACAGAGCACTCATCTACATAAAATAAGTAAAGAAAACTTTTCTTTAAAAAAAGGACATGGAGAATTTTGTATATTGATACAAAATAAGTTTAATTTTAATACATTGGTATAGAATTCAAATTTGAGATTATTTTTCACACACTATAAATATTTCTACTCTAATATGAAGTATTGTACCCATACAGCTCAACTATAATACAAGGTTTGCTTCCAATACTTTGAAAGTGCTATTGCAGGCTGCTTAGAATAATTAAGTAATATAAGTTAATTATTAGTTGATCAAATCTTGGTCATGTTAATTACTAGTCTATTTTTATTACAAGAATATACATCCTAGATTTAACAGATAGATATGATTCTATAGATAGATAAGGTAAAATAGATAAAGTCTTCAAAAACCTTAGAGACCTACAGAATATGACATTTAAAGATGTGTTTATTAAAGATTCTATGACGATAAGACAGGTTAACTCCTGGCAACACCCAGCCTGCCTCAAAGAAGATGATGAGCATCAATAAACCTCCTTATGGAGATGGCTTCAAATGTGGCAAACAAGCTACTGGGCAAAATGTCCTTGTTTCTGCCACAGACAGAATTCTGCCTAAAAATGAGTCAATGGCTAAATACTGCCAAGACAGGGCAAACAAATCCTCAATAGTTCCTGCTTCACAAATATGTCTGTCATATATACTGGGCCAGAAGGCTGAAGATGATGCTCCAATGTTATAGAGTTTTGGGTGACTATTCAGGACGCAAACTGTCTCTGTCATTTTTTCATTTTGGAAGTTGCTAGCCTGCACTTCCTGTTTACTCAGGTAATTAATTTTATTCCTTCTCAAGTCTCGGATGGGGTTGAAGACCACATAGTTTAGTTTTACAATTAAGCTTAGTTGTTTAGGGGTTAAGATGCCTTTAGGTCTAGATAGATGTTTTAAGTTGATAATGATGAGATACGATAGATATTGATTTACATTCAGAATTTTAGATGCACCAAGATAGGAAAGATGTTTTCTTCAAGGCTGCCAAATACAAATAGCCAAACTACTAAGAATGTAACATTTATATAATTCCTGATTGTTTCATGGCTCTTCTTACTGTAATTTATTGTATATATTCGCAATAATATAAATGTATATGTAAAAAAATAAAAATAAAGTTAAAAAAAAAAAGGACATGGGTCCATGGGTCTACTTGGATAATCCTTGGTAACCCTTAATCTTTCTTTCTTTCTTTCTTTCTTTCTTTCTTTCTTTCTTTTCTTTTCTTTTCTTTTCTTTTTTTGTTTTTTGTTTTTTGTTTTTTGTTTTTGTTTTGTTTTTTGTTTTTAGAGACAGGGTTTCTCTGTGTAGCTCTGGCTGTCTTGGACTCATTTTGTAGACCAGGCTGGCCTCAAACTCAGAGATCCACCTGTCTCTGCCTACCTGAGTGCCCGGTGGTAACCCTCAATCTTAAAATCCTTAAGCTGGAACGTGGGGAACTTGGGTGAGCATAACCAGAGTTTTTGGCTACTTTATTGGGTTCTCTTTTCCTACCTTCCTATACCACCTCATTCCTTCCAACCCCCAATACTAAGTAGGAGAGAAAGAAGAATAGAGGGCAAAGTGGATATAGATCTCTTTAGACTATTTCCTACTGATTAGGAGCACTGAGTTCCTTGAGGTAAGTCCAATCTTTATCACCAGGGTATCTCCAACCAGCACCCAGCACCCAGCACCTAGCACCCAGCACCCAGCAAAAGCAGCAGCCGCCACAGGAACCAGCAGCAGCAGGGGCAGCTGCAGGGGGAGAAGATGCCACCTCTCCTGGGGCTCTGGCATCCTTTGGACCCTCTCAAGAGTCCCCAGAATTCTAAACATAAACTATCTTCAGCTGGCAAAATCACACCCCTGCTAGAGCACAGGTCAATCATAGTTAAGAGCTGTTGACAGTCTAAAGCAGCCCCTTATCCCATACCTGGGGCTAAAACAAAAGCATATGTTTTTAAAACTGGGTTTAAAAAAAAAAGTAAAAAAAAAACCAAACCAACATTCTCTCTTCAGGAAAGGGACGTCTGTGGACTAGACACTGGCACACGGCTTGTGTTTCTCACCTTTGCTCTTGTGACTCTGCCCATTCAGAGAGGTGTTCTGATAATTTGTAGTGTAGATTTGTCACAGTCTACATTCTGTCCTGATACCCTGTGAGGGAGTTACACAGATCCTCTGACAGGCAGAGAGGGAGAAGGGCCAGGACTAGGTAACAAAACATGACAAACTTCCAAGATGGCTTTTTCCTTACCCTCCTGACCCAAGACATGATTCTGTCAGCTTGAAACAAGGCCCTTTGAGCTTTCTCTGTGAGGCTCCCTGCTGATAGTCTTGTAAATTCAAGGCTGGACTAGGGCACACTTATGCAACAGTTGTGGGCCCATCAGCCATCTTGTCTTTTCTTCAAACCGACCAACCCTAAATTAGGGGGGAAAAGACCCTTCAGAGACTTTAAAAAATCCCTTGAGAAGACGTCAGCTTCCTGAGTCCCCCTCTGCTTTGTGGGGAGTATGCCTATTGTATGTTTCCTCACCCCTAACACAAATTTTTCTTCAACTGCTCATTCTGTCAGCTCCTCTCTGCTGCCTTCTCCATTTCTCTGAAGCTACCCAGCACGCTTTTTCCTGCCTTTTAACTCTTTCACTGGCTGAAGAGACAGGCCAGTCAAGACCCCTAGGTGGTAGCATCTGAACCTCCTAAATTACTTAATGTGCACTGCGCATGCTCATGTGTATTTGTGTCAGCACATGTATGTATGTATACATGCATGTCAAGGCCAGAGGCTATACAGAGTGTCTGTATGCACACATGTCAAGGCCAGAGGCTACATGGAGTGTCTGTATGCATGCACATCAAGGCCAGAGGCTACACAGAGGGTCTGTACACATGCATGTCAAGGCCAGAGGCTACACAGAGTGTCTGTACACATGCATGTCAAGGCCAGAGGCTACATGGAGTGTTCGTATTTTAATTAGTGAGACACAACTTCTCTCTGAACCTAGAACTCACTGATTCTTCTAGTGTAGCTTGCTACCCAGCTTCCTTCACAGACCCCATCTCTGCCTCCTGAGCACCGAGAATTCAGGCCGGCTACCACACAGGATGCACCAGAGATCGCTAGCCCAGGTATGAGTGCTAGAGATCTGGATTCTGTTTGCATAGCAAGCCCCTTTAACCACAGAGCCATCTTGCCCATCTCTAAATGACTCCTTCAAGTTTATACACATCAGGTTAGTCTATGCTATAAAGTAAGTGCGTGTGCTTTTGCATGCGTGTGTGTGTGTGTGTGTGTGTGTGTGTGTGTGTGTGTGTGTGTGTGTATGCATACCTGTCTACGTATTTAGAGAGCAGAGGAGCATCTCAGGCCCCTGTTCTATCACTCCTCACCTTATTCTATTTATCATATCCTTAGAGCTGGGGTTGCAGGCTCGCATGGCACCCAGATTTTCCACATGGACACTAGGGATCCTAATTCTGGTTATCATTCTCGTGCAGCCAGTGTCCTCAGCCCATGGAGCCATCTCAATAGCTACTGTATGGGTTTTCACAAATGCAGTGTCCCAGAAGAACAGTTTTGTCACCCTAGCAACTAAACTACCTTTACAATTTGGTCCTTTCCAGACTGTCATGCCATCACCATCACAGGCCACCACCTTTGAGATCAGCATCCTTCATTTAACAGCATGGCTTTTGGTGGCTCAACAGTCTGTGTCCTTGTCATGATATGTCCCTACATAGATACATGACCGTTTTGTTTATCCATTCTCCTATTGAAGGGCATCATGTTTGCCTCCAGTTTCTCTGTTGTTTTATTTTTGCCCTTCAAGTTGTCCACTAAGGGCATAGGCTGCAGGCTCATATGATCACTCTATTGACTGTATGGGGTTTGCTTTACAATATTAAGAAATGTAATTGGATATGCCTGTTTTCTGTCATGGCTTCTGGGTGCGCTGTCTTGAATAGACTGTTTCTCTGTTAGTGGCTGTTTCTTCAGCATCGAGTGAGTCCCTCCTAGAAGGAGGGGTGGCTCGTGGAACTCACAGGGACCTAGCAAGACTCTACAGAGATGGTGTCAGGGAGGAGACTGTGCTGGTGGAGCTGTCTGCATTTTGGGCATCGACTCCAGTGATATACAGAGTTCCTGAGCTGTCATCCATGCCCGCTGGGCTTCTAGGTAATGGAGCTACAGGAGTCGCCCACGCTTCTTTAAGTAACCCTCAGTCACACTCTTGTAGCCTAAAGACCTGCCATCACTTTCCTGGTCCGTTATCAGTGCCTTTTCCAGGGTGGGTATGGTTTTTTTCTCTCTCCATCTTCACCCAGTGGCTGGTCCTCCTGGGAAGCTCAGTGTCCCTTTACAGCTTAGCTCTGGTCACACAGTCCCTGGGCCAGGGCTCCAGCTCTGAGCTTAGCACAACTACCAGGCTGTCCACGTCTCAGATCAAGTGTTGGCTCTGTTTCTTACTAACTGACCTTTATTATACAACCCAACTATTAGTTTAGACAAGAGGGAAAAAGGTTCAAGGGAAAAAAGAGTGAACCTTCCGGTATCCGTTCCACGGGGATGGGTCCCTTGGTGTCTCTGGCCTGCGCGCTGGTCTGTCCTGTTCGCTGATCCTCCTTCTGATCCACATGCATGCAAGCCGGGTCTGAACCTGCTGTCTGTCCTCTCCCCCTGCCTGTCTCAAGGGTCTCCTCCTCCCATCGAGGGTCATTTAGAAACACAATAGTCCAGGTGGAGTCCCTAAGTCTGCTTCCTGAATTTTAGACCCAGGATGGCTCCACCCAGTGGTTAATCTCAGGGAGTATCCATGGTGTGTCCAAGGGCAAAGCCCTTCAAGATTGCTTTCACCTGTGACCGAGCTTACAGTCTTTCCCACAATCAAGTGTGAGAGCAGCTCTCGTCTGTAGGTCATTGTGTCAGCACCCTTTGTACACTTTCCTACGCCTCTGGGAAGTCATTGCCCTCAGCACTCTTTAAAATATTCCAGCTATTTCCCCAGGACTCTGACAGGTCCCCAAAGGGAGAAAAACTATGGCAAGATGCAAAGAAAACCAGGGAGACTAAGGGCCTCTCAAAACACCTGAAAGGCATCCAGAGGGCATCAAACCCCAACAAACTGAGGAACACACTGTATCTATTATTAGAGTCTGTTCATTCGTACTCACTAAGACTTGGTCAGGACATGGTCCACGTCACCCGTGACCCCGTGGTGAACACCCCTCCATGTTTGGAATCTGTTGTATCTGGACCGTCACTTATCAGCTTGGGTGTCCAGCTCCTCCATGGGTTGGGAAGGTCATATAGGTCAATACTTTGTTTTGGTGACTTCTGCATCCTGCCCATCTTCTCCACAGCAAGCTCCTGGTGTAAGCAAGGTACAGAAAGACCACTGACCTGGGCTACTCCACTGACCTGGGCTACTCCACCGACCTGGGCTACTCCATGGGTGCAAAGAAAAGTTTGTTTGTAGACTCAAACTGCCAGGCTGTTCCTCAGGGGAGCATAGAACATAAATCAGGTGGCACAGAAAGTCTTGTCAGTTTTAAAGGGACAAGTAACCTGGGTAGGGTGGGGGGTGGGGTATTATAGTAAATATAAAAACATCTAATGCTTATTATAACATTCGCCTACAATTATTACAGCGGTAATGTCTAACCCACTATCATAATAAAAAAAGATACACACCTGTTGCATTTTAGAATAAGCTTTATTTCACCCGTGGCTGGGGCAGATATTAACCCCTAAACTACCTTCCATTATCTCCCAGTCCCCATCCGAGGCCACCTGCTTTAGTCATTTCTATCTGGCTATCTCCCACCCACAATCCCAAAATACTCACTAAGGTGGTTCGTCTGGGCTACTGCTTTACACGAGGAACTTTAGAGCTCCACCTCGCGTGGCTCTTTCCTATCCAATGGGTCCTTCTTTCTCCTGTTCCTGTTTCCTACCCAAGATCCTTCTCCTTGAAGCCAGGGAACTTTGGCCACATCTCCGCGCTCTCCCCTGCCCATGTGTGTGCCAGTTTGCTCATAAACAGCAAGACTCTCAAGGGGCAAGCAATTCACAAACACAAAGCACCAGAACGTGCCCGACAGCGGAGGGCGAGTGGGATGAAGGCCTGAAGAGGCTGGCACTTAGAATGGGGGCTTTGGTCTACAGCAGGCTGTTCAGGAACCAGATGGGTAGTTAGGAAAGTGGTGGCTTTTCTGTTTACTCAACAAGCATCCTTGTGTTTATCCAATCAGGACCCTTCTGTTTAGGACATTGTCCCAAGCACTGTCATTTTGGGGCAGGGGGAGTATGCTGCTTTAGACGTAACACATGGAAGAAGTGGAAGTTTCTCCCACAAATGAGCCTTTCTAGAATTCACATCCTTAGTAGGAGGCAGAACCTCCTCAGAGGCCCACAGTGGGAGAGTAAAAGTTAATAAGTCCCCCAGTGCTGATGGCATAGGAAGGTAGTGACTCAAAGAGACTTCTTCACAAATGTGTGTGTGTGTGTGTGTGTGATCATGTACACCTATAATTGCAACTACTTAGGGTTCTGAGTTAGAGGCCAGTTTGAGCTATATAGTGACCCCTTCCCATTTTTAAAAACAAAAGGAAAATCAAGTTTTGTTAATATTGATAACTGCATAGGATACAAATTGTCCTGGGAGATGAGCCTCCCAGAGTCCCTGTGGGAGAGTTCATCATCCATTTTAATTGAGGTGGAAAGACACGTGCTCCCCTTCATTGTAGGTGATACCACTCTGTGTGTTGTGGTCCTGGGCTAAATAAAAAGGAGAAACTGACCTGAGCACTAGCATTCATCACTTAGGGCTGCAACTGTGCACACAATATAACCAGGTGCCTCATGATCCGTGTTAGGACTCTGCTCCAGTCTGCCTACCCGTGATGTCATTGCTTCCTGCCATGGGGGCGTGGCCCTGGCCAGTATATAAAAGGACAGACCCTCCTCTTAGCCCCCTCTCTCTACCTCTTCCTCTTCTTCTCTTCTTCCTCCTCTTTCTCTCTCTTACTATTCTCCTCTCTTCCTCTTCCTCTCTCCCCTCTCTCCTTTTCTTCTTTCTCACTCCCACTCTTCCTCTTCCTCTCACTCTTCCCCTCTCTTCCTCTGTCTGTCTGTCTGTCTCTCTCTCTCTCCCCCCCCCCCCTCTTTCTCATCCTCTCTCTCCCTCTTCCTCTGTCTCTCTCTGGGGTACCCCTCCCCCTTTTCTCCCCCCCCCCTGCTCATTTAATGAACTACTCTATAACATAATATCTGCTGCCTGGTACCTCACTATCTTCTTATCATTTTATTATAAAACATAAAATTGGTGCCGTGAAACTCTGAAAAGAAACCCAGAGGACCATTCCGCTGTCTAAATTGCTTTGTCTAAGTCCTGCTCTCCCACTTGCCGTGCTTGCCTGGAGTCACCTGTGAGGAAGCCCGCCCAGCCAGCTTTTCAAGACCGTGAAGAGACCACTGAAACCGTGATTCTAAGCTGAGGTAAATTTCCTCTGCTCCTATCTCTTCCTGACTAATTTTAGGTCCCTCTGATTAGAGTGACTTTAAACGGGCTGCGTTCCGTCAGCTGGTGTCTCTGGGTTATTCCTGCCATACAAAGCCCAGATGTGATGGGACTTTGGACAGAGCCAGGCAAGCCTGGATGGGACAGGATGGGGTCAGCAGAGAGCATGCCACTGCCATAGCCGCACATCCCTGGCTGAGTCACTACAGCCTATCATCTTAAATCTGCCTATTGTTACAGTCATCATGTTGGTTCAGGATGGAGTGGGTGAAGAGTTTGCCCTCCATACCATCTTTCTTAGGGGCAACCACATGGCCACCGGCTGCTTCCCGCTGCTGCCCTGGCCTCTCCCCCCCTTCCACTGCAGGTTTGCGGGCGATTCACTAGAGATGCACATGCAGGCTCTCTACTCCCAAGGTCCCGCCTGACCGCAGGCAAGCCAGGGGTGGAGTCAACCCCCTGCACACGCAGTGATTGGCTCCAGTCATAAAAATTGTCTCTAATACAGTCATAGGGGAGGGGAGTAAGGGGAAAATGGGAGGGAGGGAGGAATAGGAGGATACAAAGGATGGGATAACAATTGAGATGTAATATGAATAAATTAATAAAATATATTTAAAAATTGTCTCTGATTTCTTTTTCTGCTCTACAAAAAAAAAGGTACTATTGTTTATTGGGTGTGATGTTTGAACCATATTTAAAACTTATCCTCTGTTTATCTCCTTTTAGACAAAAAAACCAAAAAGTCATTCTATTGTACCCTGGTACAAAGTGTTTATTTCAGGGCTATGTTTTTATTTTTTGTTTTTGCTTCTTTTTTTTTTTTTTTTTTTTTTTTGGTTTTTTGAGACAGGGTTTCTTTATGTAGCCTTGCCTGTCCTGGACTCACTTTGTAGACCAGGCTGGCCTCGAACTCACAGCGATCCATCTGCCTCTGCCTCCCGAGTGCTGGGATTAAAGGCGTGCGCCACCACGCCCGGCAGGGCTATATTTTTACCCTGATCCAAAATGTTTTTGTTTCTAACTTATGTCTTTACTAATTCCTAGACAAAAAAATAAATGCTGTTCCTCCTCTCACCAGGTAACCTAGATTCAATTGCGGCTTCCTGGCTAATGGGTTTGATATGGCTTTAAAAATTATTCTATAATGCTCTGCTGTAGTAACATTCATCTGTTTACAATGCTAGTATTTAAATCACTGCCTTAAAACATGTTTAGTCTAAAATTCTAAGTGTCATGTCACTGATCATAAAAAAAGTTCTGCTCTTTTTGGACTGTGTTTATGTTTTTAAGGCTCCAACTTAATAGGGATAAAACCTAAAGTCTTAAAGTATTAAGATAAACTATAAACAAAGTTGTTTATCTTAATATTCTTAAGATAGTCTGTGGTCTCGCTGCCATCTTAAGTAAAAGGCTGAGGATGTTTCCTGAACCCCCCATATAGGAACTGGTAAAATCTTTAAAACCTGACAGGAGCCTTCCTGACAGGCTCAGCTACAACAGGCCTTAACTACTACCCCTGAGGGGAAAAAATAGACGTCTGCTGTTGGGCGCGGATCACACCCAGAGGTGGTGCCGATCCTACTTCAGCTCCTGCGCATGCGCGGATATGGGCACGACAACAATGTTTCTCTTTCCCCTCCTGCTCGGGGATATGATCGAGAAGGATCCTGGTGTCGGCGTCTTTCCTGCAGCCGGGTAGGGCGCGACGGTCTGCAATGCCCGCTCCCACCAGGGTCCAGCCTGAGCCTGCTCTGCTAGGGACTTGTTTCATATGCAGCCTAAAAGGAGACACTGGTCTCACAGCTGCTACAGCCAGAATGGGACACTGGTCCCACAGCCTAGCCTGTTGGCAGATTGGCCTATGGATGTCACTGCTCACATGCAGGCTCATTCTCGGTGCCTAGTCACTGGAGGTTCCACCAGCACAAGAGCTTTAGACACTTCAGCCTTCACGTTCCTTGGCCTGGTGGAGTACAGATGGTTCTTAGGTTCAGCAGCCTCACCACACCCAAGGTAATGCTACAGGTCTGTTTTAAACTCATAATCGAGCTACACAGTCACATTGCCAGCTTCCATCATGGGAGGCTTCAGACACCTTCCCAGCGCTCTTCCTAGGCAGGAGACCAGACTTTAACTGTCAGGGCTACTAGATCCAGTCTACCTTGTTACCAGACTTACCACTCTTTTAACTAAAGGACAGTGACTACTTACAGCAATTTCACCTATGTCCTCAAACGTCTAAGAAGTGTTTTATGAATGTTGGAAGGTCTAAGAAGCTGTTTCAAGGTTGACACATGCAAGTGATGAGTGCTAGAGGGTCCAAGAAAGTGTATTAAGGTTGATACATGCAAGTTAAGAATGTTAAAAGCTCTAAGAAAGCGTTTCAAGTTGGCAAATGCAAATTATGGTTAGAAGGTCTAAGAACATGTTTTAAGTTCATAAATGCAAGTTATGAAGGTCAACATGTCTAAAAAGATGTTTTATTCATCCTGTCGCTGTGCTGTTGTTGTATTAACTGCTCAGAGTGTTGACACTGATCAACAGAGCTCCAGTTTATTAACCTAACTATGAAAAATATTCCACTATATGATCCTATCATAGTTCCAAGCTCAAGCTTTTACCTTTCCTTTGGTTTGTCTTTTTCTTAAAAAGTCTCTCATTGTGCTAAAATTATATACTTCCAGTCTTCTGAACAGAGAGAAGAGGCCTCTTTTTCATGATGTGTACTGATGCTAAGGTGAATTTTTGCCTTCTGCTCCACAGATTTCTGTCCTCCCTGTGTTACTGTTCCACAGAGGCCAGAAAGGCTCCTGCCTTCCCTAAGCTCACCTCAGAGTATTTGCTTTAACACAGAGTTCTTTTCCCATGTCTCTGCTATGCTGTATGTGTACTGCCTTTCCCTACAATTGTGTACACCCCTAACAATGTGTGTTTTACTGCAGACTGCAATGATAATGCTAACGTGTCTCAAATTTATCTCCCTTTGAACGCTGGTGCTCCATATTTGACCACCTCCCCTTGGTGGGAAGGCCTGATGGCACTCAAAGAAAGAATAAGCAGGCTACCAAGATGAGACTTGATAGCCTATGACCATATAGTGGGGGAGGAGGTCCTCTTCAGTCATAGATCTAGGGGAGGGGAATAAGGTGAAAGTGGGAGGGAGGGAGGGAGGAATGGGAGGATACAAGTGATGGGATAACAATTGAATTGTAATCTGAATAAATTAATAACATTAAAATTAAAAAATAAATAAAGTTTAAAGAAAAAAGTTACCCCCCTTCTTAAATTTAAAAGGATTCTTTAAGCTAAAAAATAAAAATAAAAATAAAAATAAAAATAAATCCATCTCTCAGGTCAAATGGAATCCAGATAGTGTGGATCCACAGCCTAAGGTTCTCACATATTGCTTATCTCTAGGGTGGGATCCTTCCCCCTTTTCATTGGTTTTGGGGCTCCCCTCACCTAACTACCCAATTGCCACCTTTTGCACTCAAAACTAGCTGAATTTTCCCTTCCTAGTCATGTAAATGCTTCCGTTTGTCAGAGAGACTGTCGACACCGCTCTGGCTCACTGGGAGAAGAGGTACCCAACCTCAGTCCTCCTCGCTGACCTACAACTAGGACCTTTCCTATCGGGAGAGTTTTCAGACATAGCTTCTCTCCTGCAGCTGTCTTCACTGTTCCAGCCGCTGTCCAAATCCCAGTGCACTGGTTGGCTACATCTCTGGGCCAGCTCATCTGCTGTGGAGCTGCACTCTTTGTTGCTGGTCAGTGCTGACAAGCTACTGAGAAGTCGGTACCTATCCTTTGAGTCACTATCCATCTTTGGGGATGCCCTAACTGATTACTTGCTTTGCCTCCCCATGGAAAATGTCCAGACGCCTGTTCCTTCTGGCTCTTCTAGGATGCCTTTTGAGAATTTCAAATCCTTATGCTCACATTAAAGGCTGCTAAGCTTACATGCCTCTGCAACCAAACTTAGACAGATCCAAAACTAAACCATTTTAGTTATTGTCAGCAATCGGGTAAAATGGAAGGAAATTCCCTGCAAACAAACCTTTGCTCTCCCATATTCAAGCCTTCCCTAGGGTAAAATGGAAGGAAGTTCCCTGTGTTCAAACCTTTTCTTTGCTCTCCCAAAATTTTCAAACATTGTCAGCATCGTCTCTTTCCTTATTTCCAAGCCTTTTCTCTCTGCTCTCCCAAGAGTTTCAAATGTACACCTAACGGGAATTTTCTCCCCAACCAATTAACTTTGTCTTCTACCCACATATATGTTCCAGTATCCTGCCAGACTTTCTACATCTGGAACATTGTCAAGGCAGCTACCCATAAGTGTTCCCGTCCAACCTCACAGATCCTGCCAGCTGGACCTGCACTGTTCCTCCTAGCTGGACCTACATTGCCCTTCCCAGCTGCAGATGTTCTCAGACCCTGGACAGCAGATACAACAGCCTGTTCTTCTCTTCCTGAACCTGGCCAACATTTCAGCCTTTTAAACTCCCTATTGACACCCTACTGTCAGCAGGAAGTAGTTAAGACAATTACTTCACCCCTTATCCATTTACAAAAGTCTGAATTCCTGTGCTCCGGGCCCACGACAAACAGCTCCAGGTTCTCCCAGCACTCCTCGGTCCCTATCTGCTGCGGGACATGGCTGACATAGCCTGTCCTCTACCCTGAACTTTCAGGGCAGAACTTTTCCTTCCCCTTCACTATATAATTTGGACATTTTGTTGCTTGTGCTTTTCTCTCTCTCTTTTCTCTTACCTACATTTATATACTTTAACTTACCTTATATAAAAACTATCCAACATTCCTCATTTTTTTCAGTTATAGGAAAAGGTAGGAATGTCACGATTCTGCTTCAGTCGACCTGTGATGTCATCGTCTACCTGCTATGGGGGCATGGCCCTGCCCAGTATATAAAAGGACAGACCCTCTTCTTGGCCCCCTCTCTCTACCTCTTCCTCTTTCTCTCCTCTTCCTCTCTCTCCCTCTTCCTCTCCCTCT
>OU015748.1:68206902-68221028 GCA_907169655.1 Acomys percivali | reverse complement strand
TGTGTGTGTGTGTGTGTGTGTGTGTGTGTGTGTGTGTGTGTGTGTGTTTAGATAAGGTTTTACTATGTATCCCGGGCTGGCCAAGAACTTATATTTAGTAGCCCAGGCTAGCCTTGACCTCTGGGTGTTTCCCATACTTCAGTTGAGCTCCCTCATGATGGAATTACAGCACATGCCCCCAGGCCTGGCTCAAAAATATGTTTTTTGTTCCGTTTTATTTTTTACTTACAGAGGCCAACTGAGGCCCTGGGCGTGGATGGTGATAATGTGCTGAGATTCTAGCTCTTCAGAGAAAATTGTAGAAGGATCTCAAGTATGTAGCCAGCCTGGGCTACATAGAAGTTTGGGGAAAAAAAAATACCAAAGGCCAAGAAAAGCCTAGCACTCAGAGGCTCAGGCCTGTGAGCATAGCTACACCGCAGGACGGCCAAATTCAAGGGCAACTGACAAAGTGAAAGAACTGGGACACCACACACTGAGAGAACACTTGTTTAGCATGAACGAGGCCTGAGTTTGATCCCCAGAACCAGAAAAAAAATATTTTTTTTCAACAAGCAAACAACAAAACAACCAAAAGCAGAACCCAACTGGGATGGTAACCTGTCCCCTGTGGGCCACTTGCAGAGACCGCTCCAGGCTGCGCTCGGTGTGCATCAGCTGCTGCCTCAGAGGACCTTACCTCATGTGAGCCCCGCTTAGCCTGGGGCTTGATGCATACACTGAAGGCCGGTGGGTGTGGAGCAAAGACGATGACTCATATAACGGAAAATGATTGGAAACTCCAGGAAGACCATCCAAGAGCAACATCCCTAGGGCAAAAGAAGTTTCCACAGGGCCAGAATCTCAGAACTTCACCTCTAGAAAAGCCTCCCACTTGTCAGAGAATCTTGGTGGAGCACCCAGGGCAGGTGACCTGACAGTCAGACACAGGCAGTCAAGTGCTCAGATGATCCCTTATTGCTTTGAATGACAATGCTCCTATGAATGTATTAGCAGCTATAATTTTATCTTCCTTTAATCTTCTAGCCCCATGAGGTCTTTGTAAAAGAAAGATTTATTTACTTACATATTTTTAAAATATTTATTTATTATTATGTATACTGTGCTCTGCCTGCACATACACCTGCAGGACAGAAGAGGGCATGAGCTCACATTATAGATGGTTGTGAGCCACCATGTGGTAGCTGGGAATTGAACTCAGGGCTTTTGGAGGAGCAGTCATTGCCCTTAACCTCTGAGCCATCTCTCTAGCCCTTACTTACATATTTTATGTGTGTGTCTGTGTGCCTGAGTGTATACCCCGTGTGTGTGTATATGTGTGTGTAGGTGCCTGTAGAAACCCAAAAAGGGCATCCTCAGAATTAGGTCTCCTGGAGCGGGAGTTTCAGGTTGTTAGTTCCACACCAACGTGAGTAAAGAAAACCAACCACAGGCCTCTGCAGGAACTGCTGAGTCATCCCTTCACCGCCAACCCTTTACAAGTTTACAAGAGGCGGCCTGTGAGCATGTGTGTGCTACCACGTGTGCGGAAGCCAGAGACGACTCTTCAGGAGTCTGTTCTCTCGCTCAATTGCTCAATTAAGGGTTCTGGGATTGAACTCAGGTTCTCTGGCAAGCACAGCAAGTGGCTTTACTCGCTAACCAGCTAAACCGCCTCGAGGCAGAGAGCGTAGGGGCGTGGAGGTGGGGGGCAGGGTAGGGTGGGGGCATGGGGTGGAGCGGGGCCATGGAGGGTCAGCACGGGAATCTTTAACAAATTTCCGACTAGATGAGGTAAGAGAGAGGAAAAGGAAGTGGCATTTTGTTCCTGCAGCTGCTGCCAACAGAGCTCCAATTTGGCAGCTGGGCAGCTGGGCAGCTGCTCCTGTTGGGCAGGATCTAAGAGCTGGAGAGCCCCACGGAGTGAGCTTTCTTTTGCTTTTGGAAAGTCTGACCACGCAGGCAGTCATGGGGATTTTTACACATCAAACAAACAAGAAGCATTTCTTTGTTAAGGTTTGAGAAGCAAACCCAGGCGTGGGGGTGCATGCCTGTGACTCCAGCACTTGGGGTTAGTGTTCTGCTAGCAGTCCCAGTGTGCTTACTGAGTCTAGCCCAGCTCCTACATTAAATTTAAAAAAAAAAAAAAAGAGAGATTTTAGGGTAATTAGCTAGTCTGAATTGCCTGGCATAAATACTTACCTGGGGTGCAAATTGGTACCCTATGTTCTGACTCTAGGGGTGGCAAGAGCTCCATGTTCTAATGACACCCCCATCCTTAGTTGCCCTTTCAACCCCTCTTCTCTTCCAAGCTCATGAGTTCTCCAAGAAAAAAGTCAACAACAACCTGGATTGTTCTTGGTGAGGACAGTGGACTCAAAACTGTCCCTGAATTTCATACCAGAACCATTCAAACATAAGGCCAGGTGTTCATGTTCACCGAGGGAACTGGAAGGCTTACTTCTGCGCCAGATGGTGACCCAGGTGGGGCTGTTTTGAACCCCCAAAACAGGAGCTGATGTCCTAATAAATGCTCTGTCTGTCTGACTCAGATCTCTGGAGAAAGCCCCTTCGGACTCCCACTCTCTTTCCATCCCCTGCAGGAGCCTGAAACATGGTACACGGGAGGATTCCTGATGCCAGAGGCTGGAGGGACACCCAGACTCAGCCTCTGAGCAGTGGGCCTGACCTGCCTGAAGAGGAGGAAGAGCCAGAAAAGAGGAAGGGGCTGGGGAATGCAAAATTGGTTGGCTGGGGTGCTGTAATAGAAGTTTTGGTTATATTGTGTAAACGTGGTTTTGTTTGGTTGGTTTGTTTTGATCTCGAGTATGGGACGTGAAACTGCCTTTAACTGCTTCATGAGGGTGAGTGATCGTTGGGAACTGCCTCGTGCACAGAGTATGGTCTTTCCCAGCTGGAAAACATCCCTGGGTGGACTCTGAAAGGGTATAAATAGGAGCAGACACACACACAGAGAGAGAGAGAGAGAGAGAGAGAGAGAGAGAGAGAGAGGGAGAGAGGGAGAGAGACACACAGAGAGAGAGAGAGAGAGGGAGAGAGAGAGAGGGATGGCTTTGAGGCACTCCTAGAGACAAACACTCTGGAGAACACTTTGAAGAGGCTGCTGATTGGTCCTGCTGCTGACCTTTGCTCTTTGCTGTCTGGACTACTGGGGTCCTGATGAGGAAGAGTGGAATAATCGCCCCAAGGAACTGAGTGTAAAATGTCCCTACTAACCTTTCTCTCCTATCTAGGGTCTGTGGATTGGAAGAGACTCCAAATAAAGTAGATTTTTTAAAAATTTAAAGCCTACAGGACTCATTCAGATTCTTGAAGTGCTGGGCCTTAGGGTCATGTTACACTCCACGAGGGGTCATGTTACACTCCATGAGGATCCAGCTTTATCCATCAGTATCAGCGCTCATCACATTAGAAATTACTACCAAGAGCTGAGGTGCAGTGAACGTGTGTTTTCATCCACAAAGCCCTGGATTCCATTCCCAGTGCTACAGAAAAAAAAGAAAATTAGAACAACAATTTATAAAATGCGTCTTCATTTCAAGATTAATAGCAAAGCACAGTGTGGTGTGCACACCTGTAAGGCCAGCACTCTGGAGACTAGGAGAGGAGGGTCAGGAACTCAGGGCCTGCATATCGGATGTCTGTCCCAGAACAGAGAGGGGCTGGAGACTCGGCTCAGCAGTGAGGAGTGCTCGCTGCTCTCGTACCCACACCCAGGGCCTCACGACTGTCTGTAACTCCATCACCAGAGGATCACATTCTGGCATCCTAGGGTGACTGGACTCACTTGCTCTTGGGCGAGCGCGCGCACACACACACACACACACACACACACACACTCAAAATTAAAGATAAAATCTTGAGAGAGAAAGAAAAGAAAAAGCTCTAAATTACCCTCACTACTTGTTAGAACCAATTGTATTTTAATTTAATTTTTTTATCTTTTTTTTTTTTTTCTGTTTTGTTTTCAGTTCTGGGGGTTGAGCCTGGAGTCTGTTGCATGGTGAGTAAGCATTCTACCTATGCAGCTCTGTGCCCAGCCCTAAATGATTTCATGTATGTGTGTGTGTTCATGTATGTGCTCATACATGTGTGTTAACAAGAATGTGGAAGCCGGAGGTCCAAGTTGGGTGTTATTCCTCAGGACAGCCCTCCGTCTTGTTTTGAGCTGTGGCCTCCCACAGGAACCTGGAAGCTCCTGATTCCACTCCCATGCCTCCAGCGCGGAGGGTTACAGATGTACACCACCACCACACCCAGTTTTTACATGGGCGCTAGGGTTCCAAAGACCTCAAGTCTTGATGTTTGCACTGCAGGGAATTTATTGACTAAGCCATCCCATTCACATACCAAAGACATTTTTTGTGGGGGGGCAGGTTTCGAGACCGGGTTTCTCTGTGTAGCCTTGACACCAAAGACATTTTTAATGGAATTTTTTTCCTTTTTTTTTTTTTTTTTTAATTAGCACATGGGGCCAGCAAACTCCTTTAATCCCAGCACATAGGAGGCAGAGGCAAGAGGATCTTTTTGTGTTTGAGGCTCACCTGGTCTATGTAGTAAGTTCCAGGACAGCTAAGACTAAATAGAGACACCTTGTCTCAAAAAAACAAAAACAATTAAAACTATTAGCACAGGGATGATGATGTACAAATCTCCTATCTGGCTTCACACAGAATCACTGAACTATCTCCTCATCAGCTTCAACCCTTTGCAATATATTATTTATACAGAGTAGAAAATCCAGCTGTGAGCTGGCATTCTGGTGTCCTAGGGCAACTGCACTCACTTGCTCACACACACACAGACACACAGACACAGACACACAGACACACAATTAAAGAGAAAAGTCCTGAGAGAGAGAAAGGGGGAGGGGGAGCTCTAAATTACTCCACTAGTGTTAGAACCAGTTGTGTGTGTTTTTGTTTTTTGTTTGTTTTGGTTTTTTTTTGAGACAAGGTCTCTCTTTGTAGCCTTGGCTGTCCTGGACTCGCTTTGTAGACCATACTGGTTTCAAACTCATAGCGATCCATCTGCCTCTGCTCCTGAGTCCTGGGATTAAAGGTGTGTGCCACCACACCTGGCTAGAACTAGTTTTATTGTTTTGCTTTTTTTTTTTTTTTTTTTGGCAGTTCTACGGGTTGAACCTGGAGTCTGTTCCATGCTTAGCAAGCATTCTATATCCAGCCCCAAATGATTTCATGTGTGTGCATGTGTGTTTGTGAAATTTTCCAAAGCAGGACCTCTCAGACCCCTGGTGGTTGTGGTCATTTTATGTTGAAAATGGCTGCTTTACTCCCTTCTGAGAACACACAGTGCCACCATAGCTATACCCTTCCAGGAATGTGGAAATCAGCCTCACATCTTGGTTGTGGAACTTTTGGGAAGTCTGCCTGCTGATTGTTCCCTCTCCCCCAGAACTGAACACCAGAAAGAACTCTGCTAGAACCCCTTCTAAGGCACGGCCTCCCCCACCAGGGGCATGAGTTTCCACACCCAGAGAAGATTCCAACCACCGCTGGGTCGGCTGGGTTCTACCTCTGGGAGTTTGACATGGAGTGTGAGGGTGTGGCTGCAGGAGGAGCATGACCCAGCCACTGAGGCTGCTGTGGGGAGCAACCTCTTTGAGGGGCAGCCCCTGACTTCAAAGCCCCCGGCCTCAAAGTCCGAGATGAGGACCATATTGTTCGAAGTCTACTCAATTGATTCTTCCATCTGTCCATTGGTTTAGCAAATGCCTCAAAGGTTGATACCAAGTATGAATCTGAAAAGATAATGGGGCTGAGGATATGGCTCAGCTGATAGAGCACTTGCCTAGTGTGCACAAAGCCTAGGGTTCAATCCCCAGCCCTGCATAAAAACCACGAGTATGGTAGTGTGTATCCGTGAATCTACCACATGGAGGTAAGAGGATCAGAAGTTCAAATATGCGCTAAGTGTGAGCACCTGGGCTCTAGGAAACCCTGTCTCGAAAGGGGGTAGACACCAAAGCAATGGTTCAGCAGTTAAGAGCACTGGCTACTGCTCTTCCAGAGGGCCAAGATTCCACTCCCAGAATCCACGTGCTGGGAGCTCACAACTGTCTATAGCTACAGTTCCAGGGGATCTGATGCCCTCTTCTGACCTTTTGGGTACCAGGCATGCAAGTGATGCACAAACACACACACACACAGGCACTTACCTGTCATCATAAAACATAAAGTTTAAAAAAATGTTTTAAAAGAGGGTAAGTGGCTGAATGTTTATGTTTACAACTGGGGACGTTGCTCAGTTGGGGTCTTCATCTACAATGCAAAGTCCTGGGTTCGATTCTTAGCACTGCATAAGCAGGGCATGACTACATATGGCTGAAATCACAGCCCTTGAGACGTGGAAGCAGGGAGATAAGGAGTTCAAGGTCCTCCTTTGCTGCCTAGTGAGTTCAAGGCCAACTTGAGCTACTTGTGACTCAAGTAGCTCAAACAAACAAACACAAGGGTCTGGAGGTATAGTTCAGTGGCGGAACATGTGACTTGTTCTACAACTAAGACTAGACCAGCATCGAGCAAACAAATGACAATAAAAGCCATGGACAGCAGGGTCCTGGCCCCAGCCAAGTTGTGACCCCTTCGGGACCGACCCGAGTCTGACCTACTGTGTGGACTTTACTAGTGGGTCCGGCCAACAGAACAAGAATGAGGTGTGGGTGGATGGTACGTACCCTCTGTGGCCTGACTTTTAGTCTCAATCCTAGAAAAATGCCCCCATGGCAGGATTGGTTTTTGTTTTCTCTATCCTAAATTTTATCAAGGAATAGCATACCCGCAGAAAAAGAAAATATTGTAACTGTTTAGTCTGGTGACTTGTCGCCTAGAGCAAGAGCTACCAGAAGCCCGTTTATTGGTTGACCTCTCCACTGCCACGCTCTCACGTCTCAGGCAAGCTTGCAGCTCGGGTTCCCGGCTTTGTATATATGCCTCGTATGTAAAAACGTTGGTGTCTAGCGTCCCCTCCTCAGCAGCAGAACTGTGGATTCATCGGTGTCGTGGAGTCTTTCCCCAGCTCATCATGCTGTGAATGTTCCCTGCTATATCCACGCTGTTTATGCAGATGGCCGTGGGGGACACCTCCCACTTGAGAATAAGGTGAGGGCCGCTGTGCGGTCATTTTGGTGCATGTCTCGGTGGACAATGACAGCATTTTTGTGGTCTGGAGTGGCCTCGTCATTGGGTGTGCATTTTTTCAGCTTCATTGGATTCCACTAAGCAGCCTTCCAAAGCAGCACACACACACATATACCATATTTTTCAGACTATAAGACACACCCAGCAAAACCAGAAAAACAGTAAAAAACAGTAACTGGACCATAAGGTGCACCCTAATGCCCCCTCCCACACACACTTTCAGGGGGGAGAAAGTGCGTCTTATGGTCGGAAAAACACGTAATTGGCAGGGACTTGCTGTCAAGGCTGAAGGAGGTCTAGTCTTCTTTTGATCTGTGCTCCTATGATAGGACCTTCCATGTCCTATGTTCAGCAGCATCTAGCACACCTTACAGATCACCTATATGAAATAAGAAATTAGTTGAGAGACATCAAAGAACAAGCAGAAGATCGTGGCACGCAAAATACATATGGTCACATGGGCGATGTCCAGGGTCTGGGAGCAGAACTAAGCGCGTCTCAGTGGGAAGGAGACAGGGAGAACTGGCCTCCCCCAGGGATCTCAGCAAATGCCAGAGCTTGCTGGGGGCCAGGGACACGCTGGCCAATGCTGGGCTGCATGCTACGAAGAAAGAAACAATGTTGGTTTTCCAAAGGCTCCAAAGAGCACCCCATAGTTCCCTCACCTCTGTCCTTCAGCACCCAAGCACCCCTTGTGGCCTTGGGGACAGGCAGGGGTTGCCAGCAGTGGCATCAAAGGGCACCCGCTGCTCCAGAGACCCAAGGCCTTGCAAGGGCCTGGCTCTTGCTTCCATTAAAATCTCATCTGCTCCTTAGTTTTCAAACAAATGCTTATCTTTTTCATAAATAAAATCGAAGCTCTGTTTTCCTAAAGTTTCTCAAAGCCTTGCTCCTTACACTAGCAGAAGCAGAGGTTAAATGAAGAAATGTAGGTGGCAGCTGGAAAAGTCACCCATATGATAGTCCCCATCTCTCAAACAGGCAGGAGGGGCTGGGGTCTCGGGCACGGTCTTTAAGCTACTCTGTTTCTCTCCCTGCAGAGTCCTACCAACCACCAGGCTGGTGTCTATGTAGGATCCTGGCCTCTTGAATGGCTTGCCTTCAGTTGTCTTCACCCTGGCACCATCCTCGAGGTCACCCAGTTGCCGTCACCTCCCGGAACTGCCTCACCTCCCCTATCTCAAGTCTGGGAATTCTGCTGCTCCCCAGCTTCCTCCCCACCTAGATAATACACTGGAGATGTGTTTATTACAGAAGACTCTGGCCTCAGAACAAGGCCAGCGCTTCTCCCAAGTCACGAGCAACTCTTGTTATCAGCCATCTCCCTGTGAGCCCTAGTCGGAACTCCAGATTCTGGGGCTGGTGGGAGGAGACCAGGGCAGGCGGGAGTCAGGGAGGGGGCTGGTTGGGGGCTGGAGCAGGGGGGGCTGGTGGGGGGCTGGAGCAGGCACCTCAGGCTTGGTCCTCTGTTTAGCTCCTTCCTATTCCTTCCTCAGACTTCAGCTTCAATACCACACTGCTGAGGTGACCTCTTCAATCAACTTGAAATATGCTTAAGAATATCCACCCCTGTATCCCAGCGCCCCTGCCATGGTGTTCATGGTTTGTCTACATGGCCGGCTTACCCTAGAGAGAGACTTGGCCCGTGTTGCAAGTGCTGCAAGTTCACGGCTCGGAGCACAGCACTAGGTTCAGCGGGTGCGGATGGAGAAATGGATGGGAGGGGACAGCCCGAGGCTAGGCTGCTAGGTGTTATATTAAAAGAGTAAGGCAGTAGGAGATAGGGTAATAATGGTATAATAAGGTACCAGCTGCGGATATTATGTTGTAGAGGAGTTTATTAAATAAGCATGGGAGGAGAAGGAAAACAGGGGAGGGGTACCAGAGAGAGACAGAGGTAGAGGAAGAATGAGAAGAGAAAGTAAGAGTAAAAGGGATGAGAGAGAGAGAGAGAGAGAGAGAGAGAGAGAGAGAAGGAGTGGGTAGAGGGGTAAGAGAGAGACCTCGTGGAGGGTATGTCCTTTTATATGACCCTGGGCAGGGTCACACCCCCATGGCAGGTAAGCAATGACATCACAGGTAGGCAGACTGAAGCAGAATGCTAACCCTAGGGACAGAGGGGTGCTGGTGAGGTAGAGCCTTGGAGTCTCTGTCAGGATGTAACCGGATGGTCCCCTGTGCTCTCAAAAGCTGCCTCTGAGCCCTCACTTGTTTTTGTTTTTTTTTTTTGTTTGTTTGTTTTTTGTTTTTTGGTTTTTTTTTTGGTTTTTCAAGACAGGGTTTCTCTGTGTAGCCTTGGCTGTCCTGGACTCACTTTGTAGACCAGGCTGGCTTCGAACTCACAGCGATCCGCCTGCCTCTGCCTCCCGAGTGCTGGGATGAAAGGCGTGCGCCACCACGCCCGGCTTGAGCCCTCACTTGGAATTGCCCCACTCTTGCTGTCCTAACACGTTGCTGTGGTAAACACCACAACCCAAAGCAACTTGGGAGGAGAGGCATCTGTTCCAGTCACAGTCCAGCAACAAGGGAAGCCAGAGCAGAGGCAGGAACTGTGGAGGAACACACTTACTGTCTTTTTCCATTTCCTGCTCAGCTCCCTTTCCTATATGGCCCTGCTGGGGGGAGGTGGCACCGCCCACAGCACCAGGCCCTGCTGGGGGGAGGTGGCACCGCCCACAGCACCAGGCCCTGCTGTGGGGAGGTGGCACCGTCCACAGTGCCAGGTTCTCCCACATTAACCACCAACCAAGAAAATGCCCCTGAAGACTTGCCCACAGCAACCAGTGGAGGGGATTCCTCGGCTCAGGTTTCCTCTTCACACAGGACTCTAGTTTGTGTCAAGGTGACAGATGCTCACCAGGCCACCTGCCAAAGGCTGGGATGCCTTCCCCTGGCCTCTCCTACCTCCGAGTGAGAGTGCATCTCCAGGGTCCTTCACAAGACCTGAGGAGGCCGTTCTCCAATCCTGTGGCCACAGCCAGGGTTGCCTGGTCCTTACCCGATCCCCACACTTCCTTGATGCTTCCTGAGGAACTGTGAAGGATGAGATGAGAATGGGAGGCCATTTGGATGATACCACTGACACACTGACCCAGCGCAGGCACCGATATGCACACACAGAGCCCTCATTAACACCAGGGTGGTCTTTCTTCTCTTCTTTTCTCTTCCTCCTCCTCTTCCTCCTCCTCCTCTTCCTCCTCCTCTTCCTCCACTTCTTCCCCTCCCCTCTTTTCTTTTTCCCCTCAGTTTGATGGGACTAGAAAATGGCTCCGCAGTTAAGAGTACCTATTCTTCTCCTCATAGAGGACCCAGGTTCAATTCCCAGTACTCACATAGTGGCTTACAACCATCCATAACTCCAGTTCCAGGAAATCCAACAACCTTTACTGACCTCCAAAGGCACTAGGCACTAGGCACACATGTCATGCACAGAAACACGCATAAGAAACAATCATACATATGAAATAAAATAATCTACAAATAAAATTCAGTTTGAGACAGGGTGTCATTATATAGTGAATTATATAACCCTGGCTGCCCAGAAAGTCTCTATGTAGACCAAGATCTCCTCACACTTGTAGGAATCAAAAAGCCCAAAGCACAGCCAGGCAAATGACAAGCAGAATATACACAGCCTGATGACCTCTTTGACCCTCATCATCTGCTCCAGGCTCCCCCTCTGAACATCAGGGTCAAACTGAGTTTCCACACGTTTACTGTCTCCCTCACATAGAGTGGAAGTTCAACCCAGGGAGTCTCAACCGTATCCCAAGCGCAGTGCTGACCAGGGCTAAGGCATTGTTTCATGGAGACTCTAGCTTGACTTCTCTGCCTTCCTCAGGGTTGTTCATGCTTAGGCTTGCTTCCCTCATCCCATGGATGGCGACGAGCAGTCACCACAGTTACCTGTTTCTCAAATGACATCTGCACGAGGACGCAACTTCTACCATTCAATGATCAAGACAGTCTTTCTGGCTGTGGTGGAGCAATGGCCGGAGGGAGGATCAAGAGTTGGAGGCCAGCCTGGGTTACACAATGAGATCCTGTCCCCAAAAGAAGAAAGAAAAGAAGAGAGAGAAGCCGGGCGGTGGTGGCGCACGCCTTTAATCCCAGCACTCGGGAGGCAGAGGCAGGCGGATCGCTGTGAGTTCGAGGCCAGCCTGGTCTACAAAGTGAGTCTAGGACAGCCAAGGCTACACAGAGAGACCCTGTCTCAAAAAACCAAAAAAAAAAAAAAGAAGAGAGAGAAAGTGCCGGGGTCCCTTCTGGTTGCAGAACCGCCCCCAGTCCTGTGACCACTCCTGAGTGCTGTAAAAGGTCATTGCTGTTATCACAGACTCAGCAGATCCTGAGAAAAGACTTGAGCAGAATATTTCAAACCTCCCAGTTTCCCTGTGGCTTTGTCTCTTGAGAATAAGTGAAGGAGAGAGAAACCTGTTTTTGTTAGGATCCCAAATGTGGGATCAGAACGGTTTCGTGAGAGAACAGGTGAAGTTAAGCCACTAGAAGAGCAACCACACCCGCACAATGGTGGGTCAGTGGTGGCTCGTGGTGTTTCCTATGACTAAAGCTCATGGCTAGCCACAGTCCATCCATGAGCAAGAAACTTGCCAGTGGTTATGTGGTGAGAGAGTCCTAACAAGCAGTTCTCTAGGGATAAAGAGGTTGACGAGTTGGAATTGGCAATTACTGTGGTGTCCCCACTCCTATGAGTGCCAGCATCAAGCACCCATCTGATCTCACCGAACACCCAGTTGAGAACCCGCCATCCACTTTTGTCACCCAATGCAAGCTGGCTCTGACCTACCCTGCTCATCTACCAACGCCAGGAGCAAACTACTTTTAGTAGCACATTGCAGAGTGATATTTTTCATAATAAAATAGCATTTTCCTAGCTTGCCCTCCCCAACCTCTATACACACACACACACACACACACACACACACACACACACAGCCAAATGACTTGAAAATACAGTAGTTTGTGAGCTCATCTGTCCTTATTTTTCAGTCTGAAGTCTGTATGACATGTTAATAAAAACTGGAACCAATAGTACAAACTGTCTGGCTTTTCTTTCAGAGGCAAAGCGCTCTCGCTAGGCCACTAAGAGAAAGAAACGTGTTTTCCTACCATGCTGGGGATTCTACCTTTTTCAGGTGTCGTTGTACAGCGCACCCCTGCAATCTCCCATTTTCTTCACTTATGTAAATGAGCTATTTCCCAGCAACCTTTGCTTCCATTTCTATTATTTACTTATCACATTGTAATCTACTTAGGAAAATATGTGTTAATCTCATGTCGATCAACGGTTTCACACCTCTCCTCTGAGCAATTTTTAAAGCACTCGAAATTTATATCTGAGCATCCTAGTTCCTCAGGAACAAATCTGAATAATTAATTGGATATTTTCCACTCCACTCTAACTCAAGTAGCACAGTCTGTGTGACATCTAATCTTGTCACGTTGTGTGTGTCCCCTCCCTTTCTGTTTCTGGCTGATGCTGACTCGGCACTATGCTCTCTGCATTCTGAGGCAGTGGACAAGCGTCTCCGTCTCCTGTTCTCTGAACTCTGTCTTCACTCAGTGACCATGAGCAGAATTCACAAGGAATCCTTTCCCTTTGGTCTTTTCAGCTCACGTTTTCTATGTCCCTACAGAGCCGGGGTTGGCTTCAAACTTGGGGTAATCCTCCTCCCTCTGCATGGCAAGTGCAGGGCTCCCAGGCGTGTGTCATCACTTCCAGCCTTGCCGCTGTCAACTCTTGGTTCCAGCTCCTTCAGCAAACCCCACTTTCTCAGGAAGCTGGGCTAGCTGGCTGTCAGTCCAGGGAGTGAGAAGTCAGCCATGACCACGGCCTCTCCCAGGCAGAGCTCTCCAGCTCTCCTCTCAGCAAACCTGGAGAAGAAGCTGCTCCCGCAGTGCAGTCTGGGAGCCCTCCGGCCCAGGCGCTCTGCCTACTCTAGTCCCTCTGGGTGTCCGTCATGGTGTCGTGGGGATGATGTTGCTGCACATGTACTTGGATAACTACGGTAAAGTCCTCTCGGAATACAGAGTACGGAGTATGGAGTAAGACATGTTGAAGAGAAGAAATCAAAGGGAAGGAGGTGGCAGGATGGAGGAAAGGAAGAAGGGTGGGAGGAAATCCACTACCCAGGGAGTATCCATCCCAAAGAAACCAAAACCTCCACAACACCGAGCTCTTTCTTTCCCTCTCCCCTCCCTCACCCGGGGAACCCATTTAACCAACCATGAAAACATCTCCGTAAGTGTAGGCATTCCTCCTGCTATCAGTAGCTCTTTCTCACCTTTCTTAACAAATCTATGTTCTCCCTGCTGAAAGGGAAATAAAAATAAATCTGCTTTTAAAAACGTTTCCGGTGCACCCGAGTTTGGTGGCATTCGTCTGTAGTTTGCAATCAAGGGGATTATCACGAGTTCGAGGCCAGCCTGAACTACATTTTTCCCAGGTGAGACTACCCACCCTGCCCCCGCATTCTTTACAAGAGGCAGCAGCCTATGGAATCAGGGTCCTCCTTGTCCCATCTTTACTCTCCTTTTCTAGAAGCTGCCAGCACGAAACAGGGACAAGAGTTGCACAGCCTCTTAAGCAGCATCTCTCAGCCCTGTTGGTAAGGTTCTCCTGGGTACAGCCGGTGGGCTTCTCTTGGGGCGGGGCACTTCTACTGCCAGGTACACGCCATCTTCTCTGTGGATTTATTTCTAATGACATCATGCGCTAACAAGCAATGTTCTCTGCTCCCAGTGGTTCCCAAATGCCAGGATCAGCACACATAAAGCTTTCAGCATGCAGCCTCTAAGCCTAGGAGCCGTAATTTTAATCAGCTCCCCAGGAGGCTCTGATATGCCCAGCCCAGCTCTGGTCTCCACTGAGCTGGCATTTAGAATCTACTGAAGAAGAAGGAGGAGGAGGAGGAGGAGGAGGAGGAGGAGGAGGAGGAGGAGGAG
>OU015748.1:68178047-68206892 GCA_907169655.1 Acomys percivali | reverse complement strand
AGGAGGAGGAGGAGGAGGAGGAGGAGGAGGAGGAGGAGGAGGAGGAGAAGGAGAAGAAGAAGAAGAAGAAGAAGAAGAAGAAGAAGAAGAAGAAGAAGAAGAAGAAGAAGAAGAAGAAGAAGAAGAAAACAAAGCACCAGGCTCTTTTTCTGCAGTTTCCTAGAATCTGAACACAGCAGGGGGTGAGACTGGGTGGTCTGCCGTGTCCTGGGGCTGACAGTAACATGTGGGGGTTCCTGCGCCAGCATCCTCCCGCCCACACAATATGGAGTCTTCCTGACTTTCTTAACTACTCAGGGACAGGAAGGCTGGCTCTGCAGCACTGGAAGGGGATGAGCTGCTTAGCTGCTTTGTGAAAAGCTTAATTGCGCCTCATTTTCGACGCGCTGTCATTTCCAAACAAAGCACAGTCTTCCAGGTGAGATGAGCTCAGCCGCCCCTCATCAAAGGTGAAGCACCGTTATTTCTTCCCTAAGTGACTCAGGAGAACACCCCCAACTCTGCTGATCTGTAGATGCCTCCCCTCTCTGCGGTGCCTGAACCAAATGAATCGCCAAGGGAGCTTGTTAAGCAGCCAAAATTCTGAGTATCTACTGCCCCCCCCATGCATGCCCTTGAGGCTCCCCGCGTGGTGGGTGGGGTGCAGGAATCCCCTCATCTAACAAGCTCCCTGGGTGAATCTACTTCGGGGCACTATTTGTATTTAAGTGCAAGTGCAAAAGTTGTTCTATGAAACGTCTGTTCTCCCCTCCCCCCCCCCCGTCCCCCCCCATTATCCCGGATGGGATTCCTCTGCAGGTACAATGAATCAGCTTTTTCCTGGGTGCTTGGTTAAAAATAGATACTTTGTCTCAGAAAGCAAATCATGCATTTCAGCCAAGAAAAGCAGAAGGATGGGGGCCCGCTGGTCAGCCATGCTTCCTCCGAAACCCCGATGCGGTGAGCCACCTGGCTGCAGGGCCAGCAGGTGGACAAGTCTCATAAAGGGAGGGGAGGGAGAAACTAGGGTGCAGGGGTAGAAAAGCCCCCCCCCCCCGGTTGTAACAGCTGGATGGAGCATTTCCCCCACCAAGACAATGCCAGCATTTTCTTTCTGTGAGGGTAATCACCAAATTAAACGTTTTAATTGCTGGAATTGCATATGCATTTCTTTTGAGAATACAGCATCGTCAGAACATAGTCTCCACTCCCCGGCGACCCCACCCCCACCCCACCCCAGGGCCAAGCTGCCTGCTTCCAGGGAAGTGGTGTCGGGAGAAGTCCATTTTAATTTCATTATAAAACAGGCTTGAGGAATAAAGGCGCAGGGCTGAGGCTTATTCCCAGCCAGCTGTGATTTAATGAGCACAATTCAAAGCTTGGAACCTGCTAGCCACATCCATATTAATATGTCTCTGGTAGAAAAAAAAAATGACAGAAAAAGTGACAAACTGCTATTCGTAGTATTTGAAATGCTTTTAAAATAACAGTTGAAATGGCTAACACCGGTGAGCCTCATGTCCAGGCAGTCCAGCCTCTCTGCCTGTCACTCAGGCCTCTGTCAGGAAGAAGCACTTGGCCTACAAGCCCCCGGCAGGAGCCAGGTCAGTGGGTTTGGAAGCTGAGGTGCAGCTGGGTTGTTTCTCTTTGGCAACGAGCTCCCTCCTCCGAGACCAGAGCCCAGGAGGAGACCCTCCCCTCCCAGGCTTTATCTTGAACTCTTTGTTACATAATCACGGAAGTCATTACGATCATAATAGTCTTTGTGATTTCCATTTTCCCAGCCACAAACACATGAAAATAGGAGAAAATGGCGTGTTCTGAACATTTTGAGATCCTAAAAATAAAAGGTGCTGGGTAAGCCTGCGGTGTTAGAAGGTGCCAGGAGCAGACGAAAGGCAGGCGGAGAGGGACCTTAGTGGGTTATTTTGACATTTAGTGAGGTGCAAGCCACATGAACTGGAAGGCAGGGGCCCTAGGTAGGTGGGGCAAACCTGAACACTGGAGAGGCAAGCTTCCCAGGAGCAGGGGTTGCTGCTCCCCAGGTGAAGGTCACTGTGCTGTTCTGAACTTGGTCTCCACCAAGTGAGTGAGGCTATTTGTGTGTGCAGCTGGGAGGCTGTGTCTGGCCGCATTCCTGTCACTTACAAGAGGTTCAGTTAGGCCATGGGCTTCAGTTCTTCTGACTGGAAACTGAATGGAGATACTAAAATGCATTAGGCACTGTCTGGGAGCTAAGTGAGAAAATGGAAGCCCATGCTTAGTCTGGGGTCCTAATGTGGAGGCCTGGGGGGTGGGGCGGGGGAGGATGGGGGGGCAGGGAAGGGGAAGGATGGGGGCGAGGAGGAGAAAGATGGGGGCAGGGAGGGGGAGGATGGGGGTGGGGAGGGGGAGGATGGGCGTGGGGAGCGGGAGGATGGGGGCAGGGAGGGGGTGGATGGGGGCAGGGAAGGGGAGGACGAGGGGCAGGGAGGGAGAGGACAGGGGGAGGGGAAGGACGGGTGGCCGTCCCTGACACACAGCTCCCTGGTGTGGAGTTTCCAGAAGGTCCTCATTTGGCCTCTTGGACACCAGCATTTCATCTTAGCACCAAGTCATAAAACCCTAAGACCTGTAACATTGTCTGACAAAGGGAGAAACATGTCCCTTGTGCTTTTGAATGATGACCACAGTTAAAGCTGAGTAACCCTGGAGACCCAATGGGTCAAGTGCCAACCCACGGAGAAGGGACTGTCACCATAACCACCGCCTGCTTGACTAGCTTCTCACCTAGTTACAGGACCCAGCACAGACACTCTCCACGTTTCAGAAACACTAGAGTCCCTAAGGGATAGAACCCTAGTCTGCTGAACTCCCCAGGCCTCAGTCTCCTCATCAGTAGAGTGGCAGCGGTAACAACTGCACCGTACCTGGTGCTTGCAAAGTATCTATGTAGGGGGGTATCCAATGCACAGTGAGGAAAGCTTGGAGATTCCATCCGGAGAGTCAGTAACTTAGGCACACATTCCTGAGCATGCCTTAACACAACGGGTGCATTTCTGGGCATACTCAATTTCAAGTATACATTTCTGAGCATGCTCAGTTTGAGGTCAAAGGTCAAAAGAAAGGTGGGGTGCAACATGTATTCTAGACAGTGTGTAGCTCAGTATTATAATGAGCCAAGTTTACTCTAGCCAGCCTGAAACAATGAGTCAGAGTGTTTCGGCAGTGTTGACTAGCTCATTCTAAATTTCAGCTGAAACAAGGAAATTAAAACTGAGAGCACAATGGACCATCTTTTAAAGGGCTGGCGGCTGCCTAGTGCAGCAGCTTGCATCTGAGGGCATTAGCTTCTCTTATTGGCTGACAAACTCACAGCAGGACCACAGCAGCTCTCTGGGTGCTTAGCCAGCTAAGTGGGGGGTCTGAAATGAAGCAGACCCCAGGTTTCAGTCAGGGGTTCTACTGCTGTGATAAAACACCATGACCGAACCAATTTGGGGGAGGAGAGGCTTTGAGCTTATAATTCCCAGAGCACACTCCATCATGGAGGGAAGGCAGGACAGGAACTCAAAGTGGGAACCTGGAGGCAGGAACTGATGCCAGGGGCCATGGAGGATGCTGCTTACTGACTTGTGCCTCAGGGCTTGCTCAGCCTGCTTTGTAATAGCACCCAGGGCCATCAGCCCAATTTTGCCACTACCCCAGTAAGATGTCCTCCTCTCACGATTAGCAGTCCACAGACTTGCCTCTAGGCACTCTGATGGAGGCGCTTCTCAATTGAAGTTTTTTTATCCAGATAATTCTAGCTCCTGTCAAGTTGACAAAACCAAGCCGAACAAACAAAAACAAAGCAACAACAACAACCAACTAGCTGAGGTACCTCACTATATCCCAGAAGCCCCTGTAGCGCCTCTGGAGCCCTGGCACTCCATTAGCAGCCACTCAGAATTCTCCTCATTCACATCTCTCTCTGGGCTGAATGGTGCAAAAAGCAAAAGATACGTTGCGTTTGTGAACTCTCCAAATGTGATCTATTCCAAAGAGGAGTCTTACACAGGCAACCCGAGTTATAAGACCATCCAAGTAGACTGTAACCCAATCTGTCTGGCATCCTTTTTAAAGGAGGAAACTTGCGGCCAAAGAGCTGGCTCAACTGGTAAAGGTGCTTGCTGCCAAGCCACAGTCTGAGTTCAATTCCTGGAGCCCACATTGTAGAAGGAGAGAACCAGTCCCTGAAACTTGTCCACAGCAGACCTATATAAGCCTGCTGTGGCATGAGGATGCCACACACACCTATGCAGATAGATAGATAGATAGATAGATAGATAGATAGATGATGGATAGATGGATGATAGATAGAAGATGGATGAATAAATAGATAGATGGACAGATGGATGGATGGATAGATGCATAGATGAACATAGTTGTGAAAATAAAAAGACTCTTACAGAGGACCCAGGTTCAGTTTCTAGCACCCACATGCTGGCTCACAACCATCTGCAACTCCAAATTCCAGGACATCTGCTGACCTCTGCTGGTCTCCATGGGCACCAGGCACACACATGCTGCACATACATACAGCAAACACACACATAAAACAAAAAACAATCTTTAAAAAAAAAACTAAGGAGGAAGTTTATAAACATAAGGAAGATGCACACAAAAGTTCATGTGAAGATGGAGGGTTGGAACTGGGAGGGGCAGCTCACGGGGCCACTGCAGCCGTAGCTGCAGGTAGCTCAGGTTCACTGGTTAAGACCGACAACTACGTAGGCGGTAGGTAATAAATCTGGCGCAGCACTGCTTCTAAGCTTTATTATGCAGCCCACTATAAGACGTGGTCTCCACCCAGAGCGACTTCCGACACAAAGCCAGATATGCATTGTGAGCCATGTGTAAAGTGGCTAGTGGCCCACGATAGTGAAAGTTTCCCTCCTTTTCAGGGAACCTTCTAGGCAAAATGATCCTGTACAGCTGCTTGGGAGCCACTCTGCCAGGGTGGAGGGGGCGATGTGTGTGTGTGTAAGACCTAGCATGCTATTACTTTTGTAATAAACCTTTGTTTCCGAACCAAGCCCAGCTCCAATTTCTTTTTCTTTCTTTTTTTGGAGGGGGGGAGAGGGAGGGGACATTTAAAATCTTTTCATTTTATTATTTCTTGAGTATGGATGACTTACCTACACATACGTTTCTGTACCATGTGCACGCGGCACCCACAGAGGCCCGAAGAGGATGACTGACTAATTTCACGTGCTTGTGAGCCATCCTGTGGGTGCTTGGGAATTGAACCTGGATCCTTGGGAAGAGCAGCCAGGACTCTTAATGGTTGAGCCGTCTCTCCAGCTCAGGAGGAGTTGTGTCTGAGAGCCAGCTTGGCCCCGGAAGTGGTTACAGTGAGAAAGTTCCTCCGAGAAGTTCTCGGCCTTCCTAACACATCAGTCCTTTACTCCGGTTCCTCATGTTTGGTGACCCCCCAACCATAAGATTATCTTCATTGCTAATTCATAACCCTAATTTCGCTACTGTGATGAGTAGTAACGTAAGTATCTGTGTTTTCAAATGGTCTCAGTTGACCCCAAAAGGGGTCACGACCCACAGATAAGTGCTCTGACTGCCGTGCTGAACCAGAGCTGAGGTTGTCATGGGGGAGCACACCTTGACAGGACTGCTCAGTTATGCACATCCCTTACCCCTTACCCCGCTCCTCCTCCTCCTCCTCCTCCTAATCCTAACACTCATATCAGTATCCCGAAGGTGGACTTGGGTCACTAGACCCTGTATCTGTGCCTCTTCCCCGTGTGACCACAGGGAATATATCTTCCTGGTTTTCTTTAGTTGTCACTGGGGACAGGTGGGGGAACCTAGCCAGTGGGCCTGCTGGAGCCTATGCTTTCCCCCTTAAGACTCTGACTACAATGTCACGTACATCTGTATATATGCTTTCTATATACTTAACCTCAGGCTTTCAGGATTAGAGAAGACTCAGTTCTTTGGAGATTCCTCTGGTGTAGTCAGCAGGATTCCAATAGACCAGTTAAATAGCAAACCAGCAATTCAGCAAAGGTGACTGCAACTGCAGCCGCTGGAACCCGGAGCAGCTGCTGGAACCCGGAGCAGCCGCTGGAACCCGGAGCAGCTGCTGGAACCCGGAGTAGCTGCTAGAGCCCAGAGCAGCAGCCAGAGCCCGAAGCCTTGAAGCCTTCACTGGAGTGGATCTCTCTAGGAGCATCCAGAAGTGGAGTGATGAACAGCCAAGACCAAAAAAGGCCCACCTCTAGTTTTGGGCTCATATTCATCTCCTCTCAGAGTCCATTCTAGCATTCAGTGGAAAAACATCACACACCCTCATACAAGTCTGTTTCACATCCCACACTTGGAATCAAAACAAAAACATGTTTACATCCACTACAGAGCATGGCTTCCCACCGTTGCCGAGACAATCCTTTTTTCCTACCCCCAGCGCTTTCCAGAGTGTCAGCTGAAGTCTCAGGTTTCTTTGCAGAATTTTGTACTACTTTTTTTCCCCCTTCTTTTGCGTATGTTAGTTATTGTGCCAACTTTTAATAACAACCTTTGTCAAGTCATATTGCTAGCCACCCCCAACTGTTGGGTTGATCTGAAGCTACTATGTGTTCAGTACTCATGTTAGCAAATCCTCAAGTAGTGGCATAAACCCTGCCTTCCAAATTGTCCCTGATTGGCAAATAAAAATTTCTGCATCTGGGCTGGGCAGGAGAGAGGTAGGCGGAGCTTAGGTTCGAGGGATTGTGGGTAGGAGAAGGATGACAAGGGAGAGAAGAGGAAGGAGGAAGAAGCTGGTTGCTATGGGTTAGCGTGTACCAGAGTACGAGGCCAGGAGGAACTTGCTCTGAGCATTGGCCTGATGGAGCAGATCCAAGCCAGAAAGCATGACTTATTGGCAAGTTACTTGGGTTGTATAGTTGAGAAATAGTGAAATAGCTTAAAGGATTAATTTTGCCCAGACCTAATGTGTAAGGCTAATTAAAAACCTAACAGGCTTCAATGTCTTTTATTTATAAAATAGCAGGTTAAAGGGTAATAATCACTGTATTAGTTAACAGCATTAATTAATATTGATAGAATTATTAATTCTACAACACCCCACCCACAAATTTAAGCTTAAGGCCTCTCTTGAACTTTAGACTTTCTTGTGGCTAAACACTGTGTGTAAGTTGGGTCTTGAGCCAATGGGATGGAAACAAGTGGGCTCTTTCACAAGATGAACACTCTAGTGTATGTGGGGACGGGTGTGACCTTAGGTTCAGGTGTGTGTGCCAAGTGACATATAGAGAACAGGTGATAGATCCCAAAGTCCAAGTGCCTTAAAGAGAGGGTGGGCTGGTGGCAACTCTGAGCTCAAGCATTGGGTGAGGAAGGTGGCGCTGGGGGTATGGCCTGTTAAGTTTCATGGTCTCTCCCTCTGGGCTGTCCACAGGGGTGTGGGTTGACTACTAAAAGAAGACAATGTAGTTAATTGCCTTGGGCACTGACCATTAGTTTGAGGATTTGTTTTGTTTGAATAAGGTTTTTGTTTGTTTGTTTTTGGTTTTGTTTTGTTTTGTTTTTTTGAATAATGTTTTACTCTGTAGCCCATGGTGGCCTCAAACACTTGAGATCCTGTCGAATGCTGTTATTAAGGTTGAAGTCTGGCGTTTACAGACAGCCTCTGAGCTCAGTATAAGACAACGACAGTGGACTGACTCCCTTTCTCAGTGAAGTTCCCTCTTCACCTGACCTGGGGAACCTCAGATCCCCTAAAGAGCATCACACAGCCCTCAGGGAAGATTACAGGCTTGACCTTTTCCTGATAAGAAACTGGTTCAGCAGGCACCTGGGGATTCCTGGAGACACCCACCCTATGCTAATGAGATGACTTGATGTCTTGTCTTTCAACCAATGACCTTTAACAGTATCCCTGGCACTTCTAGTCCCAGCGAATCAAACACATTCACCCTCAAAACCCCTCCCGCTGCCCAAAGTTCATAATTCTCCATTTCACTCAAAACTGAGGGAGGTGGCAGCAACCTCTATTTCACCACAACCGTCTGAGATTCATCATTTATTCTGGGGGGAGGAAGTTGCTCCCGTCCTCCCTAAAGGCCTCCTCAAATTTCTGTACCTGCCCCCCACAAGAGCTTGGCATTATGGGTGATGGGGTTTCATTGTATCTTAAACAACTTACGTCAGGCCTAAAAATGGAACTAACTACTTATTTGTAGGCATGCTTACAACATGGATGCTGCTATGATCCTCAAGGCACAGAAAATGTACGTAGTTTTCCTAAAGCCGCACAGCTAATACATGGTAGAGCTGAGGTTCCAAACCAAAGAATCTGAGTCCAGACATCACGTTGTCTCTGAGACTCAAACACACACATGCAGACCCTGACCCTAATCTCCTCCGTGTGAGGCTTTAACATGATGGCGCTGACCTCGGCACAGACCTGTGTCGTGAGAGTGGCCTCCCTTTCAATATCGAGTATGCACTACATAGTCTATGCTTTTCCCTAACGTTATCAATTAGGAACATCACAGCTCCACTCTTTTAAAAGAAGAAGCCAGATGTGTGCAATCCTAAAACCGAACACAACACAAAAGTTAAAAAGAAGGGAGGTAGGGTGGAGAGATGGCTCGCCGGGGAAGAGCACTTGCTGCTCTTTCAGAGGATCTGGGTTTGGTTCCCAGCTCCCATACGACGGTTCACAACCATCCCTAGCTCCAGCTCCAGCCGATCTGACGCCATCTTCTGACCTCTGCGGGCACCAGGCATGGTGCACATACTCACACAGGCAAATATTCATGAAGTCTTAAGTATCCGATAAAACCCACCATGCTATGTGTGTATTGTTTTCACTGCTGCCTGGCAACTTAGATGAGAAATGTGAACCATCCCGGGTTACAATCCATCATGCTAGGGAGCCCAAGGCATGCTACGCTCACTTTGAGGCCATACCTATACAACACCTACACAAGAGTGACATTATGATGATATGGACCTATAGAACAGGTCATGCTCCTGTTTACTTTTGGGTTTCATCAATACCTCGTATCAGCCATTTTGTGCTAATAGGCTACCCCGTATGCCCTGTGTCATCCCTCTTGGCCTGTGCCAGATATCTCTGTCAGCTACGTTGTCTAACTGTTAACGATACATCACAGTTACACTTTGCTGAACAGCCTCTAGGTCCACACTCTGTTAACAGCCAGGTAGAAAATATCAGAACTTCGTTGACTAAAAATAAAGCTGAATTTACTGTGTAAGTGTGTATATGACAAAATAAATACATCTCCACAAAATTTATGTCGACAAAATTCAAGATGTGATTAGCATAGTTTTAAAAACTTTTTTTTCTTTTTTCTTTTTCTTTCTGAGACAGAGTTTCTCTGTGTAGCCTTGGCTGTCCGAGACTCGCTTTGTAGACCACGGTAGCCTCGAACTCATAGCAATCTGCCTGCCTCTTCCTCCCAAGTGCTGGGATTAAAGGAGTGTGCTACCACGCCCTGCTAAAAAATATTTTTTTGGTCAGGGTTGGAGAGACGGCTCAGTGGTTAAGACCACTGCTCTTTCAAAGGCCTTGGATTCAATTCCCAGTACTCACATGACAGTTCACAACTGTCTGTAAGTCCTGTTTCAAGGGATCTGACACCTTTATACTAATACACAAAAAAATAAAAATAATTAAAATTTAACAATAAAGCATATAGCTTGTTTGGAAAACAAAAACAAAATACTTTTTGTCTGCTGATCGGGAGAATGAAGTTCTTGGAGAATAATTAACTGGCTCAGAGTCAGGGCCTTCTACCACCAACATCTATGGTAGACTAGCTGTTTGTGACCTGCAGTGAAATTCTCTGTCTTTTGTCCTTGAAAATGCTTTCACTCTAGGTGGTGGAGGCACACGCCTTTAATCCTGGCACTCAGGAGGCAGAGGCAGGCAGACTCTAGGAGTTTGAAGCCAGCCTGGTCTGTAAAATGAGTTCCAGGATAACCAGGGCTACAGAGAGAAACCCTGTCTTGAAAAACCAGTACCCCCACCCCCAAAAGCCTTTCCCACTAAAGTGTGCTTTAACACTGACAGCACAGGGTAGACTCTCTGTACCCATAGTTTCTGTATTCATGGATTCAACTAACCAAAGGTCAGAAACAGTTTAGCTGTTGGGGTTATAGTTTTGTGGCAGGGCACTTGTCTAGAATGAAGCATAAAGCAAAGAAAAAAAAATGTTTTGGGGAAAGGCTTTCTCTGTGTAGCCCTGGCTGTTCTGGACTCGCTTCATAGACCAGGCTGGTCTCAAACTCACAGAGATCCACCTGCCTCTACCTCCTGAGTGATGGGATTAAAGGCATGTGCCACCACCACCCAAAGAAAACACTTTTTTAATTTTTAAGTGCTGTGCAGGAAGGGTACAAGGCTGGGTAGGTGGCTCGGCTGTAAGAGCATTGGCTCCTTTTCCATCACCCACATGCTCACAACTGTCTGCAACTCCAGTTCTAGAGGGTCCAACACCCTCTTCTGGCTTCTGAACAAAACATAAAAAAATTTTGTCCATGCCGAGCACACGTGAACTTTTTTTCCTACTGATGTGATGTAATAATGTATATAACATCACACGTGTATTGCCTTGGGTGGAGCAAGTAAACCAGATGATGTACAGTGTATGGGAGTGTGGGCACAGGTCACACACAAATGCCCCGTCCTCTGGGTGGGCGGGCGTTCCTTGGCATGCACGTTTGTGCTTATGTGTGTGGAGACCACAGGGGAAGGGCTGATGTCTTCCTCTTGGCCTTATTTTTTGGAGATAAAGTCTTTGAACCGAGACTACCTGGCCAGAGAACACAGGGATCTGCCTGTCTCTATACCCCCGACTTTGGCACTGCAGGTGCATCTGGCCACACCCACCTTTTTAGATGGGTGCTGGGGGGCCAGCTCGAGTCTTCATGTTTGAACGGCAAGCGCTTTGCCTGCAGAGCCTGCAGTGTAGCATCTTTATTGAAGGCTTGTGCATCCTTGGTAATAGGTTTTCTCTGCTGACAAAAATGAGCCAGTTCAAGTCAGATTAAAGCATAAAGGGGGGGTTATTGGGTGCAATTCTTGGCCTCCTTCACTGGTCCCAAGGAACAGAAGCCAGGGAGGTCGCCGTGCAGAGGGAGACAGAGAGGAGAGGGAAGAGAAAGAGAGAAAGGGGGAGAGAGAAACTGGAGAGAGAGGGAGGGAAACAAAATGGATTAGATAGGGAAGGCCCGCCCTGGGCTGGAATACGGGGTGCGGGGGTCGGGTGGGGTATGCCAGCCATGCTCAGTAATGGTAGGGACTGAGGAATACTAGAGAAACCGGGAGGCCAGGTCCACTTCACTGTGTTAGATATGTACCTCAGAGGCTTGTCCTGGGTCGGAAACCCAGCGCTTGGATTTGGGTACTTCAGGGATCTTGCAACTGATGCCCCTTAAACCGCTAAACGTAGGTTTTTCAATGGGGATCTTTGAGCCATTCAAGGAAGTGTGAAAACTGAGAAGGGGTTTGTGGGAACCTCTGACTCATAGGTTGCTGGACAGAAGTGCCAGAGGCCCAGATTGTGACTGGCTTCTGAAGGTAAGGTGTCCTGTGGGACGTAACCCACTGAGCCTGTGGGCTCTGACACTACGCCCAGGCAGCCATGTCTGACAGCCACCATCCTGGCACTGGGGATACAGCTCCTGCTACAGCACTTGCCCAGCACATGCAACACTTTTGTCTCAATTCTCAGCACCAGGAAAAGGCAGAGTCCTATTTCCTGACTTCAGGTCAGGCAATGCAATGATTCATGTTGACAGCTTGTGCTTGAAAACTTCAAAGTATTTTATAGAGAGGAGAGGCAAATGCATTTTTTCCAGGCTTAGCATAAATATTAATTTACAAAGAAAGGCATAACTCTAGCTCTGATAAAGAAGATACAGTCGTGCCAGGCTTAGTGGCGCGTGCCTGTAATCCCAGCACTCGGGAGGCAGAGGCAGGTGGATTGCTGCGAGTTCGAGGCCAGCCTGGTCTACAAAGTGTGTCCAGGACAGCCAAGGCTACACAGAGAAACCCTGTCTCAGAAAACAAAAGGAAACAAAAAAAAAAAAAAAGGAGATACCCTTTAAAGGTTAAGGAAGCAATTCTAAAATAAGTGATTAGTGCTGTTTACAGTTTTCCTGAAGCTGGAGTCTGTGTCAGTTGCTCTTTTATAGCTGTGATAAAATATCATGACCAAAGGCAACTCAAGAAATAGCTTCTTTTGGCTTATGGTTCCAGAGGATGTGGTGTCCATTATGGCGTGAAGGCACGGTGGCAGGCAGCAGGGACAGGAAGCTGGCTGATAACATTTCAGCCACACACAAAGAGTAGGGAACTTGAACTAGAAGTGGGGAGGAGCTATAAACACTCAAAGCCCGTCCTGTCCCCAGTGACACACTTCCTCCAACAAGACGTTCATCGTAAGAGTTTTATAACCCAAACAAACACCACCAACCAGAGACCAGATGCTCACATAGGAGAGCCCATGGGGGATGTTTCTCATTCCAACTTCCAGAGCATCTTTCTGAATGATAGACAAAGATGAATAGGTTGACTACTGTTCTAGATTCTGTGTGTCAAAACAGCAGGAGTTACCTAAAAAAATAATAAAGCTACTGTGATGGTTTGAATAGGAAAGGCCTCCACAGACACCTGCGTTTGAATGCTTGGCCACAGGGAGTGGCACTATTAGGAGGTGTGGCCTTGTTTGAGTGGGTGTGGCCTTGTTGGAGGAAGTGTGTCACTGTGGGTACCGGCTTTGAAGTTTTCTATACTCAAGCTATGCCCAGTGTGGCACACAGTCCCCTTCTGCTGCCTGCGGATCAAGATGTAGAACTCTCAGCTCCTTCTCCAGCACCGTGTCTGCCTGCATGCGCCATGTTTCCTGCTATAATGAAAATATACTAAGCCTCTAAACTGTAAGCCAGCCCCGATGAAATGTTTTCCTTTATAAGAGTTGCCTTGGAGCCAGGTGTGGTGGCGCACGCCTGTAATCCCAGCACTTGGGAGTCAGAGGCAGGTGGATCTCCTGTGAGTTCGAGGCCAGCCTGGTCTCCCAAAGAGAGTCCAGGACAGCCAAGGCTACACAGAGAAACCATAGCAATAAAACCCTAAGACACCTACTGAAAAATCTGCGACAACAAACCAACAGTGATATGCTGACAATGTGAAACATTCCGCAAGCCAAGCAGAAAACGACACGCCTCCCGAAGACAAAGGCAAGCCATGGGAAGAGACTAAACATATAGAAAGCATTTGGCTGTCAGACAGTGAGAAGAGTGAAAACTGGAGCTGATGAAATATTCCAGGCGCAGTGTCATCCCGAGGCACCATTTCCGGTCCCCAGCTGGCTTCCCTATGCCAAGCCTACACCTCTGTGCCTCCTCTTTTTTCTTAGACACCCTTCACCCACTTTAGTGGGCCACCTGTTTCGTGCTGGGCCCTCACTGAGCACAGCAGCGTGAGGCAAAACAGAGATCTGTTACAAATTCTATATACAAACTCATAAATAAGCTAAAACTTAAACAAACCAAGTAGCCCAAACAAGACCTGGTGAGGCAAATTATTGTACCTTATAAAAATATATTAGGAAAAGAGGGGGAAAAAACCATTAGCCATCCTATTGGGGAAGATTGTTACTGAGATAAAAGAGCAGTTGCATTGTATGCCTCAGAACCATAGACACAATAGTAACCTATTTTGTTAAAAAAAAAAAAAAGAGAGAGAGCCGGGTGTGGTGGTACACGCCTTTAATCCCAGCACTCAGGAGGCAGAGGTAGGCAGACTGCTGTGAGTTTGAGGCCAGCCTGGTCTACAAAGTGAGTCCAGGACGGCCAAGGCTACACAGAGAGACCCTGTCTCGAAAAAACAAACAAACAAACAAACAAAAACAAAAAAAAAAAAAGAGGGGAAATTGGGCATTAAATCACATGATACATTTTAATAAAAATTCATTTATGTACTTATAGATCACACGTAAACATTATACACATCTTAAACACAACTGGTATCATGTCTATTATATAAGCATAGTACATGCTGTATTGAATATTATATGCTACATTGCAAAGATACGGATCTGTCGGTGCCAGTGGGTGGGGGTGGGGGAGGACCACGACCCCATTCTCCCACTCAGCAGCTTGAGGGTTCTTCTTCAGAGCCCTCCACTCCGTTTCTCGGTGTGGTGGTTTGGATCAGAACGGCTCCCAAAGGCCTGTACGTTTGAGTACTTGGTCCCCGCTTGGCGGAACTGTTTGCGAAGGATTAGGAGGTGTGGGCTTGCTGGAGAAGTTTTGTCACTAAGGGGCAAGCCTTGAGGTTCTGAAGGACTGCTCCCTCTGTGCTTTCTCTCTCTCTGCCTCCTGCTCGAGGATCAGCGTGTGAGCTCTCAGCCCTTGCTGCAGCCTCCGCTTGGCCACCAAGGACTCAGTCCTCTAAACTGTAGCCCAGTTAAGTCAAATAAGTGGGGTTTTTGTTTGTTTGTTTGTTTTTGTTTTTGTTTTTTGTTTTTTTGCTGGTTGTCTTGGTATCGTGTTTTGTCAGAGCAGTAGAAAAGGAACTAAGATGTTTGCTTTCCCCACAGAAAAGCGTTTCAGGACCAGTCAATGTGAACAAAGTTGTTGTTTTTGTTTTGTTGTTTTGTTTTGTTTTGTTTTTTTATGAGGTGGGATCTCATGTAGCCCAGGCTGGCTTCCAATTCTGTATGTGGCTAAGACTAATCCCCAGCTTCTACTCACTGTGCCTGTATACCCTGAAGGCTGGGCTTATGGGGGTATGCCTGCCCACACCTAGTTTATGCCATTCTTAGAGTCAAACCCAGGGCTTTGTGCATGCCGGGACAGTATCTACCGACAGAGCCGTAATAACACAGGAGATATGCAGGGGAGGGACATGACATATTCAAATCTCGTTAAAGGACCAGCAGAGTTTATCGCTTTGCAATAGTCCACAGGATCTGGGTGGTTTCTGACGCTATTGTCAAAGCGTCTCTTGGAGATGTGGGGAGTGAGGAAATCTTCACTGTAAAGAAAGTGAATAATCCTGTTGGGGAGATACTTTGAAGGAAGTGCAGCTATACTCAAGGCCTGGTTTGCTGCTATTTTACCATTCTCGTTTGAAATTATTTCTATATAAAATCTATATTGTCCCTAGGTCAGCAACATTTAGGGAAAACTTTAATTGTACTAGACTCTTTGATGCTTAGCCGGGGAGAGGGTACAACCACAGACTCTGTCATGGGCGTTACTTTCCCTCCTCCCTCCCTATAATTTTCCTGTCTATTCTGCCTCATTTTTATTATATACTACACTAACATTGCTTTCTTTTTTTTTTTTGAGATAGGGTCTTAAAATTTCCCAGGCTGGCCTCAAACTCTTTGTGAGTTAGGGATGCCCCCTTCAGAGTCGGTACAGGACATACACATGTACCAAATTCTCAGCACAAAGGAAGGGGGAGGGACTGGGAGGCTCCAAAGGCAGCAGCAGCATTTTCTGCAGGAGATGGGGAGTCTGGGCTAAGGTAAGTTGTTAAATCCTGATTGGACCTGTTAGCCAATAAGGAATCTCACTGTTGGACCTAGATTTTTTTTTTTTAAGATTTATTTTATTATTATGTATACAGTGCTGTCTGCTTGTTTACCTGCAGGCCAGAAGAGGGCACCAGGTTACATTATAGATGGCTGTGAGCCACCATGTGGTTGCTAGGAATTGAACTCAGGACCTTTGGAAGAGCAGGTGGTGCTCTTAACCACTGAGCCATCTCTCCAGCCCCATCGACGTAGATGTTTAGTCTCAGGAGTGAGTCAGTGGCCAAATATGAGATTGGGCCTTGGGGACTATCTTTAGGACTGCAATGTAGTGATTTTTATTAAGGGAGACCGAGAGGTTAAAGGCAAGGCCTGTTATCACTGTTTGCCATGTTGGGCTTGCTAACAGCCCTTCACTCTCAATACAGCTCAGAGTCCTTAGTATCTGGGACTATAGGCATAAATAATTTTCATACTTCTCTTAGAACATATTTTATGTTTCACATATCTCTTTGAATATGTTTGATGTTATTTTTTTTTTTTGAAGAATGCACCAAATGTTCATGTTACAGATAGCATGTACGTACATACGCACATGCCTGCACTTCTCACTCTTAAATGTCAGTTGAGGTCATCAGCCCTTTTGGACTCAGATAAAATGGGTCGTCCCTTTAGTCCAGACTTTTGGAAAGAGCAGGACAGTGCCCTCAAGCAGACAGATCTTCAGGCCCACTCTCAGCCTAAAGATGCTGTCTTTCCCTCTTTCCTGCCACAGGGAAAAAGCAGGGTACAGCCCTTTCCCCAAGTGTCTGCACAGTGTGGAGCACGGAGCCTCTCTCAAGGCTCAGAGGCAGACCGGGCTGCTCCCACATGCATGGCCCCGTGAGGCCACGTGCTGGGTAGAAGCTGGCCTTCTCCTGCTTCCCTTTCCCCCTCAGACGTCGCAGTCCGAGAACTCTTGATGACTCTGACAGATGTTCTGGTCTGGTCAGAAGAGAAACTATGAATAATCACCCTCGCTCCTTGCTGCCTACCCCGCTTGGAGAGGAAAGAGGAACCACAGAAGCTCCAGGAATCATGCGTACGTGTGTGCATGTGTGCGTGAATATATGCCTGTGTGTGTGTGTTTCCTTCCTTCCTTCCTCCCTTTCTTCCTTCCTCCCTCTCTTCTTTCCTCTTCCTCTGTCCCTCCCTTTCACCCACCTGAGGTGAGGACTGAGGGTTTCAGTCGCATGCTGGACAAAGAATTCCTCATAGAACTATAATCTGACTCTTTTATTTTTATTCTATTTTTTGAGAAAGGGTCTGTCTGGTTGACCTTGAACTTCCAGTCCTCCGCCTCAGCCTCTAAATAGACAGGATTACAAGCATATATTATCATCCTTATGTCACTCAAGCGCTGGGGCTTGACACAGGTGTGTCACCACGCTCAGCTGCCAGTTTGGTTTAAAGTAACATATTTATAGTTACATTTTAAGCTCTGGCGGGCACCACAGTTAAGAATGCAGTTGCTCTTCTGGAGGACCAGAGATAGGGTCCCAGCACCTGAATTAGACAGCTTATATCTACACATAACAGCTGTTCCAGGGGACCTGGCAGATCCTGTGGGCGCTAGTACACACACACATGGGGGGGAGGGGGGGGGGAGGGAGAGAGAGAGAGAGAGAGAGAGAGAGAGAGAGAGAGAGAGAGCGCTAGACCTTGGAGGCAGAGGCAAGTGGATCTCTGAATTTGAGCTAGCCTAATCTACATAGCAATATCCAGGCTAGCCTGTGCTACATAGTAAGGCACTGTCTCAAAATAAAATAAAAAAAATTTTTTTTTTAAAGTTCTGGTTTCTCATCTTATGAAATCTAGGCCTGCTCTAATATAAACCATGATATGAATGTATTTTAATATATCAGAGTTAGAATCATGGTGATTTTTCCCTTTAATTTTCGTATGCTTTTTCAAGTTTTCCAGTCTTTATACTGGAAAGGCTTTTGAGCATTTGTTATTTTTGTAACTAGAAAAATATGCATTCTTTGCCTCCAAGAAAGGCAAGGCTTCGGAGACTGATCTGGGCGTGGGGAATGTGGTCCCTTGTGCTCTGTGAGTTGATTAAACCTCCAAGACCAGGCAGAGCGAGCTCCCGGGTGCTTTGGGGACTGGGTGGACTTTAAGGCTAAATGATTCCCGGGTGTTTGCGTCTCCGAGGAGCCGGAAGGAGCGGTTGTTGCCGTTTCAGCATCTTCACAATGAAAGGAACAATGAAATCCAAGCGCGTGACTCCGTCCTTCCAACAGAACAGCCTCCTGCGCCCAGATTTTAAGAAGACCGGCCAGCTTCCTGCTCCTCGGTGCTTTCAGTCTGGCTCAGGTTCAGGCTGGGCGGGGCTGTCTCTCCCGAGGAGGGCGGAGCAAAATTGCCTTCCATGACAGCCAAGCTTCTATTTCCTAGCCTTCTCCTTCCAATAGGGTTTCTTGAGACCAAATTAAATGAATTCTGGCCTTTGTGTGCAGTTGTACACTAAATGAAATGGCATGAACTTGTTTTTCTTTCTCCAGTAGAAATCTGAAACTACTTGTTTGTCCTAACCTTATTTTAGTCTTGTTCTAAGCTTGTGTCTAGTGGGCGCGTAGTTACTTTGTTTGCAACTACCCAAAGTTTGGTCTTTGCACTAAAAATGAACCAAGAGCAAATTTGTTCCTCCTTCTCCCAATCTTCTGTCCTCTCTCCTCCCTCCCTCCTCCCGCCCTCTCTCCCTCCATGCCTGCCTACGTTCTTGTGTAAAGTTGGGGTAAGAACAAATATATTTGTTTTATGGTGGTGTGGCAATGAATGAGCTCTAGCTTGGCACTTAGAGCAATGCAAATTCATTTTCTCTTATTTTGGAAGCCCAAATTACGGAACAGACATGTCAGCAAAGCCATTTCCCTTCCAAAAGCCCTGGGGGAGAATCCTTGCAGCTGTTAAATAAAAATTGGAGGCCAGTGTTGGGACCAAGCAACACCAGTTCCCAATAGACACGGCTGAGTCACTCATGTTCAAGCTGAAGCTGTGAAACTCCTGGTCACGAGGACAGAATCTCTGGCTTGAGTGGAGACCTAGACTTAACATTTTGACGTGTGTGTGTGTGTGTGTGTGTGTGTGTGTGTGTGTGTGAGACATGACCATGGAAGAACCCCTCACGGAGGAAATGCTTCCCCAAGGAAGGTGGGATTACAGTTAATCCCAAAGATGGTAGGAGAAAGACCACTAACCCAAACCCTCATGGCCAATTAATTAAAGTCAGCTCTTTATTCGTGTACACTGGCTGCCTCCCCTAAGGCAGGGTTCAAGAGGTCAGCATTGGACATGAGGAAGACAAGGTTTTTATAGCACAGGGGTGAGGGGGTCCAAATGGAGGGTTTCACAAGCAAAATAGGCAGGGTTGCGGGGTTACAGGAGCAGGACGTAAACATAACAAGTTAGTCCTAACAACCTCCTGAAACAAAGACATGTTTGCAAAGTGGTCATAACAACAGGCAGTCATGACAACAGGCAGTCATAACAACAGGCAGTCATAACAAGGCAGTCATAGGTGATCATACAACCTTCTAAAACAAAGGTAAAGTTGCAAGATGATTATAAACAACTTTTTGAAATGAATACATAGTTGCTGTTTCTGGAACAGACAGTACAGAACCCTTTATAGTTAAGGTTACAGCGGGGGAGGGGGGCCAGTGAGAGGGGTGGAGGGACACAGTCCTGGTTTACTCAAGGGAAAAAAACTCTCCCACAGATGTGCCCCAGCCATGGGTTTTAGTTAAACCCCTGTGCTGACAACCAAGAATGAGCATCGCACCTGCTAGGGCAATTTCTCTTTGTAAAAATGGTGCACTATGATGCAAGTTGGCCCAACAAACACACCCGAGGATGGACGTTCACCTGGGTTTTAGTCCATGCAGCTGGTGGCAGTGTTTCTCCGCTTTGGCTGGGATCTAGCCTCACAGTCTTTTGAGTCTGGCTAGTTTCACCAGCTAGGGAAGAGTAAAAGGTTTTTATAGTATTTTACAAGGTTGGAGAGGTTGATGGAGTATTGGTCCTTGGTGGGTTAACTACCTTTGGTAGAAAACAAATTTCTCACAGTAGTATACATGATACACTATGCAGAGCTTGATAAACATAGGGGTTCAACTAGGAAGGATCACCACAGTGATTACTACTGTCCAGGGGGTCCTTAGCTACCTGTTTGAGAGTAATTGTGAGGGGGAAACTGACTTGCCCCCGGGGGTGGGAGAGAGAGAAGGCAGTAACTTCTCACCTGTTATGTATAAATTCTGCTATATTTCATTTGCTGGAATTGTGTAATAAGTACAGCCCACGCTAAGGAGGGAAAGCAGGGCCCACTCTTTGTGACTTGGCCTCACTACGTAACCCCGACTGGCTTCAAACTCGGGATCCCCCAGCTTCAGCCTCTTCAATGCTGAGATTACAGGCATGCTCTCTACCACCTGTTAGGTGCCACAGTTTAAATGGAGAGGAAGGAAAGAGTGTGGGGGCATGATTTTTTTTAAATGACTGTACTGCTCCACAAGTGAAGTGGGGAGCTGGTAGCTCTACTCTAGGGATTTCATCAGGTTAGCTGAGCTATCTTGTATTGTGCAAAGGGAAGCCTGGGGCTGAGTTGAGGGGTGGGGCATGAGGACAGCAAAATCAACAACAAGAAGAAGAAGATGAAGTGTAATTTTTGGGTGAATGGAAGGAGAGGAATTGAGGAGACAAAAAAAAAAAAAGGAGGAATCCTGTTCATACTAGGTGGTCCAAAGGCTTGAAAGAGCATCACACCGATGGTAAATATGTAGTGCCATGTCCTTTAATATATGATCAATCCAAAGCCAGCTACTCTCCCACAAACACTTCGTGTGAGTGAGACTTTTAATGGTGATTGTGCAGAACAGAGGCACGGAGGTGGGATGAGGGAGTGCTAAGCAGTGGCCACACTTAAGGGAAGCAAGCGCTCCCCAAACCTACCTAATGCTGTCTGTCTTGGTGTCCTATTGCTGTGAAGAGACACCTTGGCCATGGCGACGATTATAAAAGGAAGTTTCAGTTGGGGCTTGCTTAGCGCTTCAGAGGTATAGTCCATTATCCTCATGGCATGGAACATGCCGGCACACAGGCAGACATGGTTGGTAGTCGCTGAGAGTTCTACATCCAGATCAGTAGGCAGCAGGAAGAGGGAGCCACTGGGCCTGGCGTGGGCTTTTTAAAACCTCAGAGCCCATTGTCAGTGACACATTTTCTTCAAGAAGGCCACACCTCCCAATCCTTTCAAATAGTGCCCCTCTCCAGTCACCAAGCTTTCACATCTACGAGCCTGTGGGAGCCATTCTCATCCAAACCACAGCATTACCAACGCAGATGCTCAAGGGCCACTGTGGTCCTTAGCAATCCAAAAAGGCAATGCTATTTCTGGGGCCTGGGAAGGAAGGAAGTCTTTGAAAGTGAGCAGCCAGAGGCCTTCCCTGCAGCAGAGCTGTAACTAAGGTCCCAGGGGAGCCGTGCCTGGGAAGGGGAGCCCTGTCCCAGTTTCCTAAGGCGGCGGCCTTTCTGGTACTGCAAGTCACTGCTCGCCATCCGTCTACTGCAGTACTTGGGTTAGGAAGGGCCTCTTGTGGTTACTTTTTGTTCTTAGCTGCCTTTGGAGGATTCACTGTTTTGCAAGAAAACTCTAAATTGTTTTTGCAGAATTTCTTCATTGTTTCAAGTCATTTGGTTTTATTTTCTGTCATAAAGGGTGGCTAGAGAGAAAGAGAGAGAAAGGCTTCTGGCTTGACTAAGTCAGAACATTACAGTTGATGTCACTCAACTTTGGGCATGTTGTCAGCAAGACCGTGCCCACCCTGCTCTGCATAGCATCTGCTCTCTTTTGAGAAGCGTGAGAAGGCTGTCCTTCAGTCCTACTCAGAAAGCTCTTGAAAGAAAAAAAAACATCTGCCAGCATTTTAATATTTACCAAACAGCATCAGCAATAGGTACTGGTGAGCACAGTGGCGCTTGCCTGGGACCATAACCTTCAGGAAACAGGAGACAGGAGGATGCGACTTTGATGCTAGGCTGGAGGACAAGGTGGACTCAAGGTGAACTTGAGCTGTGTCAGGAGACCTGGTCTTAAAAAGGACAACAGCAAACCATTTTGGCAAGAAAAGTACCCCCAAAAAAAGTTAATTGTGGAAGAGTGTCTTAAAGCTGGGTTCTCCAAGACTCTATCTTAGTTGTGGCATTTATTTATTTATTTATTTATTTTGGTTTTCTGAGACAGGGTTTCTCTGTGTAACCTTGGCTGTCCTGGACTCACTTTGTAGACCTGGCTGGCCTCGAACCCACAGGGATCCACCTGCCTCTGCTTCCCAATATTTATTTATTTGTTTGTTTGTTTGTTTGTTTGTTTATTTATTTATTTATTTATTTCCATGGTAGTGTGCAGGGTCAACCCAGAACCACACATGCTAGGCCAGGGCTAAGCAGACCCTTTATGCACATTTGAATGTCTCCTCCCTGGGGTCTCATAAATCACTCTTTAGTACAGTTCTGAGTCTCCATTCTCTTTTGTCAAAGGACAAAATTACATGGGCAACAAATGGTCAACATTTCATTTCACAAAATGGAATGTGCCACTTGCTTTTATAGACAGATAAGTGGCTGGAGGGTGGGTGGGTGGATAGAAACAAGCACAGAATATAGAGGTTTGCTCCAGTGTTTACTCCTAAGACAGGAGGGCGGGGTCAGAAAGGAGAGGATCTGAAAAGCTCCAGCAGGTTCCTCATGGCTTTTGTGTGGCGATTTACGGCAGATGGAACCGGCCTGCTTGAGGAATTTGTCTCTTGTCTCTCTGCTGACTTCTCAAGAGGTCAGGTGAGCAGATCAGCTCCAGCTCAGAGACGCCTGGGGATTCCCCGTCTGCTTTGATTTTTCAGCCTCTTTGAGGTTTGGCGCAGGAGCTGAGTCTAAAACAGTTGCCTTGTGTAAATTTTATTTGACACTGTGACCTGCAGGGCCTGGCAGGCTCTGGACCCAGCAAACAGTTGTTGATTTGACCTTTATTAACACTTGGAGAGAGGATTGAGATCTAGGAAATTCTTAAAGGACAAACTATTTTTAGAAGTCAAAATGAAGTCCCTGATCAAATGGACCTGGTTTCTGGTTTCCTTTTAAATTGAGATTGGGGTGTGGGGGGACAAAGAAGGCAGGTCCTGTGTTTGGGTTTGAGAAGAGACGTGGGGGGGTGGGAGGGTGGGGGGGAGTGGCAGGTGGCTGGCATGTTGGACCCTGCTATATAAACTCTTTGAGGCGTTTGCTTTTAAACAGCCCGTAGTCTATTTTCAAAAGCTTCACTTGCAAATGTCATTGAAAAATATCCAAACGGCAGGAGACCTCAGAAGGGTCCACCCACGTGGACCTGTCTCTTTGCCCCTGAATCAGAGGCCATCCCGCGTTGTTCTCCTGTCCTTTGATGTGTGCCCTTTGTGTCCCAAAATACACGTTGAATTCCATGAACAGAACAGCTCTTGTCCATCTGAGCTCCCACCGGTGCGCCTCCTCCTCAGCCCCCACCCTGCAGATAGGCCCTCTCCTGGGGTTTCCTGGGGTTCCCTGGGGTTCCGTGGGTTGTCCTCCACTTGTCAGCAGTGGTGTGGGCTTGGAAAATGAAAATGTTAAAGCAAAGCCCACCCACTTTGCTAAGGCACCAGGTTAAGGTTGTCAGAAACCCAATCCTAAAGTTAGCAGAGATTCTAGTGACCAGTACACCAAAATTCTCTTACTGTCCCCTCAGAAGACAGATAATCTGAGGGTTTCTTTGTGTATCCTTGTCTGTTCTAGACTGTAGACAGGGCTGGCCTTGAACACTCAGAGATCCGCCTGCCTTTGCCTCCTGAGTGCTGGGATTAAAGGCGTGTACCACCACGTCTGCAGTTACATCTCAAAGGGTGCCTGAGAGACTTTTCCTCTGAAGGGCAGATAATTCCTGAGGTGCTTTGGATGGCGTTAAATCTGATATCTCAACCTTCCTAATGCTGTGCCTCTTTAATACGTTCTGGTGACCTCCGACCATAAAAGTACTTTTGTTGCTATTTCATAATTATAAAAGTGTTACTGTTATGCGTCATAATGTAACTATCTGTGTTTTCTGATGGTCTTAGTGACTCTGTGAAGGAGAGGAACCTTCTCGCTCTATGTAAAATGCTTCTTTGGCACCGGAAACCCTGCCGCCCTCAGACTTATACAAGGTCCCAGGAAGCTGAGCACTGGGCCCTGCCTCCCAGCCTTGGGCTTCCCGAGAGCAACTCAGTTCAGGGCTCAGCTTGCTGTGTATAAACCAGACGTGGGCTGTTTCGTCCTGCATTCTAGCACTCAGGAGGCGCAGGCTGGAGGGTCAGGATCTCAAGGCCATCTCAACTGCATAGGAAGTTTGAGGCCAGCATGGGGTACATAAGACTCTGTCTCAAGTGTGTGTGTATGCAAGTGTGTGTGCGTGTGTGTGTGTACGTGTGTGTGTGTACATGTGTGTGTGTGTCTGTGAAAACCAAATGCAAGCCTGAGCCATTGTCCTATTTCCTATGAATTCACAGCGATACTTCTTTGTGTGTGGAGTGGATTTCATGTTCACTAAGATTCAGGAAGATGGGGAAATTCACATGGAAGGAAAATCAGGCAACTTCAAAGTGAACATCGGCCGATCTCCAGAGCCTTCCTGTTCATATTCTAGAACATCCCTTAGCCACTTTTGCTGCTCTGTGCTTGGTTATGCAACCTCCTCCAGCCTTGCTTCCTTTTTGCTTCTTGCCTCTCTTTTCTCAGGAGAAAACCAAATATGCAAACCTCACCAACATCATCACTAATAAACATACACACTCCCACATCTACACACATGTACACACACACATACACACATAAATACATACTCATAGACACACATAAATACATACACTCATGTACATACACAGACATGCACACTCACATACACATATACATACAAACATGTACACACACTCATAAATACACACATACACTCATGCACATACACACATATGCACACTCACACATACACATATACAAACACACACATGTACACATACACATACACACATATATACATACTCACATTCACACATACATACCCACACTCACACACATACACACACTCACACACATACACATACACGCACATTCACACATACACTCATACATACTCACAGACACACATATACCCATACACACCCATACATACACCCCCAGAAACACAGACACACACACACACAGAAACATATATGCATATATACACATACACATGTATGCGCACACACACACCACACACACATACCATACACACAGACACACAGAGAGACACAGAAACACACATATCATATACACAGACACACAGACACCACATCATACACACTCACACACACACACACACACACACGAGTGTGCATACACGCACACAAATTCCTCCCACTTTCCTTTTTTCCTTTACATATTTAGGAGCCACATGAGGTTTTGAAGCTACCATTCTTAAGACTAGGCTCTTAAACACTCAGATGCGAGGACAGGCCAACCCTGATCCTACGTTACCTAGACATCAGCAGGGGACAGTGTCAATGGCTCCTAGCTGCTCACTCCCAGTTTCCCACCTGCGAAGTGAGCATCTACTGACTGCCTCTTGCTTCTTACAGCCGCTGTGAGGATGAGGAGGTTGGCATACGTGGCTCTTAGCCCTGCGCTTGGCACACACTGCAGATTAATGTTGCCTGTTCCAGCATGTTCCCATTGACTTCCTGTTCTGTCATCTAGGCACCAGTCAAGCGCCAGCACCTCCCCCATGGCTCTGAGCTCTCCCAGCCAGCCAGAACTAATTGCTCCCTCTGGGAATTCTGGCACTGGGTCGACACTTGCTTTGGCAAAGAGGCATGTGGAAGTAAATAGACAATGCGTAATGGGTTTCTAATCTGGAGGGAAAGAGGGAAATGGGCCTGCAGGCAGAGGAGAGGCCTGAGGAAGGCGGGGAGGAAGGAAGGGAAACCAGGTAGGGCAGAGCCAGCCTCAGCAGCTCAGATTCAAAGTCAGCTCTGTGAATATTGCCAGCCCTTTCTCCAGACAGGTTTTTAAATTGCTCCTGCTTTTTTTCTTTTTTTTTTGAAGTCTTGTCATTTTTATATAGCAAATGATTTCAACATGTGTATCAGTCAAGGTTCATTTGGGAGGAAGGTTTACTGTGAGTTCTGAGACAAGGAATCTACTATAAAAAATGGGATTTAAACAATTTGGAGAAGCGCTAGGGAAGGAGAGAGGGGTCGGGAGAAGGGAGTGGGAGGAGAATCAGATAAAATCATTAACCAGGCCTGGCTCCTAGGACAACTGGAACCCAGGCACACCCCGGCCAATCTGCAGAGAGTGGCCAGCTCCTGCAGTTGCTCTCTGTGAGTTCACAGCCCATCGCTGCTGCCAGTCCTGGGCTACTAGGATTGGCAGAGCTGGTTGACCAGGACAGTGGGACCAGGAGTGCAGAGGACTGAGGGCCAACTGGACCCTGCTGGGACTTCTGGGATACCTCACCAAAGCCAATTACAGCTTACAGTGTAGCCTGCCTGCTACGGCTCCTGTCCCTTCTTTCTGTCCCATTCCGGTTCTAGCCTCCCTCTTGCTGCTTTCCTTGATCACATGACTCTCCACTTCAGCTGCCTCTTTCCCTTGCCTGTCACTCACATCCCTCAGTGACCCAATCCCAGCTTCTGCCATCCATAAAAGATGCGGCAGCCGTCTAGACTCAGTACCGGTAACACCCGCTGTTCATGTTCTTCATTGATGCCTTGACATTTCTTCAAATTTGTGTGTGTGTGTGTGTGTATGTGTACACTGCTGCACAGGTCTGGAGTCCAAAAGATGACCTTCAAAAGCCAGTTCTTTCCTTCCCCAGTGGGTCCCAGGGCTAGAACTCACAACATGTGGGGCAAATGCTGTGACTCCCTGAGCTGCCTCCTCTCCTGCCTCTCATGCCTTAAATCAAAGGGTCCTCATAACTATAGCTCCACCGTACAGCTCCTGCCAAATGATGGAGGCGTGACAACAGCTGGGTTTCCCTGTCTATGAGTTCCACATCTATAAAGTCAACCAGCTGTGTAGATAGGAAAAAAAATTGATGTGCAGTGTGGTGTGCACACATTTGTTCCGAGCATCCAGGAGGCTGGCAGAGGAAGATCATAAACTTGAGGCTGGCCTGGCTACATGGTGAGATGATGTCACACGCAAAATATCAAAATGAAAAACTGAATTTGTACCGAGCACACGCAGGCATTTTTTTTCCTTGTCACCATCCCTTATCAATAGTATAGCAACTATTTCCATAGTGTCTGCATTATATTAGGCATTAGAAGTAATCTAGAGATGAGATGATTTCAGTTATATGGAAAGACATACTTATAGGTTATGTACAAACATGATCTCATCTGATATAAGAGGTGAGAATTTGAGGATTTGGGTATTCACAGGGAGATGTGAATCCCACCCTTTGAGATGCCAGCAATAGCTGTAGTTATTCAAAGGCGTTTAGGGATGGAGGATGTGGGCCAAAATCCTAGCTTCGCCCAGCAAGGTAACCTGCATTTCCTCAGATCTTCCTGCTCTATCAAATGAACATATTGCCCTGGCACGTTGGAAGGGCCAGTGGGAGAAATAGGAACTACATACCTTCTTGTAACTCGGAATACTTGGTCCCCAGGTGGTGGTTTTGTGTGGATGTGTTTAAGAGATGCTGGCGGACTTGCTGAAGAAAGTGTTGTCTTGTCACTGGAAGCAGGCTGTGAGGCTCCAAAGCCACACACCATCCCCAGTTCATTCTCTGTTTCAAGATTGCAGTTCAAGATGTAAGCCCCCCAGTTGTAAAACCCCCAGTCGCTCCCCCAGCTCCTGTGTCTGCTCTGCCATCATGGACTCTGGAACCTTTGGAACCATAAGTCCAAACCAAGGCTTTTTTTCTAGTAGTTTCCTTGGTTATGGTGTTTTTATTACCACAGTAGAAAAGTAGCAAATACACCTCTGCGGGTGACGACACGTCTCCTTCACCTTTGCTGGTCCTCAGGCAAGAGCTCAGCCGAATCCCTGTTAATGAGTGACCATGAGGAACCACCCAGCAGTTTTGACCTTGGGTCAAACTTAGGTGATGCCAATCATTCCATCACTGCTCAACAACAGAACACCCTTGCCTGGCAAGATGGAGTAAGGTCAAAGCACAGGAGTGAGCAAAGCAAGTTTCCTCTTGTTTCATCAAGTCAGAAGAAAGTAAAACTGAGAGGCTTAACAAGGGATGCCAACCCACAATAGGCCCCAGGCAGCAAGTTACCAAGGTCCTAAGAATCACCAACAAAACAGGAAAGATGGGGAATCAAGGATTCCTTGGCGGGCTCTTGCCAAGGTGGGAAGAAACAGGAGGTCTCAGACAAGGCATACATTTTCTAAGTAGTTAATTAGTTGAGAAAGAGAGAGAGAGAGAGAGAGAGAGAGAGAGAGAGAGAGAGCGCATGTGTGCCATGGCACACGTGGAGGTCAGAGAACAACCTTCCACTTGATTCCCTCTCCTACTTGTAAGGTCTCTTGCTCTGTGATTCTCCTATCTTCTCCCCAGTCCCTTCTTGTCTTTGACGTTCCGGGATTACAGATGTGACCGCTCCCCGCTGCCCCCCCCCCCCCGCATCTGGCTTTTTATGTGAGTTTCAGGATTCAAATTCAGCTTATCAGGCCTGTGTGGTGAGCCCCCTGAGCCATCCCCAGGTCCCGGGCCAGGTATATTTTTATCACACTCTGGAGGAAAGAATCCAATCAATCTTGGATGCTGCTAGCATAGAGGATGTCATCACCGCCCCCCCCACACACACTTTGGAGACTCTGCTGGCAGCATTTAGTAAATGTAGCAGTGCATGGACCAGCACTTCCTGTGTGGCTCTCCACTCTGGAAAGTTCTCACAAGAGGCTTATGCAAGGAAGCGCTTTTGCTGCATTGCTTATAAAGTCACGCAGTTAAAACAAACCAGATATCTGCTAATGAGGAAGAGGTGGCATCACTCAAATGCTAACATACAAAGTGGCATACACAAAAGTAAGAACTAGACTTTTTTCTTTTTAAGTTCTGGGGACAGAGTGAGAGCCTCACCATGCTTGGTAGGAGCTAAGCCATTGACCTACACCCCGACTCACTAAGCGTGGACCACAGACTTCAAAATTATGATCCGAATGAAGAAAGCAAACTACAGGATGATGCCCATGCCACTCTCACATAATAATAGCTATGCCA
>OU015748.1:68151018-68163047 GCA_907169655.1 Acomys percivali | reverse complement strand
CCCTCTCTCTCATATCTACAATAAAAACCTTAACCATATTGTCATGGGGAACCCACTAGAGATGACCACTCAGTCAGTTTATAGGCAATTGAAAGTCTTTATTCCAAGCTGCTGAGACTACGCTCCGATATTCTGGACCAAGTGCTCAGAGCACTTCCTGGCATTTTGCTTGGCAGCTGCAGGGGGTGTTTTGCAGAAGCAAGCAGTTTAACAGGAGCTAAGGTAGCGGTTAGCTGGAAGAGCATCTGCACAAGCAGGCTGTTTGGTAGAGGATAAGCTAGGGGCACCCTAGCCTCGGGCCCTTTTCCTCAGGATTATCCATCATGGAGATTAAATCTGCAATCGGCTTCAGCAAGAACTCAAAATGGAGGGACCTCTGACTGTCTTTCTCTGTCATAATATCATGGAGCTGCCATGTTGTCCATTTCCTTACTGCACCCTCTTGAATATAATTACCTCATCCAAGGCTGGAGGAACTCTAGGAACAGGGGCTGAGAAGGATGTACCAGGCAAAGGCTGAGAAGGCATGCTGTGAGACACTGTCTTCTGAACACGCCGTGTGGTTGTACCCCATGTTGAACTCACAGCCGCAGTGGCCGCCTGCCAGCACAAAACTGGGCAGGTCAACTTCCCAGTGTGGATGAGGAGAGGGCCCATCCCTTCCAAAGGAGTAATAGGCAGTAATGGTTGCTAGGAGACAGAAAGCCACATTCCTCAGTGGTATAGACATCAGTAAACTGCCTTTGTTTCAAGTAAGTAACTCTCCAGCCGGGTTCATGAAGACAACGCTGATCATACACAGTGGACCACAAAAACCAAGACATGAACGTAGGTGTTGGGGGCACTTACTGGGAGAATAGGGGTTCTGTGGGAGAGGGATGAGGATAATGTGGGGTGCGATCAAAGGCCTCTCTATCTATAGATATAGATGTAGGTATTTGAGAGAACGAATACATTAAATACAATAAATTGAAAGCTCCACCAACACCCTGCCACTGATCTCCCCAGTTCTCCACGGGAAGGGCTTTTTCTCAGTTTTTGTTGGTTTGTTTTGGGTTTAGGTTTTGGGGTTTTTGTGGGGTTTTTTTTTTTTTTGCATATAAAGACACTTTTATAAATGAGTGAAAGAAAATTCAACTACCCAGCTAAGGACCTGAGTAAGCAGTTCCCAGAAAAAGAAGCACAAATGGCTTTTACAAATGAAAAATGCTTAAACTAGATGATTGTTGGGGGGTGGGGAGTAAACGTTGTATAAGAAATGCAATCTGATCTGCAGCTTGGCTCAGTCACAAATACTGTTTATGTAATATTAATACTCTAAATGTAACTTGCTCAGGAACAAAGTGGACTGGGAATGTTCCAGCTACCAACCTCCCTGTCACCTCAGCTCTTCAGCCACAGACGCAGCATCAGTGTCTACAGACGTTCTAAGTGCTCTCGTGGTGTTGATGAATAGTAACCCTGGCTCCTGGGGAACCCAAGGTCCATTTTAGTCTACTATCATGACATCCAGTTCTGATCCAGTTCTGTCTCCTTGCCCACAGTTTGGGCTGACCCAGCTTCAAGTTTATAATGGGCAAGAAGTGTGTGTAAGGATGCCAAATAAAACACAGCCTGCCCAACTTGATGCAGATTCCAGAGAGGAATCCATACTTTTAGTCTCCTAAAATTGGGTCCCAAACAACTCAGAAGATTGTACTCACACTGAAAAAAAAGTGTCATTGTTTCAAAGATACTTTTAAATACTTTTTTGAGTGTGTGTGTGTGTGTGTGCTCGCACTCTTGTTGCCTACACGTGTGCCTGCACACACACACACACACACACACACACACACACACACACACACACGTCATCTGAATTCATGCTGTCTGCATCCTGCAGACAACAGAGAAGGGTGCTGGTTTCTTTGGAGCTGGGGTTACAGGCAGTTTTGAGCCTTTTACTGTGGTTATGGAAATTGGACTCAAGTCCTCGTAAGAGCAGCAAAGCCTCTTAATGGCTGACTCATCTCCCTGTTAGATGCAGCAACCTTAGCACAGGGTGAATGTCCTCGTATCCCACCTCCCTCTCTGAGCTGTCCCTGATTCTCCAGGATTTTGGAAGACACGGAAAGGTTGTACATAGTGGCATGACAGCATCTTGCGTTGCATGGTATCATCTGCCATGGGTGCCCTCTCAGAGTATCAGTGACCAAGGCTCACTCACAGTGATTGGGGATATTTTCTGTGCACGGATCTGAGACCTAGGCTGTAGTCTACTCTTTGCTGAAGTCACTTTTCACCCTACTGGATGGTGTTCTCTCTGTGTCCCTCTGTGTCTGTCTCTCTCTCTGTCTCTGTCTGTGTCATTTTTGTTTCATTTTGTTTTTTGAGACAGGGTCTCTCTGTTTAGCCTTGGCTGTTCTGGACTCACTCTGTAGACCAGGCTGTCCTTGAACTCACAAAGATCCACCTGCCTCTGCCTCCCGAGTGCTGAGATTAAAGGTGTGTGCCACCACCTCCCTGCTTGTGTGTGTGTCTGAAAAAAGCTTTCTCCAGGGCTGGAGAGATGGCTCAGCGGTTAAGAACACTGTCTGCTCTTCCAGAGGTCCAGAGTTCAATTCCCAGCAACTACATGGTGGCTCACAACCATCTATAATGTAAACTAATGTACACTGTATACATAATAAATAAATACATTTTTTAAAAAAGAAAGAAAGCTTTCTCCTATAGGATCTGACCCACAGAAAACTATGCTCCTTCTCCACCACAGCATGAAACTCCTGGCCCCAGCTGAATCTTCTGATTCATCCGTTTCCAGGTATGAGTCAAGCCTACCTAGTGACACGTGGTGGCCTCTGGGGAGTCCCTTGGGATCCCTCTCACTTGCCCCAAGGTACATAAGAAAAACTCTTCTCCCTTCCAGTCCTAAAGGGAAAGAGAAGAACACAACACAAGGACGCTGCCCGAAGCAACGCCATTACTCGCTTGCTCGCCACAGCCCCAGTAAATTCTCAGCCATCACCTTCCTGGACAAGAGGTGTTTAGTGGCCTTGGCTAGAAGAGTCACTTGGGGACCGTTTCATTTGCAAATCCCACATAGATTGTGGAGACTGTTTAGGATGTAAGGCTTCTTTATACCCATTGTTTCCAGTGTTGAAATCATCATTAAGTACCAGAGACATAAAAGTCTATTTTAACTGTCTGTTACATAACCAAAAAATGGTTCTATAATTATATTACAATGATGCTAAAACAGGAAAGTGTGGGGGTAGGGGTGTCATAAACCAAAATTTTCAGTTGTCATAACACAGAGGCAAAAGAAATACCCTGAACTGATAATTCACAAAACAGTTGTGTAAGCACATGACTTACAAACAGGAAAACAAATGGCAGTAGGAAGGAACCAAATAACTGCAAACATTTTCCTATGGAAAGTGAAACAATATTTAAAACTGAATTGAGCATAGTGTTTTTATTATAAGCACTTTAGAATTAATTTTAACAATGTATTAGTTTGATTATAGTCAAACATTTGAATGATACAGGTTGCTGGTCTCACAAATTAGTATACTGTCAATAAAGAGAGAAAGAAGCTGGGGCAGTCAGCGGTTAGTGGTAGGGGAGTACTTACCCCTAAAAACTTTATGAAATGATAGTCGTTATTATTAGATAAGATATTGTATTATATCATATTATTATATTATAAGATATTATAAGATACTGTATTATCCTATGCTAACCAGTTGTAATCTCAAATTCTGGACCCATGGACTCAGTTCCTAGGGCTCAGTGGCTAAGAGCAAGAGGAAGTGATTGCCCCTGTTCTGTAGGCTGGAAGTCAGAAATCCAATCCAAGTGTGGGCAGGATCCTTCTTCCTCTGAGCCCTAGGGAAGAGAGAGCTCCTGGCTTCTTCTAGCTTCTGGCAGTGCCAAAGATGATTGTTTGGCTCACAGCAGTGTGCTCCAGTCTTCACAAGGATTTCTCTCTGAGCGTATGGTTGCATCTCTATGTCCAAAAAGGCCCCGTTATTTATATTTTTAATTAGCTCATTTATACTGTGTGTGCTGGGAGTCGGTGGAACATATGTTTGGAAGTCTGAGGAAAACTGCCAGAAGTCAGTTTCTCTTTCTACCATGTCAGGGCAGGGACTCAAGGAGGCAGGCACTATTGTATGTGCAATTTGGCAAACGAGAATGCTGAGACACAGAGAAATGTAAGTTGTTCTCCCAAGAACACATGGCTACCTCTTCATTGGAGTAGAACTCCAGGAAGTCTGACTCCCAAACCCTGAGTTCTTAGCACTAGGTCACACTTCTCCAGTTAGTGCACAAAGCAAGATGCATGTGTGGAGTGTGGTAATCCTGGTACGAAAAGACAGTGAAGGTTGGAGGACCTGGAGAAATGGCTCATCAGTTAAGAGGACTGGCTGCTCTTCCAGAGGACCCAAGTTTGCTTCCCAGGACTCACATGGCAGCTCACACTCATCCTTAACTCCAGTTCTTGGGATCTGACACTCTTCTCTGGCCTCTATGGCCACCAGGCAAGCACATGGTACGCAGACATACACACAGGCAAAACTTCCAAACACGTGCAATAAAAGTAAGTAAATCTTTAAAAGGACAGTAGGAGTGAGGACGCTGAGGTGTGGCTCTGTGGTACAGCATCCCCCCCAGCATAAACGAGGCCCAGGGTTCAACTCTAGGACCAAACCAAACAAACAGCCCACAAATATTTACTGAGTATTTGCAACATGCCCTGAGCTGCTCTGGGTCCTGAGGATAAGCCGGTGTCCTTTCTCGTCCTTCGGGAAGGTTCCTGGACAATGCTTCTCTCACAGGAGGGTCAAATGAGTTCATGCATACCCAAAGAATCAAATGCCATCACCTGGTCCAGATAAAATGAACAACGAGACCCTCCGCATCTCAAGGTCACTCTTATCGTCACTGCATTCTCAAACACCCGCTCCTAACGCCGTGAGCAGCCCACGGCCTCTTCCCTTCGTCTTCAAGCTTGTGGCTGGCTTCCACTTCGCCTTGCCTTCTCTGACACATTCATTCTTCCAGGATCACTGCTGTGGATGGATGCAAAAACAAACAAACAAAAACAAACCACAGCTCTCTCTTCAAAGAGAATAAGAAACAGTCTAGAGCCAAAGGTCTGACTAGGTCCCTAAGAAGTAGGAAGGAGGTGACCCTGGATTCCGTGTTCCCTTGTGGAAGTAGTTTCATGAAATTCTGTAGTAGCGGAACAAGGAAAGTGATAGATCAGGGCAATTTTAAAATACATTGGTGGGTGGGTACACCAGAAAAGTGGGTGGCGGTCAGGACCGTGAGCCTCCGCTGTGATCTGATAGCTGTGGTCTTGGCCCTTGAATTGGCGCAAGACAGGGCTTTGCTATGTTAACGCCCTCCAAAGGTTTTGTTGCTATTATTGTTGCTAGTGCAGTTATAGAAGTAGACGGGAAATAGCTCTTTGAGAGGCTAAGAGTAGCCCAAAAGAAATTGTAATCAGGCCACTAGATCAGCAACACTCAAACTCTTCCTAGTCATTCAACAGTTTCTAAGTCTATTAGCCTTTGCAGACAGCTTCTTCCTGGGAATTTTCCTTCACACTTCTTTCCACATCACTCCATCTCTCTGTATCTCTCCTGAGAACCCTGTACCCCACCATGAGCACTGCCCCAGGGCTTGCTCTGGACACAAGGGCCAGGCCAGGTAGCTTAGAGGTCTTCTAAAGGGTCAAACTATGGAGGCAAATGACATGTCAGCACAAAGAGTAAGTCAGGACTGGTGGTGTAGTTCAATCGGCCGCGTGCTTGCTTGGCATGCATGGAGCCCTGGGTTCTGTCCCAGGATGGGATAAACCCGGTGTGGTGTGCAGGTCTGTAATTCCAGCCTGTGGAAGAAAGGAGGCAGGGGCATGAGAAGTTGAGCATCATGCTTGGCTACATAGTGAATTCCTTGATGCTTGGCTACATAGTGAATTCCAGGCAAGGCTAGAAGACCACATGAGACCCTGCATTAAAATGAGAGGTGGGCAGGGGCAGGCTGAAGAGATGGCTCGGTGTTTAAAAGCAACACCCCCTGCTCTTGTAGAGAATGAAGGCTTAGTTCCCAGCACACACAAGGCAGCTCATGAGTGCCCCTGAATCCAGTTTCAGAGGACCTGACATCCTCTTCTGATCTCTGTGGATGCCAAGTAAGCCCGTGGTACATGTAGACGCAGCAGAACACTCATACACAAAATAAGGAAATCTTTTTTTTTCAGAGCAATAAGAAAGCGAGAACGCCATCTCCAAGGCTTAGGGTTCTGTAAAGGGGGCAGGGTTGTTAGTGCAGATTGTCAGAGACCTGACTGGCGGGGGTTTTCCAGCCCCTCTCAGCTCCCTGGCTTGGCTTCTGGCTATGTGGCCCATCTCTCTAAGAGCCTTCATCCCCTCTTCTGTGGCCTCATCAGAAGCCCACACCTTCCCTGGTGAGTCTGACTAGAATGCTTCCTCCCTCCGGATCTCCTGACTCCTGGTCTGAAAGGAAATCCCATGGGGCAAGAGACCCCACAGAGCCCCAGGGGGCTTCAACTAATGGGATTCAGGTGTCCTAATCAGCATTCTATTGCTGTGAAGAGACACCACCATCATGGCAGCTCTTATAAGAAAAAGCATTTGATTGGGCCCTGTTTACAGTGTCAGAGGTTTAGTCCGTTATCGCTGTGGGGAGCGTGGTGGGGAGCACGGTGACACGTCGGCAGACATGGTGCTGGAGAAGCAGCTGTGAGTTCGACATGTGGAGCCGCTGGCAGCCAGAAGAGGAAAGACACTAGGCCTGGCTTGAGCTTTTGAAAGCTCAAAGCCCACCCTCATGGCACACTTTGTCCAACAAGGCCACACCTCCTAATTCCTCTCAAGTTGTGCCACTGCCTGATGACGAAGCAGTCAAATATACGAGCCTGTAGGGGCTGTTCTCGCTCAAACCACCACAGAAGGTCGGAAGGATCTGACAAAGAAACCCTTCTCCGCTTCTCCCCTCAGCAGACTGTCCTATCTAACAAAAAAAAAGCCAGCTGGGTTTTCTCAGAAAGTCATGACTGTACCAGTAATGCCCTTTTGTATTTGCCTCTCTCCTCCCTAGCTTTGGCCCCCTCCTCCATTCCTGCAGCCAAAGATTGCTTAGCGCTGCCCCTCTCGGTTTCTATGGCTTGGCTGGCTTTTGCTTTACCGTAACTGGCACATTTCAGAGACGGAGAGGTGTTTTGGCTTTTTCTAGTCATCTCTGCCTCAAAGGTAGAGCATTGTTGAAAACTTGCTCACCTCCTGTAGTTCACTCCAGGCATCCTCCCTGCCAACCCTCACCATAGCTACCCTCACGCGTGCCAGGCACTGGTAAGTCCTCACCAGGCAGAGAATAGGGAGCTCAGTGACTTGCCGAGACACACCAAATTCAAGTAGCACGCCTCGGTCTGAATCACATTTTACTACTGTCCTCCTCCTGGACGGTAGGAAGCGTTCGCTGGAAAAGAAACAAAAATTAGCAGCCGTGAGTCTGCCTTGTTTCTCTGTGGCAGCACCAAAGGTGGGTGGGAAAACACATGGATGCTTGAGGTGCTGGGTTTGGGCATAAATTCTTGGTCGGACAGTTACCAGCTGTGTGTTATTTATTTATTTATTTTAACCACCTGTGAACTTGTATGATGCTGCTGCTAACTCTCTCATATGTTATTTTTGTGTTTTTCCATATGAGTGCTCACGTATATATGTACATGAGAAGGCCAGAGGACAGCCTCAGCTGATCCTCAGGCACTGGCCACTTTGGGAGTTTTTGTTTTGTTTGAGACAGGCTCTCTCATTAGCCTGGAAGTTGACAAATATTCTATGGCAGCTGCTTAGTAAACCTTGGGGATCTACCTAGCCCATTCCATGCTTGATACGGAGATGTCGAGTCAACATCATTAACTTTTTTTTTTTTAGACAGGGTCTTACTGTGTAGCCCTGGCTGAACTGGAACCCATGACAATCGTCTCTCCCTCTGCCTCCTGGGTGCTGGAATTAAGGTGGGTACCACCACACCGGGCATCATGTTCAGCCTTCTAAAAAAAATTAAAAGTGCATTAACTTAAGTGTGTGTGTGTGTGTGTGTGTGTGTGTGTGTGTGTGTAAACAGCACAGAGAACAACTTGCAGGAGTCTGTCCTCTCCTTGCACCACGTGGAGGCTGGAAATCAAACTCAAGTTGTGAGCTTGGCAGTAAGTGCCTCCTTTCTGGCCCCGTGTCTGTCTTACTTTTTAAAATGTGGATTCTGGGCATAGAATTCAGGTCCTTGTACTTGCAAGAAAAACATTTTATCATCTAAGCCTTTCCCCCAGACTTCTCATAGGTTATTGCCAATATATATATAATATATGTGTGTGTATATACATATATGCATATATACGTATATACATACATATATATACATATATATATATAATGACACATGTCACACACCCAGACATGCATGAGGGGGCTCGGCACACTGGAGGTGCGGCTCATGTCACCACGGTTAGAGTTTTCTTTCAGGCAGTCACAGGATGTAGCTCATCATGTATGCTCAGCCTCTGCTCATCCAAATGAGTCTGCCACCTCGGCTTGCTCATGTTTTGCGCTGCACAGCTAGAGGGTGTAGTTGACATAGACCACAGCTGGGAGTCAGACTTCACGCAACACTTGCGTGGCTTCCTGGGGAGGCTTTTCGCTTTTTCTTCCTTTCTGCTCATAGGCCCCTGCGGCAGTTCAGCTTCACCCTGATGCCAGTCGGCATGTGATCTCAGCCGTCAGCAAATGAATCACTGGCCAAAGGCAGAGCACTGATTCAGACAGCTGGGTAGAACACTGCCCGGCAGCCCTTCACGGCCAGAGTGCCAGAAAGGGCCTTGGTGGCCTTCTCAAGGATGTGTTAAAAATCAGACTAAAAATAAAGGCTGCTATGAAGTAAGCCAAGAGACTGAGCATGCTCTGATCTTCAGTCCAGCCTGTGATGGGCTGGTAGGCTCCCCTCAGCACCTGTCCTTCTAATAACTGGAGGTGGACACAGTCCTCTGCAGAGTTCAAGGAGCTGCTGTTGCCCATAGAAGGTAACGGAGCAGAAGACGGAGATGATGGGGAAGTGCTGTGTGCTTGATTCCGTTGATGTTATGAAAGATACAAACCAATGTGCCCATAGGTCCATAAGAAAATGTGTAGAGGCAGTGTACAGTGTGGCTGTCTCTGAGTGGTAGAATTTAGTGCCATTTCCTTTGTCTTTCTCATTGTAAGTCTCAGAGTTATAAGAACTTTGTTGGACTGTGCAAACATGCCAATTTGATAGCCTGGGAACAGCAAAAACAGTATTTTCCTAAAGAATAAAATAGACATCTTTTTTGATACATGCGTAATCTCAGTCAATCTTTTATGCCTCTGTGCCTGCGCTATACCTCTCTCAGCCTTGGTTTCTTCCATTATAAATCAGAGACCAGAGCGATTTCTATTTTACGAGGTTATAAAAATTAAATTCACTAATATGTGTAAAGAACTTGGAATTCAAAATGCTGGAATATTTAATGCTACTTGTAGTCAGTTTTTTTCCACAAGCCTACTAGGAGCTCGGAGCAGTAATCTGCAGAGAGAACAAGGGAGAGATTATAAAACTTGGCCCCGTGGTTACGACCATCAGGAAGTCTGACCTATGCTCTGCAAGCTGGAAACCTAGAAAACCAATCCAGAGGCTTGAGCCCCAGGGACCACAGGTCCCCAGAGCAAGGAAGTCGCAACTCAGCATCCATCCTTGCTTCCTGTGCTCTATCCAGACTCACTAGACTGAGTGATGAGCAGGTACATTGGTGAGGACCGTGCCTTCCTCTCAGTCTACCCATCTGAATGCTAATCTCCTCCAGAAATGCTCTCACAGATATGCCCATAAATCATGGTTTACCAGTTGTCAGAGCATCCTGTACCCAAGTGAAGCTGAGCCGTGGGATTACAGATGGCTGTGGTTGGCAGTACCTTTACTGTAATTCCATACCATGTAACGGTGTAGGTAGGACAGGAGCCGTGGCCGCAGCACCAACAGGAGCAACCACAGCAAATTGCTGTTGCAAGGCCATTAGCTAGATGCGTGATTGGAAAGAAAGCGTTGATAACTGTTGACACATTTCTGCTGGGTGTCATGTGAACTGGCTCTTAGGACAACAATTACTTGACAACTACAAAAACTGCTTTGGTGAGTTGTTTTTGTTGTTTTTCTCTTTTGGGTTTTTTTGGGGGGAGGGCGTTAATTTTTTGTTTTTGTTTTTTTAAGACAGGGTTTCTCTGTGTAACCTTGGCTGTCCCGGAACTCTCTCTGTAGACCAGGCTGTCCTAAAACTCACAGAGATCCGCCTGCTTCTGCCTTCTGAGTGCTGAGACTAAAGGTGTGTGCTGCCACCACCCAGCTGAGATTGTTTTATTTGATGCTAGTGTGTGTCCATGTCCACAGGTGAGAGCCCATTGTTGGAGGCCATCGCGGAGCCATTCTCCCCTTCCACCTTCACATGACTTCCAGGAGGTGAACTCAGGTCTCTAAACTTGAGCAACACGGGTCCTACCCACGGAGCCTCCTCATGGGTCCAGGAAAAAACAATAGGCCCATTTTTCAGTTGATAAATTTCAAAACCACGTTCAAGAGCCACGATGAAACAAGGAGTTCTCATGCCTCCGTGACGTAGGTTGGTGCACAAGTCAGTGAGAATCAGCAGAAGGAGGGAGGAGAACGTGACGGCACATATAATGACACTTTTAAGACTACGCAGTGAGGGCCTGTCCACTGTGCGCAGCACAGCTCGGGATTCTGAGTTCTACAAGTGGTCACGGATCTCAGCTCTGTACCGGAAGTGCTTGCTGTGGCTCGGCTCGCCCTAGTTCCGCCCCTAACTCAGATGCTTCTGCCTTCTACTGATAGGGGCATCTAGACTTGAATTCCTGGTCCAGGTTATGCCATTTGGTGACAACTGATAGAGAATGTGTGTGCAAAGGCAAGTCCTCCTTCAAGCTTTGGAGAAAGAAGCCAGGTGAAGGAGCCCAGGTTTACCCTTATCGCTGTGGGAGATAAGGCCTGAGCAGAGCCTCTTGCTCATTAAAGGTGTACAGGACATTCAGCGGCATTAGTGCCCCACTCTTCACCTGCTCAGCCACAGAACAGAGCTTGTTCTTTCAGCCAGATGACCACTTTGTCACCTGACCTCAACTCATGACGAAAGGTATACAGAACTGCTGGCTAAAGCAGACGAATGCAGCTTATTCGAGAGGGACTGGGTAGGCATGCTGGGACATGCCTTTAATCCTAGCATTCCAGGAAGCAGAGACAGGTGGCTTTCTGTGAGCTCAAGTCCAATCTAGTCTACATAGAACGAAAACAATGGTGCCTTTAATCCCAGCACTTGGGAGGCAAAGGGAGGCAGATCTCTGAATTCAAGGCCAGCCTGGTCTTGAACAGACAGAATTCCAGGACAGCCTGGGCTACACAGAGAAACTCTGTGTCAAAACAAACAAACAAACAACGCCCCCCCCCCCCAAAAGAAACAAAGACAAAATTTAATTTAAAATTATTTTCACTGAGGAAAAGGTGACAGGGGGAGGAGGAAGAGGGAGGGAGTGTGGGACCCGGAGGAGAGGAGGGAGGGAGCTATGATCAGGATGACAAGTGAATAAATAATTTAAAAATTTATTTTCATATACATGCATTAGTTTTTCTAAAGATTAAATGTACTTTTTCTAGGTAGCATGTGACTTGGTGGTGTGTGTGAGCAAGTTGATGTTATATCATTCCGCCTTCTTGTATTCTATTAAGAGAATAAAGCCAGACATGGTGGCACCACCTTTAATGCCAGCACTTGGGAGGCAGAGGAAGATGGATCACTGTGAGTTCAAGGCCAGCCTGGTCTACAAAGTGAGTCCAGGACAGCCAAGGTTACACAAAGAAACCCTGTCTCAAAAAACCAAGAGAGAGAAAGACAGAGAGAGAGAGAGAGAGAGAGAGAGAGAGAGAGAGAGAGAGAGAGA
>OU015748.1:68108459-68139213 GCA_907169655.1 Acomys percivali | reverse complement strand
TACTCATCAAACACAGTGTCCCCTCTACTCATCAAACACAGTGTCCCCTCTACTCATCAAACACAGTGTCCCTCTACTCATCAAACACAGTGTCCCCTCTACTCATCAAACACAGTGTCCCCTCTACTCATCAAACATGGCGTCCCTCTACTCATCAAACACAGTGTCCTCTCTACTCATCAAACACAGTGTCCCCTCTACTCATCAAACATGGCACCCCACTACTCATCAAACACAGTGTCCCCCTACTCATCAAACACAGTGTCCCTCTACTCATCAAACACAGTGTCGCTCTACTCATAAAATACAGTGTCCCTCTACTCATCAAACACAGTGTCCCTCTACTCATCAAACACAGTGTCCCCCTACTCATCAAACACAGTGTCCCTCTACTCATCAAACACAGTGTCCCTCTACTCATCAAACACAGTGTCCCTCTACTCATCAAACATGGCGTCCCTCTACTCATTTAGATCTTTGGTTTCTTTCATGAGCAGTACTTATACCAACACATTTCCATTTTGAGCGAATCTATTCATGTATCTATTGCAAGATATTTGATCCCATTGTGAACCCTGAGATTGTGAGCTGGAAAAATCTGTTTCTTGCTGTGGTGTGTCTCAGCCCTAGCACACACCTTTAACCCAAGAGCTTTCTGGAAGCAATTGCTAAATAATCATAGGTCAAGAGGCCGCACAAGCAGCAAGTTGACAGGTAGTGAACATTAAGTAAACAGAGGAAGGCAAGACATTGAGTTGGAGGGTATGTACAATAGTGTGAGGAAGGAGCTTTTGGCTCTTTCCTTCTGGGATGTGAGCTGAGTAGGAAGGTCAGCTGGGTGCTTTCTCTGCCTCTCTGCCTGGTTTTCACGCCAGCATCTGGCTCCTGAGTCTTCATTGGTAAAAATCAAATGATTGGGATTTTGTATTTAAAACATATATCCATTGCTTTTTAGATTTATTTATATTTTTAAAATTTCTGTATATGTGCATGTATTTTGTGGGGGTAAGTGCATGTATGTGACCATGGATGCTCTCAGAGGCCAGAGATGCTGGATCCCGTGGAGCTAGAGTTACAGACTGTTGTGAACCTTCTGACATGGATGCTGGAACTGAATTCAGGTTTTCTCCATGTCCTTAACAGCTGATATGTCTCTCCAGCCCCATTTTTATGTGTGATTTCCCATGTAGCAACCTTAATGAACTTATTTATTATTTATAGATTTGTTTCACTTGTGTTATTGTTTTTGGTAGATTCCTGAAGGCTTTTTTATGTAGGCAGTCATTTCATTTACAAATAGGGATACAGTAGTTTTCTTTTCAATCTGTATGCCTTTTATTTCCTTTTCCAGCCTCCCTGCACCATCCAGAACTTCTTCCATTTGTGAAATAAGATAGGTAAATGCAAGCATCCTGGTCTTACTGTTTTTGAAACAATGGGGGAGGGGTTGCTATTGGTTTTTGTTGTTGTTAAGGGTCTTGTGTAACCCAGGCTGGGTTTAAACTCACCATGTAGCTGAAATGACCTTGAACTCCTTATTATCCTGCCTCAGCTTCCCGAATGCTGGGATTCAGACATGCACAATACTGGCTCTTCGTGATATTTAATTCATGGATGCACTTTTTCTTCTTGGTTCTATTACATTCATCTCATTTTTTTCTTAATGTAGGAGTCTTGTGATATTACTCAAGTGGGCCTCAATCGGCTGAATCCAAGCAACCCCCTGCCTCAGCCTTGCAAGTAGCTATCTCTATAGGAATGTGCCACTTCACCCAACCTTTAGTTGGGTTTTTAAATTTTTGTAATGAACCCATGTGGATGTGGTAAATGGTGAGGAACACTGTCTCCTAACCCCAGCAACCATCACCATCTTAGTCAAAGCAGCTGTGGTTACCCACAGGGTCCCTCACGAGGTTAGGCCTGTTGGCATTCATTCCCTCAGAGGAGCAGGTGAGGAACGGGGAGGAGCACTAAACCTTCACCCAAGAGTTCAGTCCCTCCATCCCATCTGCGTCCATCCCTCAGCTGTAGATGATTCTGCCCCAATGTGTGCAACCTCACACTCTCAGGAGGAGCTACACCATACACAAGATGAGACGGTTAACGAAGAGGGAACTCCATTTATGTTGCTATGTAGAGATCACCATCCATGCCAAGGGGACACTTTCCAAGTGCTATGGCTGCCTTGAGGTCACCCACATTCTCCCATGTTCTCATGAGCCCAGAAGGTCAATGGTTCACTAAGCTGGACCTGAGTGGAATTGTCTCTTGTGGTCTAAGGGAAACAGACATCTGTCCATGCCTCCCCAGAATGTTTAACATGGCATGTATGTTTTTTTATTTTATTTTATTTATTTATTTATTTTGGTTTTTCGAGACAAAATTTCTCTGTGTACCCTTGGCTGTCCTAGTCTCAGACCTGGCTGGCCTCGAACTCACAGAGATCTGCCTGCCTCTGCTCCCAAGTGCTGGGATTAAAGGTGTGTGCCACCACGCCTGGCACAACATGTTTTTTCAATGTTTGGCTATTAGCTTACTAAGCCTTTAGTGTCTATATTGGTGAGAGCTATTGAGCCATGTTTTCCTTTTCTTCCATCTTTGTCTGGGCTTGGTGCTGTCATATAAACGAGGCACAGACGGTCTGTATGTCAACACCTAGGTTATTTCTCCACTACAGGCTGTTGACTCAAAGGCCCACTTAACACAAAACTGAAAATTTCACACATTCCGATATTTGAAAAAAAAAATAACTTAAGCAAGCAAATATTTAGCCATTTAGAAGCCCTCCAGCCGTTTCACATATTCCAAGAAGCTTCATCAAGCTGTGGCTAAGTGTCGATACGATAATGTTGATAGCTTATCAGCACTCAGCCACTGAGGTCCCTGCAGTTCCCTGACCTGGAGACTCCCTGCTGTGCCACTGGAAAGCAGCCCCTCCTCTGGGTGGCGCTCTTCTGGATGTAGCTGTCTCAGAAGCAGCCTCTGTGTTGTCGCATGTTCTGTTTCCATGTCATCTCCTTCAGGCCCCCTACAGTTCTCGAGACAGGACTAGTTTCATGAAATGAACTGACAATTATTCTGATTTCTAGAAGAGATCATGTAGGCAGATGCCAGTTTTTCTTTGGAAAGTCTTTTAATTAAAATGCAATCATTAGTCAGGTGGCTGTGGGGCACACCCTTAATTCCAGCAGAGGCAGGCGAATCTCTGTGTGTTCAAGCCCAGGCTGGTCTACATAGCAAGTTCTAGGACAGCCAGGGCTACACAGAGAAAACCTATCTAAAAAACCCAACAACAGCAACAACAAAACCCAAACTTAATTAAGAGACCACTCAAATGATCTATTTCATACTAGGTGTGCTGGAGTTTTCTCTTTTGGGTTTTATTTTATCAACTTGATAGAAGGTAGGGTCATCTAGAAAGAGGGGTCCTCACTTGAGAAAATGCCTCTAGCTACGCGGCTGGCTCTAAGGCTAGCCTGAGAGGCATTTTCTCGGCTGATGACTGATATGGGAGGCCCTGCCCACTGTGGGTGGCGCCACCCCTAGCCTTGTGTCTGGGGTTGTATAAGAAAAACGGGCTGAACAAGCCAATAAATAGCACTCTTCCAAGGTCTTGGCTTAAGTTTCTGCCTTGGTTCCCCTCTGTGACGGGCTGTGACAGGGATATGTGAGCCAGACAAAGCCCTCCCTCCTCGTGTCGCTTTTGGCCACAGTGTTTATCACAGTGATAGAAAGCAAAGTAGGACCAGGTAAGGGCACTTGATTTCTGATTTTAAGAGTTGTCCATGGCCAGACATGGTTGTGCAGGCCTTTAATCCCAGGCAAAAGCAGGCAGATATCTGTGAGTTTAAGGCCAGTCTGGTCTACATAATGAGTTCTAGGTCAGCCAGGTTCTGGAGAGAGAGAGAGAGAGACCCTGTCTCAAAAAACAAAACAAAACAAAAAACAGTGAAGTATCCAGTTTCATATAAATGGGGGAGGCGGGGCTTGCACACAAGGCATATGCTCTATCTCTGACTTATATCTCACATCCTTTGTATTACAAACATGTTTGACATATGGATGGTGCACAACAGTATCTGTGTTTCATTCCTAATATTTCACTTTTTTTTTTACAATTTTTATTAAATATTTTACATATACATTTATATTATTACACATATATACAATAAACTATCTACAGCAAGAAGAACCACAAAACAATCAGGAATTATATAAATGTTACAGTCTTAGTGTTTTGGCTATTTGTATTTGGTAGCCTTGAAGAAAACATCTTTCCTATCTTGGTGCATCTAAAATTCTGAATGTAAATCAATATCTATCATATCTCATCTTTATCAACTTAAAACATCTATCTAGACCTAAAAACATCTTAACCCCTAAGCAACTAAGTTAATTTTAAGACTACACTATATAGTCTTCTACCCCATCAGAAACTTGAGAAGGAATAAAATTAATGAAATTAATTACCTAAGTAATTTATCAGTCTTACTACTATCTGTCCCTTGTAATGATCTTTTTATAGAAATATCCGTTTCATTAGGCTTTCTTTCATTGTTATTTCCTCATTGATTTCAGTTCTTATCTTTATTATTTTCTTCTTTGGCTTTTTCTACGTTAGGGGAGAATTTTCCATTTTTGCACTGCTGAAAAATGAACTCAGGGCCTTGCACTGCTTGGCAGGTCCTGAGCGGCTAAGTTGTAACCCCAGGCCTTTCTAATTTAGCTGTTTTTTTGACTGTGAGGGATAGAAGTGTGGCTGGCGTTCTGTGGCCCCTGTGGCTTCCACTGACAGCTCAGGGCTTGGGGTAGCTTCTGGGCATAGAAAGTCCTACTTTAATACAAGCCCAGTGGGCAAAAGATGTCCCATTATAGGGGTGGGTGACATGGAGGCACAGGCTGCCTGTGTGGCCTCTGCTCTTTCTGGGAAGCAGCTCATGCCCTCTGGTAAGGATGGCATTCTCGGCTCCCTGCATGGCCTCTTTCACACCGCCCTGGGAGTGCTTTTTTATTCACATTGGCTTCACAGCCCAATGAGGGCATACACACAGGATCCTTCAGCCTTTGCTAGCAGCGTGGGATGGGGGCCGTAGCTTCGCTGTGGTGCTTGGCTACAGTTAGAGCCATTTTTCAACTGAAAGTGTTCTGTTCCTGCTCGGCTGCCCCTTTCAGGGCCTTGGCTGGCAGGAGAAGGCTTTTGTTGGAGCCGTTTTCTTTTCTTAGCCTGTTGGCATTTCCAAGTTGCTGGCTTGTTCCCTTCCAAATCCAAGATACATTAGGCAAAGAGAAAACACCAGGAGCTCACTCGTGCTGTTCCTTCTATCACCGTGTCCCTAGGTGATCTGTCCCCTCACCAGAGCTCAGGGCGGTTCATGTTTCTGGTTTCTGGTTCTGTTGTTTTTGTTGTGCTGGAGGCCGAAGCCAGGGCCTGGAGCTGTGCTCCTGCCCCGTTCTGTTTGCTTGCCTACAACAGCCTTAGCTTTCAATTGTGCTTAGGAGGGGGATAGGCTGAAGTTATTGATCACCTAGTTAGTTATTCTGTGTGCACACGGGTGTCAGAGTTAGTTCTTTCCCCGCCGTATTCTTGGAGCATGTTCTCTTGTTACTCCAGCTGAGGTACTGTGTGTGTTAAGCTTCCAGACGCTTGTCCTGTCTCTGCCTCCAACTCTGATAGAAGTGCTAAGATGTCAGCTTTTTTCTTTTTTTTTTAATGGGTTCCAGAGTTTGAACTCAGGACACTTCATCAGGGCTGCACGGCAGGTATGTTCGCCCACTGAGTCATCCCACCAGCACATCCATGCTATTTCCTGTTCTTCCACCCTCGGCATATGGTTTTCATGACACAGTTCAGAGCATACAGCATATCAGTGTTGAATGGTGACAACACCTAAATATAAACACCCCTTCCCACCAGCCTGCACAGAGTCTCAGGGCCACAGTTTGCTGGGGGGGAGGGGAAGGCTAAGAAAGGTAATGTTTATTCTGAGTGACCAACCACGTCTGTGGTATGGCTGAAATAAAAGGCACACTATCCCCGTGGCGGAGTGCGTGCACATGGCCCATCCTGGGTCCAAATCCTAGAGCAGGGAGGACAGTCAGTGTGCAGTGGCCACCAGAGCCCCTGGTTCATCTTCACAACACCATCGGTAAGTTGAGGAGCTTCTGAGTAGCAGTGTCTGTTTCAAGAGGAGCGACCTAGCCAGTCATGGTGGCGCACACCTGTGACGGGAGGCTTAGGTACAGCATCGGCTCAAGGCCAGCCTGTTGCATAGTGTGGAGAGTTTGCCGTCGCCCACAGGCCGACTGGCAATCCCTCAGGGACTCCAGTGTGTTTGGAACCATGAGCACCAGAGGTTCGTGTTCAGCTCAGTTCTGATTCCAAAATGATTAACTCTACTAAGAAGTGTATGTGGAAATACAGAGGAACTAGCATGACAAAGAGCTTGCAAGTGCAGGCAACAGCACGCCGTTGACAGGGAAAATGAAAATGGGTTTTTCGTTTTTGTTTTTTGAGGCAGGGTTTCTCTGTGTAGCCTTGGCTGTCCTGGACTCACTCTGTAGACCAGGCTGGCCTCAAACTCACAGTGATCTGCCTGTCTCTGCCTCCTGAGTGCTGGGATTAAAGGCGTGTGCCACCCCCCCTCCCCCCGGCTTGGAAAATGAAAATGTTAAAGCAAAGCCCATCCACTTTGCCAAGGTACCAGGTTAAGGTTGTCAGAAACCCAATCCCCCTAAAGTTAGCAGAGATTCCAGTGCCAGTACACCAAAATTCTCTTCCTGTCCCCTCAGAAGACAGATAACCTGAGGGTACTCATTTGAAAAGCCTTAGTTATAATGTACAATGTGGTAACCATCATAAAACCCAAAACATTAAAGTTTCATCATTTGACCTACCTGTTTGCCATGACACAGAGGACTAAACACTTGATAACTGTCTATGAAATTTACCCAAATCAAACTCATCTATTGAGGGCCTGGGCATGGACCTAGGTTGGTAGAGAGCTAGCTTAGAATGCACAAAACCCTCAGTTCCACTGCTAGCCATGTGTAAGCCAGGACTATTGATGTATAGTCACAGCCCCAATGTTAGAATTCTATAGGAGGAGGCAGGAGGATCAGAAGTTCAAGGCCATCCTCAGCTATATATAGCATATTGTAGCTAGCCTGGGCTACAGGAGATTGTGTCTCAGAAACAAATACAAACAACTGGGAGGCTGTTAGGATTGTCACGTGTTTAAGACCAACTTAGGTGTCCCTTGCTTCCCTCCTTCTCTCCTTCCCTCCCTCCCTTCCTCTGTGTGCGTGTGTGTGTGTGTGTGCGCGTGCGTGCGTGCGTGCGTGCGTGCGTGCATGTGTGTGTGTGTGTAACTGGAAAAGATAGATGAAAAGCCTACAAAGCTCTGAATGAAGGGATATGGCTAAAACAAAACTAAACAGAAGCTTGTAACTGTGTTGACTGTCCTCTCAGGTGTATTTCAGTTGTGGCCAAGGATGGTTCTGCTCCATGAATACCATGCCGGTGGGCGGATCCAAAGACCACAGGATACTGGGATAGATCGCTTCCCAGAGACAACAACTACCACCTGATGCAATGTGTGACTGCCTCACGGCTTTCACAAATATTTTATTGGCCGGAGATGGCTGTGTCTTGTTTCTCTTCCAAACCTGAGCACTTAATGTAGTAAGGCTGGGTCCTACAGTATACGCAGAAGCCAGGATAGGGTGTAGAAGCTGCCAAGCACAATGCTTCAGGCCCAAAGAAGCTCTCTCTCTCTCTCTCTGGTCCAGGACACTGTTAGTGAAAGCAGTGAAGAGAATTCTAGTAGGCTGAGCAAGACAAGCATGCTGCTGGCAGGCCTGGCCTTTCCCCCATGTCCCTTGCCCGCCTAAACTGTTAGATCACATTCCTAAAGTGGGCCACCAAGGTCTAGTCCCTTATCTGGCCACTTCCTCCTCCTGAGACTGCCTACCAAGGTCCAGCTATCAAAGTACTGAAGTCCAGCAATCAAAAGCCCCATTTGGCTCACACAATTAACATGCTCAATTAAAATTAAACATCCTAACATAGAGTCTCCCCCTTTCTTTCATAACCTGCCATTGGCCTATGTCTCCCCTCCATCCAATGGCAGTCCTTTGTCCTTCCCTCTCTGCCTTGTTCCCTTCCCCTTCTCCCTCGCCCTGTCTCCTGCCTTTGTCTCTTATTCTCTGCCCTTTGTCCCTCTGGGGCAAATACATCTCCTCTGTGCAGAGAACTTGGTCTTGGTGTGTCCTGAGCTGATTCTGGTCCTTTCACACAGCATATGGGGAGTCTTATCCAGAAAACTGTGTCACAGATGACCTTGTCTGTCCTGCATTTAAATCAAACAGCAGCATGTGTTGAACATGTGTCTATGCAAGGGGAATGAATGACCAGCGAGCCACTCCTGGGTACCTGTGCTGTCGCTTGCTTGTGGACCAGAAAGCTACATTAAGTTGTCCTTTTACAGGTGAAACCATGTGGGGGGCCATCTTCTGTCCACAGACTACAAGGCCATCCCCTAGGACAGTATGTGACTTTGGACTTGTCTCTAAAACCACGAGTGCAATTACCAGCGACCACCTGCTACCTGTGGTTTTAGATGGACACAAATGGTACTGTGAATGTCTCCCATGCTCCAGAAGATGTTAAAAATCGGACTAGAATGAATATTAAAGTCTACATCACTGGCAGCAAGAAAAGTTGGTGTCTGGGATGAGCTGCTAAGAGAATAGCATAAGTAAGAAAAATGAAATCTTTCCATCACCAAATAGCGCTTTCTTAGTCCAGATGGGAATGAGGCCATGGTCTCAGATGAAGTCCTCTGATGGGCAAGTTATTTTTTTCTGTACCAAGCCATAGGTGAACACTACCCATATGGCCCATCCCTGAGGAGTCCTTCCTACTGTCAACACCATACCTCAAAGCTCAGGTCCTATGATGTCAGGTGGGTAGTGGTGCCTTTATATAGGGAAGACTATTTTGCATAATAAAGAATTTTTCAATAGATCAATAAATCCAGTCATTTCTTTATTGACTTGCTTCAATGATGTCTAACAGAAGCGCTCAGTCATTTGTGTAGTGAATATGCCTTACAAATGCTTTCTGGAAGTCTCTGTTCATCTGGAAGTGAGCAGAGTAGTGCACACCTTTAATCCCAGCACTAGAGGCAAAAGCAGATGGCTCTCTGAGTTCGAGGCCAGACTGGTGTACAGAGTGAGTTTCAGGGCAGCTAAGACTACACAGAGAAACCCTGTCTCATAAAAACAAACTAAACCACACCACACCATCAAGAATGACACAGCAGGGGCATCTTAGACATCTTAGGTTGTCATTTTAAAGTATCCTTAATGCTAAACTGGAAAAGAGCAAAGAAACCTAAGATCGTCATTGAACAAACAAACAAAAGCCGGGCGTGGTGGCCCACGCCTATAATCCCAGCACTCGGGAGGCAGAGGCAAGTGGATCGCTGCAAGTTTGAGGCCAGCCTGGTCTACAAAGTGAGTCTAGGACAGCCAAGGCTACACAGAGAAACCCTGCCTCGAAACACTTAAAAAAAAAAAAAGGTCAAAATTCCTCAGTCATTGACCAACCTCACAGGCAACGGTTTGAAGGCAGAGATGGGGGTCAGGGCCGGCGGTGGGAGGAAGCGATGGCCAAGGCTTTATGAATGCCTCTACCCGAAGTTTTCAAAACTGTATCTAGATTCTTACTTAGCTCCTGGGAGCTGGAGGTAATTTCAAGTTATGTCTTGAGTCCATGACACTTCTTAAGTCGTGGACTATGCCAGAATCTCGCGAGAGCCAGAGGAGCCCACTTCCGGGAAATGGCACAGACACACACAATGTCCCATGCTCTTGAGCTGATTACTTTGGAGATGGTTTTGTCATCTCCCTCTCCCTCCCCCCACCTCTCTCTGAGATAAGTATTGGTCTTGTGGCCTGAGCTCCCTAATAGCTCATGGACACAAGCAACAGTCTCTATTCCTGTAATAGCTTGGATTGCAGACACAAACTGTCGTGCCTGTTAAAATAATGCTTTTCTAATTAGTTTGCTTCCTTTCAAAGCAAGCAAAATTTAGTAACCACATCTTAAAAACTTGGGTAAAAAATGTTAATTTAAAATAAATAAATGTTGTGTAGAAACAAAATGGAACAGAAAGTGAGGTTTCAGTCTACCCAAAACTAATTTCTGTGGAGCCAGGCAAAATGGTGCACACTTTAAAATCTCAGCATTTGGGAGGCTGGCACAGGACCTTGAGTTTGTGATTACCATCAGTAGACAGCGAGACTCTGTCTCCAAATAAATAAGTAAATAAACAGGACAAACTTCTCATTAGCAGACAGTTGACTCTGACTTGTGCTTTCATGGAAAAAGATGCTGCGCGTCACTAAGGCTGTGTCAGCACACGGAACCAGCAGGGTTTTGGCCAATTGAGGATGGGCTGGGACCTCTGTCACTCTTAAGTTGAATTTGGGTCGCTTCGCTCTTCCCAAGGTAGTGACGTCATCTCTGGCAAGATCCCCCTCTGTCCGGAGAGAATCTTTTTCTTCTGCAGGCTGTGAGGTGATACATACGGCATTCTCAGGGTGCTTTCAGCTTCCTGTGTGAAGCCCAGAAGGAAAGCTTCCTGACGGCACAGCCAGCCACACGTTTGCTTCAGCAATGGAGCACTGTGTACTTCACCCCACCAGGTCAGTCTTCCGAGTAGGGAGATTGGCCAAACAGCTTGTAGGGCTATTTCCCCCTCCAGCAGAAACTGGCAGTGACCCAGACCTTGAACTGAAGATGGACCCAAGCTCCCGCACTCAGCAGTGAGCAATCTCCTCTGAGGGAAGAGCCTGTACTTTCCTTTTTCTCTTAAGGCCAGAGCTAACTTCGTGGTTTATCTCCGTTGGCTTGGTTGACCATGTTCTCTAGCTGGGGCCAGGGCTGCATCTCAGCAGGGCACAGCGTGCTAGGCAAATACTAAGATACTGGGTTTAATCCTTAGCACCGCAACCAATAAATGATATAACAAAAGTCATCAGAAACAATCTTTGTTTCACAACCACCACCATTCCCGAAAAGACAGCTAGAATTGTCCCTCCTCAGACATTGTCCTTCATATGAGAGTTTGCTTGGCAAAGAGTCTTCCATACTTTTAATGAAGTTAGCATATATATGTTCACTCATTTATATTATCTCTCCCCGTCCCTCATGTGTGGTGTACCTGTGCATGTGTGAGAGGCGTGCAGTTATGGGTAGGCCAGAAGAAGACACCAAGTGTTTTCCTCTATCACTCTCCACCATATTCCTTTGAGACAAGGTCTCTCACTGAACTTGGAGCTAATCTGGTGGCCAGTAAGTGCTATCTCTGCTCCCCCACAATGCTGGAGTTAAGGAAAGCCTTTTTTACATGAGTACTGAGATTCAAATTCAGGTCCCCAGGCTTGCACAGAAAGCCATCTTACCCACTGAGCCCATATACATATATACACACATATATATCCATACGTAAGTATGTGTGTACATATATGTATATACATATATATACACACATGTGTGATATAATAGCTAACATGTGTTATTTAATATATAATATACAAATACATATTATATATAATATAAAAATAATATTTAATATATGTATATGTGTTGTATTTTGGGTTTTGTCTTTTTGGGACAGGATCTCACTATGTAGTCCTGGCTGTCCTGGGACTCAGTAAATAGACCAGGCTGGCCTCAAACTCACAGCGATCCACCTGCCTCTGCCTCCCGAGTGTGGGGATTAAATGTGTGCACCACTATATTCAGCCTTATATTTAAAAAAATAAACTCAGAAAAATGTATACCTTCCTTTTCGTACCTTTCTTACTCCCTTCCTCCTGCCTTCCCCCCTTCCTTTTTCCTTCCTATCCCTTCCTCTTTCCTTTCTCCCCTCCTTCCTCAGCCCCCACCATGCCACCAGCACGCTACCCCCACCAAGCTGTACCCCAAGACAAACACCAACATTAACTCCAAAAGGCTACAGGGAAAAAAAAAGTCTGCACTTTTATTCTTCTTCATGCTAAAGGGAAAGGGTAAAATCTATTTTAACCTGTAAACACCAGGGCTGGTAAGATGGTTTAGTGGGTTAAAAGTGCTTACCGCCATGGCTGATGATCTGAGTTCAGTGCCTGGAGTCCACACTGTGAAGGAGGAGAACTGATTCCTATGAGCTGTCTTCTGATGACACATACAGTGTGTGGACACACACAGCACATCCTGTAAGTAAGTAAATATTTAAATTAGACACCACAAGAAGAATAGGGGACATTTGAGGGGGGTGACCCAAGCACCTTCGAGGTGGATGTTTTTCCTGCTGGTATGTCTGTATATCGTATGCATGTAGAGTCCTTGGAGGCAAGAAGAAGGCATTTCTGGAACTAGAGTTATAGATGGTTGCGAGCCTCTATGTGGGAGCTGGGAAAGGAACTCTCCCACCCTCTCCTCCTTTTTCTGAGACATAATATTGTTGTACGGCTTGTGATTCATTCATCTAGTCCACATTGAACCAGTGTGTGTGTGTGTGTGTGTGTGTGTGTGTGTGTGTGTGTGTGTGTGTATACATGCCTCAATGTTCATGTGCCTCAGCAAAGCCAAGGCAAGCAGAAAGTCAAGTTTGAAGATGTAGACCTTCAAGCTTCTCCACTTACTAGTCCATGAATGATTGACGAGCCAGTTTCAGGGGCTGGAGAGATGCCTCAGTGCCTAAGAGCACTGGCTATTCTTGAAGAGGACCTGGGTATGGCTCCCAGCACCCACATGGTGGCTCATAACCATCTATAACTCCAGGTCTAGTTGGTCCAATGCCTCTTGTGATACCTGCAGGAAAAACACTCACAACACATAAACATATAGACTAATCTTAAAAAGAAAGAGCCTGTTGTAAATGTGGCATAGCCTTCCAGTAGCATGTACATGCTCTTCATGCTGAAAGAGAACTTACGATAACTGATTTTATGGTTTAAAGAGAGTTATAAGATCAAGAGATAGACTCTCTCTCTCTCTCTCTCTCTCTCTCTCTCTCTCTCTCTCTCTCTCTCTCTTTCTCTCTCACTCTAATGGTCATTTGTTTCCTTCTAGACTTTGTGTGATTAGTAGAGGTTGGACGTTGAGAAGAATATGACGTGAGCACCCCGGGGAACAACATTGGCTTTTCTTACATGTGGCTTCAGCTGGCAACTTGCCGCTCATATAGTGAGTGGTGTCGGAGGCACGGCCTTGTGTATCGTTCCTCATGACTTGGGTTTTTTGCAGAAGATGTAGTTAACGCTGGCTTGAGTCTGGAGATGTGCCTCTGCTGAAAGTGCATGTTAAGATGGGGGCTCCTCGATTCAGCTCCTAGCACCTCCAGTGCAAGCCAGTGGGCTCCAGTGCTTGGGGCTGAAGCAAAGTGATTTCTTGAGCCCAGTTCAAGGTCAGCCTGGGCAACACAGTGAGACCTGTGTCTGAGGAAGATAAAGTAAAAGAGAAGCAAATATTTCTATTTACGGTGGTTGGTTTGGATAAATCAATTGTACGTTTCTCTTTGCACTGTCAATCTTCTTGAAAACCAGTATTGAATTTGCTAATGAGGACAGGAGAGGGGACATTCAACTAGACACGTTTTAAAAGACTGCATACATAAAGCTTACCTTGCGGTCTTTGAACATGACACCCATGTTTGTCGGCTTGATCTTTTGGTCTAAAGCCTCAAGTTTTGCTGTGATGGCCGAAGATTTTCTCTGTGGTTTGCTGTTTTGTTTTTGTGCATTTCTACCCACCGTAGGGCTGGGTTCTCCGGTTTCTGTACCTTGAGAGGTATAAAAATGGCAGCAGCAGTTTCCTTCACGGTGTGTCTGCGCACAGAGTTCCATGGAAAGGGTTTCCAGGATCCATGAGCGCACAGGTAGTGCTCTGTAGCACAAAGCACCGTGACAGGATGTGGACGGATGGAGGGGAGAGCGTCTCCTTAGCATCCCTGAGCACCTGCCTCTGAGTGATTCCTGGGGCACAGCAACAACAATTTTTAAAAACTCTCCTAGCCAGGCATGGTGGTGCACGCCTTTAATCCCAGCACTTAGGAGGCAGAGGCAGACAAACTGCTGTGAGTTCAAGGCCAGCCTGGTCTACAAAGTGAGTCCAGGACAGCCAGAGCTACACAGAGAAACCCTGTCTCCAAAACCCAAACCCAATGTTTGTGCTTTCTGAATAGGTGAGATGTTCTGTGTTTGACATACATTATTTTTAATTCAGAAAGAAATACTGCATTGCAGTGTAAGGTGTAGAAAATAGACCGTGGCACACAGAACTTGAAGTGTGCAAACAGCGTGGAGGAGCAGATCTTCTATGTAGCCTTAGCTCTCGCAGCTGCTCATCCCTGAGCGCTCTGCATCTCAGTTCAGGCCTCCTAGGGGACTGCAACCCCACGTGCGTCCATTTCTCCAGACACATGGCCATCTGAGGGCGGACCAGGTCTCTGCTTTCATGATCTAGACTTGTCTGAAGCATTGAATGGTATGGTTGGGACATTCCTTCCAGGTCTGTCCTGTCAGAATTCCTTCTTTCTCCTCTCTGAGACGACCATCCATTTTTCTTCCTTTTGCTTTAGTAGCCATTTGTTCAATTTCTAGTATTTTATTGATTGCCTTTAAGGTTTTGGTTTTTGTTTGTTTGTTTGTTGTTTGTTTTTTTTTTTGAGACTAGGTCTTGCTATATCTAGCCCAGAATGGCCTAGAATCCTCTTATCTTCTTGCCTCAGTCTCCAGAGTGCTGGATTAGGGGAGAGCAACACAGGTCTGGCCCATTTCCCTGTCTATGCATTTCTCAAACAGTACTAGCACTGGCGAGTCCCTATTCTGCTCCTGAGTTCCGCATTTGGCCTGTATTGTAAACCCGTCTTCCGGACTTCCTGGGTGGGTTGTTCCTGTCTTGTGTAGTCACTTCTCGCCTGGCCCTTTTTGCTCTCTTTGATGCTTGGAAATTTCCTAAGACACGTCAACACATGGCTTTGATTTGATTTCTTCTGTTTGGAGCTCAGTGTGCATCTGGAACAAACTCACATATGGTAATCTTTCTGCAAGTTTTCCGCCAGGCCAGCCCTGGTGGACATGTCTGCATGTGTTTACTTCTGTTGGAATCCTGTGCCTACTGTTGGCCCAGAAGCACTCGCTGTGCTATTGTCTGAGCGTGAAGAATTGCAAATAACACAGTGAGCCTGCGACTCCTACAATGAGCTCATGGTGAGGCATTCCAGATGTTGATATTTTAGGCAGTGATGGGGATCCTGTCCAGGAGTTTGTACATGACAGGAAAATTCTCTACCACTGAGACATAGCCCTGTTAGCTCCTGTGAAACAAGATATTCTAGGACACTTATTAATTCAGAGCAAGCTCTGGAACCGGGCACTGGCAGATCAAACTAAAAACCAAAGTAGTGTCTGTCATGCTAAAGTTCCAGATCACCAAACCAAAAAATAAATTGGCTTCTGACCTTCTGAGAAATCATGAGCGAGAGAAGTCACTGTATATTCCATGCAGATGTTTCAACTGACATGACAATGAAGGGTTGGTCACAAACATAAACTGGTATTAACTTTTTTCTTTTTTTTTTCAATCATTGCTCTGTCACCCTGCCCACACGAGGAAATCAACTTTGAAATTACCAAGCTACCCTTTGCTCTCTATTTCTGCTTCTTTGCCCTCTCTGTCTACAAAGCCAACCCACTCTGCTCAGCTCTCTGGAACATTCATTTTATAGGAAGTTGCTGTGGTGGATTGAATGGGACAAACACACACACACACACACACACACACACACACACACAATTGTGTGTGTAAATGTTTGGTTCCCAGTTGTTGGACTGCTCAGGAAGGATTAAGAGCTACTGCAAGAGGCGTGTCATGGGGTGAGGTAGGCTTTGAGTTTTTGTTGTTGCTGCTGTTTTTCGAGACAGAGTTTCTCTGTGTAACCTTGGCTGTCTTGGAACTCACTTTGTAGACCAGCCTGGCCCCAAACTCGAAGAGATCTGCCTGCCTCTGCCTCCGAGAAAGGCATGTTCCACCATGCCTGGCTGGGCGGTGAGGTTTTAACAGTCCGCCCCAGACCTAGCGTTGCTGTCTTGTGCTGTGGACCAGATGTGGGTTCTCAGTTACTGCTGCAGTGTCTGCCTGCCTGTTGCCGTGCTCCCTGCCGTGATGACACTGGATTAACCGTCTGAAACTGTAAGGAAGCCTTCCATAAAATGCTTTTGTTAGTTGCCTTGGTCATGGTGTCTCTTCGCAGCAATAGAAGAGACACAACCAAGACAGCCATGTTTCCCCTTCTAGAATGGCAGGTAAAGCCAGTGAAGATCTGATAAGTAAGTGTTTGCTTTGTCTGTCTTGTGACACCCCAATTGTTCTGGAAATGGGGTTGGGACACGCAGCTCGTCCACTCTCCTTTCTTTTTCCTGTTTCTTTTTGCATCCTTTAGATCAGAAAAATACTTTCCCATTGAGAAAGAATCCCAACTTGGTTGGCATCTCCCATCACAGACTTTACTCCAGCAACAGTTTGCTATATCTTTTTAAGAATTGTTACATTTACTTACTATTTTATGTTACTTATGTGTGTTGTATATGTGTGTGTGTAGGGGTGCATGTGCCACAGCACACCTGTTGAAGTCAGAGGACAACTTATGGGAATTGGTTCTCTCTCCCCAAAAGGTGGTTCCCAGAGATCAAACATAAGTTGTCAGGGTCAGTGTTGAGAACCGCACCCATTGAGCCATCTCCTCAGCTCCCCAGCTCTCCTTTTATTCTGCTATTTACAAGTTCACTAAGACTGAAGTTTAAAGAATCCAGGTAACTCTTCCTGGGGCAAAAAGCTCAGCTACATGTTATTTCTTTCATATTTTGATGTTGGAATTTGAACCCACGGCCTCACACATGCTACATGCATGTTATATCATACTAAACCCTACCCCCAGCTCTATTACCATATTTTTAAGGGATCCCTCGGTGTTTGGGAGGCAATTAAACTGAGCAGTGGGGCCGACTACACAAAGCTATCTTAGGTCCATTGCTTCGATTTGGCTTATACTTATTTGGATGAAATTCACTTTATTTTGTTTTTTGTCCCTGCCACCTCCCAAGGGTTTCTCTACATAGCCTTGGCTGTCCTGGAACTCACTCTGTAGAGCAGGCTGGCCTCAAACTCAGAGATCCACCTGCCTCTGCCTCAAGAGTTGGGATTAAAGGCATGAGCCACCACTGCCAGGCTGAAAACTTTAAAACTGGATCTAACAATTGTTTGCTAATGGGGATATTTTGAGCTTTTTCTGTTAAGGCCAAATAAATCTTGCCTTAGGGTATGTGGCTTTCTTGTAGATTAATTATGATGACTCGGGCGAATGCTAAATGACTAGAAAGGGGGAAAGGCAGGTCTTGAATTTGTAGAAAGATGACCAGAGGACAAAAGGTAGGTGTAGAGCAAAGCTTCCGGGTTTTGATAACCCACCAATCCCTGAGTTTGCCCCAAGATCAGGCCACAAAATCCCACCAATCCAGGCCACCCTGAAAAGCCACGCCCCTGCCCACCCCCCAGCCCCACCCCCAACAAGAAACCCTATATAAAGCCCGCCTCCTGCTCAGTTCTTGGCTATTTCTCTCCCAAGCAAAAGCAGCTGCTCTCTTGTGTCTCCCCTAATAAATGTCTTGTGTGCGTTTGTTGTGCGGTGTGGCTTTGTGGTAGTCCTCGGCTCCCACCCGCCACGTACCTTTCCCTTTGGAACTGCAACACCTGCACTGGAGAAACCTTTCCCCTTAGAGCTGCCACATTCACAGAAGGGCACAAGGGAGGGTCTCAGGAAAGCCCTGGAGGTGGCCAGGGGAGGCTGGAGATTTGCAAAGTATCATACACTAGAAATTAGATAAGTCTACCAAGAGTTAACTGACAGTACTCTGTGAGGCACCTTTGGAAAAGCCAAGAACTGCCGATGCATTAACTGGTTAGCCACTGCTGGGGTCTGCTGTCAGCCCCATGAACAGGACGGGAGTACGTGTATGACGGTTGATATTGCTGACCTGACAGGTTCCACTATCGCCAAAGACACAGCCCTCTAGACATGCCTATGGGGGGCTTTGGAGGAAGGCTCAGGCACCACCCTTCCAAAGGCTGCGGTCCTGGAGGAGCAGAGCATCAGTACCCACTGCTCTCTGCTTGCTGAGTGCAGACGCCATGTGGCCAGCTGCCTCAGGCCTCTACATCTGTGTTCCCCAGAAATGAGGGGCCTCATCCTCAAGCTTTGAGCCGAAATAAATCCTTTCTTAAGATCCTTTGGTTGTTTTCTGGTATTTTTACTACAACAATATGAAAAGCAATATAGGGAGTCACTGATAGAACCTGGGAGGAGCCATAGCTGTGGCTTACATGCAATCCTTGGAAAAAGCTGGGCAGGAGGCAGGGAGCTGGGAGAGGGGAAAAAAAACCCACAATTGTCAGTGCCGCCCCCTACCAGCAGGAAAGACACCAACACCAGGAACTCTTCTTGTGGCAGTTTACTCAGGATTCTTGAATAACGGCTGACCCCGAGGACCGCACCCAGAAAGCCTTTATAGTGCGACCGCTCCAATCAGAGCCTGCCACGTTGTCACTCACAATTGGTGCAGAAGGATCGTGCCACCGAGCGTCATACCATTGCACATGCACATAAGGGGCTCACTCAAGTGCGCATTGCGCATGCGCATTGCTCCGGGGAAACAGCAGGGGGCGCTGCTATCTGTGGCGCTCCACACACAATATGTTGGTCTGATGTATTTTGATGCTAATTAATAAAAGGCCTGTCACACCTGGGCAGGGCAAATGAGATAGGCGGGTCTAAGGTTCCCGGGCATGGGGAGACAGAGAGAATCTTGGGAAAGAAGAGAGACTGGAGGAGGAGAGGAAGAAGGAAGGAGCCATGGGTTAGGTGGAGGAGAAGCACATGGCCGGCGTGGATGGAGGATTTGACCCAGATGAAGACCATTAGCAAGTATATGGGATTATGGATGGGAGGTAGCTTGATAGAAATTATTAGAAACAAATGGCCTGGGATTGGGGCAGGTATCCCCATACCTGCCCCTCTATGGGAAGTAGTTTAGAGGATTGATATCTGCCCTGCCCCAGGTTAACTAAGGCTATTTTAAAATATAACAAGTGTCTGTGTCTTGACTGATTGAAAATGGGTTAGAAAATACTGCCGTAATAATAATTATAGGCCAAATAATAAATATTATTAGACGTACTGGTAATTTAACAACAATAGTATTCTTTCAATTTCCCCTAACACTGGATTGGAAGTCAGAGAGCAAGTCAGCCCCTAACGGGTCACCTTCTGAGCAGAATCAATCTGGAGAGGCCGACAGGCCACACAGGACGAAGGGGACAGTCACCATGGGTTAGAGAGCATGCCAGGCTGGTGTGAAATACTAGCATCCTTGACTCTGTCCTTGTCTCTGACAGTCTTGCATTCATGCTGCTTCTGCCAAGAGTTTTAATAGCCTCACTGGGTCTTAATGACAGCTGAAAAACCACTGGGTTGACAGACTGTCAGAGACTATAAATGCTCTCTCTGCTACCATATACCCCCTAGAGTGTTCCTCATTGAAAAAGGTTAAAAAAAAAAATCAAGCCTATATCCCAGCAGTTTGTTCAGCACCATCCTAGTGGCAATGAGTGGCCCTGACCAGTAGGTGTCACCTGGGACAAAAGTCAGGGAAATCTAGAGTTGCAGTGGCCTTGTTGTTTTAGAGATGGAATCTTTTGAGGCTGGTTTTACTGATTTGACACAATGTCCAATCGCCTGAGAAAGGAGTCTACATGAAAGATTATCAGGACCAGGTTGGCTTGTGGGCATGTTTGTCAGGGATTGTCTTGATTACGTCAATTGAATTTGAAAGACCTGCCCACTCTGGGTGGCACCATTCCTTAGCTAGAGACTCTCAGGTTGAGAGAAGAAAGTAGGCGGAGTATAACCTTGTAAGCATTTATCCTGTTTCTACGTTTTTATTTTATTTTTTTCAAGATATAGTCTCACTATGCAGCCCTGGCTGTCCTGGAACTCACTCTGTAGACCAGGCTGGCCTGGAACTCAGAGATCTGCCTGCCTCCTCCTCCCAAGCACTGGGATTAAAGGCGTGCAATAATATGTGTGGCACGTTTCTGTTCTTGACTGTAGACGTGACTAGTGACTTCAAATCCCTGCTATCACGACTTCCTCAAATGATGAACTATACCTGCAATTGAGAGCAAAATAAATTCTTTCTCCCTGAAGTTACTTCTGTAAGGGTGTTTTATCATAGTAACAGGGGTGGAGGGGGCAGGAGGGAGTAAGATAAAATCATGCCAGCGGCCCACCAACGCCTACTGTACTGTCTGCAGTGTGCCTCTTGGGGTTCCATTTAATCGCTGAAGAAAAGAAAGTATACAGGAAAGGAAGACATGAAGGGCTGATACATGGGTAGCCTTTTCCTCATTGACATTATGAAATTCTGCAGGGAATGATGGTGCACAACTTGAAACCCAGCACTTGGGAGGCAGAGGCAGGTTGATCTCTGCGAGTATGAGACCAGCCTGGTCTAGAAACAGTTTCAGGACAGTAAGAGCTACATAATGAAGACATCCTGCCTAAACAAACAAACAAACAAACAAAACAAATTATGAAATGCTGGCTTCCTTCCAGTAGAGACCTTGAGAACTTGAATTCAGTCAAAAAAAGGCACCAGAACTGACTTCAGTCATTTGTTGATCCAATAGGAGCTGACTTTCACTCACTTGTTGATCCAATAGGAGCTGACCTTCAGTCACTTGTTGATCCAATAGGAGCTGACGTCAGTCACTTGATCCAATAGGAGCTGACCTCAGTCACTTGTTGATCCAATCGCCCAGGCCCTGTAACAATCTCCTTGGCATTTGGTGGTAGCATCGCTCATTAATGACTGGTATCTGCGAGTGCTCAGGGCTCACAGGCAAGGCTAGACCATTCTTCCTTTCAGACAGAGTATATAAAATCTATTTTCCAGTCTGTGAGACTAGCCACAAATTAAAGTATCTGGTGCCAAGTGTGAACCTGCCAGGTTTGCTCTATGGGAGGTCATTTCCCATCTGTAACCCTTGTCACCCACTCTGATGAGAAAGCACAAGGTCAGCGTATCTGTTCTAGTCATTGCTCAGCTAATTGTAAATATAATACACACACTCTGGTATTTCCAGGAACCAGGAAAATCCTGACTGGTTCTGGCCTCAATAATGAGTGGAGGTTCTTACACATAAGTCAAACCATCTGCTGAGTAAAGACAGTAATATCACCCAAGTGTTCTGTGTCAAGACGTTTCCTGGGAAGATGCAATGCATACATCTATTTGCCCCAGACAGGGAGCTCACAACAAATCAAAGCATATTACCAAAGTCCAACTTGGTGAACCAATGAGCTTTACTGGAGTTCCTGACAGGACCACGGGTGAGGAGTTACTTAAGGGAGCAGCAATGACTCAAAGGCAGCTGCATCACCAAAGCCCACCCTAGTATGCGTGACAGCTCACAAAAGCTGGCAACTGGCTCACACTGGAGCAGCTCACCAGTCTGTAGAGTGTCCTTTCCAAGTGGTTTAGTCAGTCTAAATCTCTTCCAGGCAAGCCTGTGGGTTCTTGCTTCTTCCAGGCAGCTGGGCTGGTTTCAGAGTCTTCTTTGTAGCTCAGCTGGTCTGAGAGGCACTGTCCCCGGGTTTGTTTACTTTTTTTTTGTTTTGTTTGGTTTTTGGTTTTTGGTTTCTTGAGACAGGGTTTCTCTGTGTAACAGCTCTGGCTGTCCTAGAACTTGCTCTGTAGTCTACGCTGGCCTTGAACTCAGGGAGATCCCCCTGCCTCTGCCTCCTAAGTGCTGGAATTAAAGGCGTGCGCCACCACTGCCCAGTCTTACTGTTTACTCTTGGGAGGGAGGGGCCTAGTGAATCTGTCAGGTTCAGGGACTTCTTGAAATTATCTGAGATGTTCACTGTCTGTCTTAAAGCCTTCTTTGAAGGATAAAATGTTTCAGTCTTGAGGAAAGTGATACACAACACCAAGGTTGAGAGTATAGTGATAATATGGCTGATAATTTTAAATGTTAAGATAATTCGTAATAACAGTATCGCCCATAGGGGCTATTGAAAATTAAATTAATCTATACATGAAGATACAATGTTACATGCTAATTATTATTATATAGATATTATGCATATCTAGTCTTCCTGAAATAAACATAAGATTTGGAATCAGAAGATTCTCCTGACAGCCAGTGTGCTGTGAGCCTGAGAAGCTTCCCACTCTCTGATCTAGTTTCTCATCATCCGCAAAGCGGAGGTGTTAATGTTATTTTCCTTATATGTATAGCTCCGGGAATGCTACAGAATGCTTTGTTGGTTTGTTTGTTGGTTAGTCTGTTGTTGTTTTTCCTTTTTTTTTTAAGATAGGATCTCAAATAACCCAGGCTGACCTCCAACTTGCCACACTGACAAGGACAGCCTTGAGCTCCCGTTGCTCCTGGCTCTACTTCCTGAGATATGCCAACACAGCTGGCTTGAAAAGCTTTGATGTTGTGAAGTACAATTCAGATGTTGATTTTTTATTCTTTGGGTGACTGGTATGAAGCAATGAACGGGCAGACCATTCACAGGGTGCACAGTGATAACAAATTAAAGTGATAACAAGTTAAAAATATACACCTTTGAAAAAGGGCAGCCACATGGGGCCAGGATGTACAGTTGTTAAAGCTATGACCCATACAAAGGTGCGATGCTAGAACATTCTAGCCACAGAACCACTGGCAGAAATAGATCTGTGGAAAACTGTATCGGCAGCATCTAACAAACACACTGGCAAACAGCTCTTCCCATGACTTCTAATGGGTAGTTAGCACAGGAAATTTGCGTTCCCCAGTGGGTTTCACAGTAACAACCCTGGACTGAGAACAGGAGCTAGCTTCAAGGCCCAATTGTTTTGTTTTCTGACTGTGATCACAGACAAGTCATTTATCATGGCTTAGCTTGAAGGAAAAAAAAAAAAAGGAATGCTCAGCCTTACTCTGCAGGACTCTTAGGAGACTAAAACACGTCTGTATGTGTGATGTCACTGTGCAGCCTGCAAGACACCGGACAAATGCTTGAATTAGCATTCTTCCCAGACACTGAGGGGGATGTTACAGTGCAGTAAACCCCCACCCCCCAGACACAGTGAAAGCAGAGAAAGGTGGTGGGACGTTCACACACACACCTGGGGAATTCGTGAACTGGAGTAACTAGCTTCTGAATCACATAGGCGTGGCTAGGCCAGGCCCACTGTATAGCCCTTGTGGCCATGTCTGTCTCTGGCAAATGGAGCTGTAAGGAAAGCCAGAGGGAGCATTTCCCCTCAGGAAAAAGGTCAGCGAGAGGGAGCCTAACGACAGCCAAGGCCTTACAGGGTAATCATGGGAAACGGCACAAGTTTACACAGAAGTTAGGACTTCCAGGTGGCCAGAGCAGGGTGTGTTTGCTCTGGTAGGATGGGAGATGTCTGTACCCTGAACACTGGAGCATCCTAAAGCCAGGGCCAGAGCCATAGTGACCCACCTGGTTCCCCACAGGGCACCTTACAAACCACAGAGTGCCTGGCAGTGCGGAAAGTGTCATCTTGTGACATGGAGCTAAAGAGCACCCTGGGGCAAGATGTTACCTTGTCAGTCATCTCTTTCCATAGCTAACTTATCCTATACCTCAAATGCCAGTCATCTCTTTCCATAGCTAACTTAACCTATACCTCAAGCCCTATACTAGTTGCCCAGCACAATTTACTCCAACTTTATTTTGTTTTTAATTGTGTGTCTCTGTGTGAGGATAAACACATAAGTGCAGGTAGAGGGCATTTGTGGTTGTAGCTGGAGTTACAGGTGGTTGGTGAGCTGCCTCCATGGCTTCTGGGAAACAAACGTGGATCTTCTACATGAGCAGTACATGCTTTTAACTGCTGGGCCATCTTTCCAGCTCAATTTACTACACAGTCTTTTTTTTTTTTTAGACACAGTTTTTCTTGTAGTCCTGGCTGTCCTGGACTTGCTTTGTAGACCAGGCTGGCCTCAAACTCATAGCGATCCTCCTGCCTCTGCCTCCCGAGTGCTGGGATTAAAGGTGTGCACCACCATGCCCGGCTACTACACAATCTTACGTAGACCTAAATAGAAAATAAAAATTTGAGATCGTCGTCATTCATTAATGTACTCATCATCTACGTGAAAAACTAACTTGAGGCAGCTATGAGCAATAACAACAACACGCTGGCAGGAAGCGCAGGGGCAGGTATTAGGAATAAGTTCCTGTAAAAGGAAGCCGCCACTCCAGCCCGAGTGTCTGGTCAGGCAACAGTCTTGATCAAGAGGACTCCCTGCTCACAGAAGCAGAGGCTCAGGTACCTGGGCAGGCTGTGTGCGCATGGGGACTGTCTTTTCCTGGCAGGCAGGGTCCAGCCTCACCCTCTCTCAAGATTGGCCAGCTTGAACCTGCACAAAGGAAAAGAATGAAAGGCGGAAGGGGCTGGCTACTGAAAATCCCTCTCGGCTCTGCCTGAGAAAGCTGCGGTGGAGCCTTTGTGTAAACCCTAAAAGGTATACTAGGTATGTGTGCGCTGGGTGGATAAAGACAGACTTGAATACCTTGTGGAAAACACACGTCTTACAGTGTTTGATGGAAGAGACGAGTATTAATGAGCTTGTGCTCTGAGTCAGTCCTTCCTCGGAAGAGAGAAGGGGCCGACCTTAAGGAGCTGATTTCTAAGCAGAAAGAGGTGAGGGTGTGTGTGTGGGGGGTGGGGGGGAAAGTCCGTGAAGTGAAGGACGTCTCCTCCTGTCCATTCTTCCTTTTCTTCCATCGTTCCTCTCAGAGACATCCCTTCAGCCAAACCCTGCCACCACGCAGTCTCTGTCAGTCTCATGTTTGCCACGCTTCTCCCGTGAGACCACCTTCCCTTTTTCTCCTGGGAGATGACCTCAGCCTTTCCCTAACCCTGATTTAGTCACCTAGGCACAGGAAACGGGTTTCTGTCACTCAAAGTCGACTTAACCTGGCTAGAGTGTATGGTTCAGTTGCACTTCAGTATTCTGCTGCCTGGGACTCACTTGTTTGGACTTTATAGTACTCTCATTATTAAAATTTAAATTACAAGATTATTTCTCTTCTTCCTCCTCCTCCTCCTCCCTTCCTTTTCTTTCTTCCTCCTCCCCCCTCCCCTTCTTCTCTCACGTCCATGAACATGAAGTCCCCTCAAGCAGGAGGAGCGCTTCTAGTGTGTCTAGCTTACTGCCTGGGACACAGTGAGAGCTCAATGTTTGCCTAATAAATGCTTGGGCTTTGAATAGATCTCATCAACTTGTGGCATTGGTTAAGCCTCTTCTGATCTCGCTTTTTCACCTCTGACAGCCAGGTTGTGTGGCTAGCCACACGGCTCTGTGGGTAAATTTGCTTGTTGTGCAAACATAAGGCTCAGCTCCCCAGTACCCAGGACGGGCCTGTAACCCCAGTCCCTGGGCACTCAGAGACAAGGGGACACTGGGGACTTTCTGGTCAGGCAGTTTAGCTAAAACAGTGAGTTCCAAGTTTAGTGAGACCCTGCCTCAGAAACTAAGGTGGAGGAGCCTGGGGAGATGGCTCAAAAGTTAGCAGCACATGCTTTCTTGGGTGATCTGAAGCTCTCGTCCGACCTCTGGGTACGCCTGGCATTCACTCATTAGGACATGCACATATATATAACTAAAAATAAAAATAATTTTATTTTGTTTTGCTTTTAAAGACAAGGTTTGTCTGTATAATAGCCCTGGCTGTCCTGGACTCACTTTGTAGATCAGGCTGGTCTTGAGCTCACAGAGATCCGCCTGCCTCTGCCTCCCAGAGCTGGCCTATAAAAATAAATCTTTGGGAAGCGGATGCAGGCTATCCAGATGAGACCTGATAGCTGAGGTCAGATGGTGGGGGAGGAGGATGCCACCTTCAGAGGTCTAGGGGAGGGGAATAGGGCAGAAGAGGGAGGGAGGGTAGGAACAGGAAAATAGGGTGAGGGGATTACAATCAGGATGTAATTGAATAAATTATAATAAAATAGAAAGAAAAAAAACAAATTAGATCAATTAAAAAAATCTAAAGATAGTATGTGATGTAACGGAGGAAGATGCCTGACGTCACCCTCTGGCTTTCACGTGTGCTGTACAATGAGGAGACACACACACACATGAGCACACATGCACGCATAAACAAAAGAGCCAAGTTGTGGGATGATACACCAGGTTTGTAAGTCCTAATCGTAGCTGTTCACTAGAATCACATGCGCACAGTGTTAAAAACACAGATTCCACCCTATCAGCCAGCTCACTGTAGTGGGGAGGGGTCCAGGGGTACCTGATATCATTTCAAGGTTTTGGTGGCAGCTGCCATGCCTGCTCTTGGGAATCTCTAGACTCCTTGAGGCCACAGAGCGAGGGCCACACGTACCTAGCTCTACTCTCCACATGATGTCTCGCATGTGGCATAGAAGTGAGTAACTGGTACCTCACCTCTCAAGTCATTACCACAGCTGAGGGCACCTTCAGCTGCCAAGGTCTACTAAGCTAGCCAAGAGAAACAGTTCATGGCCTTGAGAGTCTCCAAGATTCCTCTGGGGCCCCTAAACCTCAGAGGTAGATCTGTTAGGGCAGCATGTCCTAGCCACGTGTCACTGGGCAGTTTAACCCCTGAGCCTCAGATTCTTCTGCAGACAGGGTCATGGGGTTAAGTGACCGCTGCCATCTGTCCTATGGGTCCTGATCCTTCCTGAACGGCTACCACTCACTTTAGCTAGCTGACTTACAAGCACTTTTTGCTGAGGTATCTATAACCTCACCTGCTCTGTCTCTCACCATGGGACTGGCAGCCCAGGATGGGGGTGGGGGTGGGGGCAAGCAGAAACACTGAATGAAAACTTACTGACACTCAAAGCCAAAACAAACAGAAAAGATAAATAAAACAGAAGGAACCAAAATAGAAACCCAATGAGAAGTCAATGGTGGTGGCCGTGGCAATCGCCTTTAAGCCCAGCATTTGGGAACCAGAAGCAGGCAGATCATTGTGAATTTGAGGCCAGCCTGATCTACAAGTGAGTCCAGGACAGCCAGGGCTACACAGAGAAACCCTGTCTTGAACCCCCACCCCCCAAATCAAGTTGTAATACAGAGGTATAGTGATAAAAATAGCGTGGTATAGGCACAAAAACAGGTGGACCAATGGAATGGAATAGAAGACCCAGAAGTAAATCTACACACCTATGAGAACTTGATTTTGACCAAGAAGCCAAACTTATACAACGGAAGAAACAAAGCATATTCAATAAATGGCGCAGGTCTAACTGGATATCTGCATGTAGAAAAATATAAATAGATCCATATTTATCACCCTGCACAAAACTCAAGTCTAAGTGGATCAAAAACCTCTCTATATAAAACCAGATACACTGAACCTGAAAGGGGAGAAAATGGGGAATAGCTTTGAATGCATTGGCACAGGAGACAACTTCCTGAACAGAATACCAATAGCACAGCACTGTGATCAACAATTATTAAATAGGGCCTCATGAAACTGAAAAGCTTCTGTAAGGCAAAGGACACTGTCAATAGGGCAAAACAGCAGCCTAGAGAATGGAAAAAGATCTTCACCAACTCTACATGTGACAGTGGGCTGATATCTAAAATATATAAAGAACTCAAAAAACTAGACATAAACAAACTAAATAACCCAATTTAAAAATGGAGTAAAAGTCAAGTGTGGTGGGCAGATGTCTTTATCCCAGCAGTCAGGAGACAGAGGCAGGCAAATCTCTGTGAGTTCGAGGCCAGCCTGGTTTAGAAAGTGAGTCCAAGACAGCCAAGGCTACACAGAGAAACCTTGTCTCAAAAAACAAAAAAAATGCAAAAAAGCCAAAAAATAAAATAAAATAAAATGGGATATAGATCTAAACAGAAAATTCTCAACAGAGGGATCTCAAATGGCCAAGAACTACTTAAAGAAATGTTCAACATTGTTACCAACCAGGAAAATGTAAATAAAAAATATTCTACTTTACACCTGTCAGAATGGCTGAGAGCAAAAACACAAGTGGCAGCACATGCTGGTGAAGATGTGGAACAAGGGAACTCTCCCCATTGCTAGTGGGAGTGCAAACTTATACAGCTGTTGTAGCACCCTGGGTGTTGCTGTGAGACCCGGTGGCCCTTCAGCCAGAAAAATAGACACCAAAACCTTTTAACGTTTCAAAGCTTAGGCCTTAGTTGGCAGACTCTCAACTAGCTCATCTAATTTAAGCCGTCCCCCAACCCCACCCAGCGACGTGGCTAGCTAGACCTGCCAGGTTCATAATCACATCTGTCTCCTCTCCTGTCTCTTGGCAAATAGCCTTTCTCTTTCTTCTTCCCAGAGTTCTTTTCTCTCTCCCAGGAAGTCCTACCTTCTACTTTTCTTTCTGCCGAACTATAGGCTGGCAGCAACTTTTATTATCCAACCAGGGACAAGTTGGGAAGCAAGGTTCACACATCATCCTGAATACAGGAGAATCTGCCCATAGGACAACAAGGACCCTGGGGCTGGGGGCAAGCAATGAACACTTGAACACATAGCAGCTCCAGAGCAACCCCAACATACAGCCACTTTGAAAGTCAATATGGTGGTTTTAGAGAAAATTGGGACTTGATCTACCACAAGAGCCAGCTATACCACTCCAGGACATATACCCGAAAGATGCTCCACCACACAGCAAGGACATTTGCTCAACTATGTTCACAGAAGCTTTATTCATAATAGCCAGAAACTGGAAACAACCTAGATACTCCTCAGCCGAAGAATGGATAAAGAAACTGGTACATTTACACAATGGAACATTAGTCAGCTTTGAAAAACAATGACATCATGACATTTTTAGGCAAATGGATGGAACTAGAGAAAAAAATTGTCCTGAGTTAACCCAGAGCCAGAAAGACAAACCTAGTATGTGCTCACTTATAAGTGGATTTAGCTGTAAAGTAAAGGATAATTAATCACGGTACAATCCACAGACCCAGAGAAGCTAAGTAACAACAAGGGCTCAAGGGGTGGGGGGTGGGGGGATGCATGGAGCTCCCTGGGAAGGAGACACAGAATAGACACCATGGGTGAAGCAGGGGGCTGAGGCAGGGGAAGGAACAGGAGGGATCAGGTGGGGGTGGAGGGAGAGACAACTGGCACTGGAAAGCATCTTAGGGGTGAGCTAGAAACCTAGTGCAATGGAAACCCTTCAAGAATCTAAGAGGGTGACCATGGTTAAGACTCCTAGCAATGGGGGTACGGTCTAAATCGGCCATCTCCTGTAATCAGGCAAGACTTCCAGTGGATGGATTGGAATACCGACCCAACCTCCTAACCTTTGACCTACAACGTATCCTGCCTACAAGATGTGCTGGAGTAAAGGTGGTGCAGAAATTGTGGGAGTGGCCAACCAATGACTGGTCCAGCTGGAGACGCATGCCAGGGGAAGCAGCCCACCCCTGATACTATCCAGAGGGCCAGGAACCAGAGGCTGGACAGCCCAGAGACCTAAAAAAAGAATCAAACATAACTGCCAAAACAAAACCAAAAAAGTCAGTGAAATTATTCCTGATGATGCTCTGCTATACTCACAGATTGGTGCCTGGTCCAATTGTCATCAGATAAGCTTCATCTAGCAATTGATGGAAACAGATGCTGAGACCCACAGCCAACCATTAGGCAGAGCTCAGGGAATCCTGTGGAAGAGGAAGGAAGGGCTTTAGGAGCCAGACATGTCAAGGACACCACAAGAAAACCCACAGAATCAACTAACCTGGGCTCATGGAGGCTGAACTGACAACCAGGGAGCCTGCACAGGCCTGACCTGCATGTATCTTACAGCTGTGTAGCTTGGTCTTCTTGAGGGACTCCTAACAGTGGGAGCAGGGGCTGTCTCTGACTCCGTTGCCTGCTTTTGGGACCCTTTTCCTCATACTGGATTGTTTTTTGCAGCCTTAATATGAGAGGAAGTGCCATATGCCATGTTTGGTTGTTATCCATGGAGGCCTGCTCTTTTCTGAAGAGAAATGGAGGAGGAGTGGATGGGGGTGGGCAAAGGGGGGGGGGTTGAAGGGAAGAATGAGAGAAGAGAGGGAGGGAAAACTGAGGTCAGGGTGTAAATAATCATAATGATGATGATGATGATGATATATTCCATTGTTATCACTATCTAATTCCAAAGTCTCACTATGTATCCCTGGCTGGCCTAAAACTTGCTATATAGATCAGCTGCACCTTGAAATTACAGAGGCCAGCTTGTCTCTGTCTTCTGAATGCTTGGATTAAAGGCATGTACCACCATACTTGACCTAATATCGGGATGTTTTTGCTGTGGTTTGGAGTAGTGTCCTCCAAACGTCCACAAGTTAAAGGCAGGTCTTCAAGCCCTGGTATAGCAGGAGGTAGTGTGACATTCTGGAAGTGACACTTCGTCTATGGCCATACCATTCTGAGTGAGCTCGGCCTCATCTGAAGGTAAGCTCTAGCAGAAGGAAGCAAGATCACTGGAGGCAAGTCCCCGGAAGGGGAACCAGGAACCTCTTCCTACTTTTCTCTCTGCTTCCTGCCCACCATGAGTTGAAAACACACACACACACACACACACACACACACACACACACACACACACA
>OU015748.1:68067970-68108449 GCA_907169655.1 Acomys percivali | reverse complement strand
CCACCCCATTCTGCAACAGGACATGACACTACCAGTCCAGGCAACACCATCGACTCCCTCCTCCCTCTTCCTCCTCCTTCCAACCCTCTTCTTCCTCTTCCTTCACTCCTTCTCTTTCTTCTCTTGTTTTTGTTCTTTTATTTTTGAGACAGGGTTTCTCTGGGTAGCCATGGCTGTCCTAGAACTCACACTGTAGCCTCTGCCTCCTGGGACTAAAGGCAGGCACCACTACCGCCCAGCCTGGGATCCACACTTCTGAAGTCAGGAGCCAAAATAAACTTTTCCTCCCTTCAAGTTGATCCTCTCAGGTATTTTAGTGACAGGAAGCTGGCTAACATCGTTGCCGCTGTTCCTGAAAAACCACACACTTACTAACAACCACACCTCCTTATGCTGCAGCCTCAGCCACTGATCCACCTTGTTTTGTTTTGTTTTGTTCTGTTTTTGACAGGATTTCTGTATGTAGCCATGGCTGTCCAGGACTCGCTTTGTAGACCCAGCTGGCCTTGAACTCACAGAGATCTGCCTGCCTCTGCCTCCCGAGTGCTGGGATCAAAAGTGTGCGCCACCACGCCTGGCTCACTGATGGGAATATTTCATCTACGAACATTTGAGTGATGGTTTTCTGTGTAACTATAGTTTTAAATACTTTTGTTCATATAACCGTGAGTGATTTTTTTTTTTTTTTTTTTTTTTAGGCTTTTAGATTTTTTTTCAAGACAGGGTTTGTTTCTCTGTGTGTAACAGTCCTGGCTATCCTGGACTCACTTTGTAGACCAGGCTGGCCTTGAACTCACAGCAATCCACCTGCCCCTGCCTCCCGAGTGCTGGGATTAAAGATGTGCGCTGGAGAGATGACTCAGCAGTTAAGAGCACTTGCTGCTCTTCCAGAGGATCTGGGTTCTATTCTCAGGACCCACATATCTGCTCACAACCACCTAACTCCAGTTCCAGGGGAGCTGGATTGTCCTTGGACTGGAGAGATGGCTCACCATCTGCTCTTCCAGAGGTCCTGAGTTCAATTCTCAGCAACCACATGGTGGCTTACACCCATCTATAATGAAATCTGATGCCCTCTTCTGGTATATAGGTGTGCATGCAGATAGAACACTCACATACATAAAAATAAAATAATAAATAAATATTCAAAGATATGCGCCACCACGCCCGGCTACCATGTGTGACCTTAAGGCAACTATGTCTGTAGTTCCGAGGAACTGTCTACATTTTCAGTTGGAAAAATCTATCTATCTATCTATCTATCTATCTATCTATCTATCCATCTATCTATCTATCATCAATCTATCCCTCCCTCTTTATCCCCCCTTTCCTTCCCTTTCTTCTTTCTCTCAGCCTCCATACCTTACCCTTTTGATTTCAGTCCTCCTAGTAGATAAAAATGGTATCTTACATTAATTTAATTATCAGTAATGTTGACCATATTTTTATGAGTTTATTGACCATTTGTAAATGCTCCATTAAGACATGTCTATTCACACCCTTTGCCCATTTTTAATTCAGTGTATAAATCTTATTTGGCCCTTTATTGTGTAGGTATTCTAGCACTGGAGGCTTGATTTTATTTGAGACAACTCAATGCTCTCAGATAGACTTTTACCCTAATGTGAGCTTTAAATTCCACCTTCAAATATTTATGTTAGGAGCGTGGGGAGATGTCTCAGTTGGTAAACTATCTGCCTCAAAGGCATGAGGACTTGAGTTCAAACTACAGACCTCACATAAAAAGGTGAGCATGGCAGCATACATAAAGACAGGAATCGAGCACACACGCCCACCCAAATCTCTTGGTGGAGGTTGTATATACAAGGCTATACAAGCAAGAATATTAAACCTACAGTCACACAGGAAATTGTCACTCAAGTGTTCCTAGGAAATGTTCAGAACAGAGAAAAGCAGATGTATTGGCTCTAACTTATAGTCTTGGCTACCCAAGAGGCTGACCCTGGAGGGTCCCTGGACCCACTAGCCTTAGCCTAGTTGGTGAGCTCCAGGCCAGTGACCCCGTCATTCCCAAGGATGACACTGGCATTGTCCTCTGGCCTACAAACATGGGTTGGACATATATCCCAGTTGCCGAGTGCTTGCTCAGCACATGAGGCCATAGAGGTGAAGCACTCCAGAGAGAGGCCTTTATATAGAACCATTGTAAGAACATTTTAAGTCTGTATGTATATTTCCATATTTTTTTAAAAAGCAGTTAGTGACACATCTTGCTTTTTCTCTGTACTGCTCCCGCAGACCAGCTCCAGGAACCGTGCAGAGGAGAGAAGAGAAAGTCTTGGTGGATGTGAGACAGGGAGGACTGAGCAGGCAGTGAACAGCTGCTTAAGGGAAACCAACTGTGGTTGAACAACTAGCTATAGGAACTAGTTGTTGAGGAGAGGTTGAGAAATGGAGAAAAAAAGAATTACTGGAGACCAGACATATGTGGTACAAACTGAAGGTTTTAAAGCCTGGGAGAACTTCATTTTTCTGTCTCTCTCCCATGATTATTGTCTGTCTGTCTGTCTGTCTGTCTGTCTGTCTCTGTCTCTCTTGCTCTCTGTCTGCTCCTTCTTGCTGTTACCCTTACTTTTCTGTGTCTGTCACTTATTGTGGTTCTCCTTGGGCCAACCCTAGTATTTTATTTAAAGTGAAGTTTAATTTTTTTTCATTACAGACTACATCACCATTTTTCTCATCTTTTATAATCAATAGAACATTTAAAAGTCAACAAAACAATAGAAGAGTCTAATAAGGAAATACAAAAAGTTCTATATAACCTACAATAAAGCATACAGAAAAAAATCAATTTCTAAGCAATGGTCAGCATAACCTGATTATTATTTCTTAAACAATACTTGGTAAAGTTTAATCATATATTTCCCCAGGCTAAAGCCATTGTGTTTACATGATTGTCATAACATAGCTTGAGCTAAATGTTCTCGAATAAAGAAAAACCTGACTTACTCCCAGTGCCAAACCAACAGGTGTGCTAATTGCTGAGGGATCCTCTATTGAAAAATATCTGTAAATCATGATGTTCTAAGCTCACCTTCTATTGCTGTCAAAGCAGATTTTAAAGAAACTTTTCTACAGCTAACAGTATCTAGCCAGGCACTGTTATGTCAAGGTCCTAACTTTCTTTCATGGAGTTTCTGCTTGGGTGGTCACAGAACAAAAATCTTTATCGTTGTCTCGAGCCTTTGAACAGATGCCCTCTTTCAACATTCTCTGTGGGAAAGTTTTCCCTGTATGAATTTCCTTAGGGCTCAGAAATAAAGAGAAAAAGACAGTTTTAGGAGAAAAGGCAGATTTTAAGATAAACTTACACCTGGACCATACTTGAGGGCAGTGGTGATCAGCTGGAGATTTTTGGAACTTTGCTAAGCAAAGCCTCAACAGCTGCTCTGGATGTCTAGAGATCATGCTGGACAGTCAGAGGTCTCTAGAACCTTGTCAAGCAAAGCCTCTTCGACTTATCCTCATGTCTGTGACATCTCTGCATCTTAAGAATTACTTTAAGTGTGTGTGTGTGTGTGTGTGTGTGTGTGCGCGTGCATGTGTGTGTGTATGCCACACACAGTGACCATGAAGACCAGAAGATGGTGATGGATTCTCTTGGAACTGGAGTTAAAAGTGATTGTAAGATATCCAACATGGGTGTTAGTTCCTGTAATTTTTGTAAATAGTCTTACTGTATTGGAGTTAGAATCTTTTCTTTTTATTTAGACAAAAAGGGGGGATACAGAAATAATACAGGAACAATAGCAAAAAAGAGTAGATTATTTATTCTACTCATAGATTTTTGTATATTGATACAAAATTAAGGTTATAACTTGTTACATTGGTATAGATCTTTTGTATATTGATATAAAGTTGAGGTTATATTTGGTTACATTGGTATAAAGCTTTTGTGTATTGATACAAATTAAGGTTATATTTTGGTTATAACATACTATATTATCAACTTTTTTGTTTGTTTGTTTTTTTGAGACAGGGTCTCTCTGTGTAGCCCTGGCTGTCCTGGATTCGCTTTGTAGATCAGGCTGGCCTGGAACTCACAGTGATCTGCCTGCCCCTACCTCCCAAGTGCTGAGATTAAAGGCATGTGCCACCACACCTGGCTTGTTATCAACTTTTTAAAAGGTATTGTACCTATGTAATTCTTAAACATGCAACATGAAAGCCGGGCGTGGTGGCGCATGCCTTTAATCCCAGCATTTGGGAGGCAGAGGCAAGCAGATCTCTGTGAGTTTGAGAACATCCTGGTCTATAAAGTGAGTCCAGGACAGCCAGGGCTACACAGAGAGACCCTGTCTTGAAAAGTAAAAAAACAAAACAAAAAAAATTCAGTGGGAAGTTCTAGTCCTTTTGAAAGTTACTATGATGAACTGTTTAGGATAATTAAGAAATACAAACTAGGTAGGCATGGTGGTGTACACCTGTAATCCCAGCACTAGGAGGCAGAGGCAGGAGGATCTCTGTGAGTTCAAGGCTAACCTGGTCTAGTGTACAAAGAGATTTCAGGATAGCCAGGGATTGTTATACAGAGAAACCTTGTCTTGAAAAAACAAAATGCAAAACAACAACAACAACAACAAAACAACAAAACAAAACAAAACCCCAACCTACCAAAGGGAAAAAACCCAGTCAATCAGCCTTGTGGTTTTACTAGTTAGTTAATCACAGATGTTTTCTCAGTTAGTCAGTATACAGCTAAAAACAAGTAATTCAGAAAAACTAGAGATAGATGGTCTTCAAAAACCTCAGCGATCTACAGAATATGGCATTTAAAGATGTTTTATTTGAGAATGTTGTGAAAATGAGACATGTCAGCTCCTGACAGCACCTCCTTTCAACTTCAAAGAAGATGATGAGCATCAATTCTCCTTTAAGAGATGGCTTCACATCTGGCAAGCTAAGCCACTGGGCAAGAATTGCCCTTGCTTCTACTGCAGAAAGAATACTGCACAAAATGGATGCAGGAAAGTTGACTGCTGAGCTTTGCAAGGACAAGATAGGAAAGTCTTTCATATTATTTGCTTCACAGAAAAAGTCTGTCAGGTATTCTGAGCCGGAAGGCTGCAGATGATGCTCCAACATTACAGGGATATCTTGGGTGACTGTGCAGGCGGCCAGGAGAATCTGTCATTTCTACAGTTTTGGAAGCTGCTTGCACTGTACTTCCTGTTTATTCAGATAATATTTATCCTTCTCAGGTAGGGTTGAAGACTAAATTGTTATAGTCTTACAATTAAGCTTAAATTGTTTAGGATTTAAGAAGATGTTTTAGGTCTAAAAAGATGATTTTTGATTAGTAATGCAAATTCTGATACAAAGTGATTTAGGTACAGAACTTTGGACTCACCAAGACAGGATAAATAGTAAAATACTTTCTCTTTTTAAAAGATTTATTTATTTATCATATATACACATGTTTTGCCTGCATGTACAGCAGAAGAGGGCACCAGATCTCATTATAGATAGTTGTGAGAATCATGTGGTTGCTGGGAATTGAACTCAGGACTTTGGAAGAGCAGGTAGTGCTCTTAACCTCAGAGCCATCTCTCTAGCCCCTAGAATACTTTCTTTAAGGTTGTTAAATACATATGGACTAGACATTGTGAATGCAATTTTTACATTATAATATAGAATTTATTGATGTTAGAGAAAAAGTCTTTCATTTAGACAAAAAGGAGGAAATGTTGCAGGATAGTTGATCCCACTGTGCACCCTGAGATTGTGAGCTGTAAAAACCTGTGTCTTGTTTGGTGCGGTTGAGCCCTAACACACACCTTTAACCCAAGAACTTTGTTTACTGTAAATGGGTGATTATGGTGTGGCTCAGCCTTAGCACACACTTTTGATCCTAGAGCTTTCTGTACACAAGATTTAATACAATTAACTCTAGGTCAAGAGGCAGAGCAAGAAACCTGCTGACAGGATTTAAAGAGTAGGAGGGGACTTTGAGTTGGAGGGTATTTAAGACAGCGTAGCTAAGAGAAAGAGGATTTATGAGCTTTGAGCTAGCAAGCCTTTGGCCTTGTTTTTTTTTTTTTTTTTGGCCTTTTGATCCTGGGCTGTCAGCTAAGCTGGTGAGCTTTTTGGGCTTTTCCCTCTGAGAGGTGGCTGAGTAGGAAGGTCAGCTGGGTGCTTTCTCTACCTCTCTGAACTAACAGGTTTTCACCCTAACATCTGGCTCTGAGTCTTTATTGGTAGAATCAAACGATTGGGATTTTCATTTCTTTAAAACAACAAGTAACTCAGATCATCAGCAAGAGCAGCACAGGCTCCCAGCCACTGAGCCACCTTTGCAGCCCTAGTTTTGGCAAATACTTTGTTTCATTTCAATAATTTTTGTTGACTTTCTCTGGTCCTCTGAGGCACAGAAGTGTTAGGTTTTGATGAAGTCAACTTTATTAACTTTAGCTCTTTGTGACTGTGTGCCTAAGAAACTAGTGTTTAATCCAAGCCTACAAAGATTTAGCCCTGTGCTTTCAGAGTGTTAGCCTGTGTGTGGGTGGTAGACATGCCTTTAATCCCAGCACTAGAAACGTAACAGCATAAGCTGGAGGGTGAGTCTTTTGACAGTTGTGTACAGAGCAAATCCTTCCTTCTATACTCTGGATTAGTTTTAAAAGTCATAATGATATATTTTTGAATGAATAGAATTTCTTATTCCCAAAGCTTTTATGTCCAGTTTAAGAATTTTCCCATATCCTAAAGTCGTATAGATATTTATTAATGTATTTTCATCTTTGGTAATTTTCTTTCTTGCCTTTAACATTTAGATTTATATTCTACATAGAACGTCTTTTAATGTATGTAGGAGTTATCTACTAAAAATGATGTCAGGATGCCAGGATGCCAGGTATTAATGTGCGTGCCTATAACCCAGGACGTGGCAGCCTGAGGGACGAGAAACACATGTTCCAGGCCTGCCTGGGACATGGAGAAAGAACGTGGCTGAAACAAGAAGAAAAACCTCTTCTTGTAAGTGGCCTGGGTGGACTTGTGAACATGGTGTGCTGCTCTCCTGTCCCAGAAAACACCACAAAAGCAAATCATGTTTGGTTTTGTTGTTGTTTGTTTGTTTGTTTTTTAAGTTTTCTCGAAAAAGTTTTCTCAAAAAAAGTTTTCTCTGTGTAGCCTTGGCTGTGCTGCACTCAACCAGAACTCTGCCTGTCGCTGCCTCCCTGAGTGCTGGTATAAAGGTCTGCCTAAGCACACCCAGCTGCGTATCTTCATGTTTACTCCAAAAATAAACCTGTAAAACTGGCCAAGCCAGAGGCAGATGAGGCAGAGGCAGGTGGATCTCTGTGAGGCTAGCACTCTGATCTATATATCAAGGTCCAGGTCAGCCAGAAACACACGGTGAGATCCTGTCTCAAAACAACAATGGTAAACAAGCAAAAACCATACCGGGCATAGTGGTACATGCCTTTAACACTCAAACTTAAGGCAGAAGGAGGCGGGTCTCAGAGAGTTTGGGGCTAGCTGGGGCTACATAGCAAGACCCTCATCACAAACAAACAGAAAAACTGCCCAGGCCACCACGTGTATACATATCTGAAAAGCCACCAAGTATCTGAAGGACATGACCTTGTCGAGGCAGTATGTGCGAGTGCAATGACGGAGTCACTAGGTATGTCACTAGGTATGCCCAGGACAAACAGTGGGCTGCAGGCAGCGTCAGCAGCCTGCAGAGTGCTGGCAGTTTGCTGAACGAGATGTAAAGAACAGGTGTAATGCTCAGCTTAAGTGGGTTAAACAGAACTTTTCTTCTGGCCACTGAACATATTCATGCGAACGAAGCACTGAAGATGCGAGGTCTACTTTTGGACCTCGTAGCCAGCGGAATCCAGACGTGGGCACAGGTGCCTTATGGAGACAGACAGAGTGACTCCTTCCTCAACGAGGGTTACAGAATGAGAAAAAGACGTTCCATATGAAACCAAACAAAAACTTATAGCACAAGAGTAGATTCATCGCTGGGCGGTGGTGGTGCACGCCTGTAATCCCAGCACTCAGGAAGCAGAGGCAGGTGCATCTCTGTAAGTTTGAGGCTAGCCTGATCTACAAAGTGAGTCCAGGACAGCCAAGGCTACACAGAGAAACCCTGTCTTTAAAAACAACTAACCAACCAACCAACCAACCAACCAAAAACAACAACCAAACAAAAACAACCAAACAAACAAATAAACAGAAAAAGAGGCCCTGTCTCAAAAAACCAAAAATGAAGCAAATAATTTTTTTGTTGAATTTTTGGCATTCATGAACAATTGATCCTTATTATTCTAGCTATTTGTTAAACTTTATTATTAACTCTAATAAAAATTTAATTAAATTTATTTAATGTGTGTGTTTGTGAAGTCAGTTCTTTCCTTTCACCATTTGGGATTGAACTCAAGTCATCAAAGTTGGCAGTAAATGCCTAAACATACTGAGCCAGCTTGCTGGTCCTTAGTGCTAATTTTTACACATTGAATTTTTAGAAAGCTAGGCATGGTGGCTCATACCTTTAATCCCAGCACTCAAGGAGGCAGAGGCAGGCAGATCTCTGAGTTTGAGACTAGCCTGGTCTACAGAGTGAGTCCAGGACAGCCAAGGCTACACAGGGAAGTCTGTTTCGAAAAACCAAAACCAGAACAACAAAAACAAAACAAAAATACAACAACAACAAACATGCATCTCAGGATGACCTCAGCCATGATTGCTCTGCCTGAGCCTCCTGAGTGTTGGAATGCAGCCTGTGCACTCACTCCCAGTTTACATACACAATGTTGAATAGAAATTATCATTTTCTGTTGTCTATTTGTTTTTAGTCAGACTCCTTAAGGCACTATAAAGTGGCCTGGGCATGTGTCTTAGGGTTTTATTGCTAGGAAGAGACACCATGACCAAGCAATTCTTTTTTGAGACAGAGTTTTTCTGTGTTACCCTGGCTGTCCTGGAACTCACTCTATAGATCAGGCTGCCAAGGCAACTCTTAGAGAGGAGAACTCATTCGTGTCTGGCTTACAGTTTTGGGTTTAATCCACTATCATCATAGTGGGAAGCATGGCAGCAGGCGGACATGATGCTGGAGGAGCCGAGAGTTCTATTCTGCATCTTGATCCACAGGCAGCAGGTGGGGACTGTGACACTGGGCATGGCTTGAGCAAATATGAACCTTCAAAGCCTGCCTCCACAGTGACACACTTCCTAATAATGTCACTCCCTATGGCCCAAGCGTTCAAACATGAGTCTTTTTTTTTTTAATATTTAATTTATTTATTATTTATATAGTATTCTACCTGCACGTGTGCCTGCAGGCCAGAAGAGGGCACCAGCTCACATTATAGATGGTTATGAGCCACCATGTGTTTGCTGGGAATTGAACTCAGAATCTCTAGAAGATCAGCTGAGCTGTCTCTCCAGGCCCAAACACATGTGTCTTTTAGGGGCAAACTCATTCAAACCCCCACAGAATGGTTGATCCTGTGGGGTGGCAGACCTGCCTGGGGACATGAAGTTGGTAGGGATCATAAGATGGGAGTGTATATATGTGCTTTCAAAGAAAGGGCAGCACTTGCTATTTAAACCCAATTCCTGGAAAGCTATCAGAAATATGGTGTCCTTATAATGTATGACTGTCTCCTCCCAGGCAAGCAGTGCAGGTTTGACCTCTAAGCAGCTTAGAACAACACAGAACAGAATTATCAGCCCCTGTGCCTCTGCTTTGATAACTGCCTCAGAAAATTAATCCTATGTTTTAAGTTTTTTTTTTTTTTTTGATTCTACTGTTCTAGAGAGACCCTTAGTACAATGTTGAAAATGAGTAATTAAGCACTCTTCAACTTTATGGGAAAAGCTTTCATTTATCACTATAGAGATGGTTCTGGAGTGTGTGTGTACACGTGTGTGCTTTTTTGGGGGTGGAGGCAGTGTATTACTATGCAGTTCTGTTGCTAGCTTGGAACTTGTCATATAGACTAGCCTGGCCTCAAGCTTGCAGGGGTCTTCCTTCCTCTCTCTCAAGGGCTGGGACTGACTGTAAGTGTGCTGCCCCATCTGCCTTCCTGCCTTCCTGCTCTCCTCCCTCCCTTCCTTCCTTAGACATGGTGGCCTGTGCCCAGAGTAGCCTTGGGTGCCTCTTTCATGGCACACTTCTTAGGTGCATGCAATGGTGCTCAGCTATTTATTTTTGCTTTTTTATTCACAACCTCTTTTTTTTTTTTTTTTTAACCTCCTCTCTCCTTTAATTTTTGAGACTAGGTCTCTCTACATAGCTCTGGCTGACCTGGGACTCAGTATGCAGATCAAGCTGACCTTGAAGGAGATCCACCTATGTCTGCCCCGCAAGTGCTGAGATTAAAGGCCTTCACCATCATACCAGGCCTTTTTTTTACCTGACCCCCCCCCTTTTTTGAGACAAGATCTTACGTTGTCATACAGTCTGTCCTGGACTCACTACTTAGTGCAGTTTGGCTTCAAACATGTGACAATTTCTTCTGCCTCCATTTCCCAAGGGAAGGAATTACAGGGATGAGCCTCCATGTTTGGTTACATCCCTTCTAGAAGAAAGTTTCTTTTTATTATTTCTCCCTCTAATCCTCAGCCTCAAGAGCTCACTGCAGGGCTTAGGGCAATAAAGAGCTTGCCTCTGAGTTTTAGCACCAGAACCTACACTTACAAAGCTGGGTATGGTGGCATGCATTTGTAATCCAAGTGTGGGGTGGAGGGGAAGCAGGCAAATTACTGGCCAGCCAGTCTAGGCTAACCAGTGAGAGGTACACGCACACAGAGGCGTACACACACACACACACACACACACAGAGGCACACACATTTACTGACACAGACAGACAGACAGACACACATCTTGTTCAAGCTGCTCTCAAGTGCCTGGCCTCAAGAGACACTCCTGTCTTAGCTCTGCCCACTGAGTATCACCACTCTATCTCTAATAGGGTTTTCAGCTGGGCATGGTGGTGCACACTTTTAATCCCAGCACTCGGGAGGCAGAGGCAGGCGGATCTCTGTGAGTTCTTGGCCAAGCCTGGTCTACAAAGCAAGTTCAGGAAAGTTCAGGCTACTGAACCTGTCTCAAAAAAAAAAAAAAAAAAAAAAAAAACCCAGAAAACCAAAAAGAAAAACAGAAATCCCCTGCCCCCCCAAAAAAAAGGGTTTTCAAAAATACCCTTGAGCAATTAAGGAAGCTCCTTACTGTGCAGTTTGCTAAGAATCCTTTTTTAAATGGTGTTAGAATGTTTTCTGTGTTGATGGTTTCTCTCCTTTACTTTGTGAACATGGTAAGTTACACTGAGTTCAAATCATCCAACCTGTATTTATGGACTAAGATCATCAAATCAATATTTATTGGTGAATTTGTTTTGCTCTTAGTTGTTGATGACTTTGCACAGATGTTCATGTAATTTTTTTCTTCTAATGACTCTGCCAGATTTTTACAACAGGGGCATGGTGGCGCATGCCTTTAATCCCAGCAGAGGCCGGTGGATCTTTGTGAGTTCGAGGCCAGCCTGGTGTACAGGACAGCCAGGGCTACACAGAACAACTCAGCCCCAAACAACCCGAAAAGCCCTGGGTTGGTGTTGGATGCCTGTAATTCCAGGGATCAGGAGGTAGAGGCAGGCAGGAGGGTCAGGGGTTTAAGGGTTGTCTACTACATAGCAAGTTTGGGGCTAGGAGACTGGTTTTTGTTATTTTGCTTTTTCTTTTCTGTAGACTAGGCAGGCTCACCTGCCTCTGCCTTCCTAGTGCTGGGGTTAAAGGTGTGAGCCACCACCAACTGTCTGAGACCCTGACTTAAGAAAAAAAAGTTTCGTTTAAAGATTCAGCCTTTCAACTTCTTTTGTCTCTTTGACCAGTGTATTTTTGTATCGTCCTTTCCTGCTTCTGGGGGATTGAACGTAGGTATTTTTACTTTTTATTTTGAGACAGAGTCTCACTAAGTTGCCCGTGATGGCCTTGAACTCATTTCACAGCCTGGACAGGCCTTGAATGTGGTATCTTCCTGCTTGGCCTAATCAGTACTTGTGATTTCAACCTGACATTCTCTGTACTGCCTGATCCAGTCCAAGGTCTTCCATGTAACGGCAAGTGCTGTCACTGAGCTGCTCATGAGCAGAGGCCCCATTACTTTCTTCAGTCAGCAATCATATATATATACATATCTTCCCATTGCTATCTTTTTATTTTGTATGAGAGGCCTTATTTCTGAGGCTATCCCTGAATATCATGGGCTCCAGGGGTCTCAGCATCTACAGGAGCTGAGACTATGGGGATATACCTCTATGCCAGGCTCTGTTCTTTTATTTACACAAGGTTTTCCTGTTACCCTGGCTGGTCTGGAACTGGCCATGGAGACCAGGATGGCCTTGAACTGAAAGCACACTTAGTCATTTTTTATCTCTTGGCATCTTTCTGAGCTTTCACTAGGAAACATGTTTTTTAACCTAATTAAATTCTTTTTTTTTTTTTTTTTTTTTGGTTTATTGAGACAGGGTTTCTCTGTGTAGCCTTGGCTATCCTGGACTCCCTTTGTAGACCAGGCTGGCTTCGAACTCACAGCGATCCGCCTGCCTCTGCCTCCCGAGTGCTGGGGATTAAAGGCGTGCGCCACCACCACCCAGCTTTAAATTCTTTAAAAATATATTTATTTCATTTTTAACCTGTGTGTCTATGCTGCAGATGTATAGCCACCTTCTGAGGCCAGAGGAGAATGTGAACTCTCTTGGAACTCTAGTTATAGGATGTTGTGAAGCTGCCCCATATGCATGCTGGGAAATGAACACATGTCCCCTGGAAGAACAGTATGTGGTCTGAACTGCAGAGATCGCTGAAGCTCTGCTTCTTTGGTCTGGGTTATTGCTAGAAATCTCTTTCTGGTTTCATCTTGTACATGGGAGGCCTTTAAACTTGAAGTGATTGTCTTGTTTGTTCTTCCTCCTGAGCTTATAGGTACTGGTTCCATGCATATTTTATTATAATAGTATATTATTTATAATTTTTTCAAGACAGGGTCTTTCTGTGTAGCTTTGGCTGTCTTGGTCTACAAGGCTCTCCCAGAGTGCTGAGATTACAGGGATGTACCACCTTGCCCAGCTCCCAGCTTTTCTTACTCTTTATTTTTAAATTTTCATTGTACGTTGCCAAATGATGCATATATTCTTGAAGTTCTTGAGGCCATTCTCCGGCTGTAGAAGTGAGACTTGCTCAGGTATAAAAGGTCCTGTACGCCAGCACATTAACCCCGAGTAGCCTTAGCACTAAGGGTTTACCAACCCCATCCCTCCTCAGGAGGGTAACTGTGGGGTATGGCCCACAATTTTCCAGAGGGTTCCGAGTAGGATTGCATCCCAGTTCCCAAGAAGCTCCAGAGCCTTTTCCCTTTTAGATTTTAGTTCTGCATTCCCACATGGTACTGATCCCAGGGAGACCAGGGCCACCTCTTGGGATTCTTGGTCTCATTAATACGAGATTTTAAGAACAGACTTAGACAAGCACTTGGGAGGCAGAGGGAGGTGGATCTTCTGGGAGTTCGAGGCCAGCCAGGGCTACAGAGAAACCCTGTCTTGAAAAATCAATAAAATGAAATGAAACAAAATAAAATAATAAAATCACTAAGGCAGTCAAGGTGTCAATTTTGGTAGCTACCTGGCGGTGAATGACAAAGGGGACAAGTGAACCCTGCTGTTTGAGTTACTCCCATGGAAACCTGACCCAAGTAGAGTGGCAGCTGCACTGCCATAAGACCACCACAGGACAGGGAGAGGAGTCTAGAGAGAGAGCAAAGCCCAAAGCATCGGGAAAAGCGTGTGTAGGTTCTAGCCAGAACCTGGGGAAAAAACAGCAAAAGGAAAGGTCATGCCTTTGTTAGGGGTAAAGAAGCCTCACGGTGACCTCATGGTGGCTTGTAGGGACTGTGCTGGGGCAGGAACTCTGGGAAGGAGAAGCACACATGTCATTACAAAGACAATCCCACCTTCCTAGGGGATGGTTCCTCAGCCAGGTGATTGACTCCCCCAAATAGAATGTTAGGTTGCTATGGAGGCCAGAGAGTCTCCTTTATTGACTGGAGTTTTCCCTTTGTGGGCTGTTATTGCTGCTCTGACAGTACAAATGTTGATCACTTTTGAAACCAACTATTTATATCCAAATCCTTTTCTCAATGTCTGCTTTTAGGAAAACCAAATCTAATGTGTTGCCCATTTCAGGGCTCTAGTCCTTGCAGATACAAAGCCACGTAAGAAGGGTGCATTAGCACTTCCCACTGCACTGGGGCTTCCTGGACACGCACCCCTGCTCTCACCTCTGAGTGCCTGAAGGCATGAGTTCAACCCCCAGCAACCATATGGTGGCTCACAACCATCTATAATGTAATCTGATGCCCTCTTCCGGCCTGCAGGTGTACATGCAGGCAGAGCACTGTATACATAATAATAAATAAATAATCTAAAAAAAAAAAAAAAGGACTTTCAATATGAAGCTTCTGAGCTGTCTCTGTAGGCTGAGTGAAAGCTGTTCCCAAACACAGGACTCAGTCCTGAGTCTTAACTAGTTTAGTAACTCACTACCATTTTGTCAGTTTTCTTGTGCTTTTAAATATATTTTAAGATGTATTTTTGCTTAACTCTTCTAACTTGAGAGAATTCTCCACGAAGATAGAATTAGTTCAGGTTACTAGACAGTTTGTTTATTTTTGCAGTGACTGGCTGGTGCTCTGCTGTTAAGCTACACACACGTCTTCCTGTAAATGTAAATGCATATGTATGTGTGCAGAATCTCAGCATGTGCGATCAGACTGGCCCAGGTCCTGGGCGTAGGAGAGCGGCCCGCCTCAGCTTCCTGAGTAGCTGGATTCCAGGTGCACACTGTCATGTTTCGGCCTCCCTCCTGGCCCCCAGGCTGGTGTTACACTTTACTTTTCAAAAGGTTTGTATTTGAACACTGTTACCTGTCTTGGTCACTGCTCTATTTCTGTGACTAGACATTCAGATCTATGCACCTATGGGAGGTTTTCTTATTCAAACCACCACATTCCACTCCTTGGCCCCAACAGGCTTGTAGCCATATCTCAGTGCAAAAAGACAATCAGTCAATCTGGGCATGGTGACACCTTTAATCCCAGCACTTGGGAGGCAGAGGCAGGCAGATCGCTATGAATTTGAATGGTCTACAAAGTGAGTCCAGGACAGCCAAGGCTACACAGAGAAACTGGGTCTCAAAAAAACCAAACCAACCAACCAACCAACCAACCAACTCCCCCCCCCACCCCTGCTGCCCCGGCTGCTATAGGCTCATATATTTGAATGCTTAGTCAGCAGACAGTGGAACTCTTTGAAATGGTCTCTCTGTGACTCCATGCAGGGACACACTAGATGCATACCTGGCCTCAGTGGCCTTCCTTAGCCTCAGAGGGAGATTCCACAACCCCGTTCTTGCATTCTTGACTCTAAATCAGAACCACATGGCTAAAGCTGCCAAGCTCTGCTCTTGATGGGGCTGGAACTTGGTCCCCATTTTCAGTGACATTTGCATCAGGTGTCTGTTGTGGATGGCTTTCTTCACTGCTTAAGGTTTGAGTTCCTTTTTACACAGTGGAGATGTGGTGGGTGGAGTACTGCCCTGCGGCCTTACTCCTCTTACTCCATTTAGCATCAAGCTTTACCCTTTAAAGTTATTTTTTTCCTTTTTTAAAAATCTCCTTGAGCACTGGACTTAGCTCCATTACACTTCCTGGGGGCCCCCTTTTCTCCTCGAACGGTACATTTTGTAATTCTCTTTGTCCGCTTTTTCTTTATCATTATGCACATTCATAAGAGTGGTAACTAGCAGCCACAAAGCCCAGTGAATGAAGCAGCCTTGAAGTCTCTGCCGACGTCATTAATCCCAACACTTTAACCTAGTTTCAGGCAGCCTTTAGGACAGAGCATAACACCGACACCATGTTCTTCCCCAGGGCACCCCAGGAATGGCCTCCAGTCACTTACTAATGCTCTTCTTCTCAGCTGGGCTCCCACATTTCAGCTCATGCTCTGCACTGTGCTCTTGTTAGGATGGCCCATTAGGCCTTGTTTAAAGCATCTAAGCACTTTTCTGGTCCAAATTCCCACAGTCTACATTCCACCAATGGGTGGCACGTCAAGGCAATGCCCCACTCCTGATACTCACTTCTGTCTTGGATGAGACACCACGACCAAGGCAGCCCTCGTATAAGAGTACTCAGAGGATTGTTACAGTTTCAGAGGTTTAGTCCACATCATGGCAGAGAGCATGGGAGTGCACATACAGACATGGTGCTGTAGTAGTCGAGAGTTCAAAGGTCTGATCCACAAGGCAGGAGAGAGAGAAGGGGGGGAAGAGAGGGAGAGGAGGAAGAGGAGAGGAGAGGAGAGATACTGGGCCTGGCACGGGTTTTTGAAACCACAACAGGACACTTTCTTTAACATGGCCTCCAATCCTTCCAAAGAGTTTCACGCCCTGGTAACTAAGCACTCAAACACATGAGCCTATGGGGCCATCCTTACTGAAACCACCAAGCTGCCATTCCCCTATCTTCATGGGATAGATGATTACAACTCCATGTCTTTACTTGTCCCCTCTCCAGATGAAAAGCGTCCTTAATGTGTCATATGGGGGTGGGAGGGGGGCAGTGCCAGGAAGGCCGCCATTCGGAGTCCCCCTAGGCGGTTTGCATGGTTTGCTTTGAGTGAGGAATGGGTGAAGCAGGAGAGAAGCATACTGGAATGTAGGTCTGCGGGCTGACCTGGGCCTGCATGTCCTGGAGCAGGCAGCCTTCCGGGCCCCTCCTCTGCCACCCCTTAGGTGGCCAGGTTAGAGGTTAAAATTCTTATCTCCTTATAAGGTCATGTCCAGCAAGCACCTGGAATTCCTCTTTGTGCAAATGAGGCATTCTCAGCATTTTGGCCCCAGCCAGTGATGTACACTCACCTCTCCCCTGCACCTCAAGCCTCTATTCACTCTCCAAAGGTTTATTAGCCTCAGGTTTTCCCGGAAGTCTTTCTCATGAGCTCCCCACTGCTTGAGGTCTCCAGCTCTAGGCCGCTCCTGCTCCCTCCCAGGATCCACCAGCTATGACTGCAGGCACTCATGCTGTTGAGGGTTAGTGAGGCAGAGGGCCAGGGTGGGAGGTCCGGTCAGGAGCAGATCGCAAACAGTTGTACGCATATCTGTGCGGAGCATCCTTGAAGGCTCTGCTTACATGGCTTTTCTTAATTCTCCTGGCTGGAACTATTTCCTCTTTTAACAGTTCCCTCGTTGCATTTACCATGCTTACTGTTTTGGATTGGTTCTATATACTCTGTCCCTTCTAAATTATTAACTTTTAGATGGGGACTGTGATATACTGTGAAGAAAACTGGTTTCTGTCTGAGCCTCAGCATTTACCTAAGGATTTCGGGCTCTAGCAACCTCAGACATGCGACATCCCCCTCACCACCCCTCTAAGACACACAGGGTTTCTCTGTGTAGCTGTCCCAGTCCTGGAACTTATTATGTAGTCCAGGCTGGCCTCAAACTCCAGATATCCGCCTGCCTTTGCCTCCTGAGTGTTGGGATTAAAGGTGTGGGCTAAGGGACACTACCTCACACTGTGATTTCAGACATTCACATATAAAGTAGTGTATAATGTGCACATCGCTTGTAAAAATCTCTCATGACATCTCTTTGTTTGACACAGAGTAGTTAGATTCTGTGCAGAACAAAATGCCATGGCAGGGTAAAGAATTAAGGCTACTTAGTTAAGTAGCAGAAACAGGACCTAAGGACCCAGATTTCTGCTTTGTCTGGCTTTAGAGCTAGCAGTGTCCATTACATGGACTTGAGAAAAATAAAAGTAGCAATTACAGGATGGTTGGTAGACACAGGCCACTTAGATAGTTTCAGTGGCCTTCAAAACACTACTCATTGAGTGGTGGAGGCAGGGTCTTACTGTGTGGTTCTAGCTGGCCTAGAACTCTTGGAAGCGCCATTCACATGCCTCCGTTTTGAGAGTGCTGGGACACCCTCTATCAGCTTTGAACAATTTTTAGTTTAACCTAAGTGAACCCTGAGCTGATAACCTACTAAAAACTGTTACTTTCCTGTCTCAAGGTGTCCCCAGTAAATCTTGATTTATAATTTTTTATAGTATGCTCAAAAGAACATCCTAAGGTAAAAAAGAATGAAGACAGAAAAACTGCTCTGCCGTGCAGTCAGTGAGAATGTCGTATACCCGACCTAACAAACAACTGTTACAGACTGGAGAACAGGCTTCAGGTTTCCACTCGAAAGAGGCATTCACTATTTTGAAAGGATCACAGGAAACTTTTAGAGGAAGACTGTACTGTTTCCAAGTGTTGTGTGGGAAACAGGAGGAGGAACAAGGGAGAGATTTAAGAAGTGGCGGCTCGCATACCCTAGATCACAAGAAATCTCTTCCTAAAACAGGTGCGTTATCACCTTTCACTAAAGTACATTTAAAAGCAAACAAACAAACAAACAAAAAATACGAGTAACAGCGAATTGGTGGAAATTTCCACACTTTGTGAAAGTGCACGATGGTAGTGCTGAGTGATAAAAGCTGCTGCAAAGTCACTTCCAGGACCCTACAATCAGGTTTTGATAAGGCTCTTACGTAACTGCTGTAGGAAGCTGAGCATCTCCGGTTCCTTAGGGTACTTTTCTCTAAATATAACCGCGGCAGGAGGACGAGAAGCAACAGCAAACCATTCGGGTACGCACCACCTTTAGGGATCCCGGGAGGGGGTAGGGGGTGGGGGGAGTAAAAGAAGCCCGGTGCGCGTGCCCTTTCGCCCGGCTTCCCGAGCACGTGCTCGACGGAACACGCCGCCCCGCCCCGGGGGGCCGGGCTCGCGGCGCAGCGCACCAATAGGCGAGCGTCTTACAGCGCCGTGGCCCGACAACGTTAAGCGGCCCAATCGCTGGGGCCCGGCCGCCCGTTTCCCGGAGCCCCGCCCCACGCGCTAAGCCCCGCCCCCAAGGCCAGCCCTCTGCCCCTCCCCCCGCCGGTCGGCGCCCAGCCTGCGAGACGGAGAAACTGGGGCAGAAGTGAAGATGGCGGCGGCGGCGCTGGCGGCGGCGGTTCGTCGCCAGTGACGCGCGCTGCGGGCTGCTGTCCCTCCCCGCTTCCCGTGTCCGCCGCGTCCGCCCCGGCACCCCTCCACCCGCAGCCCGCCGCGCTCCGGGCCGCCCTTCGTCCGTGCGCGCCGTGGCCAGCCGAGCGGGCGGCGCGTTGATCCGCCCTCCCGCCCGCCGCTTCGGACCGCCGGGCCGCGGACACACGCTCGGCGGGGAGGCGGCGGGCCCTGCTGCGCGCTCGCGGCCCTCCGTTTGGGGACCGGGAGGAAGAGGAGGAGGCGGTGGCGGCGGCCGTGGGATCCGTGGACGGGAAGGGGCTGGGGGGCCCGGGCGAGAGCGGGAGCGGCTCGTCTCCGGGAACGGGGCGCGCAGGCGGCACCATGACGTCCATCCATTTCGTGGTCCACCCGCTGCCGGGCACCGAGGACCAGCTCAATGACAGGTAATGGGGCGGCGGCGGGGGAGGGGCGCCTCCCTCCTCCCTTCCCCTCCCCCCACGGCCGTGCCGGGGGCCCTACCGCCCCCTGTAGGCCCGGTGCGGGCCAAACTTGGGAGCCCCGGGCGGCGGGGCGGGGTCCGGCGCGGTGTGGACGCCGCTGCGGTGTAGACGGCCCAGCGCGCACCCCCCCCTTCCCCTCCCGCGAGGAGCCTCGTTGAACTCGGCGGAGCCAGGGGGCTCCCGGGCCAGGCCCGAGGAATCCATATTAGTCAAAGTTGAATTGAGACAGACAATGCGGTTGGGGGATGGTGGCGGTGGAAAAGAGAGGGAAGAGGAGCGGCGAGTTCGGGGGCTGCCGGGAGTCGTGTCCCCGGGGCTGGTCATCCCCAGGGAAGCGGGGTGGCGGAGCGGGGGGGGGCTAAGAATGTGCTGCGATTCCCGGCAGACCGCGGGTTGGGAGGGGTAAGAGGGAGGGTGCGCCATTATTATTGTTATTATTATTAGATTTGAGCCCCTGAAGTGAGGTTGGCAGCCCCGGGAGGGGGGGTGGTGGCGAAGTCAGGCGGGGGATGGGGAAGTAGATTGGATTCCCTTTGCTCTCTTTCCTACGAAATGGTGCTGCCAAACTCCGGCTCCCGGGCCCGGGCCCCCGTGGTGAGAGCCTTTTTTTTTTTTTGTTTGTTTGTTTGTTTCCTTTTTTTATTCTAATGATAGTGCTTTTTCCAGTTGTAATTTGACAGCTGAAAACCGTGCGTGGAGTGTCAAAGGAAAACTCTTAGGTTTGCAATTCGCAATGCTGCTTTTCTTAACACGCTATGGATTTTTGGTTTGCCACGGGCCGAGGAGGAATTTTGGTTTAAAATATTTTTAAAAATCTGCTTTGATTTGGCTTCTTCCCCTTCGCCTTGCCAGTTGAGGATATTAAGTTACAGGGCTACATGCTCTTTGGGACCTAAGATAAAGCAGGAAAAGTTCTTGTACTCTGGCAGAACAAGAGGTTGAGGGAGGCCTCCATTAAAGCATGTCTTGGGATCTAGGACTCAGATCTAATGATGGACCAAATGTTTACAGGTCAGAAAGTGGAGTGTTTTAAGTTGCCTTCTCTCCGTATGCATCCCTGCTAGCCCATATTCTTCTTGTCGGTGGAAGGCCATGTTTCCCAAGTTGAGAAGCGAGTTGTAATTTTTGCTAAGTGACCGGGTGACTTAAGTTGCATGACGCCTAGTTTGTCATGCGCTTCCCGGAGAGAGGAAGAGGTGTAACTTGGCTAAGATACTGGCCTCTAATGTGTCAATGTATCCTTACCTCGGCCCAGTCTAGGTTCTGGCAATGTGTGCGGATTTGTTTAATCTTCACTGTAGCCATATTGTTTAAATACATATTTGTGAAACTCAAAATGCTTTTTTGTAAAGATTAACTATTGGGAATTATCTTTTGGTTCCTTAAATACGGGAACAACTTTAAGCTATTTAAACATTTTGTTATAGGATCCTTACTCTGTCTTGATTTCATTATTTTTATAACTTTAACCGAAGACTGGGGCGGGGTGGGGGTGTAAATCTTAGAGCCAGGCTAGTAGTGAGGAAGCTCTGCTGCTATTTAGAGAAGTGCTTGGTCATGTTTGAGTCCTTTATCTTGTACTTTGCACAGAAGAAGTAGGGCTTGATTTTTGTGGTAGTACTAAGAACTTTAAATAGCATATTCACTTGAGCACACACGCCAAAATCCTGGTTTTCTTTGTGTTGCCAGTCTGCTGCTTGTTATTTATTTATTTAGACAGGATCCTGGCTGGCCTGGAATTCACTATGTATCTGATGATGACATTGCCCTTCCTCCTCCTCCTCCTCCTCCTCTTCTTTTCTTTTTTTCTTTTTTGTTTTTGTTTTTTGTTTTTTTCCAAGACAGGGTTTCTCTGTTTTAGCCTTGGTCATCCTTGGCTCACTCCATAGACCAGGCTGACCTCCAAGTCATGGAGATCTGCCTGCCTCTGCCTCCCAAGTGCTGGAACTAAAGGCGAGCATCACCACCGCCAGGCAACCTTGCACTTGTTAAACTTAAGCAGTCTCTACCTGCCTAAAGCTGTGATTACAGGCTTGAGCCATCACACCCAGTACTTGGAGACAGAACCCAGGGCTTCTAACAACTGTGCTACATCTCCCGTGTGATGTGTGTGTGTGTGTGTGTGTGTGTGTGTGTGTGTGTGTGTGTGTGTGTCTGGCGTTTTGGTTCCACTTTTAGTGCTGTTTTAGCTCAGCTGTTTGAGAAACGTACACAGTTTTTTCCCCAGTCCCAGCTTTGTTTTTAATTCTTCTAAAGGCCATGTGCTGTATTAAGATTATTTAGATATTTGTGAGTATTTGCTGTCTGTCTTGTTCATGTGTCTGCCCTTGTGCACGCTTTGTGTCTGTATGTATCTGTCTGTGGAAAGTCTACATTGCCCAGGCTGTTTTTTGTTTGTTTGTTTGTTTGTTTTTGGCTTTTTGAGACAGGATTTCTCTGTGTAACAGCTCTGGCTGTCCTGGAACTTGCTGTGTAGACCAGGCTGGCCTTGAACTCACAGAGATCCACCTGCCTCTGGCTCCCAAGTGCTGGGATTAAAGGCATGCGCTACCACCACCCGGCTCCAGGCTGGTTTTGAATTCACAATCTTTCTGCCTTAGCCTCCTGAGTGCTGGGATACAGAAGTGTGCAGCAAGGCCTGGGATGAGTTTTTAACTTGTTTTTATTTTATGTGTATATGTGAGTGTGTGTGTGTGTACGTATCTGTGCTATGTGTGCAGCTGGTGCTGGAGGAAGTCAGAATAGGGTGTTGGATTCCTGGGACTGGAGCTACAGGTGATTTCGAGCTGCTGGATGTGGGTGATGAAATGGAGCTCACATCCTCAGCGAGATCAGCAAGTGCTCTTAACTGCTAAGCCGTCTTTCTAGCCCCTGGCCCGAGATTTTTTATGACGTAAGGGAAAAGACAAGTGACTCTAAGACAAACAAGGCAAATGCTAGCTAATGCTTCCGGGACCTGTTACTGTGCTGCTTGGCTGGGTTGTGCATGGCCTCTCCAAGGCCACGTCCTGAGGCCTGAGTAGCTGCTTTGTGACAGCAGAGGCCATTTGATTTAAATGTTCATCCTGGAGGTAGGGGTCACATCCTCATGCTGCACACCTGCACTTTACCAGCAGAGCCATTTCCTCAGCTCTCCAGTAAGTTCTTGTATCAGTTCCTGCTTACCAGTGTCTCAGACGTCAGAACCTGACTGAAAACCGGGCTCTGGAGCCCAAGGAGTGGAGAGTCCTGCCAGTGCCCTGGTGCCAATGCTTGGAAATGTCTGGGCAGTGAGAAGTTACGTGGGCCATGCTCCTGACAGGGAGGTGAACCCAGGGCTACACAGTGAGCGATACAGCTGAAAGACACGTGTGTCTGGGGGCGAGGGGCGACTATAAATTCTAGACCTTTTCACACGTGTGTGTTGGGCTATTTCCATTTTCCCAGGCACCTCAGCCTTAGTACAGACACCTGTCCTAGACATGTTGTGTTTTCACCTTTGCTAGAAGTTTATTAGTCAATTGACATATTTTGTGTAATCTATAGGAAGCAAGTTTTAACTCAGCGTGGTGGTGTACGCCTTTAATCCCAGTACTTGGGAGGCAGAGGCAGGCTGAGCCTGGTCTAAAAAGGGAGTCCAGGAGAGCCAATGCTGTTACACAGAGGCACTGTGTCTTGAAAAACCAAAAAAAGAAGTTTTATTTAACCTTTTTTTTTTTTTTTTTTTAACATTTTAAACTGTGTGCACATGAGTATGCCACACAGCATGCGTGTGGAGGTCACAGGACTAGCATTTGTGTCTTAGGGATCAAATTTAAGTTGTTAGACATGGCAGCAAGGGACTTTATCCTTTGAACCATCTTGCTGGCCCAACAAAAAATATTTTTAAATGATTATTTTAAAAAAATATGTGTGTGTGCGTGTGTGCGCGCCACAGCATGTGTGTGCAGGTCAGAGAATAGCTTCCCAGAGTCAGCCCTCTACCTCTGCTTTGGGACCAGGGATCACACTGAGGCCAGCAGGAGAGCATATACTGCTGAGCCAAGTCACCAACCCGCTCCCCCCCCCAACAAGATTTTATGCAGTCCATAATTATATTTGGCATGTAATTTCTTTGTGGTGCGTTACTGGAAGAGTCTTTAGACAGCCAGATTTTGGTGTCCTAGAGTATGACCGCCTCTGCCCACCTAACACCTCTTTTCAGGATACCTTCTTTTCTTTTTGTCAAAGAGCTGACTTTCTTAGCCCTTTCTTAGTGGAAGATAAGGAGGGTCTTTTGAAAAAGGGAGGGACATGGCTTGTCCTCAGATTACTCCTTCTGGTACAGCACTCCTCATTGTGCTGGGGTTCCTCTAAGACTTGCTTTTTGCATTATAATGTGTTGTGTGACCAGTCTTGATGGTCATACCACCCGGGTTTTCCTCTGATGGTTTCTAGGTGCTGGAAGCTGTAAAATGGAATAGACAGGGATAGAGTAGACAGGAATCAGCAGCCGGGCGGCCGTGTACTGGCCTCAAGGTCAGTGAGGGACAGTTGAGATAGTGAGTAAGAAAAACACAAGTATTAGAATGTGAGTCTGAAAAGTATTATGAAGAAATGGTTACTTTTAACTGTTTTTATATGTGCTGCTTGGTATTTACACAGAAGTGCAAGAACTCAACTCATCCTAGAGGGCCCTCCCCTTCCCTTCTCCAGGGTGCTGGCCACTTGACCCTGGGAGCTAGGGAATGCTGCACCACTGAGCTACATCTCCAGGCCCCGAAAATATTGTTAGTTTTAAATGAAAATCAGTATGGGCATGGTGGCTCCTGCCAGCAATCCTAGCTAGCACTTGGGAGAGTGAGGCCCTCATCTTGGGGACGGCTGAGTCTGATTTTTAATGAGACCCTGACTTGAAGAAACAAAACCCCAAACTCTTTGTTCTAAGTCTATCATTTTCAGCTGACAGCAATTTTACCTTTCAGGGGAATGCTTGGCAGTGTCGCAGACCTTTGAACTCATACCCGCAGGCATGCTATGCACAAGCTCTACCCCTAACTTGTACTCTGAGCTAGGACATTGCTACTGGCCTGTAGTGGCTCTAGGCCAGAGACTATAGACTCTTCTATAAAGAACAGGACTGTGCCCCATAGACTGGAGTTTAATTTTAATTCAACATGTCAGCTGTGTAAGCTGGAGGACACATTAGATAGAGAAAACAGAAGTGACTGTCACGAAAAACCAGGTTCTTAGGTCAGTCTCAAAACATAATTGAAAGCTAATTAAAAATATAATTGAGGGAATGGAGAGATGGCTTAGTGGTTAGGAGCACCGACTACTCTTTCAAAGGACCCAGGTTCAATTCCCAGCACCCACATGGCAGTTCACAACTGTCTGTAATTCCAAGATCTGACAACTTCACACAGACATACATGCAGGCAAGATGCCAATGCACATAAAATAAAAATAAATAAATAATTTTTAAAAAGTATAGTTGAATTTAAATTTAAAGTTGGTAAATAGGCATATTTCAAGTTCTGTGAAGACCACAAGTAGCTGCTACCCTAGTTCCATTTAGGATTGTGCAAATCAAATGGTCTGTTGGAGCACAGGTACTGAGAATTAGGGATTGGCTGAATGTAACCAGGCTAAAAATAAACATTTTTAGGACTGTTGGGCTTTGTGTCTTTGCACTCTGAGCAGGAGCCATTAGGTATGCAGGGTGATTACACAGAGCTGAGCAAAGGTGGGTGGTGGGTAGAGGTTACAGTAATCAAAACTGCCTGAAATCCCGGTGGTCCATGCCCAAGCCCCACCAAAGCCACCACCCAAGTGTTAGCTGTGTGTGCCAGAGTATCACATAATTTGCAGGACATTTTTATCTAGGAATGATACTGGAACCTCGTGGTGGGAAGGGGCAGTCAGGTAATACATAGACTGCAGGCAGTTGCTTAATATTGAGAGCAGGGTATAGACTAGACCGACGAGACGTGGAAAGGACACGTGGGCAGATTGGTTATTTACTAAATAATAGACACAGACAGTGGTGGAGCAAGTGTGCTGGCAGGAAGGCGTACAGCGTGGAGTGAACCTGTGGAACTAGGAAGGACTAGGCCTTTCCTTAACGGTTATGCTACTCAGGGAATAGGCTGGACGGAAAATGTAGTCACTAAAGACTGTCACATTACATCTAAGTCCTTTATTGACTGAGACAAGGTCTCACTGTACAGCCTTGGCTGGCTTGAAGCTCACAGAGATGCCCCTGCCTCTGCCTTCTGAGTCCTTGGATTAAAGGCCTTGGGGGCTTCTACCATCTCTGTTTTGAGACAGTTTCAGTATGTATAGCTTTCAGGCTGGCCTTTAACAGTTTATTTTGTTTCTGCCTCCAGGAGTATTTCTCAAGCTCACTATGTAGCTAAGAATGACCTTGAATTTATGACTAACACTGACCTTGTACTTCCGGCTCTGGCCTCAAGGTATAGTCGCTACATCTAGTTTTCCTTGTGCAAACCCAGCATTTCCTTGTATATCTAGGCAAGCAGTCTCCGGCGGAGCTTTGACTATCTGTCAGGCATGCCCAACTTTTTGACATTGCAGCATGACGTATGTGACAGTCATCTGTGAGGTTCACCCTTGACAGCTGCAATCAAGTTACCAAAAACAGGGCGCAGAGAGCAGGCGCAGTGCTTAGGAGCAGGCGCTGCTCTAGCAGAGGACCCATGCAGGGGGTCTTCCTCAGTCTCAGAGGGAGCCAGCTCCCGGCCGCCTGCATACACGTGCACATATCCCCACACAGACATGCACATACTTAAAAAAAATAATAAAGTACATCTTTTAAGAAGTCTCAACATTTTTAAAAGTTAAATTTATAGTTTTGTGTTGAACCTCATTCACAGCTATTGCAGCTCACAAGCACAGGGCGTGTGTGTGTTTGTGTGTGTATATGTACACACATTTATGAGAGCCATTACACTTTGATGTTGCAGTAGGGTGCACTTGGTATCCTTTTCCTCCATTCATTATATGCCTGAGAAAAACTGCAGTTACCACTTTTTTGTTTGTTTGTTTTGAGACAGGGTCTTTCTGTGTAGTCCTGGCTGTCCTGGACTCAACTTTGTAGACCAGGCTGGCCTTGAACTCACGGAGATCCACCTGCCTCTGCCTCCCGAGTGCTGGGATTAAAGGCGTGCGCCACCCCGCTGGGTTTACCACTTATGTTTTGGTTGTCATTCTGATCATATGGAAATAAATTTTCCCTTGGCTTGCTCTGATTATGAATTGTTGATTTTGTTGTTGTTGTTACCAGGTTTTAAAAATTTCCCCTGAATATTAGTATTTAAAAGCCTTTTGGAAAATTTCAACATACTTGGAGGTAGAGAAAGCTAGTACAGTGAACACTACCTATCTTGGTAGTTATGACCCAGGGCCATCTCATTTCAAGCCTAGTCCCATTTGTCAACTTTTACAAACAAACAAACAAACCTTCAGAGGGGTGTGTGTGTGTGTGTGTGTGTGTGTGTGTGTGTGTGTCTGTCTGTCTGTCTGTCTACAGGTAGGAAGGCAAAGAGAAGGGCCCTTGATTTGCATTATGCTCTATGAATGTTTGTGTTGGGGTAAGGGAAAGACCCTTGGATTTCAGTGTGCACTGTGTGTGTGCATGAGTGCACAGTTGCCTGCACATGTGAACACTCAGGCGTGGGTTCTGTTCTTCCACCACATGGGTGCCCTTCACGTGATTTGCAGGTTGTCAGGGGTTTGGCAGCAAGCATCTTACCTGATGACTTACCTGTGTCTTACCAGCCTCCGGTAGATAGTTTATAAATTTTCAGTGTATTTCTCAACACTGAACTCTTAAACACTCAAATACACTAGTGCCAAGATCTGTCCAGATTTTTCTGTTCTTTATGATTGATAATTTTGATAATTCTTCTTAATATAGTTAGTTGGGTCTTACTATGTTAGACATAAGCTGAGATTATTTTTGTTAAGTCGACATCTTAATTTTATGTTCCGTTGCTTGCTATTATTGTGTATCGCATACATGGATTCTTTGGAGCTGGAGTTAGGACCCCATTGTTAAGGACCTTGTGGGTGCTGGGGACTGAACCTCAGGAGCAACAGCTGCCCCTGTGGTTTCTCTGTGTATCCCTGGCTGGAACTGGATCTGTAGACCAGGCTGGCCTCCAGACATTCGCCTACATCTGGGATTAAGAGCGTGGGCTACCGCCACCTCCACCCGGCTGCAACAAGAACACCTAACTAGTTTTTTGAGAAAGTATGTAGGCCTGGCTGTCCTGGAGCTGCCATGATGGCCTGGCTGGCCTTGGATTCACAGAGACGTGACTGCTTCAGCCTCCTTAGTGCTGGGGTGAAGGGCTTGTGTCCCCACACCTACTTTTAACTTACTTGACTTTAAGAGAAAACTCCTTTGATTTTTAAATTCCTTTTAAGTTTAAAGCTTTTGAGTTTAAAACTCCTTGTAAGAAGGAATGGGGGGCAGGAGAGATGGCTCAGAAGTTAAGAACACTGACTGCGCTTCCAGAGGACCTGGGTTCAAGTCCCAGTACCCACATGGCAGCTCACAACTGTCTGTAACTCCAAGATCTGACACCCTCACACGGATATACATGCAGGCAAAACACCAATGCACATAAAATAAAAATAAAGTATTTTTAAAAAAAGAAGGAATGGGGCACATGGGATTATTTTATTTTTGAGTCACTGGGTAGTTCAGACTAGCCTGGAATTTACCATGTAACCCTTAAACTGCTGTCAGACTCTGAGTAGTCCTCCTCTCGGCCCCATAAGTGCTAGGATGACAGTGAGGATTTACACCACGTGCTCCACACTGGAAAGCTTCCTGACCCTGAGTTGTAACTTGAGTTTTTAGTGCTGAGGTGAAGCCCTGTGCTTTCAGGTGTGGCACTGCTGCTGCTGAGAGTCTTGGGAAAAAGTGCTTCCATGGGAGCACACCAAGGAGGAGACTAAGTCATGCGCAAGCATGTGACATGTTCTAAGTTAGTATGTAGAGGTGAGAGTGAATTGATGTAGCTCTCAGAAATCATTTCTGTAATATGCATTTCATATTGTATTCTTGTCAATATATTAGAACTAATACTCCTGAGGGAGGATTGCAAGCCCTCGCGTACCTGCAAACCTGTAGTATCTGCGTTCTCACTATGATAATAAAGCAGTAGCACTCAGTGCTCTCACTTAGAAGTGTAGTTCATCTATTCAGTTTCGGATGGTGTAGTTCATGATAATAAAACATTTCTTTATTTGCTAGTTTTTATTTTTACACAGTCTCACTATGCAGTCCTAGTTGGCCAAGAACTCTGTGTTTATAGAGATCCGTCTGCCCATTTGTCCTGAGTGCTGGGTCAGAGTTTGCACCTTCACTCCCAGCCTTGTCTTTTTTTTTTTTAATTTTTAATTTTCAAGACATGGCTTGGCTGTCCTGGACTCACTTTATAGACCAGGCTGGCCTGCCTCTTGAGTGCTGGGGGACACGCCTGGCTTCCAGCCTTTTCTTCATCTTCTTGGAGTTCTCTAATTTACGTACTGAGTAACTACCTGTGTCATATGCACACTTGGGACTTTGAACACAGCCTAAAGTTGAGGCCGCCTTCACATTCCATCACCCTAAAGTTGCCTGGCGCCAGTGTTTCTTTTCAGTCTCTTTGACAACTTTTCTCTGCTGGCTCATTTTTTGAGGATAAAAATGGAGTCTTGAATGTTCAGGTTGCTTTTCTGATGCATCGGGTTGAGGCATGTGGTGGTGGATTCTTTTATATTAACACATGAATAGTATTCCTTCCTTGTGGGGGCACATCACAGTTTAAAAAAAAAAGATTTATTTATTTCTAACATATACAGCGTTCTGCCCACATGTGTGCCTGCACACCAGAAGAGGGCACTAGATCTCATTATAGATGGTTGTGAGCCACCGTGTGGGTGCTGGGAATTGAACTCAGGACCTCTGGAAGAGCAGACAGTGCTCTTAACTGCTGAGCCGTCTCTCTAGCCCCTGCACATCACACTTTTAAGTCTGCGTTGTTCTCTTATTTCTGTTTCTGGCTCTTCCCTAGTTTTTAAGAATTCCCTTGCTATATAAGAACATTATTTTTAAAATCTGGAAAATAGAATAAAAAGTCTGTGCTGTCACAGTTAATATTTTAATTCCTTTGCTTTCTCCTTGTATTTCTGTCTTGTGCTAGGAATCAAACCAAGGCCTCATGTGCACTGTCTCTTTTTTTATATGACTGTTTGCTTTTACTTAGTTTATCATGGATATAATTTTATACATATGATTTTTTTCCCTTTAGTTATGGTAGTTTTCATAGATTTCATTTTTGATACTAAATTTTCTTATTAAAATTATACATTGGGGACAGAGAGGTGGCTGAGGGCTCCTTTTTCAGAGGATGGATTCCCAGCAGCCACACGCTGCCTCCCAGCCACCTTTACCTCCAGCTCGAGAGGATCCAGTGCCCTCTTTGGCGTCCTCAAGCACTAGGCATGTACACAGTGCAGACATGCTAGCAAAGCATGTCTAAAAAGTTAATATTTGTATAAATACATTAGATAGCACTGCATTGACTGTAGTGAATGTATTCTAGATTGCTGCTTACAAAACTTAGTGAGTCAGTAAGTATTTTCTTCCCCATTAGTTTGGGCCATAGTTCTGTGATGCAGGACCAGAAGACTTGAGAACCCATCCATTTTGAGAGATCTGCCTGTGCTCCAGTGTGAACTGCACTTTCAGAATTACCTTATGAGCAGGCCCACATCTACGCCTGGCTCTCTTCTCTCTGGTCAGCACGGGGGAGGCTGGGGCAGCAAGATGACTTCCTATATAATTCTAGAAAACCCTAACCAAGCAAAAAAAACAACACCCAAAACACAGCCCCAGGCCTACTCACAAGCACCTGGAACTCTTGGGCTGATTGCTCAGCCTGTCCAGGACACTTCTGTAGGAGGAGGCGTGGTGGAGATGGCCTGTGAGTTTACTGAGTGCGAGTGCTTGCTGGCTGGGATTTGAGACATGGAGGCTGATGAGTTTTGTAGATACGAAGAAAGAGTTGGGTTTGAGAAGAAGACATTAATTTGATGGAGGAGGTTATGAAAGAAGAGACAACATAGCGATGCTATTTTACTTTCTAAATGATGAGGACAGGCTGGTAGGAAGGCTTTGGGGAAAGGGGTGTCGCATGTGTAGCTGATTAGTCTCTTAGGTTGTTGGCTTTGTTTTCTTGAACAGAAGTAATCTGTGAGGCTGGAGAGGTGTGAGGTCCTGGTCCTGTGTCTGTCCCCTTCCCTAAGATGGAGTCATGTAAACTTGTCCAGATAGTGCTCTGTGTTATTGTCACCTGCATCTGGAAGTCTTTAAAGAAACGCCAAGTGAGTTCTTCCTGTGGACTAGTGTCCCTCCTTTGGAATCCAGGGTTTTTGTCAAGCAAGTCACACAGTCCACTATATCACTGCCCATACTTTTCTCTTTATATGCTTGCATTTCTAGTGGTGTTTAAAGGATTTTTTGTTTGTGTTTTTTTGAGACAGTGTTTCTCTGTGTAGCCTTAAATATCCAGGACTCACTCTGTAGACTGGGTTGACCTCGAACTCACAGAGATCCACCTGCCTTTGCCTCCGGAGTGCTGGGATTAAAGGCGAGTGCCACCACACCCGGCCTTACACTTCTTTTTTCAAGACTAGATCTCAGGGCTGTAGAGACAGGTCAGTCGATAAATTACTTGCTGGCATGAGGACCTAAATTCTGTCCCTACACCCAAGTGAAAAGCTAAGTGTCGGGGGCCCTGGGTCCTTGGGCCAGAGAAATGAAGACAGGCAGGTCCCGGGCTTCAGGCCAGCTGTGTAGCCTAATCAGTGAGCCAAGGTCCCAGTGAGAGATCCTGTCACTGAAAACTAGGTAGAGCAGGATGAGAAATGACCCCGAGTTTGTCCTCTGGTCTCCACACCCATATGCACACAGCTAGTGTGTTCTAACCCAGTACACACACACACACACATACATACACAATCTTAGAAACATCTCTCTTACAAAAATAAAGACCAGGACTCGCTGTGCTGCGTGTGCTGGTCTAGAAAATCCTAATCTCAGTTGAGCATCCTGCTTGAACCTTTCCAGTGGTGCGGTTACAGGGTCACTGCACTGGCCTCATTACCTTTGAACTGAGTTGTGTGTAATATTTTCTATTTCAGGGGTGTGTGTTCCGATATAGTCCCAATATTACTTTCCCTAGGAAATATTGAGCCTTACGTGATTTGCAGTTTTATTTTGTAAATATTTTTTGTGGTTAGATAACATCTTAGGCCCTGGGACTGCTTGAGTCCAGTTGGTTCTTGGGCTGGAAGGTGTTTAGAGTATTTTGGTTCCCCCCCTCCCCCGAGACAGGATTTCTCTGTGTAGCCTTGGCTGTTCTAGACTCATTTTGTAGACCAGGCTGGCCTCGAACTCACAGGCATCTGCCTGCCTCTGCCTCCCAAGTGCTGGGATTAAAGGCGTGCGCCACCATGCCCGGCTTAGAGATATTTTCTAAGAGATCAGCCAGTGCCAAGGTTTTGGTCCTAGCTTGGTTTCTTCTGCAGCTTCCCATGAGGGTGAGGCAATCTTGAGTGTGGTAGGATGTGTTGCCAGGCGTGCTGCTGGCTTGACTTGAGTGCTGTGTTAGTTACCAGGGTAGAGGCGCCTCTTTCGTTGCTCTGCTGCACTTTAAGCAGTGCTTCTTGTTTTCTGCAGAGACTTACGTACTCTTAGCTGAGTTTGTGGCTGAATGAACTGGAAGTTCAGCAGTGCAGATTAATGTAAAGGAGTGCTGTGCCATGGATACTAGCTCCGCCCTCTCCACCCTGCATTTGTTTTTAATGTAGTTCAATTACAGGAAGATGTGCAAAGCATAGCTGAAGCTTTATTCATAGGCAGTGTAAACAAGGCCAGAGGAAATACCAAGTTCCTCTTTGATGGTCATACTCAGCTTTTATTGACCTGGCTGTCATACTCACCCTAAATTTAATGGGCAGAACAGCATAGCTCCTTTGTTGTTTTTTTCTGCCATCCCCGGGGATTTACAGAGCTCAGCTACTTGGTTTATGTTCTGGTCTACGTCACTCAGCTGCACCTGAATACATATGGTGGCACTTCCTTGAAGACTTTGTTTGGCAGCTCCGCAGGCGTGACTTCAGCAAGGGGGCTGCAAGGAAGCTTGACTTCTCACTTCTTAGTGTCAGCTCAGAATTTGAAAGACTCAAGGACCAGGCTGGGGTGGTTTTTAGTCTGACTTAGCCTTCTGGCCATGTGACATTGTTTATACCTCCTGTCTTTGAGAATTGTGTTCTGAGTCCAGCACATTCCAAGGGAGAGTAATTAAACTCTGGGTGGCAGCTGCATCTAAGAATTTATTATTTTTAAGCCACTATTAAGAAAGATGAGCAGCTGGTCATTAGTGGCGCACACCTTTAATCCAGGAGGCAGAGGCAGGCGGATCTCTGAGTTCCAGGCCAGTGTGATCTTACAGCCAGGGCTACACAGAGAAACCTGTCTTGAAGGGTGAAGGGAAAGCAACTAAGAAAGATGATAATTAATCATTGAAGGAGATTGAGCAGACTGATACTGTGCATTCGTATATGGGAGTGCTAGCAGTTTGGCATTTATTGCATTGTGCAAAGCACATCTTGTGAAAGTCTTAATTTACAATGAGCATAGAAGTCTAACCAAAAAGTATGTTGGTTAGAGTGACAAGGGGAGTGAAGCAAGTGTGGTTCTTTGATATCATGAGTGTTAACCAGGGTTACTGGTGGTTGACCAGGTGTCTCATTGAGGAAGAGTGGGCTACCACTCTGTTCTCTGACTTAGACTGAGTGTGGGCCAGCGGTTCATGTTTAACTTCGCTCTATTCCTGTGAAAATAGCATTTCCTTTTAGTCTTCATCATCGGTTTGATGATGAGCTTGAGAGCTGGCTGCTTCGGGAACATCTGCTCTGAAATACTGGCTTTACTGTGTTCATTTAGTCCTTTTTGTGCCATCTACAGCAGGCTTTCTTCCAGGTAGTAAGTGAGAAAAGGCATTCAGAAGAAACTTTCTTTAGTAGGTTCTGAAAGGACAGTGAGCTCCAGAAATCTCTTTAGGTAGATGTCTCAGGGTGACTGACCATTGCTGCGATGTAACCCCATGACCAAAGCAATTTGGGGAGGAAAGGGTTTATTTCACTCAGTTCTCTCTATGTAAAACAGTTCACCATCAAAAGTAATGAGGGTAGAGACTCAAGCAGAGCAGGAACCTGGAGGCAGGAGCTGATGCAAAGGCCCAGAAGGAGTGTCGCTTACTGGCTTGCTCCCCATAGCTTAGCCTGCTTTCTTATAGAACCCAGGACTCAGAGCCCAGGGATGGCACCACTCACAGTGGGAGCCCTCCCACAGGAATCACCAATTAAGAAAAGGCCCTGTAGACTTGCCAGCAACCCAATCTTAAAGAAGCATTTTCTTAGTTGAGGCTCTCTTCTCTCTGATGATAAAACTAGCTTATACAGTAGATTATTACTGTGTAATAAATGTAGCTTTCCCATATGGGGAAAAAGGCCTCTCTCTGCTCCCATTAGAGATCATTAAAATGAGGGCTGGGAAAGCTCAGTGGTTAGGGCACTCACCCTTCATGTGTGAAGGCCTCTGTTAATCCTGAGTACTATAAAAAGATGAGAGTTCACTAGAAATGGACATTTTGCAGCTTTGCTAAAATGGATATTTTTAATTAATGTTAAAAGTGGTATTAGTCACATGTCAGTTTTTCATATTTTTGAAGTTTTTAATTTAGTAGAACATGCAGTGAACTTAGGAGTAAGTATTATGTGGCTATGAAAAGAAAAAGCCCGTGTTTACTTTACACACACAGTGCCTTTGTTGTTTTGTGTTTCATTTATTTGAAATCAAAAGAAGCCCTGTCTCAAGCCTTGCTGTCGCCATTGTCAGATGATGACACAGGCACAGCAAGCTCTCAGGGCCTCCCTGTGTCTACTAGTCAGAGTGTAGACCAGAGTTTTGAATGGGCGATGACAGCGAATGCTCAGTCAGGATCAGCTCTTACACTTACTAGAAGCCAAGTTGACAATGGCCAGGAAGTTACAGGGAGTATTAGTGTGTCAAAGAAACCCCTTCCCTTAATCATGGTGTGCGTCAGTTTTAGTTTTCTTTTTCTGTCTTTTTTGTGCTTTTGTGTTCTATTCAAGTTATAGTTTACGGAAATTTCTCTTTTATGTGAAATTGTATACTGGTAAACCCTAAAATCAGGAAACAACTTTGCTTTTATAACCAGTCCTTTCAAGTAAGGATGAGTTGAGCTCTGTGCTTAGAGGAGTGTCTGTCTCTGTCTCTGTGTCTCTCCCTCTCCCTGTCGTGCCCCCCCCCCCCCGCCAGGTTTTGCTGTGTAGCACAGACTGGCCTGGAACTTGCGGCCGTCCTCTTCTTCCTGAGTGCTGGCACTATACCGTGGGTGTGCCAGTAATTTAGAACAAGTCATTTTGTCATGCCAGAGTTGACTTAGACATTTGAACCTGTGGAGAACTGGGACAGGTTAGCTGCCTCCGCAAGTTTACTTCACCACTACTGAGAAAAGGAAACGCTAACTAGGAACTGGCTGAAGGGTGTGCGGGACATAAGCGCTGTTAGTTATGGGCAGTACTGGTTTGGATAAAGAGAACAAAGATGAATCCAAATATGTAACATTCTACCCCATTAAAAAAATAAGTGCTAAGAGAGAGAGGCATGGCTGCATTTAATCCCAGCACTGGGGAGTCCGAGGCAGGAGGCCTGGTGTACAAGTTCTACACAATCCAGAGCTACAATGAGAACTTGTCTCAAGAGAAAGAGCTTAAAGGCCTTTGACACATGGGACAATGCTAGAGACACCTGAAGTTCACAGAGTAACTGTGCTCTCAGCAGCAGGAGTGACCCCAGCAGCCCCCAGTGCACTCTCATACCCAGCGTTTTAGGGTTGGGAAGCCGTGTGACTAAGCAAAGCACTCCGGTGTCAGAACGGAACATGCCCTGTTTCTCCTCTCCTATCATAAGATTTGTCCCTCTCCTCCATCAAGCCTCAGCTAGGAAGAGGCGGGGTCAGCAGTGAGAGCACGCGTGGCTCCTCCAGAGGGCCGCAGGTTCCCAGCACCACATGGCAGATCCAAGGCCATCTTCTGCCCTCTGTGGCACCGGGAACACAGGTGGGACACAGCCACATGCAGGCAAAACACCCGTTAACATAAGATACAAGAATTGAAAATTATTGAAAGCGTATTTGTGTAGGCACATGGTAGCCATAGGTTTGGGCTGTAAGGAGGGACTAAGTGTTTGAGAGGAGAACTGTAGTTTCAGGTTCTAGATGCCGTGGGTAGAATTTGTCTGGCTGTCTGCTTTACAGACTCTTGCCAGGCTAGTAACTTGAAGCTAGTAGCAGAGTTTAGAGAAGGGAAGGAGAAGACCTGCCAGCTCAGCAGACTAATGCCCCCCCCCTTTTTTTTTAAAAAGAGATGTGCTCATGCATGTCTGTATCGACCTTTGTTCCCTCCCTAACCCTCTTCCTAAGTCACCTCCCTCTGTCCTGCAGCCATAGCTAGTTCCCGTCGGTTGCACTCTCAGCGGAAGGATTCTGAGTGTTGTATTTCTGTGGTGTCTTCCTGGATGCTCTCTTTTCTCTGAAAGCAGCTGCGACTTCTCTTGGAACCACAGGACTTTGTATGTCTATAGTCTGAGTTACATGTTTTAGATTTAAAACATTATTTTTAGGTCAGAAGGGGGCATTGGGTACCCTGGTGGTTGTGAGCCTCCATGTAGGTGCTGTGAATTGAATGCCTGTTCTCTGGAAGAGCAGACAGTGCTCTTAACTGCGGAACCGCCTCTGTCTTTACAGCCCCAATTGAGTTTTTTTTTTTAATTTACAGGCTAGTTTAATAAGCAAGCCCAAGACAATTTACATATAAAGAAACCTGAATTCTGTGAGAATTTCATACATTTCACTGTTCCAGCTTTTAAGTCCCCTGTGGATTTCTCTTAATGTTTAGTAACATTCTAAGAAAAATTTTTGTTTTTAATGGTGATTTTAATTTATGTGTATGTGTATGTCTGAATGTGTGCTATGTTTGCTGGTGTGTAGGAGGCCAGAGAGGGTGTTAGATCCCCTATAGCTGAAGTAATAGTGAGTTAGCCAAAGTGCATGCTGGAAACTGAGCTCGGTTCCTTTGAAAGACCATCAATTGTTTTAATCCAGTAACATATAATATAGTTAAAGGTATTTAAAGTTTTATGTGCGAGCCAGGCGTGGTGGCGCACGCCTTTAATCCCGGTACTCGGGAGGCAGAGGCAGGCAGATCGATGTGAGTTCGAGGCCAGCCTGGTCTACAAAGTGAGTCCAGGATGGCCAAGGCTACACAGAGAGAAACCCTGCCTCGAAAAACCAATAAATAAATAAATAAATAAATAAATAAATAAATAAATAAAGTTGTATGTGCTTTTTTGTTGTTGTTTTTGAGATAGAATGTATGTAGCTCAGACTGGCCTTGACCCTGGGCTTACCTTTCCAGTGTTGCTGGCAGGACCCATACATTGAAGTGCAGATACTGTCTTTGCTTTTCTGCTCCTTCTGTGATATCAGCATAATTATCCTAGAGTTGGGTAAGTGACTGAATTATTATCCTTTCTGTTCAAGCCAGGAAAGTTAGCATCTCTGATTTTCTGCTTTGTCTCATCATAGCCTTGCTATCTGTGGCCATTTCAGTGGGTTTGTGGGAGGTAGTGGGGATAACCATGAAACATGAAATCATCTTGAAGATAAAATTTATTCTTTTCCCCCCAGTACAGACTTCATGAACGTAGGTTTGTTTTGTTTTTGTTTTTGTTTTTTTTGAGACAGGGTTTCTCTGTGTAGCCTTGGCTATCCTAGACTCGCTTTGTAGACCAGGCTGGCCTCAAACTCACAGTCATCTGCCTGCCTCTTCCTCCCAAGTGCTGGGATTGAAGGCGTGCGCCACCACGCCCGGCATGCATGTAGTTTTGTTTTGTGTTTTGTGTTTGTTGTTTCTGTTTTTAAGTTACCCCCTGCAGCTTTTGTTGCTGCTGGTAATGTCTGCTCGTGTGTGTATGTTGGTTCTTGGCTGTGGTGCGTCAGAAGAGGTTTGGAGCCTTGGCTGCCCATTGGCCCAACATTTTCTTTCGGGAACAAACATCTCAGTAGGTGCAGGCCCTAGTGGCTTTGTAAAATGCACATTTTATACTCAAGATGGAGTTTTGGGAGCCCCCAGTCTTCAAGCTGAAAAGCATTTCAGTAAGGCTCAGTTTTCCTCCTAGTCTTTCCTTCCTTGGGGGGTTGGGGTAGCAGGTGCTGCTGCCCTGTTTTCCTGTCTATTAAGAGTGCTCAGCTTTGCCTGGCGGCGCCTTGTAATCCCAGACAGGGGCTGGTGGATCGCTGTGAATTCGAGGCCAGCCTGATCTACAAAGTCATACAAACAAAAAAGAGGGCTCAGTTCATTTTATAGTGCAGTCTTTATTTTTGTGATTTCATATCCACTTCAGGAAGTAAAGTGAAGGCAGTACTGTTCTCTGCTCTCTCCTGTTATGAGGTTGGTGTCTGCGACATTGACATTTCTTTTTATTGCTCTTGTCAATCAGCTGCCTGTAATTTATTCTCAGGCTTGCTTAGCCTTCTGAAGAGAGTTTGATTTCAAAGGTGAGAATGACAGTGGGCGGGTGTTCTAAGGTTCTCCTACCCTGGCACTGTTGAGATGATTTATAAGGAAGTTCACGCAAATGGTAGCAAACCTTCGAGTTCTTGCCTCCGTGTGTCCTGAACTGTTTTTGGAGAGCTTAACTGTCTTTGGTTGTGTTAAGAAATCCTTGTTTTCTTTATTTGCTCTGTGTACCACAGTTACACAAAGGAAGACTTTCTGCATTAGATGGTCATTGTTAAGAACCCCAGTAAGTAGAAGTTTCGAAGAACACTTGGTAAGAAGTTTCAAACCTGTTCTGACTTTAAATCTGCTCGTAAGAAACAGTGTTCCTGCTGGTCTGAGTAAAGCTTCCTGGAGTGGTGTGGGAACTGTTTATATCAGAAAGGGAAAGGCAATGGAAATTCCTTGCTGTCCTCTTAAAGGCAGCTTGGTTTGGGTTGATAAAGATGTGCCTGAGGCTAGAGCTGCACATTGCCTAATCCCAGTACTTGGGAGGAGATAGGAACATCAAGAGTTCAATGATGTCCTTGACATCTGAGGCACCTTTTTTTTTTTTTTTTTTTTTTAAATGATCTTACTACATAGATTCTTTACATTTTAAAATAATTTTAGGTTAGGTGGGGTTGTTTTTGTTGATTATTTCAAAAAGATCTGTTCAGGCTGGGTGTAGTGGTACACAGTGTTAGTGGCCAGCCTGGTCTACATAGTGTGAGCTCCAGGACAGCCAGGGCTACACAGAGAACCTTGTCTTGGGGTGGAGGTTGGGGAAGGACAGGACGGGGCATCTGTTCAATTGATTATAAGAAAAGTGGACGTTTTTGTTTTAAGAGAATAGTACAGGCAGTTAGTGGTCACTGCTCTCAGAGGACACCTGGTTTTGGGATAGAGATGAAATGGCTAAGGCCTGACCTTAACTAGGGTTGCTTAGCTCCCGAGATCAGTGTGCCTGGCTTCCTACGATCTTCCTAGAGCAGTTCCCTGTTTGGTTTCAGTTTGGGGAATAAAAGAATCAGCAGAGTTAAACAGGTTCCTGTGTTGCGGATCTTCCGGGGCTTTAGTGGGCTTGTGAATTGTGAGTTTCTGAAGGGCTGTCTTAACCAGCTTCTTAAGTGGACACATTATGCTCGTTGACTCTCTCTAAATGGACTTCCATGCTTATGACTGTTTCAGAGAATTCTTGGTGTGTTTATGGTATTTCAGAGTAGCCAGTCCTAGACCAGCTAGTGTTAGAATCACTGAGTTGGCAATGCCATCATGTGGGATGCTATTCTAGTGTAAACGGATAAACAGGGTTCGCCAGTAAGGGCTCCTACCTGCTGAGCCATCTTTCTAGCCTCAAGAAACCAACAGACCGTGGATTGTGTGTTTTAATACAACTATTCTTAATTTGGATCAGCTTAGATGTTAGAACAGAATGTGTGTATTGCCAACAGAAACTGTAGTGCCCAGACTGTCTGCTTTGAGCCGGTGTGAGCCACTTTGCCGGTTAGTCTCTTGCTGTCTGTCAGGGCAGGTCACATAAGCACAATAGGTGTTTGTTTGTCCGTGGTTCTGTGTCCTAACGAGCTCTCTTACCCCTTTTCTGCTTCTGCCACGGTCCCTTCAGCAGTCCTGATTTAGCCGAAGGGTTTGGGGGTAGAGAGACTGACCCCGAGAATTTCCCATACCCTACATCGATAGTCTATTTGATTAATTTTTTGGGGGGAGCTAGTTATCAAAGTATTTAGAAAATTACTTAGGCTATTGCAGCACCAGCTGAGCTAGACTATACCCTCCAGAGTATTATTTTACAGGATAACACTCCTTGGTATGCTTTACAGAGCCTGATCGCCTGTGGGTTGTGTGTGTTGGGCAGGTCATGGGCTCCGGATACATGTGGAGGCATCTTTTTTTTATAGCTTTCCACTTTACTTCTTTAAGACAGGGCCCCTCGCTAGCCTCAAGTGTGCTGTCTAGACTGGTTGGCCAGAACACTGCCAGCATCCACCTGTGTTTGTCCTCCAACATGAATTGACAGGCATATGCTGTATGCTCGGCTTTCTTAGGTGACTGGTGAGGATTTTTGTTTGTGTTTTTTGAGATGGGGTTTCTCTGTAACAGAGTTTTGGCTGTACTGAAACTCACTTTGTAGACAAGGCTTGAACTCACAGAGATCGGCCTGCCTCTGCCTCCCAAGCGTCAGGATTAAAG
>OU015748.1:67988428-68063024 GCA_907169655.1 Acomys percivali | reverse complement strand
CCTTCCTTCCTTCCTTCCTTCCTTCCTTCCTTCCTTCCTTCCTTCCTTCCTTCCTTCCTTCCTTCCTTCCTTCTCCCTGTAGGTCCAGGTTTCTTAAACTCCATTCCTATTTTCACTGTTGGTGATGAGGGGCCTTTCCCTAGTTGGTGACTCCTAGTTGGTGCTTTACCTCAGAGCCATGCCTTTCCATTCTGTGGCAGCCGGCATGCTGCTGGACTGTCAGCATCAATGGGAAAGCAAACCTGAGACTCCCACTAACTTAAACCTAGTAAGGAAGCAAAGACAGCTCCCAGCCAAGTATTTTTGGGAGAATAGTTCCTTTTTTTTTTTTTTTTTTTAATACGAATGAAATTTTTGTCAAGCTGTAACAAGTTTATTAAAGTATTAATTTTGGGTCTTTTAATTTTAACATGAAATAGGTGTAGTGGCCATCAGTACTTTTTAAAAAGAGTCCTCAGTAAATTATTTTTAAGACTGTAAGGTGATCTTGATCAGAATTTGGTCAGGAAGGTACATTATAAGGGGCAGGGCAGAGACACCCTTTTTGAGAAAAGCGTAAAGAATACTACACACTTTAAGAACACTGGGGATCTGGGTCACATACAGGACATACTGACAAGCTTGTAGCATCCCTCCCTCTTCTTGGCATAAATCACCCTTCCAGAGTTTTCTTTGCTGTCCACAGCTCCTAGGTTATAAAACATGGACACATGGATGAAAGGCTAAGGATGAGAGGGTGGCCCAAGGAGCGGCCACGGTGACGCAGAGGCTCCCTGAGGCTTCAGCTGCAGGGCTGTTGTGTGTCGATGCTCTCTGCACCGAACTGAAAAACTTGTCAGGGTGGTTGCTGGGGTATGCCTAATGAGGCACTGGCACTAGGAACTGTGTATCTCAAAATGCCTTTTGTTAGCCTACAACTCTGAATCACAGTCCCCTTCCCCTAGCTAGAATAGCTAACAGTTTAGACCAAAGAAACCCCAAGATAATCATGTTATTTTTTTTAAAAAAAAATTAAGGTTGAAGTGCAAATGATTTGCAGGTAAGGAACAGAGAAGAGGAGGCGCAGTGTCTATGCGCTGCGCTATAGTGTTGTATACAGGGCACTGTGAACGCGGGAACTGCCTGCACTTACGAGGGTGCATAGCAGTGTGAGGAGTGAAAATCCCAGCTCCATGCTTACAGGCCCTTAGCACTCGTCTCTGCCATCCAGCTAGCAGCAGTACCTGGTCCAAAGTGAGTGTAAATCAGTCTCTGCTTCTTGAGTTGTGTTTAGGTTTTGGCATTTAGAGCTGAAGGTCTTTGGAGAAATGCCAGGAATGGTTCCACAGGATTTGGTTCTCGGCCAGAATACATTTTCTCTCCAGGTAGTGGCAGTGCACCCCTCCAGGCTCACCCCTCTGCACGAAGAGTTCAAGGACAGCCAGGGCCACTGAGAGAAACCCTATCTCGAATTAAAAAAAGCAAACAAGCAAATAAAAAAGAATATATCTTCTCCCCAAATTTTTAATGTGTCTGTTATATTTGTCTTGGCATCTCCTGCTTCTCTGATATGGATGTGGCATATGAGTTTAAGATAGTCTTTCTGAGAGTCTGTGGTTTAGGTCTGCAGGGACAGGTAACTTTTACTGGCTTGTCTTAATTTTTTGTTTGAATTAAGCCCCTTTATTCCTAAATAGAATTGTGGTTATACAAAAACTTTATGCCACAGTGGCTGGCGTATAAAATCATGTGTAGTCCTGACACTTCAGGTGGATGCGGGAGGCATCAAGGGCATCACTGCCTCAGGGTCCATTCTAGGTCAGCCTAGACTACAGTAATAGCAACTCTCCCCACCCAAACAAATTAGCATGTGCAGAGAATGAAATAATCTGAAAAGAAATTTGTATATTGACATAATTGCTGGTTGTTCTTTGAGGCAGATGCCTGGAGGTTAATTTTATTGACTTTAAGACCAAGAATCTTTTCTGTCTGAGATGGATTATTAAGGAACTTAATTTTCTTCACTGATGGAACTGTTTGAAATGGAAGGATAGGGAAAGTGTGTGTCTGTGAAGACACTTCAGACAGGAACACATAGCTAGAATGTTGGTGGTGAGATGTGATACGAAAGAGAAGCTGCCAATGTCTGTAGGAGAAAGTTAGGACCACCAGGAAAAGTTCCTGATCAGTGGTGTTTGAGCTGGTCATGAACTAATTAGGAATGGCCCAAGGGAAGTGCGCTGAGGGCAAACCACACTCTTCCTCCATCACAGTGGTTGCTGGTAAATCGGAAACCTGAGCAAGCACTCCACCAGAAAGGGAAGCCGCACTTGGCGCAGGTGGGATTCAGAGAATTGCCTGCTGCTCCTGAGAGCCAAAGCTCATGGAGTGCCACACTGTGTCAGCTTTCAGACCTACCTCATGTTGTTGCACCTGAGCTTGTGTCCAGATGTTCAGAGAGTTTAAGAACCGAAGGACCTCATATGCTGTGCCAAAGTAGGGTCTGTGAAAGTTACATTATCTGAGATTGTAATCTACACTGGGGAAAGTGAGGCAGGCTAGATGGATTTTCAAGAGTTGTAGTGATGTTAGCTCCTAGTGGATACTGTTAAGAAAGTCTGTTAGTTTGATACTTAAATATTCTATTCTGTGGGGGCTGGAGAGATGGCTCAGAGGTTAAGAACACTGGCTAGTCTTAAAAAGGTCCTGAATTCAATTCCCAGCAACCACATGGTGGCTTACAACCATCTATAATGAGCTCTGGTGCCCTCTTCTGGTGTGTAGGCATATATGCAGGCAGAATACTGTATGTATAAATAAATCAATTATACATACATACATACATACATACATACATACATACATACATCTTTAAGGGGTTGAGGATTTAGCTTAGTGGCAGAGCGCTTGCCCTGCGTTTGGTCCTCAGCTCTTGGTGGGGGAAGACATAATAAAAATAAAAGTTATTTAGCTGGGCGTGGTGGTGCATGCCTTTAATCCTAGCACTTGGGAGGCAGAGGCAGGTAGAGCGCTGTGAGTTCAAGGCCAGCCTGGTCTACAAAGTGAGTCTAGGACAGGCAAGGCTACACAGAGAAACCCTGTCTTGACAAAACCAAAAAACAAACAAAACAAATAACAACAAAAATTCTAGTCTGTGGATCTAAAAATTACTTACACATGTAAAAGAACAAAATAGGTTATTGGTTTGGAATATGGGGTAAATCTTTGGAATTGGAGCAACAGGAAAGTGAGGGCTGTCACAGGCTTATTGCCAGCCACCTGCCCATGTGTTCTTGCCACCTTGTGGGCTTACCTGTCTGCTGCTAAATTTTGAGGCTATTTTGAAACATTTATTTGTAAGTGAAATTTGATGAGCTCTGGGCTTTTTGCTCTTATGTTAGTGCTAGGAGAAGCAGTCTGGCTTGTGACTTTGTGTTGAAGCGCCCACGCTGAGGCCCTTCACACAGTAGACAGCGGTGGGGTGGTTATGGCAGCAGCAGCATTCTTTGACAGCCATGGACGTGGCTGTGCTCGCTGCCCCGGGCGACTCTGTGCTGCAGAGAAGCAGGTGCCCCTCACCTAGGCCACTCTGTGCTTGAGGGTTTTCCTGCCAGTATGTTCTGGATCCAGCTACAAATATTTTATAGAGTGCCAGTTCACTTATACCTGTTCTGAGATTTGGAAGAACAATCCATTTTATGTACTTCTGGAATTAAATTTATGAATTAAATTGATATTTGATGGAACATTCTAATGGGTATATAAAATCTGTTCATGTATGAAATTTTCAGATAGGCAGGATTTTGATATATTAGATGCTATTCATTAAAAAAACCATTTATTGTGTGTGTGTGCTCATACACATCACGGCATTCTTGTGGAGGCCAGAGTTGGTTCTCTCTTTCCATCATGTGGGTTTGGGGACCCAACTCCAGTCATCAGGCTTGGCAGCAGGTGCCTTTACCTCCTGAGGCATTTCATGGGCCCCAGTAAATGCTGCTTTTTCATAAACATTACATATGTTGACACACTGATTTTTCTTTTAAATGTATTTGCAAGAATTTTGAGACCGAAAAGCACCAGCGATAACAAACAAGTTCTTTACATAGATGTAGATGCGACCCTTCGGGGATGAGCTAGGAGAAGCAGGCGGTATATGTTTCAGGTGTGCCTAGAACTGTAATTTTTTTTTTGGTCAGGGTCTTGGTATTTACACAGGCTGTCCTGGAGCTTGGCATGGCACTGCTGATGGCACAACCTCACCACGGAAGGAACACTGTTAGATTTATTGTGAGGCAGTCTTGGCTTTTGCACCCCTGGCTGCCCTGAAGCTTACTGTGCAGATCAGTTGGCCTCAGACTGGTCTCTGCTCTCCTGTTTCTGCCTCCTGCGTGCTGGAATTGCATGTGTATGAAGGTCAGGGGGCAAGTTTGGAGTTGGTTTTTCTCAATTTTCTGTGAGTTCCAGGGATTGGATTCAAGGCATCAGGGTTGCTTGCTCGGAGCAAACGCCCTTGGCCTCTGAGCTTTCTCACCGGCTGTTTTTTGTTCATTTTTCTGAGTTTCACAGTTGCAGGCTGTCTTGGAATTCACTGTGGTGCAGTGGGTTCACAGAAAGCTATTTGTGTGTCTCTGCTGTGCTGGGGGTAAGGGGTTGGGGTCAGGTAACCCCACCGTGCCCTGGCCCTCCTTAACTGAGGGCGCATTTAACTGATAGCAGGAACTGTTCACCACCCCCACCCCTGTAGTCTGCATTTTGCTCTTAAGTTCATGAGTTACTAAATTCTTTTCTAGCAGCCTGACTTCCTCAAAGCTTAGTTTAGCCCCATAAGCATCTACCTGAAATACTGTTTGAAGCCACAGAAGTATTTAACTTTTAGTCTGAGTTATTGTCCAGTTTTGACAGAAGTTTTGATGATCCCCTTCCCCAATTTGTATAGCTTGAACTAATAAAAAAAAAAAGATGTGGTAATGAAAAGAGTTAGCTTTGTATGCTAGTGGACAGATGTGTCTTCCTGGGTGTCACTGCCATGGTGTGGGGAAAGTTAAGCCTTAGCCCTTGTCACACTGGCTCTAGTCTGGGGAAAGGTTTTGTGTGGACTCGGAACAGCAGAGTTCTTCTGTCTCTGCCCCAGCTCTCCCCAAGCTGCTGCTGCGCTCTAGAGCACAGGCTTGTCTACTTTGCCTTCAGTTTCTAGTAAGCCTTCTCTCAAAGCTTGTGAGTTCCTGTATGCACTCCTGAGTCTTATCTTCTTTTGACGGGGAAATGTGCTTTATAACTGCACAAACTGGAAGTTAGTGGAAAAGCTGGGCCTCCCAGAACGAAGGGGGCATGATGAGAGAGAGAGAGCAAAGGCACTGCTGGGCTAGGGTAGGAAGTGACAGTCTTGAGGGGCAAGGTGCATGGTAATGAGGATGAAGTTTCCAGTATTTATTTTTGGTTGTGTGTTTTTGGGAAAACGAAAACACCAATTGAAAGTCATAACCACCAGTGTGTTTTGGTTGCTGTCACTTGTCCATGTTGACACAGACGTGTCAGTAGTGAGCAGCTCTATAGCTGCAGTAGAGCTCAAAGATGGTGGAATTGGAGCCTGGCTTTGTTGTGGGCCCTGGGGTTCAAACTCAGGGGCTGCTGATGCTTGTGCAGCAAGCAGTTTGCCCACTGAACCCCAACCCAGGCCCTGCATTTTTTCCTAAACATCTACACCAGCACTTCCTTAGAAATGGAGGCCTTGTCCTTTCTGCCTTTTTATTTGTTTCTTTGTTTTTTGCTTTTTTGAAACAGAGTTTCTGTGTGTAATCTTGTCTGTCCTGGAAGCACTTTGTAGACCAGGCTGGCCTTGAACTCACAGTGATCCTCCTGCCTCAGCCTCCCGAGTGCTGGGATTAAAGGGGTATTGCCCCCCCCCCCCAGTTATTTTCATTTCATGATGTTCATGTACTTTCAAAACCTGCTGTTGGCATAGACAGCAGCCCCCCAGATCTCACTGTGTAGCCCTGGCTATCCTCAGATTCATATAGACCAGGCTATCCTCAAACTCATATAGACCAGGCTGGCATCAAGTGCACGGAGCTCTGTCTTCTGCCTTCTGGGATTAAAGGCATGCGCCACCATGCCTGATTTAAACTGTGCTTTTTGAAAATTAGTTTTTCCATTGGACCTTTGCTCAGGAACCAGCTCTCTACTGCTGCTTGTTATATAAGCTCTAGAAGCCTGGTTTTCCTGTCTGGAAATGGGGTCAGTGTGGTTGTTGCTGGGGCTGCTCATGGGTTAGAGAGGGAAAGGCATGGCAGTGCCTGCTTGTCTCGGTGTTACTGCTGGGTGCCCAGTGCTGGTGCGGGTCCACCAGAGCCACGCTGTTGACGCAGGACCAGTGCTGCGTCGTTAACACTTGGCTTTTGTGTTTCAAGGTTACGGGAAGTTTCAGAGAAGCTGAACAAGTACAGTGTGAACAGGTAAGATGAAGTTTACCCACTTTTCATGGTCTTGGAGGTTCTAAGCAACTGATGTGCTGTAGTGTTTTCTTTATTAGGAAAAGGATCCATAGTCTGATATGATTAATATAATTTAATTAGATTAAGAATTACATTAAAAATATTTTTTTGATATGTAGCCCTGGCTATCCTAGAATTCAATGTGTAGGTCAGGCCTTGAACTCACATCACAGAGATCTGCGTGTTTGTTTTGGGATTAAAGGTGTCTGCCACTACATCTTTTACTCTTTCTATCTAAGTTGGGTTCATTTAAGTTATAATTTCCATTAATGCTGACTTTTGTTATAAACAGTTTTAGCATGCTAAGCAACTGTAGTGATTATAGTACATATAATTGCTTTTATTTATTGCTTTAAAATTCAGTTTAGGAATTAGCTCTCGTTTACATTCACTTACATGCTTGTTTGTTGTTCCCCAGCCACCCGCCTCTGAACGCACTGGAGCAGGCTGCTATCAGACAGTGCGCCGTGGGGCCGAGTCACGCTGCTTTTCTTCTTGAGGTAAATTATTCACTATAGGTAGAAAAATGAGAGCCAGACCATGAGGTCCACCTGTGCATCAGTTCTTCCTTTTTAGTCCAGGGAAGCAGTAGGCACTTGGAAGAGTGACTTTATGCCCAATTCTCCTTTTGTGTAAATTAGCTGGCCCAGAGAATCGGGCATAAATGATTTACTTGGACTTGAAACTAGTTAATAACAAAAGTGGGAGACTCCCTAATGCAGTTATTGTATATCTTACCCTGGGTTCTCCTAGGATGTATGTTTTAATTGATTTCTTTATAATTCTTTTGGTACCGAGTTTCATACTCTCCAAATCAGGTATGTATATCTTTCTGAAAGGGGCTTCCTTGTCTTCCAGGTTGACAGTAACAGGCAGAAACTTATGAATAATCAAGAAAGTTCATGTCTTCTCTTTCAGAACTTTGCATGCTTTTTTTTGCTTTCAGGATGGCAGAATTTGTAGGATTGGTTTTTCAGTACAACCTGACAGACTGGAATTGGGTAAACCTGATAATAACGATGGGTAAGACCTTGGTTTTTGTTGTTGTTGTTTTTTTTTGTTTGTTTGGTTTGGCTTTGTATACATGTGTGCTCTTGCATATGTGTGTTTATGTTTATGGTATTGAGGACCACACTAAGAGCATAGCATATAGCAGACAAGGCTTTACTGCTGAGCTACAGCCTTTCTGTAATTAACACACTATGCATTTAACATTTAGAAGGTACTATAGAAAAACAGTGCTTTGATTTTGGTTATCCTCAAGTGATTTTTTAAAAAGGCATGGCAGAAAAATGATGTTTAAAATACAGTGAGATGGTTAGTTTGTACCTTTGTTTATTTATTTATTAAAGTTTTTATATAGTTAAATGGATTATTTTTGTTAGCTGGGAAGTGAACCTACATCCCTAAGCATGCTAGGGAAGCGTTATGCCACTGAACTGTATTTCTAATTCTTGATTTTAATTTTTAGGCAAGTAATAGTTGATAGACAAAATTAAAGTTATAGAGTTGATTGGCATAGCATTTAGGAATAGGTAAGTTATATGAAGGATGATATTGCATACTAGGTCAGTCGCAGCTGCAATTTAATTTGAAATGGTCTGCAGGGACAGGTAGGAGATGACACAGGTCCTGCTCCACTTTCAAGGCCGCTCTTGAACTTGTATACTTTGGCTTCCCAAGAAGCTGATAGTACAAGTGTGTGCTCGCATGCCTAGCTGACTGAAAGGACTTTACATGCTTATCTCTGATGGAAATGGAAATTGAATAGAATAGAATTTGAAAGCAGTCAAGGTATTTAAAGGATTAAAAAGTCATGTGTATTAAAGGATTCTTTATAAGATAGGAATTCTACTTAGTTGTTTCTAAGAAAAACATTAATTTTAAAATATGAAGAAAATTTGCTAGTTACGATTTATTTATATTTGAAACTTGAGAGTAGTTTCTGGCAGGAAGGAGTGGCAGATGTCCGTCAGTTGCTGGCTGGTGCACTTCAGTCTGGTGGCCAGAGACTAGCAGGTAGAGACTGGCGCTGCAGAGGAGGCTGGAGATGCTGTGTGTCCCCACAGCTTGGGACTGTTGGATGATGTTTATCTCTTGGTTTCTTTCTAGGTCAAAGCTGAACAGCAACTCGGGGACAGGGAGAACTTGTAGGCCTGGTAGGACAAGCGACTCACCATGGTTTCTCTCTGGTTCTGAGACGCTGGGCAGGCTGGCCGGCAGCACCCTGGGGTGAGTTGTGCCCAGTGGCAGGCATCCCCTGGTCCGTGCTGTTGTCTCTGTGCTTTGTACTGTGACTGGCTACACCATCATTATCCATGGTAGGGCAGAGAACTCATCTTTGCCACCACAATAAAAATGACCAACACAAACTGATGGCAGAATCCAGATTCCTGACCAGTTAAACACAGGGACCATCTACGGTGTCACTTAGTGGTGGTGTCATTTGAAAAAAATTTTTTTAATGACTTATTTATTTTATTTGTGGTGGTGTTTTGCCTGCATGTATGTCTGTGAGAGGGTGTCATATACCCCGGAACTGGAGTTACAGGCAGTTGTGAGCTGCCACGTGGGTGCCGGGAATTGAACTCAGGATCTCTAGAGGAGCAGCCAGTGAGTGGTCTTAACCACTGAGCCATCTCTCCAGCCCATGTCATTTGGTAATTTAAAACAGTTTTGTATTTGGCCATTTATTGTGAATTATAAAAGTCTAATATCTTTTTAGTATCCAAGTCTGGTAGGTTTTATTGTATGTTTTTGTTTTTTAAACCAAACAACAGTGAACCCCTCAAAACCCTCCTGTACTATTTTATGTGAACTTTATATACTGTCAAATTAAAGAAACCATTTTCAAATTCTAGGCATGTGCTTTTATTCAATTTATACTTTGGTTCTGTTTTGGAATTTGATATGGAGTCTATATATAGCCCTGGTTGATCTGGAACTCACTATGTAGACAAGGCTGGCCCTGAACCTACAGAGATCTGGCTGAGTCTGTCTCCCCAATGCTGGGATTAAAGATGTACACCACCACACCCAGCTGTACCTTGGTTCTTTTTTTTGTTTGTTTGTTTTTTTGAGACAGGGTTTCTCTGTGTAGCGTTGGGTGTCCTGGACTCCCTTTGTAGACCAGGCTGGCTTCGAACTCACAGCGATCTGCCTGCCTCTGCCTCCCGAGTGCTGGGGATTAAAGGCGTGCGCCACCACTGCCCGGCTGTACCTTGGTTCTTGAATGGCTAAAAATTTCTGAAAATATCTGGCTAATGATTAGAAGTTGCCAGTTTATATGGTATTCAGAGGCTGATAAAAATAACTAAATACAGTTGGAATTGCTTCAAAATAATTAAGAGAAAAAGATATAGCATGAACTAGTATGCAAAGTATAACTTAGATTTAAGAATTATCTAAGGCTGGGCAGTGGTGGTGCACACCTTTAATCCCAGCACTTGGGAGGCAGAGGCAGGCAGATTGCTGTGAGTTCGAGGCCAGCCTGGTCTACAGAGTCAGTCCAGGATAGTCAAGACTACACAGAGAAACCCTAAAATGATCTAAGTTAGGGTTTCCATTACTGTGCAGAGACACCATGACCACACCAACTCTTATAAAGGCAGACATTTCATTGGGGCTGGCTTACAATTTCAGAGGGTTAGTCCATTGTCATCATCTGGGAAGCATGGCGTGTGCAGGTGGACACGGTGCTGGACAAGGAGCTGAGAGTTCTGTATCTTGGTCTGCAGGCAACAGGAAACGGGATGAGCTTCACACTGAGTTTAGCTTGAACATTTTAAGACCTCAAAGCCCCACTCCCATAGTAACACACTTTATCTATCAAGGCCACACCCACTCCAAGGCCACACCTCCTAATAGTGCCACCTCCAATGGGCGTGCGCACACACGCACGCACGCACGCACACACACACACATACACACATACACACACACACACACACACGAGAGTCTCTGGGAACATAACTATTCAGACCACCACAAGAATTGAGAGTTCAAAATGTTAAATTTATACGTTTTTATGCTGATTGGAGGAAGGCCATCTGTCATGGTTAGGTGCAGTCTTTGGATTGGTTTGTGTGCCCTAGCTCAGGGACAGGAAACACAGCCTGGATCGTTATTTAGTCAAGCATCCTTTTGGGTTTGCAGAGGTGAGGATCAAACCTGTGCCTTGTACATTACAAGCAAGCGCTTTATTTCTGTCCTGCACTTTCATAGCCCTATGCACAGTGTGTGCTAGGGAATTCTGAAAAATGAGAGCAAAATGGTTTCCTTTGATAAGCCTGGAAGAACACACGTCCAATAGCACTTCGCTGAAAGACAAACATTTCTCTGTTGAGTTGGTTCTGCAGGCCACATCCAGGGTCGTGGCTGCTTTGCCCTCCACCAGTGGAGTGGAGTGGTCATCACGGAATGACGCTGCTGAGCCCGCAGAGTGCAGCCAGCCACCGTCTGACCTTCACAGAAAGGGGTTATTTGTCTTTGCTTAGTTTTTCAGTTGTGTAGTGGCACTTGTTCCTAATCTTACTCTTTTAGTTTATTTTTTAAGTTTATCCTTTCATTCTGAAGTAAGTGGGTTTCTCCCTCTCCCCCTGTCGTATTGATGACTTGCTACTATACTGCTCAAATTGTCCTCCTGATATGAATCCTCTTAAGCTAGTTATAATAACATGTATTACAGAATGACAAATAGAGCGATGGGATTTTAACATTTATTGGTGAAATATCTAGCAGATACAGTAATAGACCAGCATATTTGACCTTGAATAAAAAGTCTTCAAGGAGGACCAGAGCTAGTTTTGTGACTTTAAAATGCAGAGAGGCTCATTCCTATTTGAGCTGCCCCTCAATGGACCACTCTTCCCTGCCTGCTCCAGCTTGACCCCAAACATCTCTTAACACTCTGAGCTGCTGCTGACTGTTGGCAAAGTGCTCTTCGCCTGCCTGCTTCCATGAGGTCTGCAGGGACCTGACTGTACAGTGTAAATGTGAAGCTGTCATCAGGCCACTCTTAAGTCAAGACATTTAATAATCACATATTTGCCTAAGTGTTTTTCTTTGATTTGTTCTCTCCCTACTTTTCCATTAATTATAATAAGTGTGGCCTCTGTCACCTGTTTCTACACTTGATTTTAGTTTTTGATGCTGGTCTGAGAGCTTGGCAGTATATGCTTAGACAGTATATCCCATCAGGGGTCTGCACTGTGTGCTGGGGAAGAATGTGGGAGCATCGCTTTGTAGAAATAGCAAGTCACTCCTTTTGTGTTCATTGGCCACATAGATTATTAACCCAACTGGGACATTTTCAGATGAAATTAATAACTAGCTTCAGATAGTAGCTTAAAGTGGCACTCTCCCAGGTAAATGGGGTCATAAAGTCACCCACTTACTGTGGTTTCTAGACTTGGGGCTGTGGGTCTCCCACTCTCTGCATGCATGTGTGGGAGTTCTTGTGTGCATTTGTCACTGTGGGCGGACATGCATCTATGTGTGTGGATGCGGAGGTCTGTGCCAGGCCTTTCCCTCAGTCTCTCTGCTGCTGTGTCTGCAGCAGGCTACTGAACTGGGACTCACCTATTTAGCTAGGCTGCCTACGTTCTTCCTGTCTGTGCACTTAACCAGCTTTTCCCAGGCCTGCTCTTTCTCCTTTGTTTTGGGTAGTAGGGTCTCACTATGTAGCCCAGGCTGGACTTTTCTATCTCCTGACTGTTGGAAGTACAAGGAAACACTCCCATGCATGGATCTGAATACAGATCTTCCACAGAGATGGAAAGGATATTGTATTTATTATTTAAAAGTGAATTTATATTTAACTATTCAGACAGTTATCTTAAACTTTGTTCCAGAATTTTAACTGGATAGCTAATGTACAAGAATGAAACTTAAAATGACCTTTTAAAGAATGAATGGTTTAAAATTTTTAATTTTACAAATTGTCCAATATTTAGAAGCCGCTGGAGTTCTGGAGTGGGCGGAAGTGGAGGAGGATCGTCTGGTAGGTCGTCCGCCGGAGCCCGAGATTCCCGGCGACAGACTCGAGTCATTCGGACAGGACGGGATCGGGGGTCTGGACTTCTGGGCAGTCAGCCCCAGCCAGTTATTCCAGCGTCTGTCATTCCTGAGGAGCTGATTTCCCAGGTGTGCTTTTTTAGAACCTTTACTACACAGGCGAGGGTGAGGTGAGACTGAACCAAATGCCCTGGCTCATAGTCAGTCATTGGAAAATGTGGGTTATTTTCTTATCAGTTTAGAAGACTGACATTACTAAATAAGAGAAAATTAGCATAGCATTATTCTTTGTTTACTTTAAGGCCCAAGTTGTTTTACAAGGCAAATCGAGAAGTGTCATTATTCGAGAACTTCAGCGAACAAATCTTGATGTCAACCTTGCTGTTAATAATTTACTCAGCCGCGATGATGAGGATGGAGATGACGGCGACGATACAGCCAGTGAATCTTACTTGCCGGGAGGTCGGTTCCTCGCTCTTCATCTCTTCTCCTGCTTGGGGTGCTGCTTGGCCTGAGGACTGACATTCAGAGTGTAACTGATGATAATGTCTGTGTTGTGGGTGCTGGTGGATACTTATTGCTATGCAGTTTGACACCACCCCCTACCCCCCAACCAGGATCTCTCTGTCTGTATAGCTTTGGCTGTCCTGGACTCGCTTTGTAGACCAGGCTGGCCTCGAACTCACAGAGATCCGCCTGCCTCTGCCTCCCTCAGTCCTGGGATTAAAGGCGTGAGTCATTGTGCCTAATTTACAGTTTGATTATAAAGTCCTTTTTAAAAAAGGGAAAACATTTTTGCTCAGTGGATTTGTGCTTGCTCCTAATTAAGGCGTGATTGTGTTTGTTGCACAGACTTACGCTTGCCTGACATGTAGGATGCTGTTTCTTGATAATGTAAACAAACGGACATTGGTACTTACTGAACTACATTTACAGTTTGTTTCTATGATGTTAAGTATCGTATCTTAAAAGTGGTCATCAGTAAGTAGCACCTGCAGCAGTTATGCATGTGATGGTCCTTAAGATCTGTGTTTATAATGGTAATTTTAGTTCCTACATGTTGTGGGGTTTTGTTTTTTTGTTTTTGTTTTTTACTCAGGTGCTCACAGTCCCTGACTTTATGTAATTTAATTTTTAGAGATCTTTTAGTGGTCTATAGCTGCTTTATTTATATTTGTTTGTTTTTATTTATAGAGGATCTTATGTCGCTTCTTGATGCTGACATTCACTCTGCCCACCCAAGTGTCATTATTGATGCTGATGCCATGTTTTCTGAGGACATTAGCTATTTTGGTTACCCTTCTTTTCGTCGTTCATCACTTTCTAGGCTAGGCTCATCTCGAGGTAATTTTGCATTTATTTCTTCTTGAGTGTGGGCTAGCTGTGTGGAAGGGTAGTGATAGACTCCCCTGCCTCTGCACTCGGGACCTTACAGTGGGATGAAGGCATTGCATTCCAGTGGTTGGGGCACCTTGGCTTTACCGCTGGGTCTTTGTATCCTGGAGTGCCACAACAATATCGGAGAAGGTCTTTCATTGTATAACACTTAGGAAAGGCTGTGATTTACCTAAGTGTATTTTTACCTAGGAGATAGGTTTTGAACTAAAAGTAGGATTCGAATATCAGTGATATGCAGCATTCAGGAAAAAACCAAAAAACAACCAACTTCTTAATTTGATTAGAAGCGCATAATCATTATATTTCTTTTAAAGCGAGTTTGAAGTATGAAAAACTTAGCAGAGCGGGGCTGGCCAGTATTAAATACATAGCCATGTTTGACGTACTAAAATGCTGTTTGTACAAGCTTGAAATCTTTAAAAGGTATATATAGTACAGATTCGGAGCCACTTAAGCCAACCTCTTGTAGGCATATGCAAGCTTTAACTTACATTGAGACTCAGTTAACTTTTTTTCTTACCAGAGTTCATAACTGCTTTATCTAAATAATAGACAAAATGAGCTATAGTTAGCAATCATTAGTAAACTAGAAATGATACCATGCTGTGCTAAGGATGGCCTTGCCACAAATAACGTTACTTAGAAGTTGAAGCTTGAAAAATAACACATCTGTGGCTGACCATTTAACAGATGAACACACATGTAGCTTAAACTTCAGGTAAACACTTTAACTACTTTAAACTGTCAATTATTGACTTCCAAATACTTATTTTTTTTAACATTAGAAATTCCTAAATACCTGTTTCTTAAGTTACTCTGTGTAGATATTTTTAGTTTGAATCATATGAAATAGCACTTGGCCACTTTGTTCTTTTGCTGGAGTTGGGGGATGGCAACCAAGCCGCCCTCATGTTGGCCACACTTGCCTGGGAGCTACTGCCTAGCCCCAATTGCAGCCGGTTTCTGTGGTTCGGTATGGACGGTCTCTAATCTTTCATCTTTACTATGTTATTCTTTTATTTACTTATCATTCATTTATTTATTTCTTCAAGACAGGGTTTCTTTGAATGACAGCCCTGGCTGTCATTGAAATCAGAGATCAGCTTCCTCTGCCTCCCAAGGGCAGGGAAATAAAGGAGTCTGACACCACACCTGCCTATAGTGACCATTTTAAAAAGTGACTTACAGACAATTGAAAAATGTGGCTGTGGCTTTAGATAATTTGAGGCTAGGTTTTAGTAAACGCTGTTCCTCAAAACATTTTAAATGAGTTATCCATATAATTTATTCTATAAATTTATCTTTAACAAGGACTTGAGTTATCAAAAGTTTTTACTTTATCCTAATATGTTTTCGATTCATCCTATTTAACTTTTTCTGTTTCTTTCTTTAAAAAAAAAAAAAGCTTCGAAGATTTGTAACAAATAGTGTTTATTTGTGCCTTAGTTAGAGTTTCTGTTGCTGAGATAAAACACCATGACCAAAAGCAATTGAGGAAGGGGAGGGTTTATTTCAGATTATATAGTTCCACATCACAGTCTCTGAGGAAGTCAGGCCAGCAACTCAAAACCAGGCAAAACCTGGAGGCCATGGAGGAGTGCTGCTTCTCAAGACTTGTTCAGTCTGCTTTCTTATAGCACCCAGGACCACAGCCACCTGCGGTGGCCACGCCCACAGTGGGCAGGGCCTTGTACATCAACCACACCCACCTGGATGGCCCTGCCCACAGTGGGCAGGGCCTTGCACACCAACCACACCCGCCTGGGTGGCCCCACCAACAGTGGGTAGGACCCTTCCATGTCAACCATGGTTTAGGCTAGTCTGGTAAGGGTCATTTTCTTAGTTGATGTTTTCTCTTTCTGACCTATGTCAGGTTGACCTAAAAATAAGCCAGCCCAGTTTCCTTACATATATTAAATGCTTTGAAATTCTAATTTATAAATCGAAGAACTTTACACTAATTCTTTCTTTTTTAAAAAAGATTTCTTGACTATTATGTATACAGTGCTCTGCCTGCATGTACATACACCTGCAGGCCAGAAGAAGGCATCAGATTACATTATATATGGTTGTGAGCCACCACGTGATTGCTGGGAATTGAACTCAGGACCTCTGGAGGAGCAGTCAGTGCCCTTAACCTCTGAGCCATCTCTCTAGCCCTACACTAATTATTTCTAATGAAATAAGAATTTCATGTAAATATATAAATAGTGAAATAATTCCAGAATCTTTAAATCTATTAAAAAGAAAAAGCCACCAAATCAAACTTAGAATAATTCTGTTCTAAAAACATTGGACTGCCTCTGCATAGTTTCAAAAAATACTAGTATATAATTTTCTTCCAGTCACTTGAAGAGTTAATGTTTTGAGTGTTGCATGTCAGCCTAATTGGCTATTGAGTGTACATTTTGAGTAGATAAGTGCTGTTAGCTGCGTCCTGCAGGGTGTGTACTAGAGAGTGGCTTACTTTTATCCCACTGGTGTGACCCGATTGCATACCAGTTCTCCTTCTTCCCTTAGAGAGAGACTCCGAGCTTTTGCGGGAACGGGAATCTGTTCTACGCTTAAGGGAACGAAGGTGGCTTGATGGAGCCTCATTTGACAATGAGAGGGGCTCTACCAGCAAAGAAGGAGAGCCAAACCCGGATAAGAAGAGCACGCCTGTCCAAAGTCCAGTGTCCCTGGGAGAAGATCTACAGTGGTGGCCTGATAAGGTATTTATTTGGAAGATGTTTGTCCCTTTTCATTGAGGTAGACTCCTGACAACCTTCCCTCCCATTAAAAAGGTTCTGTTTTATTTACTCAGATGCTGAAAAGAGGCATTGTTTTAAAGTGCTCATCTGCCTTGTTTTGGAAGCAGACCACTGCCTGAGCCTGCTGCCTGGTGACGTGACTCAGAAACTGGGGCAGTAGTCTCAGAACACATGGCCATTTCCTTTCCAGGACATTTTTCCTAGTGATGATTGCTTTAATGACTGTTCTATTCTTTGCCAAGTTTGAACTGTCGACTGGGCCTTAGTTTCCCCAGGACAAGCTGTAGGCATTGGTGCAGCATTAGAACGCGGTGAGGGCTGTGTGTCTCTGGAGTTACATAGCTACTCCTTTTTATGGAAGTACGTTTTGGCAGACCTTTGACGCTGTGGTAATAGACAAAGTAGGCCAGATGAGCATGGGGAATGGGGTGCTGGGAAAGTAGAACAGTAGATCCATTCCCACCATAAATGAAGTCCGTTGGTGGTGTGTGCTTCAATGTAGTGAAGTCACTTCCAGAGGCGTTTACAGAAATCCATGGTTTTCACTCATTAAAAACCTCTCTTCCCCCATTTCCACAGACAGCTGACCGGAATTTAATTCTAAAGTGTAAACAAACTAACTTTTGGTACACACCTCTGATCCCGGTGTTTGGGAAGGTGAGGCAGGAAGATCAGGCCAGACGCGGCCATGTGAGCCTCTGTCTCAGGCAGGGGAAGGGGCGTGGAGGTTAGTTGCCAGCAAATAAAGAAATAGAGCCTGAGTTTATTTTTCATTTCTTTAAACTCAAATTTGGGAGAATGTTAAACCTTTCAGATCTATGTTTTTTTTAAATAGTTCTTTTCAATCTTAATGCAGTCAGTATATATTTTTCTGCGTAGCTCACGTGGGAAACTCTAGTGCAAGAGCGCTGTGCACTTTAATCTGTGTCCTTGGACTGTTCGTACTGGCAGCCACCGTGCTTTGCCTGACTGTGTCCTCTCAGTCCTTGGCACAGCACTGGAAGTGCCCTGGGTCCCCTGTGGTTAAACCATTCGGTTCAGTTGGTCCCCCTCCCTCTCCCTCCTCCTCCTTCCTTCTCCTCTCCCTCTCCAGCTCTGGGGAGTAGATACCATTGCTCTGTGTTTCTCATCTCTCTTGCCTGGATTGTGTTAGAGCTCTGTCATTTTTTGTTTTCACCACTTGCTTAAGGATTGTGATTCCTGAGGATGAAAGGTTTGAGAGAATGCCTGATTCAGACGGGTTGAAGGAAGTCCGTGGCAGCAGACACAGGATTGGGATGCACTTGGTGTTTGCTACAGCTGCCATCTGCAGAGAGCTGAGGGTCTGAGAGGGCCTTTGAGTGCCCAGCTCGGGGCAGCTGGGGGTGCTGTGCGCCGGCTAACACTTGAGCACCAGAGCAGATGGAAAGAGTCTCTGTCCTTTCATTCCTTCCAGTCACAGCCGTTTGCTGACTGATCACTGCTAGGGGCCTCTTGGTTTGATACATAGTGGGCTATATTGATTACTACGACCTTTTCTCATAAAACTTCAGGTCTGAGCCCAGTGGTGGCACACACGCCTTTAATCCCAGCACTGGGGAGGCAGAGGCAGGTGGATTGTTGTGAGTGCAAGGTCAGCCTGGTCTACAGAGAGAGTTTCAGGACATCGAGGGCTATACAGAAAAACTGTCTTGAAAAACCAAAAAACAAACAAAAAAACCGAACCAACCAACCAACAAGAAAACTTTTAAGTCTTACATGCCTTTAATCCCAGCAATTGGGAGGCAGAGGCATGTGGAGCTCTGTGAGTTTGAGACCAGCCTGGTATCATAGCAAGTACCCAGCTAGCAAGACAAAACAACATTATAAAGTGTGGTAATTTGTTAATGATAAAAACAAACAGGGCTGGGGCGGGATGAAAAAAAGAAAAACAAAAAACCTAGGGCCACACAAAAGAAGCATAGGAAAAGGGACGTTTTTAGGAAAGAAAAGATGAGGTAGAGTGGCCACAACTGACCAAGGGCAAAGCAGAATCTGCTGCTGCTATTCCCTTTGAGGACAGTAATATGCTGTACCTTGCATTCAGGGACAGGTGCAAATAAATCATTTATTTATTTATTTATTTATTTATTTATTTATTTATTTATTTATTTATTTATGGGTCCCTTCCCCTGGCTGGTGATCATCCTATTTATTGACACAGGTCCATATTTGGCCCACCTGGCTCATTTAGGACTTGTCCTGGTAAACAGTGGCTATCATGGAAGGATATAACAAGCATTTTTTATTTATGTTTTAAATGAGTAACAGTTCTGAGAGGGTCTGCCATTGTGCTTTTGCAGTTAGGATGGTTTGTTTGGGTTGTGCCACCCTCAGCAACAGATCATTTATATACAATATTGGGTTTATTTTATTTGCTCACCATGTGTCCGGCTGGCCTGCAGCAGTGCAGAGCTCCCTCAAGGAGCACACTGAGGATCCTCACCGTAGACTGTGAGGGTTAGTGTCCTCATCACGGCTAAGCTGAAGGCGTGGAGAAAGTCCTATGGGGACTGAGTGGGAAGTGGCGAACTCCATTCTAGAGGTTGGAGAAAGGCTTCCCAGAGGATCTGACCTTTAAACAATGTTCTTGAGGTAAAGTGGACATGCACCCTGAGTCCTGAGAGCTCATGGTATTGTTCTTCAGTGACTGAGGGTCCATTAGAGCGTAGAGAAGCTCTGTGATGGGGGTGCTGAGGCTTTGTGTGTTTTTAAGGATCTGGACATTGTTGGAATCATAAGAGAAGTAGAGGAAAGGAAAGGGACCGAGTCAGTTTGAGCATAGTAGGATGGTTGCATAAACTGTGCCGCCCTCAACCACAGTAGGAATGCTGGGGACGGAGGAGGGAGGTGGAACTGACAGGTGCAGCACTCTGACCAGTTGCTAGCCTGATGAAAGGAAAAGAGCCATGATTACACAGGGACAGTGGGCTTCCTTAGTGCAGGTGGGGGCTGCAGACGAGGGCGGCCTTGTTGGAGATGATGTGTCTTTTAGGAGCTTGGGTATGTCTTACTGTCGCTATTCTGTGAGAATTTACTTTGTAATGAGTGCCTATCTTTCTCTTAGCCGTTACTAGGCCTATATTTAAATATGTTTATCACATCACAGCTTTGCTTCCTTTTTTTTTTTTAAGTGAAATAAGCAGAGTTCTGCAGGTAACCCTAGATATCATATTTAAAAGCTTAGCGTGCTAGTTGATGTACTTACTGACTGGGGACAGTGACACACTCTGGAGGAAGCACGTAGTGTGCTGAGGGGACTGGACTTGAAAAGAAAAGGCATAAGCAGGGCACGGGCAGCTGTGGAGCCAGGCCAGTCGTGGCTCTCGGTCCTCCCGCCTGAGCTGTAGGACTTCGGCTGTGTGGTAGAGTTTATGGAGGATAGACTGGTAGGGTATATGCTATCCATTTGGCACTAAGAAGTATTTGTTTCAGAAAGCTGGGAAGATGAAACAGCTTAAGTGAGAATAAGGACGGGCTAGTCTGCATGGTTGTTGGGGAAAGGCATACAAGAAGGGGATGTTTTTAGCCTGTGTGTCTGTGTGTGGCCTTTACAGAAGGTCAGGTCTTTGTCTGGAGGTGGGAGGTGGCGAGGACATCAGAAGCGTGGCTTCCTGCAGGAGCTGGCCGTTTTGAGGCACATTGAAGGCGGGGTGGGGAGCAGCGCGGCCGCGGCAGACTCAGCGAAGCACTTGGGCTGTACTAGGCCCATGGGTACACACTGTATATTAGTTCATCACTCTACCCCAGATATTTGTTAAAATATATTCATATCAGGTATCAAAAATGGGTCCAGAGAAACATAATTTTCCTTAAGTCACTTTAATAAGTGGACTTAGGTTTTGGACTCCGGTTTGCTGATGCCATTCCATTATATTTCATTTTAAGTAGAGGACTGAGAAGAGAGAGTGAGGTGGAAAAGGTAAGCTGGGGTGTAGGCAGCTCCTACAAGGAGGGCAGGCAGTGGCTTTCAGGTGCTCATGGCTTAAGTAAGGAAGGGGGGCTCCCCGACTTCAAGGATTTAAATTCTATGTGATGTCATCTTTCACACCACCTGTGAGGTGACTTGAAGTAGAAGTGATTGGTGCAAATGCAATAAAACTAAAATCAGTGTTCAGGCATTAATTTGTTGCTTATAACCCTTGATAGATATCCCCAAATTAGGCCAGCAGTGTAGCCTATCAGACCAAGGAAAATTCTGTGCTCGAAAGTTTTGCTTTAAGGTTCCTGGGTACTTCATGGGTTCAATCCTTGTTCTTACCCCCTTTTTTTTTTGTCTTTGTTTGTTTTCTTTTTTAAATCATATTTACGAGGCTGGAGAGATGGCTCAGGTTAAGAGCACTGGCTGATTCAATTCCCAGCAACCACATTGTGGCTCCCAACCATCTGTAATGAGATCTGGTGTCCTCTTCTGGCCTGTAGGCATACGTGCAGGTAGAACACTGTATACATAATACATAAATAATTTTTAAAAAGATTTATTTATACAGTAGTGTGCCTACATGTGTGCCTGCCTGCCACAGGAAGCCACTGGATCTCATTACAGGTGGTCGTGAGCCTACCAGGTGGTTTCTGGGGATTGAACTCAAGACTTTTGGAAGAGCTGATGGTGCTCTTAACAACTGAGCCATCTCTCCAGCCCATAAATCAATCTTTTAAAAAATCATATTGACATTCATTGCTTTTTATTTTCAGTATAATTGCATCCTAATTTATTGCATGTCTTTCATCTTAAAAGTTAATGAACTTTTACCATAAAAATCAGAATAGTTTTCTCAGGTTGGAAGTATCTACAGAGAAGGAGTCTTCCTGCCTTCCACCGCCACCCCCACCCACCCCCCACTTTATTCACGTGTTTATGGGCTACTTTTCTGTGGACTGTTCTGGGCTTGTATTTGTGTGAGATAAGCTAGTAAATGCCCTGGGCTGTGAGGTGTGGGATCAGCTGAAAAGAAGGCAGGATGAGAGCTAGGATGTTAGAATTGGTGAGTTTCCTTTGCACAGGTTTGGTTGAGGAGAGAATGGATTACCTGAAAGGCAGAGACAGCAGCAAGGACAGTGCTAGTGTGCTGTCCTCATGACAGCCTTCTGAAGACAGAAGCGGGCCAGCACTGCTGAAGGAGAGGGAGCGAGGACTTGGGAGGACCCTGGAGGTGCGGCCTGTGTGCTTATGTCAGCAGCCCAGGTTTTATAGTTATTAAAGCAATGTCTAAACTGAGGGATGTGGCAAGTTTTGTATTCATAGTTTTGTTTTATTTTTACTTCATAGGACGGAACAAAATTTACCTGCATTGGGGCTCTGTATTCTGAGCTTCTAGCTGTCAGCAATAAAGGAGAACTTTATCAGTGGAAGTGGAGTGAATCTGAGCCTTACAGAAATGCCCAGGTATTTTGTTATATTAAACCTTGGAATGAATGACTACATATCTACATGAGAAATAGTAATCATTTTTCTTATGCTTTCAAAGAATCCTTCATTGCATCATCCACGAGCAACATTTTTGGGGTTGACCAATGAAAAGATAGTCCTCCTGTCTGCAAATAGCATAAGAGCAACTGTCGCTACTGAAAATAACAAGGCAGGTACCATTTTGCATTGATGAACATTCCATGCTTAGAGTTGTGCTGCCTTTCTCCGCTGCTTTTCATTATCTTCCAGTGTGACATAGGTCCATAATAAAAGCTTTTAAACATTTACAACAATAATCCTGCTTTAATTTTTTTGTTGGCTAGCTTATACTATAATTTAACTTTAAGAGTATTTAAAATTCCTTCCTATAATTGTGGGGGCGGGGGCCGCGTGGTGACATGGAGGCGAGATGACCACTCCTGCGACATGTTCTCTCCCGGTTGTTGAAGGAACTTTCAGGCATAAGTGGCGGCACTTTTTCCCTTGGCCATCCTGCCAGCTTGCCTACACTATTCAGTGTTTAAAGTGGTTTTCTACTGCTGATGAAAGAAAGAAATATCCAAGAAAAGCTAGAAAGGAAAGTGCTGGGAGAGACAGGCGAAAGAGCTTAAGCTCAGAAAGTCTGTCTGAGGTGTCCCACTAGAGGTGAGGTTAGGCATGCTCGGGCTGCTCTGCTGGAGAGTGTGCTAGGTAATGGGCATCGGCATAGCTTCAGAGCTCTTGAATTCTAGTAAGAAGTCTTAGAGGAAGCCAGTCTGTTGGCCTGTGGCTGTACTTGTAGCAGTTGGGGTGCTGAAGAAGAAAGATCACAAGAGGAATTGTGTCACCCCCACTCCCCAAGGAGGAGAGGAGCCCAGGCATTGTCTGGTGCATGCCTTAGGCTTGGTTGTGATTTGACTACATAGGAGGAAAGGGTTTTAGTTTTTTTGTCTTAACTAGGAGCCTTAATTTTTTTTTTTCCTGTGTATAAGTGTTTTTCATGTGTATGTGCTTGCACGTGTGTAGTGGTGGTCAGAGAGGGTGTCAGATCTCCTGGAACTGAGTAATTGTGATGTGGATAGCACCTCCATATCGCCCGGGAACGGAACCTGGGCCTTCTGCAAGAGCAGCAGTGCTCTAAATTACTGAGCCATATCTCCAGCACCCAGGAAAAGCATCTGAAGGATTTGTTTTGTTCTATGGAACGCCAAACCTTGTAGACTTGGAGGTGATAGAATTTCCATTACACCTTGCTCTGGTGCTGACCGCAGCCCTTTCGGAAAGTAGCTTTTACCTACGCCTCTGCTGTTATCTTCCTTAGGTTGCTACATGGGTGGATGAAACTTTAAGTTCTGTGGCTTCTAAGTTAGAGCACACAGCACAGACTTACTCTGAACTTCAAGGAGAACGGATAGTTTCTTTACATTGCTGTGCTCTTTACACCTGTGCCCAGCTGGAGAATAACTTATATTGGTGGTAAGTCTCTTTCTCAGAATGTTTTTATTACATAGAAAGCAGCTTTGAAGAGAAAAATGCCATCATGAGGTCATTGAAAAGACAATGCTTTGTAGAGACAGGAATTTCCCTTTAGAGCAGTTGCATTAAAACACGAATAATAATTTTATGAAAACACTGTATACTTAGCAACCATACTATTAAGTTTCATGAAAGCACAGAGTGAAATAAATTATACAGACTCCTACTGTCTACAGATAATTACAGCTGGTATTTGCAGGTAGTTTTAATCCTTTCTTTCCCCATACATACATACATACTTTGGTATTACACAATTGCAAATTATGGGCTATATGGTATTTTAAACTCACTTTCTTCATTTTTTATATATATATACACACACACACATATATATATATATATGTATGTATATTATATACATGTATGTAATGATATATGTATATTAGTAATAGGACTTAACATTTATTCTTTGTTGTGTTTTTAGGGGGTATTGGTAATTTGTATCATGTAAAGTAATTAGTTGTAGGAAAAAGTTAGTTGTAAAAAGATTATTGGTTACTAAGACTGGATCTGGCTATTAAAGTTACGAACAAGTTGCAAATAGAGGTAGTTGCAGATTGATGCTAACCTGCAGTTAACCTGTTAGAGAAGCAATGGGCCAGCAGGCGTAACTAAGTGACTTTGGGTTTATTTGATGGGCGTCTTTGCTGCTCTCTTGACCAGCTTGTGGTTCTCCTTTCAGGGGTGTTGTTCCTTTTAGTCAAAGGAAGAAAATGTTAGAGAAAGCTAGAGCAAAAAATAAAAAACCCAAATCCAGTGCTGGTATTTCCTCCATGCCAAACATCACTGTTGGAACTCAGGTAAGTGGTTAGATTTAAGCCTAGCTACATGGCATTTTTCTCCCTCTTAGCAAGCACTTTCACAGGTGAGCGCTGCTGCACGTTTGGGCCCTAATAGAATGTGAGCATGTGGACGCCATTTCACTCTTCTCTCATCAGTTGAGGAACAGTTTGTAGATTCTGGTCTCTGCATCTCTAGGTAGTTTTCCTATGGAGCAGAGTTCTTTATTGACTTAGTGTTAAGAATTAGTACTTTTCCAGTGCAGAGTCTGCAGTGACCTTACAGGAATTTTGGGTGAAGTCGTCCTAATGATAAGTCTGGGCGTGGCTGCTCCTGGCAGCGAGGGGGTCTTACAGCTGAGAGAGGCCCTGCATTTCTATAGGCTGCTGTGCTAGGGCTCTGAGATGGTGTGTTAGAAAATGATTTTTTTAACTTTATTGCTTTTCAAAGTGTAGGACTCGGTCTCCTGCGGGCCTCATGCCCCTTTCATGGTCAGTCACGTGTCTGTGATTCTCTCTGAATGCCATAGCCAGAGCACAGCAAGTTGGAGGAAGGAGAGAGAGTAAGAGTTTAATAAAAATGGGCTCTTGAGATGGTTCGGTGTGTTCTGCTTACCAGTGACTTGAGTTTGAATCTTGGGCCTGGAGGAGTGGAAAGAGGAAAGCAGCTCCACAAAATTGTCGCTGTTCTCCATATGCACACCATGGCATGTGTGCACATGTAACGCATGTGCACAAAATACATGTTAAAAGGACTTTGAGAGATTGGAGAGAGCTCTGGTTAAAAGCGTTGCCTGTGCAGCATCCCTTTTGGGCTGGCTCATAGCTCCTGTAACCCCAGCACCTTGTGTCTTTACAGGCAACTCACGTGCACATTCCCACACACAGACACACATGCACACACACAACTTAAAGGTAAAATTCTTTAAGACTTTTGAAAAGAAATTAACAGGAAGGTAACTGTAGGCTGTTGCCACTGATAATTTTACCTACTTTTCATAGTTAATATTTTATTACTATCTTAAACTATTCTAAATGTTTTCAGTTGTAATTACTAATACACTTACTTATTAAGATGAGATCCACAGAACTAAAAGATTTTTTTGGGACATTGATGCCCTTAGGTCAGAGGGATCCTGATGAATATTTATTTTATGGTAAAAATGTAGTATTTAATAAGTCACACCGAGTGTTGTAATGTGAAGAAGCTCCGAGGAATTGAGGACAAATGAGGATTTTGTTACACAGTGCAGTGCCTGCTTCTTCATGTAGCATTTTCAGTTCAGGTTCTTTCTGTCACCCTGGTCTCTGTGTTTTAAGACAGTCACTACTTGATCCTGGCTGTAATTAATGTAATGTACTGGTTCTTGTTTGTGGCTCTGCTCCCCCCCCCCCCCCAAGTCTATGGCTGTCCTGTTTTGAAGTTTGTTCACCTTCCACTGTCTGGACAAGATTACTCCGCTTCCATTATTGACCACGGGACTTTGACAAGGTGTCTTACCTGTCTATAGGAACCTTCTGTTCTGCTCACATTCTAATTTCAACATTATTAGTGACTGAACTGAACAACAAGACACAACAGCTGTTTAAAGAACAAGTGGTGCCATTAGGGCAAGAGGGAAGGTTGGGGATAAAGCCACTTGAAGAAGGGGAAGGGTTTTGACTTTTAGTTTTAGATTTATCTGTTTTTATTTTATGTGTATGAACATTTTGCCTGCATGTGTGTATTTCATCATGTGTGTGCCTGGTGCTGGTGAAGGCCACAAGAGTCGTGTTGGATTCCTGGTGGTTAGAGGTGGTTGTGAGTTGTCATGTGGGTGCTGGGAACCAAACACAGATTCTCGGCAGTAGCAGTGAATACTCTTAATTGTTGAGAGGCATCACTAGCCTTGCTGTTCTCAACCTATGGGCTGCAACCCTTTGGGATCGACTGACTACCTCACAGGGATCACCTAAAACCATCGGAAAAGACAGATATTTACATTACCATTCATAACAGTAGCAACATTACAGTTGTGAAATAGCAATGAAAATAATTTTATGGTTGGGGTCTCCACAACATGAGGAACTATATTAAAAGGTCTAAGCTTTAAGAGGGTTGAGAGCCACTACTCTTAGACCAAAGGAAAAGTTTTAAAAAGATATATCGGTAATAACTGTTGAAGGAGAGAACACATCAAAGTACCTTGAGGTATAACTAAGATTTTGTTTTAAAACCAGAGGCTTAGCTGGGTGTGGTCGCTCACACCTCTAATCCCAGCACTTGGGAGGCAGAGGCAGGCAGGCCTCTGTAGGTTTGAGGCCAGCCTGCTCTACAAAGCAAGTCCAGGACAGCACAGCCAAGGCTACACACAGAGAAACCCTGTCTTGAAACACTGCTCCCCTTTGCCCCACAAAAACCCTACAAAAAAACAGAGGCTTATGGAGCCGCAGAATAGAACAACATTGACACCCGCGCCCACCAACAGGAAGAACTGGTGCTTAACTCCACCTGCATCCACAGATCTAATAGCTGAGGATAGTGTGCTTATGCATTGTGTGTTCTGCTGGTCCACACTCCGCTTCGCTCCTTGTCTGTGAGGTGCATCTGTTGCAATAAGATGTTAATAAATTATTTCAGTTAGTAATAATTCATGCATATATTTCACTTAAAGTCTTTATTAAGCATTTATTGGGCTCTAAGCATTCACTAATTTTAATTTAATTAATTTCTTAGTTTTTTGAGACAGGTTTTCTCTGTGTAGCCTTGGCTGTCCCAGACTTGCTTTGTAGACCAGGCTGGCCTCGAACTCAAAGAGATCTGCCTGCCTCTGCCTCCTTGAGTACTGGGATTACAGGCGTGTGCCACTGTACCTGGCTGGAATTTTAGTTTTTAAAGTGAATCAGAGTTAGAGTTTATTTCGGGAGGGCTTGTGGGGAGTTTGACGTATTAGTGTTTTGAGATAGGATCTCACCTTAAAGCTCTTAACTGCCCAGGAACTTGCTTGCAACTTGCCATGTAGACCAGGTTTTAAACTCACAGAAATGCCTCTGCCTCTACCTCCTAGGTAGTAGGATCAAAAGGTTGCACCACCATGCCTGGCAAGAAAGGTTTTTAAAATAAGAATTTAGGTAGTACAGTCATTAAAGGTCAGCAGAAAGAGGAGTGTAAGAGAAGACAGGAGCGGCTTGTGTCGCCTGGGAGTGGCTGGCAGGGGAAGGTGGCAGACAGGACAAATGTTTCCTGAAAATTTTTGCCTAAAACATTTTTCAAGTTCCAAGTTTGCTTTTGAGACTATTTACCTACAAAACTGTAGTTGATGATAGGTAATTGTTCTTGGGAGAACTAAGCCCCAATGTGGTTTGTTGACAGTGGCACTGTCGAGGCCAGCTTTCAGCCCGTAGCTGCCGTGGACCTCTGTTCTTTTTGTTTTGTTTTAAGCTCAAGAGTATAGCCTTAGTTCTGCAGTGGTCTTTAATGTGCCCCAACTTTTAGCTAGGAGTGAGAATTTTATAGGTCACTGACACTTGAAGTTGTTTGTTGGTTTATCTTCCTCACTCAGCCTTTTGAGTGCTGGGGTAGGGGCTGAGCTCCTCACCGTGCTACACTGCCCCCTGGAGGCCGGGAGGCATCCATAGAGGCGATGTGTCAGGACCCTGCAGCAGCAGAATTAAGGGGTCAGCAGTTCAAGCATAGCTGTTTTCCTCTGTTCTGTTCCTTTCCCTTCAAAGAGTGGCGGCCACTGGCTGCCATCGTGAGTTTCCTGGTCCACTTCCAGCAGAGTGCTGCATCACTGGTCGTAGTTGTTTGGATGGAGAAGGGTACTGGGAAGTTAACCCTCGTTGTGTGAGTGAGCTTGCGGTGGAAAATAGAAGTGCACTTCCCCATGCGATTGACCCGACTGTCGCTGTTGGTTACATCATTCTGATGATCTTCCCTTTGTTGCTAGGTGTGTTTGAGAAATAACCCTTTGTATCACGCTGGGGCAGTGGCATTTTCAATCAGTGCTGGGATCCCTAAAGTTGGTGTCTTAATGGAGTCAGTTTGGAATATGAATGATAGCTGCAGATTTCAACTTCGGTCACCAGAGAGCCTGAAAAGCATGGAGAAAGCCAGCAAAACCACCGAGACAAAGTGAGTGCTGGGGCCTGCTGCAGACGTGAGCATGGTCATGAAAGTCTGCATAGAGAAGTGCTGGTTTCTTTTTAAATTGTACATTATAATTTCTTTAAAGCATTTGGTTTTGTGTGTGTGAGTGTTTGGCTTGCTGAATATGCTGGATGCCCAGCCCAGTCCTCTGGAAGAGCAGTAAGTGCTCTCTGTGACCTAGCCTCCTCTCCAGTCTTACGTTACAGTGCCTGATGGTGGTCAGGAGACAAGGCAGTATTCTCTTTCTTGATGTCTTTTTATTATTATTATTATTTGTCGTTAGCCTTTGTTCTTTGCAGGTGTCATATACCTCTTGGCATGCTCAGCTTTACTGTTAGGCCAACATTCTCTCTTCTCCTATGCAACCATGTGACCTTCAGTCTGATAAAAGTATCATTATAACAAAGAAGAGTGTTTTCTTTTTGCTAAATTTTAGGTACATTGGAAATTGTACCTACACCATTTTACACATATAAAATTGTACTCACACTATATACATGGGCATGTTAAGTTCTGAAAGTTTTGTGTGCTTCATGTCCAAACAAATGTAATGATTATAAATTTATTAACTTCTCTGATTTTATTTCTCCTGATGCTAAAAGTGAAAAGTGAAGCTTTAGAAACACAGGGTTTGTTAGTAAGTTAAAAAGATGCTCTTAGCCGGGTGCCATGGCACGCCTGTATCCCCAGCTCTCAGGAGGCAGAGGCAGGTGGACCGCTGAGTTCCAGGACAGCTAAGGAAGGCTACACAGAGAAACCCTGTCTCAAGAAGCCAAAAAGGAAAGGAAGGAAGAAAGAAATCACTAGTGCCTCAGATTTATAGTTTAGTTCTTACAAAAAAAGATTTATAGGTGAATCTCCTAATTGCATTGATAATTCATCTAAAAACGAAAATAGTAGACCACACTACTTTCATATTTTCTGAACTCCATAAAAAAAAATTGAACTTGATAGTGCTAGGGGTTAGTCCTGCATTGATGTACAAATATCAGTTCTCTGGGTATGATGGTCTGGGCGCATGCCTGTAATCCTAGCACTTGGGAGACAGCTAGGACCTCAGGTTCATAGCCAGCCTGTTCTACAAAGGGAACCCAGGCTAGTCAGTGCTACATAGATAGACAGCCCCGTCTCAAAGAAACCAAAACAGCAAAAAAGCCGACATAACCTGTAAGTAAGATGAATAGAGTATGATATTTAAACTCTGTAACAGAGACCTTCAAAGCCTCCTTTGGATTTAGTGATTTCTGTCAGTGAAGTTAAGTAGACTATATTGAGAAAAGTGAGTGTGTAAATCAGAACATGGCTGCTCTGGCAAGAGATCACATCCAACGACCTTCTAGGTCTGTGTGATCTGGCTGGAATCCAGACACGCCTTTAATCCAGGAGACAGAGGCAAACAGATCTGAGTTCAAGGCCAGCCTGGTATAGAGCAAGTATCAGGTAAAGAAAAGTTTAGGTCCAGGCATGACTGAGCACGCCTTCAATTCTGGATGAAGGTAGTTAGTTTGTAGAAGGAAGCACCCATGTTTGAAAGTTAGGTCTAATTGAGTGACAGAAAATTGAATGACTAATCAGAGAAAGACTTGATAAAATAGGTCTCAGGAGAAGAGAGGGAAAGGGAAGCTAGTTAAGGGGTAATTTAGGCCAAGCAAAAAGCCAGATTGAGTAAGTCAGCTGGGAGAGGAGTTTGAGCCAGAACAGCTGAGTTGAAGCAGCCAGGCAGAGCTCAGTAACAACTAGGGAGGGTGAGCTCATTATTATCAAGCAGTGAGTCTCCGAGGCTGAAAACATTCTAGGCTTAGGTTAGATTGTACGGAGGCTAGACTCTCCCAGGACTAGACCTGGTTAGCAGAAGGACGCAGTGAGCCTCCTGCACAACAATTGAACCCGGAGAATAAAAGTTCCTTTTACCAGCCATTTCTGCTTGGATAGAACTCTTTCTGCGTGGCATTGAAGTGCCTTCACTTTTGCTATACTAGCTATCAGTCAGTATTGATCCCTTTACAGGGCTGAGGATGTCGTGAAATTCCCTGGCGTGGGAAGCAAGAGAGCTAAGATGAAGACACAAATTATTTCAGTATGTGATATATCAAATAGTTCTCAAAGGTCTGAAAGATTCTAAGGAGTTACGTCTAAAAATAATTTCACTTGATAAAAGTGTACATTTTATCCGCTGTAGAACATAGCAGCGTGGTCGTCCTTCAGAGAGGTTCAGCTGCTTCTCCCAGAGGAGTTCACTCTGTGCTGCCGCCATGAGTTGTGGAGAGCTTGTCTGGGGCGCTGTTCTTTCTTAGGCCCACCATGGGCCTTTTCCATTACATGATGCTATCGCTATAAACTAAGCTTTATGTGTAAAACTATGACCATTTAACAAGAATTTTCCTCTCCCTTACAAACTTGTATCAGTAAATCGTTTGAAAGTTTTTGTTGTGTTATTTATAAGGAGGGCACTTTTTTTACTTTAGGCCTGAGAGTAAGCAGGAGCCAGTCAAAACAGAAATGGGTCCTCCACCGTCACCAGCATCTACCTGCAGCGATGCATCCTCAATTGCCAGCAGTGCATCAATGCCATATAGTAAGTTTTACGTGTTTTATGCATGGTCAGAGTAAGGTCCCAGATAGACACTGGTGCTGTGTTTGACTAGTCAACTCAGTAGCATTTAAAAATTATTTTTATAGATGTTGTATATTCCCTTGCCCCATGGATTTTTTGTTGTGTTTTGTTTTGTACAGCTTTAAGTTCCTTTTACAAGTTGTTTCTACTTCAGTAGAACTCTCTGCTTGTCATTGGACTGCCTTCACTTTTGCCATCCTAGCCATCAGTCAGTACTGGTCTGTTCCGCTGTCTCCTTTTACAAGTGCAGTATTTACAGTGCTAATTGTTTCAGTTGTTTTTGACAATTACAGTTAAAAATATATAACATTATTTGTAATCATCAAAGGAAATACCCCCTCCCCCATTACCCAGAATATATGTTCCAGATCTTTTTGAGATTCTTATAACTTTGTACACTAGTTATGACATGACTTCAACTTCTGTTTAGGGTTTATAGAATTTATAAACCTAGGTTTAGAACTGCGTCTTGGGTTTCAAGTTCCTTGGAAATCACAGGTTGGAGTTAAATGCTGGCATACACACATTTTGGCTCAATGTTAGTATAGTTAGGCAGTAACCAGTTGTAGCTCATGTTTATTTACTATGAGGTTATTTGAAATAGGAGGTTTATGTTCTAACCTCAGCTCAGAAAGGGGGTGACGTAGTGAGTCTTCATTCCTCTGCACGCGCTCCTCACTGCGGTGCTTAGATGGACTGTGCACAGACGGCCTGTGTTCTCTTCCTGGTACTGACTACCCTGTTGTTGTCTAAGAGCGACGCCGGTCAACTCCTGCTCCGAAGGAAGAGGAGAAGCTGAACGAAGAGCAGTGGTCTCTCCGGGAGGTCGTTTTTGTTGAAGATGTTAAGAACGTTCCTGTCGGCAAGGTGTGTTCAGACTGGATGAGAATTAGTAAGAATTACTAGAATTAGTGATTTTGGTTACTTGGAGACTTTTATGCTTAGTATCCGAGACACATTTCTTCAAGGCTGCCTCTAAACTGTCTCCTTGAGTAGTCACTGTCCTCTGGGTTCTGAGTCTGGTGCAGGTGGCTCCCTGCTGCTGCTGAGGAGGTGATGCTGTGCTGCACTGGGCTTCCTAGAGAAACAGCACTGATAAAATGAGTAGACGTGGGGACCACACAGGCTGTGGTCCAGCTCGTCCAGCAATGGCTGTCTACCAATGGAAAGTCTGAGAATCCAGCAGTGGTGCAGTCCATGAGGCTGGAAGTCTCAGCTGGTCTCCAGTGTACATTGGACTTTTGTGAACAAGTAGACTGTCAAGCCAGTAAAGGAAAGGGCTTCCTAGTGAAACAAACATACAGAGTGAAGAGCCTCCTTCCGTACCCTTTATGTAGGCTGACCGCAGAAGGGATTGCCGAGGTTAGATGTGGATCTTCCTCAACAGATCCAGATTAAAAGTGGGTCTTTCCCCTTCAAATCACTTAGGTAAGAAAAACATCGGTCACAGATGTACCCAGCCCCTTGAGCTGTAGTTAATTCCAGATGTAGTCAAGTTGGCAACCAAGAATAGCTATTACATGTACCTTGAGCATTTGCGGTGATGTTTTTAATTTTAGGTTAATTTGGGATAATTTTAGATGTACAGGAAAGTTGCAGAGACATACATCATTATTAACAAAATAAGATTATTTATGTGTTTACGAGGTGTGTATGCACTCACATGAGTGTGTGCAGGTGTGTATGCTTGTGTGTTGAATCCCTTGGAACTAGAATTAACAGGCCTGTGCTCGATGCTTATTGTCTTCCATGGACTCTGGTCCTTAGGATTGTGCTGTGTGAGCTCTCGGCTGCTGAGCTCTATCTGCTGTCCCAGTACAGTTATTGGAACTATGAAACTGAGGAGATGGTTGGTAGCACTAAGCACTGTTCTCTATGAACCATCTTGTGCTTTCTCCTCTTTTTCTCCTGAAGACTTGTTTCCTTCCAAGAAGTCAAGTAAATAGAAGCTGTTTGCTTGAATGTCATTAACTGACCCTTTTGTCCCTCAGTACATATTTTAACTATCCCTACAGGTATAGAATTTCTGCATAGTGCTTGCTTAAAATATCACAAACTTTTAAAATATGATTTTTATTTGTACACAATGGAAAAAGATAATAAGCCAAGATCTACAATTTTTAAAGGCCTTCTTAGGAAGCCTTTGTTAACTGTAGTTTCACTTGAGACGATCACACTGACTTAAACTCACAAATACTATGTAGAAGAGGTACGAGTCAAGCGTTCTGGTTCTAAGCCCTGGGCGCGCCTGTCTGCGTTGTTGGCCTCATTCCACTTGACAGCTAGCTGTGACAGGCTGTGGAGCAGCAGTTTGAATTTACTAAATAAAATGTTAGGGACATGTATATGTCCTCAGTCATGCTAATCCCATTTGAATAGCTTTGCGGCTTCATAGGCTGCTGACCTAATGAATGCAGAAGGATCCAGAAAGTATTTAAGGCCCCACTTAGCTGCATAGTAGGCATAGCTGCAGACCAGGGCAGGACACATGAGACCTGAAGAAAAGACCATCTTCTGCTGCTTAGACTAAAGACAGACGAGAGATTGACATGGGTGAACCTAGTGAGGGCCGGTAAATGGCATAACATTGTTGTGGTTACTGGCTGTGTGAGTTGCTTCTTTTAATCTTGACTGTCGATATGAATGGCAAAGTTCAGGTTGACGTTCTCAACGTGGTGCTCAGTTGGGGCAGCTGAGTTTGCATGGTGACGGTATTCAAGTGATTTTCGTCTTTCCTAATTGTGTCTGCCTCTTATTTCCAGGTGCTAAAGGTGGATGGCGCCTACGTTGCTGTCAAGTTTCCGGGAACGTCTGGTAGCACCCCCTGTCAGAGCAGCGCTGGTCCGGATGCTGACCCTTCTTCACTCCTGCAGGACTGCAGGCTGCTTCGCATCGATGAGCTGCAGGTATTTGTGCGGGAGTCAGTGGACTTGGGCATGGACCCCGAGCGAGCCACGGTGAAGGCAATGTTCCTTTTGTTGTTGTGGTGTAGGTTGTCAAAGCTGGCGGCACTCCGAAAGTCCCCGACTGTTTTCAGAGGACTCCTAAAAAGCTTTGCGTACCCGAGAAGACTGAAATACTGGCAGTGAACGTGGATTCCAAAGGTGAGGGGTTCATAACTCTTGCCAGGCGACATCTTCTCCCACACGAGAGACTGGGATAAAGTTGTTTGGTGACTGGACACCTTTCCCCACGATGTACATAACAGAACGGATGTGGCTGAGTTAGTCACAACTGTTGTGAAGTGCCTTAATAACCTGGGTAAGATTTTCCTACTTTTCGTTTGTGTGCCTGTGACAGGTGTACATGCTGTTTTGAAGACGGGAAACTGGGTACGGTACTGTATCTTTGATCTTGCTACGGGAAAAGCTGAACAAGAAAATAACTTTCCGACAAGCAGCATTGCTTTTCTCGGTCAGAATGAGAAGAGTGTAGCTATTTTCACTGCTGGGCAGGTAAGAGGCTCGTTTTTAATTTTTAAGGTACAAGACTGGCACTTTTGTGCCACTTAGGGTTTGCCTATTAGAGAATTAATGAAGACTTTATAATATTCCGCTCATTCTATTAAAAGAGTTTTAAATCTGATTGTTACTTCTAACATTTAGTGTATTTTTTAAAAATACACGTATTATAAAATCAGTCTTCATTTACTCTCTTCCTTCCTTTTTCTCTCCTTTTTTAGACAGTAAGAGTCCAGCTCAGGCAGGGCTCGTTGGTCACCTGCCATATCTCCTCCTCCTAAGTAGAAGAATTTGGATAGGCGCGGTCACACTAGGCTCACATAATCAATTTTTATTTGGCTCAAGTGTTTTCACTTTTCATCTATGTAGGAATCTCCTATTATTCTTCGAGATGGAAATGGTACTATCTACCCAATGGCCAAAGACTGCATGGGAGGAATCAGGGACCCTGACTGGCTTGACCTTCCGCCAATTAGTAGTCTCGGGATGGGAGTGCATTCTTTAGTAAATCTTCCTGCCAACTCAACAATCAAAAAGAAAGCTGCCGTCATCATCATGGCTGTAGAGGTAACTCAACTTCTGACGTTACTTGGCATTTAATTCAGAAGAGCATGCTGACATCAAATATAGGAGATAAGAACAGTTAGCTATTATGGTATAATTTTGTGTTTTAAAAAAAGGCATATATGCTGTTGGGATAGTGGTTGGTAGAAAGCAGACTGTATAGCAAGCGTTTGAGGAAGTGACGTCTGTCCTGAGGGTGAATGAGGAGATTGCTATCTGTGGAACCAGGTGCCATCTTTGAGATTTATTAATGTTAGAAAAATGTCTTTATTTAGCCAACAGGTGAGGGTTTTATTGGTTAGGGTAGCAGGTGCAAGGCTGGAGCGAGCACAAGGTGACTTAAGTTCTTGCCTAAGGCACGTACATTTGAACCGAATACTAGTAGAAGAATTTTGAGTGGTGAATGGTGTGATTTTGAAGAAGATTAGTAATAAAGATTGGATATGGGGGGGGGGGGTGGCGGCGGCAGAACACAGATGTTTAGAGAGTCAGATAAAGGTTGGTATATAATCCAAGGTAGAAACAATGGAAACGTGAGTTCTTGAAAATGGGAAAGCGGGGACAGATTTGATGTACTTGAAAGAGTAGAGAGTATACAGCTTAGTACCTGGTAGTGGTAAAGGGAGCACTCTATGCCCGATGTGTGCTGTGAGGATGCTGGGGAGGTGAGGAGAAGCCGGTGGGTAAAGGCAGGCAGAGGCGGGCGAGCTCTTTGTACAGTTTGGGTTGAGGTAGATTGCAGTTATGCTTCAAGCGCTAAAAGGCAGTCGTGCAGTGGAGAGGTGGGCTAGGAGGTGTCGGGCAGGTGATGACTTGGGCCAGAAAGCAGAATTATGAATAAAAGGTGGTTAAGACTTTGGATGTACTTAGATTCGCTTTTACAAGTAGAATCTGGCTAAATGCAAGAGATCAAATTCAGGAATAAAGAACAAAAAGTCTTGTTTTATTTATTAAATCAAAATTATCTACCTATTGCCTGTTTGTTTGTGCATGTGTGTAAGTGTGTGTGTGTGCCACAGTGCTCACATGGAGGTCAGCACTCACACCTTTGTGGAGTTGGTTCTCACTTGGTTTCTGCCAGTGGGGCTAGAGTTGTCAAGATTCCACAGCAAGCCACTTGACTGCTGAGCTGTCTTGACAGCCCAGAGGTTTACAAGAATGAAACTGCTGTTGGTGGAGATCTGAAGACGTTTAGGTGTGGGCTGGCATTGGTGCTTTGCCTCAAGCATGTGTCCTAGAGGGTGTTTATCAAATATTTGTGAGTGCGATGGAAAATAAAAACATAATAAAGACTAAAACAGACAGACATGTTCAGTGATTTGAAAGTGACATGGCTAGAACTGCAGACTTTGTTTTGTAATTCTGCGTGCCCTGTGCTGTAGGGGTGGATGCTGCAGCATGGCCAAGCTTGCTCCTGATAGTGTGAGTGCTCATTAGGTGCAGCAGTTCAATGGTGAGAGCTTCCAACCAAGTGACCAGTGCGCTGTTTATCAGAGCAGTAACATCAAAATGAAAAACCCTGTGCTGTTCAAATACTGTGCTTTGGGCCTTTGAGCGTTAGAACATCCGTTTACCCAGAGTGTAGTGAACTCCACTTGTGCCAAGTCTTTTAACATTTCCTTCCCCTGTGCCCAGTGACCCCTCTGTAGCACTTTCTTCCTCCTGTAATCGGGGGGAGACTATTTACAGGCAGTTTCCTGCAAGTTGTGAAGTGCTCTTTTCTTTGTCCCTTTGTGTGCCCATCCACACTTGCTTTTTTCTAATAAAAGGCACAGTAAGTTTGCTTTTTAAAATAAAACAAGTGCTTTGTATTCTAGCTATTAAATGTTCTGTGTCTTTAGTTTTCACTTTTGTACCTTTGTTTGTTTGTTTAGAAGATTTGTTTTGATGTATGTATGAGTGTCAGCAAATTCGCATTTGCGCAGCATGTGCATTCCTGGTGCCTGAGGAGGCCAGATCCCCGGGAACTGGAGTTTCAGAGGGCCGTGGGTGCTGGGGTGGACCTTGTTTCTCTTGCAAGGGCATCATGTGCCTTCAGCACAACTGCTGTTGTGCTGTGTGTGACAGCAAATGAATGATGCTTTCCGTGTGACCTTCTGTGGCCATGTCTTTGGTAGCTGTCATTGATCATATGAAATACAACTCCTTACAAACCTTTATGATTGTATATATACATGGTTGTGGTGGGGTGAGGGGGGCACATGGGCAAGTCCGAGGACAGCTTGCGAGCACAATTCTCTGCCCATGTGGATCTCGGAGACTGAGCTGAGGTGGTCAGGCTTGGTGGCAGTGCTGTTTACCCACTTTGCCTTCTTGTCTTACACAGGTCAACCCTTTGTTGACTTGGCTGACATTGTTGCTAGTACCGTAATTAAGCTAGAGTGAGTACCAGGGCCTCACCAGGCATGGCGGTTTATCATGGCGAGCCCAGTTAGTCGTTCAGTGCATTGACTACAGAGGTGAGGTAGTTTTGATTTTCATTTCTGTCCTCACTTGTACACTCTCCTTACAGAGTATAGATGAATTCAGCTCCTTTTCTCAGGCCGCTTGAAATCACTTTCTACTTATTTGGAGATCTGATTTTGGTACGGTGGCCATGAGGTGTCTGTGGTGTCGTTTTTGGCATGTTCGCTGTTCTGCTTCACTGCGGTGTCTTTGCCCTCTTCTGCCCGTGCACAGAAGCAGACGCTGATGCAGCACGCCCTTCGCTGTGACTATGAGGCCTGCCGCCAGTACCTCGTGAGTCTGGAGCAAGCAGTTGTCCTAGAGCAGAACCTACAGGCGCTGCAGACCTTCATCAGCCACAGATGCGATGGAAACCGCAACATCTTGCACGCTTGTGTATCAGTTTGCTTTCCGACTAGCAACAAGGAAACTAAAGAAGAAGAGGGTAAGACTGAGAACTCTCACAAGACCTCGAGGACAAACACCGGGCACATGCTTACAGAGGGCCCGTGTGTTTTTTACTGTGTGTCGTATGATCTTGGGAGATCTGACTTTGTCAGGTGTTTAAAATATTTTTAAGGGTTGCAATGGAAACAGACAATAAGTTTGACCTGTGTGCTTTTATTGTCCTGAATTCTTTGAATAATATACAAGCTGAGAATGTTGATACTAACAAGTGAGGTAAGGTTTCACTGTATAAGCCTTGTTGTCCTGGGACTCATTTCGTAGACCAGCCTGTCCTTAGCCACAGAGTTCCACCTGCCTCTGCCTCCTGAATGCTGGGATTAAGGCACATGCTGCCGCCACCCCTGCCACCCCAGCTGAACAGCCTGTCTCCAGCCACTGCCACCCCAACCCTACAGTGACCTGACACCGGAAACAACTTCTGTTCTGTTGTTTGGAATGTAGAAGGGTTGTTAAATGTTTCTCCAAAGTAAATGAGGATTTGTTTGTTTTGCTTTTGCTATGGAGTTTTTAATTGGCTAAATGAAGGAAGAATCTAAAGTAATTAATTGTTTTGAATTCTCTGATTCTATTGTGGAAATTGCATTTTGAAATGTGGTTTGTGGTTTTCCTTTTTACATCAACAGAATCCCTGGTGTTTATTTATAAGTAGCATATAAACTAGGACTGATATATTAATGGATGTGTCTTTTTATCTTTTTACTTAATAGTAAAAGGCAAATTTAAGAATATTTAAGTTTATATGTTGTTGAAATAAGACAGTGAAGAAATTGAATAAAGGTCCTAGTTCAATCTTTTTCACGTACTAGATACTTTTAGGAGAATGGTTACCTACTATGTTAGTTGAAGCACTAACATGCATGAGTTAGTTTTTACTGGCCAGTCTCCATTTACTGTCAGTTGTTTTCAAAGTTTAAATCCTATTTTTTCCTTATGTTTCAGAAGCTGAGCGCTCAGAAAGAAATACATTTGCAGAAAGGCTTTCTGCTGTGGAGGCCATTGCAAATGCAATATCAGTTGTTTCAAGTAATGGCCCAGGTAATCGGGCCGGATCGTCAAGTAGTCGAAGGTAATACGATTTTTCCAAGGAAAGTTTAATTGGAGGAAAAGTCCAAGTACAGAAAGCAGTGTGTCTCTTACTGTCGTGTGCATGGATTGCTGGGTCCTTTTTGTTGTTTTTGGCTTTTTCCACTAACACTGGGACTGTCTGATAAGTAACTCAAGTGTGAACACTAGGATCTCTGACTTTAGGGCACCGCTCAGGTGTCCTCTTCTGAGCATCTCTGAGCTCGCCGTCGTCTTGGGTCTGTCCTCAGGGTCTGACCGGCCTGGGAAGAGATGAAGGCGGCTCTGTACTGTGAATGCTTGATTTTAAATTTCAGGTTTTCTCAGTTGTTGGATGGATGGATAGTCCTTTATAGTCTATTAAAAATTGCTAGGTGTTTGGTTAGATGATAAACATAAAGAGTTTGGTAGTTTTCTATAGGGGGGAAAAGCAAATTTATTTTAGATAGGAATAAATGCCTTGGCTGCTGACAGGTGTTTGTGAAGCACTGCTCACTGCGTGGTGTGGTGACGGTGGGAAAGCCTCCTGCAGACGAAGACGCTCATTGGCCTGTTTTCTGCTCCACACTCATCTTTCCTTTTCAAAATGCTTTTTCTCAGATTGGCATTAGGAAGGCTGCCAGGTTGATAGTTCCTGAGCTCAAAAAGATCCAAAAGTGAGACTTAACAAAAACCCTGTGGGCGACCAAATTATAGTTTTAAGTAGTACAAAAATATTATGTATACTACACAGAATGGAAATTATTACCAGCTTATTTATCTAGAACTACATTAAGGAAACTATTAACTCTAAAATGGAAAACAACTTAAATTCTTCATGAAGAAATTTAGTCTCTGAATTATTTCAGGTATTTCATTTCCTCAGGGAAATTACAGGTGCCAATCACTTTGGACTCTGATATGGTTGGTCCAATGCCAATGCTGCCATCTTTTTTCATATAAGGATTATTTGAAGGCAAAGACTAAAAGGAGCTTCAAGAGTGGGCGATGAGTTGCTCACAGAAATAAATTTGCAGAGTAAGCTCCTTTGAGGAATTTGCCGAAGATTCCACTGCAGTGCTCTTAACCAGTGCAAACTCAGGGCTGCCGTGAACAGCTGACAGCACAGGAGGCTTAATATCCACGCCGGGCAGTAGGAAGTCCACAGACTGCTTCACGGAAGTGAGATCCTCCACTAGCCTACAATGGATTGTCTAGGCGATGCCCCTTGATGAGTATGCAGGCTGGGATTCCTGAGCTGTGAGCTCAGAACTGATGCAGTCTCACTGTTGAATGGAGTGCTGTAATGGCTTCAGATGATGCTATGACTCAGAAGTGCTGTTATGTGACTCATAGTTCCTGAGTACAAGGGCAGATGTAGTGGAAAGCTTGGTTGGTGCATCTGATTGCAGGTGTATATACTCTAGCAATTGTTAATCTGGAAGACACATGACCTTCACTTTTTTGTCACAGTGTTATATTTGAACATGACTGGATTCTAAGGCTTCTGTAGCATGGATATAACGTGCTTACAAAGAGGAAATTACACCATCCTTGAATCCTTCCATATTGTCAGAAAACACGATGACTCCAGGCAAGCCTACATGAAGAAATGTCAAAACTCTGAATCTTAGCAGCCAAGGTGGTGTCGCCTCAGTGTTGTCCTCAGCCACTGAGGATCCAGGTGAATCTCCATGAATTGTGTACAGCATCTTGAAGAATAATTTTCTTTTTGTTTTTGTTTTTTTATTTTTTAAGAATCTGTATGAGGAGCTGGGCAATATACTTAAAAAATGTTCCCAAGACTAATGAAGAAAAAGGTTAAGGACAATTTTAAAAAATGACAAGGAATGGCCCCCTCACTTAATTTTGAATTGACTACATCCACAACAACAAAGCTGGGAATTGCAAGTTCAAGATGAGACTATGGTCTCAATCACCTTCATTTATTCTTAATGTACTCTAAGCTAAAAGTTGGAGATTACCTACCCCACTTGTGTTTTCTTTGGCCTATGCAGTGTTAACTTTTTAAGAATTGGAATGCCTTTAGACGAGCATGTGTCCTCCAATTTGCCACTAGTTCTGCTGTGTGTGGCGGCCTTCCCTTTACACTCTTTTATTTTGTATTTCTTACCCAGTAGGCATTTCACTGTGGGCCTGGAATGAGCACATTCCTTAATAAGCCCCAACACATTTATTTTCGGGTTATTTGCAGTGCCTTCCATTTCCTACATTTTCCTCATCTGTGCTTTGAGTACAATGTGTGGCATACCCAGCGTCTGTCATCACAGTGTCGTCACTGGTGTATTCTGTCACTGGGAAGAAACCTGCTTTTTTTCTCTGAGTGGCTTTGAACAGGGAAGTGGCTTTGACTGAAATAATCAGGCACTCTGCTCCCTTCTGTCTTACAAAAAATGTAATCTTAAATCTCTAAATTGGGAGGAGAGAATGTTCAATGGATGCTTATTGGAGTAACTATTGTAATAGGTAATACATTACTTGAGACATTAAAATTTACTTTGTAGGTTCTTTCTGTGTTCATTCCAAAAGTACCCCACAAAAACATTCCTAAAAAGGCACCTCTGGAGATGGCATCCTAAAAGACATGGTCATGCCCTTAACTTTTTTCTTATAAAAGCAAAAACATGTTGATGTGGAAACCACATTTACTCTGAGATTAAATAGTTATTACAGCTGGATACTCAAACATTAACAAAACCATTTAGGCTTATTTATTTATGTTACGCTTATCTCGCAAAGTATTAGGTCTTTCACACTGAAAGTTGTATCTTTGGGATTATGGCTCTATGGAAAAGTGAAGTTCCCATGTGTTATCTTGGCCTCATAACTGAGTTTTCACTCTTTATTTAGACGCTTTCAAACAACAACATCAACAACAAACCTGTGGCTTAGTGAGAGGATTTGTGCTCTCTGAATTGCTGTTAACCCCTAACGTGATTGTGTGACTGTCGCAGGCTTTTCACTGAGGTGCAGTGCAGGCTTTGTGTAGGAAGGCACCTGTCCCCACCGTGAGGTCTTCGTGAGTAGTTCCCTTCTTGGTGACGGGGACCACCTGTACAGTGCTCTGTTTCTGTAGCAGTAGGGAATCAAGCCCTAGGCAGTCATGCTTTTAGTTTCACTAATTTCTTGAAGATGTGAGTTATACTGTTTGTCGAGGCTTTTTGTTCTGTTTTGTTTTGTTTGTTTGTTTTTTTTGTTGTTGGGGGGGTATTAAAACATCTAAATTGTTCTTTGTCTTAAACTTGCTCATGTGGAAATTAGTTTAATTGCTTTTAAGTTCACAGAAAAGGGATTTAGTTAGGACAACTTCATTTTATACTAATCAATAGTTTTAGTGATATTTGTTACTAAACCTAATTTTTAGGAAATGGGACTGAAAAACGTTCGAGTGTGTAGCTGTCCATTTATTCTAAGTGTATGGAAGAGTATTTCTAATCTTGCTTCGCTGAGACGTCTGTCCCCTGGCTGAGGTCTGTAGGGAGCTTCTGAAATGCTTCAGGGCTTCCTTGTATCCTAGCCCCCAGCTTCGCTTCTGTCCTCTCCTGCTTCATTCTGGGACTTAGAGAAGACCTGGCGTTTGTGTTCCATTTCCTGGGCCTGGAGTGCTTGCCTATAGAATGATCTTTGAGCTTCTCAGATGAGCACTTCTGTACACCTCCTGCTGTGCTGGACACGGTAATGAGTTGTGATTTTGTCCATGTCCTTCTAGTTTGAGATTGCGGGAAATGATGAGACGTTCACTGAGAGCAGCTGGTTTGGGTAGACATGAGGCAGGAGCTTCATCCAGTGACCACCAGGACCCAGTCTCACCCCCCATAGCTCCCCCTAGTTGGGTTCCTGACCCTCCTTCAATGGATCCTGGTAAGATCTCTTGTTTTATTTAGTGTTTACTAAAAAGGCAATGTTGTGAAAGGAGAAACGAACATTCTAGTGAAAAATTTTAAAGACTGTGTATGTAGTATGGTGAACGTTATGACTTGATTAGTTGAAAAATTGGCTTAAGGGGTTTGGTTTTTAGAATTTTCTCTGACATAACTTATTTCTGTACTGGTAAGAGGCTGCATGGCCCCGATTGCTAATACATCAAGCTGAATGAAAGATCAACCCAGTGGATCCCTCTTATAGTCTAGAAAAGAACTTTCCCCTTACCCTTTTGTTGGATTTGACCTTTGGTTTGCGGAGAAAAGCCTTAAGGCCTGTGAAGAGAGATTAGGGGTATGTTGCCCATAGTGATGTGCATCCTGGTGTTCTGTTTACTGAAAGATGGTGACATTGATTTTATCCTGGCCCCCGCTGTGGGATCTCTTACCACAGCAGCGACTGGCAGTGCTCAAGGACCCAGCACCTCCACTGTTCCAGGTAAGACTTTATTGTTTGTCTACTCGGGCTTTTTGAATTAAGAGGGACACACTGGATATAGGACCTTGAATAAAGTTTAATACTTTTGTCCCAAAGAGATTTTTTTCTTTGCTTAAAAAAGTATTTCGGTGTATTTGATATGCATTACAGCATAGTGTTTACATACATAAATTAAGAAATCAGTTGACATTTATAATATGTGATACTAGCTATGCTTAGGTTCTTTGTACTGAGTTAATTTACTTTTGTGGATGTTGTTCTGGTGACTTACTCAGTCTGTACCTGGTAGATCTGCTTGGTACTGAATAAATCTGCTTAATTACAGGTCCTTCCACAGAGCCTTCTGTCGTGGAATCCAAGGATCGGAAGGCGAACGCTCACTTCATCTTAAAACTGTTATGCGACAGCGCGGTTCTGCAGCCTTATCTGCGAGAGCTCCTATCTGCGAAGTAAGAGGCTGACAGACTTCATAGGAAGGGTTAGCTTGGTGACTTAGTCGTTATGTTGATCTTGTGATGCATTAAGAACGTTAGAATCTATCAGTATATACTTTCTGCTAATAAAATCCTGTCTATGTAAATTTAAAACATCAGAATCCAGCATTATTTTCTTCTACTAAATTTTCTTTAGTGAAAGGCCTTTTCAACATCAGAGAATATACCCTGACTGAGTAGAGACCAGCTTCTGTGTTAGCTGGATCTGAGTGCATGTTTCTATGTGGAAACAAAGCACAGAGTGATGTTGACATGCTAGTGCATCATCCCAGCACTCGGGGCGCTGAGGCAGGAGGATCATGATCAGAGTAGTCAGTCCTTCTGTGATGCAAACAAAAGATCAGTTGTATGTTTATCACGAATGCGTCTTTTCTAGTGCAATAGGAAGATAACATCGATGGTTTTGTTGTTGTTTATTTGGTTTTGTTTTTGGTTTTGTGTTTGCTTTTTTGAGATAGTGTCTCACTCTGTAGCCTTGGCTAGCTTGGAATTCTGTAGACCAGACTGACTACTCAGAGAGATAATTCTGCCTCTGCCCTCTGCCCTCTGCCCTCTGCCCTCTGCCCTCTGCCTTGCTCTGATTAAGGTGTGAGCCATCACACCTGGCCTAGAAGATAAGATCTTCATGGATAACCTTTCTCATTTTAGGGATGCAAGAGGGATGACGCCATTTATGTCAGCTGTAAGTGGCCGAGCTTATCCTGCTGCAATTACCATCTTAGAAACAGCCCAGAAAATTGCAAAAGGTAATGAATATAGTTCGAGGCCTAAGTGAACTACTCACTTTAGAGTTTGAATAGATTTCTTCTCATATACTGTTGCAATTATTCAAACCATATTTGTGTGTGTAAGTGATAGCATTGAAACTATCAGAATACTTTCATATATTTAAAATTTTGTTAATACCTTTTTCAAATTCTTCCTCTAATTTTATCAAAAAGCAATTGATAGGAAGTTTTGACTTTAAAAAATGACTACAGTTATAATTGATAGTATAAAATCTCCTGAAAAGTAGTAGTGTTGCCGGTGCCTTATGGATATGATAAAACTATTTAGTGATAATAGATTGCCATATTACAACTACATCTGACTTAAGAGTTTTTGGGTAAAACAAGTATTGAGGGCTATCAGTTTCTGCCATGCAGTTCTTAAAAGAGATAATTCTCTTTTTTTCAAGCACTGCTGTTAATAAATTGTGATACAGTCATATTTAGTAAGTAAAACACAGACTTGAGTCTTAGTTTTTATGAGACACTGTCTTACTATATAGTATAGGCTAACCTCTAGTTAGTCATCTGCTACGTCTGCCTCCAGTGTGCTGAGGTTAATAGGTGTGTACTGACGGTCTGGCTAAGACTTGAGTCTTGACTACTGGAAACAGGACAAAGAATTTAATGATGGGAGTGTGCATTGTCACCATATGTAGTTACAGGGTAGTTCTGGTTTGCTTTTTTTGTTCCAGAATTGGTTGGATTTTCTTATACATTGACTTTAAAATTTAAAAAGCAAATTATTATTTTCAAATGTATGGGTATTTTGTGTTCATGTATATCTGTGCACCGTATGTGAGCCTGATGAGGTGTGAAGGCTGGGAGTGGGCGTTAGAGCTCTGGGCACTGGAGTTACGACAGTTTGAGCTGCCTTGTGGATGTTGGCTACCCTGGATGAGCAGCCGCTGCTCTCAACAGTTGAGCCATCTCTAGCCAGACTGTGGAAAATTTGACTAACAAAGAATTTTTAATTATTATGTAGTGGTTTCTAATGTTACTGAGTGTATACTAAGGATTTTCAGTTATGGTTGTGATTCCTTTCCTGGTAGATAAGCGTCTGTGTTTTTAATATTTCAGCTGAAGTATCCGCAAGTGAAAAAGAGGAAGATGTGTTTATGGGAATGGTTTGCCCATCAGGCACCAATCCTGATGACAGTCCTTTATATGTCTTGTGTTGCAATGACACCTGCAGCTTTACATGGACTGGAGCAGAGCACATTAACCAGGTCAGTGGCCCCCAGCCCCTGAAGGTGGCCTTTCTTCAGCGTTCCTTTGCCCGCCTTTGACTAGAGTTAACTGTGTCTGTTGTTTGCTTTTACTTTAGCTTTTTTGTTTTGTTTTATTTTTATAAAGATTTATTATTATGTATTCAGTGTTCTGCCTGCATGTACACCTGCATGCCAGAAGAGGGTATCGGATCCCATTAGAGATGGTTGTGAGCCACAATGTGGTTGCTGGGAATTGAACTCAGGACCTCTGGAAGAGCAGACAGTGCTCTTAACTACGGAGCCATCTCTCCAGCACCCTAACTTTAACTTTTAAAATTACCCAAAGAATTAATTTTGATTGAGTCTTACACATAAATAACAAAAAAGGGTCATTTGTTACTCAGATATGGCAGATAGTGAGAACTGGGTCTTCACATGTTGTAGAATGTGATCCATGGCTCTTGGTACGGGCTTTATAATTACTGTCTACTTTGAGATATGAGTGATTTTTGATGTACTACTTGATTTTCATCCGTTTCCGTTGTCAACTGCATCTTTAGCTTGTTTCCCAAGCACTTTAACATTGCTGTGCTGTTAACTCTGACTAAGTTATGATGAGATACATGTGTGCTTGCTCTCTTAAAAAGTGCCTATTGTCATTGCAGGACATTTTTGAATGTAGAACTTGTGGTTTACTGGAATCACTTTGTTGTTGTACGGAATGTGCGAGGGTGTGTCACAAAGGACATGATTGCAAGTAAGTCCAATTGCATTTTTCTTAATCTCATGAATTATTTAGAGATATATTATAGTGAAAAATATGTATATTAAGCCAGGCATGGTGGAATGTGCCTGTAATCCCAGCACTCAGGAGGCAGAGGCAAGCAAGATCTCTGAGTTCGAGACCAGCCTAGTCCACAAAATGAGTCCAGGACAGCCAAGGCTACACAGAGAAACCCTGTCTTGAAAAAAATAACCAACCAAAAGTATATAATACTTGAATTGTTGGTATAAGTCAGAAAGTGTGAGGTGTTCTTACATTTCAGTTTATATATACAGAAGCGTGGCTTTTGGTTTAAAGTGTGTTGTCAAATACTTGTTTTTCTGTTACTTACAGTGCAGTTCTCTTTTACTAAAGGCAGGGCAGTAGGCTAAGGAGTGGGTAGCTAGAATGGGATTATTCTTACCAATTAGTTAATCAGATTAATGCTTGTAAGCATGTTTACAGAATTGTCTTGTCAGTATTTTGTATTGAGAGACTTGACTACCAACACCCCCTCCCTTTGTGGGCATCACTGAATGTCTTATGGTGAATAATTGGACTATGCCTTCTTTGTGTTTTAGATGCAGTCATCTCTTATCTTATAGTAGAGGCATTCTAGCTGGTTTTGTTATTTTCACAGACCTAAGCAGCAAATCTCTGTGGCCTAACATTTGCAGCATTTCAGTGTTACCAACAGAAACACTGCTACCAGTGGCAAAGATGTGTAGGTGTGTGGGTGATGGACATAGGTCATGAGAGGCCTGCGTTTGGGGGGTGAGACGGAGCAGCAGGTGCTCGCTGCAGAGCCTGCTGACGCCAAGTGCGGTTCCTGGGATTACATACTGAGAAGAGACAGTACACAGTTGCAAATTGTCCTCTGACTTTTACACATACTCTGTGGCCCAAGTACACCTGTCCTTCAATCTCCCTGCCCCATAAACAAACAAATAAAAGTGTAAAATGATCATTTCCATTTGCCCATTGATGCTTAGTCACACTTTGTTTGCTAAATGTACTCACTGTGCTGGCTGCCAGGGCGGGGGCGGAACAGGTATTTCATTTTCCGACAGCATTTGCAGACCTGTCAGATAAAAGACACATGCGAGAGGCATGTGCTTGTCACGGCTGGAACTGACTGGATGCACATGTGAGGGCCACGCTGGGGAGCTGGGGTCAGGAAGACAATGGAAATGGCTGCCCCAGGACATCTGTCACATAGTGCTGCTGTTCATAGGAAGTTTTGTTTGCTTTCTGAACACCATTAAGTAATTTCCTCGTAGATAGCAGTTACACTTTTATTTTAACATGAGCAAGAGCTCTCTTGAGTTCCATCAAGTTATAGCTCCTCATTTCAGTGTCAATCTGCACTTTAAAGTTTTCCATATATTATGAACTCTTCTGTGAATTTCTTACAGACTCAAGCGGACTTCACCAACAGCCTATTGCGATTGTTGGGAGAAATGCAAATGTAAAACCCTGATTGCTGGACAGAAGTCAGCTCGTCTTGATCTCCTTTACCGCCTGCTCACTGCCACAAACCTGGTCACCCTGCCAAACAGTAGGCAAGTAGGAGTCTGAGGGGACAACATAGGTAGATGGGGACCCCACCCCATGTGCTGTCACGCTCAGCCTCACAACATGCCCTGTTTTCCAGGGGAGAGCACCTCCTGCTGTTCTTAGTACAGACCGTGGCCAGGCAGACCGTGGAGCACTGTCAGTACAGGCCGCCGAGAATCAGGGAGGACCGCAATAGGAAAACAGCCAGTCCTGAAGGTGAGTGGGCCAAGCAGTTCTGAATCACTGTAAGGCAGTCGGTTTTGTTTTGGTCTGACCCAGTCCTTCTTTTCAGATTCGGATATGCCTGACCATGACTTAGAGCCCCCAAGGTTTGCCCAGCTTGCACTAGAGCGAGTCCTGCAGGACTGGAATGCGTTGAGATCTATGATTATGTTTGGGTCACAGGAGAATAAAGACCCGTATGTATCTGTTAGAACATTTGTACTTTCTCTGGTCCTGTGTTAATGTTGCTTTTTACAGTGTATTCTGTCTCTCCTCGCCTCTTCCCAGTCTGAGTGCCAGCAGTAGGATAGGCCATCTTCTGCCAGAAGAGCAGGTATACCTTAATCAGCAAAGCGGCACGATTCGGCTCGACTGTTTCACTCATTGCCTTATCGTCAAGTGCACAGCAGATATTTTGGTGAGTTCTTTGAATATGTGAATTTATTCTTAGCATCCCATGATTTTAAAAGTCAGACTTACAGGGCTGATAACCTCTGATTACATTGAAGGGAATGAAATTAGGGCTAGTTAACTTGGATGTCTTTCTATGGAAGTTTTTTATTTTAGATAAAAACTCTCTTTCTATTTTGCAAACTAAACTTTAGATAATAGGACCCATGGTGAAGTTACCTAGGCACTGACATGACATTGTGTTTAGTCCTCTCTGCATGCTAGTTTGTTATTGTCAGGTGTCCTTCAAACCTCTTCCCTATAAACCTGTATTAAATGATTTAAAATAGCATAAAATTATGATAAAGTAATGCAAAATCAAGAAAATAAAAATTTTTGTGAGTCTAACCATAGTATATCTTAAATTACAGCCTAGCTGTTTACTGAAATGAAATGCGACAAGCTTGATACAAAGATTGTTATAAGCAACCTTAAAAAAGACAGAGCATAAAATTGCGTGGTCTTGGTAGTTGGGCTCTGCTTTATAAACTGCATGGGCAAGACTAGAAAGTAGTCAATGAGGCAGTGGGACTACAAATTTTATTACCAGATATTTAACCCTACTTCATGCTTTGTTAAGTGTACTGTAGTGAGTGAAGTCTGTGCTTCTGCTTTTTACAGCTTGATAGTCTGTTCTCAGCGTGCACGATGGGATATGTAGGGCTGTGGAACAGAAGCCAAGACAGCACGCATTTGGGACCCACTGTGCATCAGACACACAGTGGTGGGTGGCTTGCTTAGTCACTGACCTTGCGAAAAGTTTGGCTCAGTCTGTTTGTAGATTTTGTTAGGAGGGCTGGCAAGGCCCTGAGTTCAATGCTAGGGCCCACATGGTAAAAGGAGAGGACTGGCGCACGCACGCGTGCACACACACACTCTCTCTCTCTCTCTTTTTAAAAATTATTATTGGGAATTATTAACATTTATAAAGTATCAGGAAATTGAACTTTAAGCATTGTTTGAAATATCTCAACACTAATAGAATGATTACACTTTTTAAAGCTTTTAGATACTCTGCTAGGCACATTAGTGAAAGAACTCCAAAACAAATACACACCTGGACGCCGAGAAGAAGCAATTGCTGTGACAATGAGGTTTCTACGATCTGTGGCAAGAGTGTTTGTCATTCTTAGTGTGGAAATGGCTTCATCCAAAAAGAAAAAGTAAGGCACTTAAAAATTTTTAGCATACATATTAGTGTGGTAATGTTAATATGTAGATAAGACTCAGAATTCTATTTTCTTTTCTGTTGTAGCAACTTTATTCCACAGCCAATTGGAAAATGCAAACGTGTGTTCCAAGCATTGCTTCCTTACGCAGTAGAAGAATTGTGCAATGTAGCAGAGTCCCTGATTGTCCCTGTCAGAATGGGCATCGCTCGCCCCACAGCGCCATTTACACTGGCCAGTACTAGTATAGACGCCATGCAAGGCAGTGAAGAGTTATTTTCAGTAGAACCATTACCACCACGGCCATCATCGGATCAGTCAAGCAGGTATGTTAAATTTTAGTATGGAAATGTTGGGTTTGCTTCATCATTGTGCTTTGGAGTAGCAGTTGAAAATTTTTTCAAGTCTAATTTTGTTACTTATGTAAGTATAATGGTGTTTTAGTACCTATGTGACTACCATGAATTAAAGCTGAAAATCAACAACAGAAAATTTACAAACTCTTGGAAATGGAACAACTACTACTAAATGATGAATGGGTTAAGAAAGAATGGGTGTGTGGCGCAGGCCTTTAACCTTTAACCTGAGCATGCGGAGCCTTTAACCTTTAACCTGAGCATGTGGAGGCAGAGGCAGGCAGATCTCTGAGTCTGAGGACAGCCTGGTCCACAGAGTTATTAGTTCCAGGATAACCAGGGCTACGCAGGAAAATCCTGTCTCCAAAAAGGAAAGAAAAAGAGACCTTTATTTCTCTCTGAAGGTTTTCTCTCAGCCTCGCCTTTGCTTTTGTCATAATGTGTCAGTTTTACAAGGTACTGTAAGTCTTGTTAGTGAGGTGAGTGCCTGACGGCTTATATGAAGGCACTGCTATCTTAATTGGCTCTCATACAACCTCTTTGATTCTCATTTCTCAGGAAAACTGAGATGAAGAAAGATGCTAAAAACTTAGCATCTCTTAATTTTCATTTTTGTTTGTTTGTTTGTTTTGTTCATTTTAATTTCTTCTAGCTCATTCTCGAATCTCTAAATGAATTTTCTGTAGGACCATTTAACATCACATCTCTAGTTTGAAGCACTAGATGCTTAGAACTGCACCCAGTGATTCTTTATGTGGCCGCTCCAGGCTTGGGTTATTTCTAAGTCAAGTTTTAAGAGAAGTGAAACTCAGGCCACTCACTCTGTTTTAAGATATGGTTTGTAAGTTTGATTTCCCCGTTCTCCTGCCCACCCAATAACAAGTCAGTGGGTAAAAAGCTGGTGCAGACTAGGAATTGTGTCTGTTAATGGGTGACTGTTGGCAGCAGTGCTCTCGGAAAGAATGTCAGGCCTGAGCTATGAAGGGATCCCAGTGAGAAGTGTGCAGTGTGCAGGGGCCGTGACACACTGTTCTCACCACCTTCCGACTCCTTCCAGCTCCAGTCAGTCGCAGTCGGCTTACATCATCCGGAATCCACAGCAGAGGCGCATCAGCCAGTCACAGCCTGTCAGAGGCCGGGACGAGGAACAAGATGATATTGTTTCGGCAGATGTGGAAGAGGTATTGTTTAAGACACAGATGACACTTTGATTTGGTGCGAAGAGCAGTCACTGGAAGTCAGTATAAGTGGTAGTAGTTTAAAGCTGCCGAGTGTTCCCGGTAGCCTGTGAACTTTTGTTACATTGATTCATGGCTGTGTGTATTACAGTGATGTCAGTAATCTCCCATTTATTGAATACCAGGGAATTGGACTCATAAACTTGTTTTCCATCTAAAGATTAAGAGTAAAGATATTCTTACTGTTGAAACATTTTTAGTTTAATACAATGTTTTAACAGGAAATTGTAATTTTTATAATGGTTGACATATGCATATATAGAAAATTTGACTCCCCATTCCCTAGAAGAGTTTTACAATTCTAATTTTAAAGTTCTGTTTATGGACACTAATTACAAACCATGGAACATATTGATAGAAATTTTGATAATAAAGTGTCATTAGTAAATGATTTTAAAACTACATAGTATAAATTTAGAATTCTTATTTTAGTTCACTAATTTTTTATGGATAAAGCTAGGTGAGATAGAAGTTTTGTTGTATGTTGCGATTGTCTACAAGTGTGCTTCTGGGTGTAGGTTGAGGTGGTGGAAGGCGTGGCTGGAGAGGAGGACCATCACGATGAGCAGGAGGAGCACGGGGAGGAGAACGCCGAGGCGGAGGGACACCATGACGAGCACGACGAAGACGGTACGCAGCTCTAGCAGTTAGTTAGGGTGAGGAAGGCAGGCGTGCAGCGAGAAGCTTGCTTTGTTCTGCATTTTCTGCCAAAGCACTCTATTGTATGTTTTCAAGTTTTAGGAAACAACTATGTACATACATAAAATAATTACATCTATTTCCTTCCATCCACCTCCACCCCTGTTTTTAAGGATCTTGTTTGTTTGTTGAGTCAGGGTCTCATGTGTTCTGGGCTGATCCCAGGCTCACTGTGGAGAGGAAGATGAGCTCCTGTGGTAACTATGCCAGGTTGATTGGTGATGGCGATCCAACCAGAACTTCACGCGCGCTAAGCCAGCCTCTCCCGGCTGAAGTACATCCCTAGCCCACGTTCTTGTCTTCGATTCTTTCCTCCTTGGGCTGGTGGCTGGCTCAGTGGGTAAAGGCTTGTTGTCAGGCCTGTGACCCTGTGACCCTGTGACCCTGTGACCCTGTGACCCTGTGACCCGACCTCAGTTCTAGAGATTCACATTGTAGAAGGAGAAAACACACTCCTGGTGGTTGTCCTCTCACCTCTACACGCAGCCTACCTCATTCCCCTGCTAAATAAATACATAAATAAGTGTAATCTTAAAAAGTATTCATTTAGTGTGTGTACATGTCTGTGAGTGCAAGCATGTGTGCGCCGTGGTTTGAGAGTGGAGGTCAGTGACAACTCAGGTTGTCACCTGTGAGATCTTGCACTGCTGCCACTGCCCACTGAGCCATCTCAGTGGTAACATAGCTAGCACTCTAGAAGCTGTGACAAGATCTTGAATTTAAGGCTAATCCGGGCTACATGGCAAGACCTGTCTGACACCCCTCACCTCTGAGTAAATCAGTCCTAATTTAACAGTGGAAAATTTAGTGGCAAGAAGAGGAAAAATGATCTATAATCTCCCTGAGATAGTAATCCTGTGTGCATCCAGTGAGCCACTGTTGCCCCGCAGGCTCTCTAAAGATGATACACACAATCTTCATGGCTTTGTGTTTAATGTCACTGAACTGCAGTATCAGACATGTTACTGGGAGATACAAAAAAACTAGTGTGTTTGAGTTCTCCTTTGAAGTATAATAGATAAAAAAGGGGTAGGTGGACAGTGGGTGCTGCCCCAGCCCTCGGCTCTGCAGGAGATGAACTGCTGTACAAGTCCTCCTGTTACAGTACCTGAGGGAATTCTCCATTGCTGAGCAGCCAGTGCTTCTTTCTGAGGAACAGCAGTTATCCTGGCAGGCTTTTCTCCTGCCGTGGCAGTGTGCCTCATTAGCTCCCACCCTTAAGATGTACTGGCTTGTCAGACCTGTGTTGATTGTTTATTGAGTTTTTTCTTCCCTTGTTATTTAATATTCTTCTAGGAAGTGACATGGAGCTAGATTTGTTAGCAGCAGCTGAAACAGAAAGTGACAGTGAAAGTAACCATAGTAACCAGGACAATGCTAGTGGGCGCAGAAGTGTGGTCACGGCAGCCACTGCTGGCTCAGAAGCAGGTAAGTTGCTAATGGGAAAAGCCTCTCCTGCATATGCTGATTCTGTTTGTTCTCAGCACAACTTGGTGATTGTGTGGTATGCATATGGATAGCTAGAGCCTTGTTGTAATTTCATTTCTTTTTCTGTGATTGTTCTTATATTTTTTTTTTTCAGTAATGGATTAATTTTAAACTTTGTTTAAAAAAAGGTCTTTTCTAATTAAAGTGCTTTTATGGTGACACTGTTGAATATAATATTTTTTTGAATGAGAGATAACGCTCTTAATTATCATTGGGCTTACAGTGGTTTTTGTCTTAAAAATTAAAACTTTAGGAGCGAGCAGTGTTCCTGCATTTTTTTCTGAAGATGATTCTCAATCAAATGACTCAAGTGACTCTGACAGCAGTAGCAGTCAGAGTGATGACATAGAACAGGAGACCTTCATGCTGGATGAGCCGCTGGAGAGAACCACCAACAGCTCCCATGCGAACGGTGCTGCCCAGGCTCCGCGCTCCATGCAGTGGGCTGTCCGCAATACGCAGCATCAGCGAGCAGCCAGCACAGCCCCATCCAGTACATCTACACCAGCAGGCAAGTCTGAAACCCAAGTATTATTCCTAGGAGCACTTCAGTATTTTTAAAAATTAGGCATGTCTATCCAGAAAACAAAGTTGTCTGAAGTTCTTTTCGTTAAGCTTCAAATATGTACATAAATATTATTCTATCAAGATTTCTTCATCTTTGCATTATTGCTTTGAGCTGGTTACTTCTTTATGGAGAGCTCTTTTGTGCATTGTAGGATGTTTAATCATATCGCTGCCACTACCCAGTAGGTGTCAGTAGTATTCCCAAACCCTACTTTCTTCTTCACTTCGCCACTTGTAACAACCATTGTCAGATGCTTCCTCCTGTGGTGCTTGTGCCATAGGGAATTAATCCTGTTGACAATGTATCCATTTTTGTCCACCCTAACATCTTCTCCACAGATTATATCCTAGAGATACACTTTTTTGTTCTTGTACAGATTTTTAATTGACCATTTAGACTTGTATCAGTAGCAGTTAGCAACTATGTCAGCTCATTATAATTGTCCTTTTTCCTTATAGCAAGTTCCGCAGGTTTGATTTATATTGATCCTTCAAATTTACGCCGGAGTGGCACCATCAGCACCAGCGCTGCAGCCGCAGCTGCTGCATTGGAAGCTAGCAATGCCAGCAGCTACTTAACATCCGCGAGCAGTTTAGCCAGGGCTTACAGCATTGTCATCAGACAGATCTCGGACTTGATGGGCCTCATTCCTAAGTATAATCACCTAGTGTACTCTCAGATTCCAGCAGCTGTGAAGTTGACCTACCAAGATGCAGTCAACTTACAGGTATGAAACCATTGAGAAGTCACTTAATTGTTTTGCCTATTAATTAGGAGAATTTCAATATAACGGGGATATTGCAAATGCTTAATGTTGACATACTAGTGCTGTATCAACTTCAGCTTTGTTTGGATAGTTTTGACTATTTTAGTTTGATCTTCATAGAACTATGTAGAAGAAAAGCTTATTCCTACGTGGAACTGGATGGTCAGTATTATGGATTCTACTGAAGCTCAATTACGTTATGGTTCTGCATTAGCATCTGCTGGTGACCCAGGACACCCCAATCATCCCCTCCACGCCTCTCAGAACTCAGCTCGAAGAGAGAGGATGACTGCACGGGAAGAGGCCAGCTTGAGAACCCTTGAAGGCAGACGGTATGAACTTCTCCATGTGCATTTATTTATGTGTTGAATCAGAGCTTTCGATGTTTGCTACATTTGACCTCATCTTAATGGCATAGGAGGGCGTATGCAACTGCCTCCTGATACTTGCCTTTGACTGGCAGTTGAAGCAAAAATAATTGTTAGCCAAGTTGTTTTTTTTTTTTTTTTTTAATCCATTCATGTTGTCGGGTGTGGTGGTACACACCTTTAATCCCAGTACTCTGGGAGGCAGAGGCAGGCAGATCGCTGAGTTCGAGGCCAGCCTGGTCTACAAAGGGAGTTCAAGACAGCCAAGGCTACACAGAGAGACTCTGTCTCAAAAAACCCAAAACAGACAAAATCCATCCTTGTCATTGTAGGAACCTGTTACCAAAAGCCCATGTCCTTGTTCGTGTAGCCCCTTCTACTGTCCATCTGTCCCCTCCGTGTCCCCACCCCCACCCCCAGATAAGGTGTATGTTGTTTCAGCTGGGACTGAGTGTTACGCACTTTGTACTCAGGAAGGTTAACTGTTGTCACTGTGGAGTCGTCACTACTGATCTTTGGTTTCACAACAATCCCCCCCATCCAGCAAATAAAATCTGTTTATATATTTGCTATGTACTCTCTGTTCAGTTATAATGAGCCCTTCTCAGGCCTGGGAACTAGCCCAGCCATGAAGTCCAGAGGACTAGCTGTACCGTGATGGGTTGATAGTCAAGTCTGAGGGTTGGTTCTTTTTGTTACTGGCAGATAGCGAAGCGAGGAGGACAGGTCTGGAGCCGCCGTGCAGGAGAGCAGATGAAAGAGCACGCTGAAGCCCAGAACTGTTAGACAGCGCAGTGTGGGGCAAGACTGACGTTTTATACTTGATTCTAAACAACTAATAGGAAAATCAAAATCTAGGAATATAATGGACATACTTGTTTTTGAACATTTGGGAATTGGAAATAAATTTGGTGGACTGGTTGGTAGAAATATCAGCTTTGAGAGGCAGTTTTTCTATTGTAGGAGTCCTGCTCCACAAAAGGACAAAAGTCTCTGTCGGTCTTCGGCGGTAGTCAGTTGCTCTAAAAGAACACAGTGCTCTGTGGCTGGAGGGGCAGCTCGTGATTCACAGCACTTCTCTTGCAGAGGATCTGGGCTCAGTTCCTGCACACATACAGCAGCCTACAACCATCTTTAACTCCAGTTCCGGGAGACAAGACACCCTTTTCTGGCCTCCTTGGGCAGTGTACCCACATGGCACACATTCTTATAGGCAGGCAAAACATTCATATACAGTCATGTAGTGTGTGTATAATTTCCTTTTTTTAAAAAGAATATGATTAATTGACTCATAACAAATGTGGAATATTTTCATCTCTTCAGGTCCTTCCTCCTACTTTCTATCTATAGATTCTGAACTTGTTATGTAAATAAAATGATGCAATACATGGTCTTTTAGGACTGGCTTCTGCTGTCTAACATGGCAGGTGTTTATTTTTTATTTTTTTGGAATGTTATACCACATTTTAAAAATACTTAACCACTCGCCAAGTGACACTCCAGCCCAATGTTTTCATTTCTTAATTTTACATATTCATAAAGTTTCATACTTGTGGTTTTTATAAACATTTTCATTTCTTTTTGCTCCTATAGACGTGCCACATTGCTTAGCGCCCGCCAGGGAATGATGTCTGCGCGAGGAGATTTTCTCAATTACGCTCTTTCTTTAATGAGGTCTCATAATGATGAGCATTCCGACGTTCTTCCAGTATTGGATGTGTGCTCACTGAAACATGTGGCATATGTTTTCCAAGCCCTTATATACTGGATTAAAGCAATGAATCAACAGACAACATTGGACACTCCTCAGCTGGAACGCAAAAGGTATGTCCATACTTTTCTTGAGTTTTGAAAACTACTTGGTGTGGCCTTTGAGTCAGCAGTCACAGTTTGGATTAAGGAGATGGGTGCTACAGAAGAGAGCCAAAGTATTCCATCAGGAAAGTGGGCTTGACTGACCCAGCCAGTATCTGCCACGGCTTCTCACTTAGAGTGAAAACCCAGGAATCTAATTAAACTGAATGTAGTTGAGATATTTCTGTCTTGATCTATTTTGGATGAGAGTTTGTGTGGATGCTCATACTTTCTGTACTGATTGTTGTTTTGTTTTTGGCTTCTGTTGAGCCTGTTCCGATATTGTAATGCATTAGGCAGATCACTGTACCGTTTCCCATTACCGGAAACTATATAGTAGTGTTAGGCACTATAAATTGATCCCGGGGCGGGATGTCACCTGGCGCTTGCCTAAGCACCTGAGTTCAGTTCCTGGGTTCCTCGTGCTGGAAGGAGAGAGCGAGCTCCTGCAGCTGGTCCTCTGACTTCCATGTGCATGTTGTGACACACTTAAACAAACATGTGCACATGAGGTAGTCACCAAAAAGACATTTCCAAGGTCTCTTTCTAGCAGTCCAACTCACCTGTGCTGTTTTTCATACCACACCAATATTTAATTTAAATGACTGACTTTGTTCTTTTTAAGGACACGGGAACTTTTGGAGCTGGGTATTGACAATGAGGATTCAGAACATGAAAATGATGACGACACCAATCAAAGTTAGTGCACAAAAGTCTAGCAGTCTCCTTTAAGAAATGCTGCTCAGTAGTCCCTCCAGGCTTTTACACTACATTATTTCCTGTCTGGGTGGGGATTTCTCTTTTCTTCTATTCTCATTTTCCTTATCCATCCGTGCATTATATACATTTCATAATTAAGACAGAATTAATGTTCTGAATTTTCCAATAGTTCATACTTTTTCTTTTAGACTTTTCTTTTTTCATTTCTCCTAGTTTATATTTACCATTACTGTAAGTTGTAGGAAAGCCTTTGTTAATATTAATGCAAAATAGATTTAGTAAAGAAAATGTAAAACATGCATAGAGGCTAAGAGAAAAGTTTGAATGCTACAAATATGGAGGAGCTTATAGAGCAATGGTTCTCAACCCCTGGCCGTGACCCCTTGGGGGTTGAGTGGCCCTTTACAAAGGGCACCTAAGACCATCAGAAAACACAGATATTTACATTAAGATTCATAACAGCAAAATTACAGTTATAAAGTAGCAATGAAAATAATTTTATGGCTGGGGTCACCACAACATGAGGAACTTTATTAAAACACTAGGAAGTTTGACAACTACCGTTGTCAGGAAAGATTTAAAATGGGGTTGAATGGTCCAAGTTTCCTGTTTATTATTCTTAGCCAATACTTTAATTAGCATAGGAAAAGACAACTGGGTCTGGTTGGGTTTTTGTTGTTACTGTTGTTTGTGGTGGTGGGTTTGGCTTTTTTCCCTTTTTTGAAAACCCAGCCAGAACTCACTATTTCCACAGCTTATAAGCACTGCCAAGTTTTGTACCTTTAAGGAGAGCAGTTGCCATTGTGCTGACTTATGTTGGCTGGACACATGAGCTGCTCAGACAGCTCCCTGTTCATTCCCGTGTGGGAAGCAGATAGTCAGAGTTGAGCTTCTGGTCATCTCCTTGTGGTGGTATCAGGTCAAGTCCTGAAACATGCTTAGGAAACTAGCTGTATTTCGCTTCTTCATTCTCTAGAGCTAAGGAGAGGAGTGAGAAAACTGTTCATTGTAGAATGGAACCAGTATTCATTACAGCTTTTCCTTGTGTATTTTTATTATTGTATGATAAATAATGCATTCAATTATTTTGGATTATCACTTTAAAAAATACCAGAAGCTAAGTGTGGTATCATAGGCCTTTAATCTCAGTGCTGATGGAAACAGAGGCAGGTCAGCCCAGTCTTCATGGTGAGTTCTAGGACAGCCAGGGCTGTCAACCAGTGAGACCCAAACACCAAAAGCTTGGATTCCTAATGTGTGTGCCTGTGTGCATGCACATGCAGGGGTGAAGCCCAGGTTTCATCCGAGCTGCAGGAGCTCTGCTGCCACTGAGCTTCATCACTAGCCCTTAACTTGCTTTCTAGTATACTAATACTTTATAAGAGATAGCAAGTAATTTAGTTTGAACAGATTAATATTCGGTTACCCTTTCTAATTACTAATATTTTTCAATATCTAGGTGCTACTTTGAATGATAAGGATGATGAGTCTCTTCCTGCAGAAACTGGCCAAAACCACCCATTTTTCCGACGTTCAGACTCTATGACGTTTCTTGGATGTATACCCCCAAATCCATTTGAAGTGCCTTTGGCTGAAGCCATACCCTTGGCTGATCAGCCACATTTGTTGCAGGTGAACTAATGCAGGTCTAATGTTCTTTTATAGCTGATTTTGAAGTGTTCAATCTAACTCTAATATGTCTTGTTAAAATTACAGCCAAATGCTAGAAAGGAAGATCTTTTTGGTCGTCCAAGTCAGGGTCTTTACTCCTCATCTACCAGTAGTGGGAAATGCTTAGTGGACGTTACAATGGACAGAAATTGCCTTGAGGTAAGATAGTCAATATTTACAATATATTTGTTAATTAGTACTTTTCCTAGCATCCAGATTCGAAGAGATGCATTAATGCAGAGCATTTTATTTTCTCCCATAGTAGAAGTGTCAGAAGTCCCTTTCTTTCAGTATAATGGAACTGTCACTTTCATTGGCTTTCAGTATCACCGTGTTCCACACGTCATATAGCTTTGTGTATTTAGTGTGTTTTCGAGAGTGGTAATGTTGCTGCTGAGAACTGGTCTTCCCAGTGAGAAGGGTACTCACATGCAGCCTTGGGTCATTGTACCTTCAAGTGGTTTTTTTTTTTTTTTTTTTTTTTCTTCCCTTGATGTTCTGAGTTACCTGAGCCAAGAATGAAGACAAATGAGTCAGTGTTAATAATGACACCCAAGTCATTCTGTTTCCTGGGTGCTGTCTCGTTCTTTATAACCAAGGAAGCATTTAGGTGAGAAATAAGGCTTGCAGAGATTATACAATTCAAGTGGGAATTTCAGTTATCACTCAGCCAATTACATGATAGATTTTGTTTTCAGAAATATAAGTCTGATTTGAGAAGTAAAATTATAATCTTCTATTTTTCTGGGGAAAAGTAGTAGTATGTTTTAAGGTAGCATAAGAGAACTGATTAGATTTTTATAGTTAAGTGGTAAAGGAGAGTATAGTACTAAAATTACTGAAAATATGTAGAAGACTTAAATACCAGACATAATACTGTAAGAAGTTGCTTTGACATTCTCTGAGGCTGCTCTGGTGAGTGCACTGTATTTGTCTTGTTCTTGAGGTTCAGGTGGACAGGAGCAGGCTGCGCATGGCTGGTGGGAGCTCTAGAAAGGGAGTGGTGGTTAGTTTCCTTGCGGTCTCTCTGGACCTCTATTGAGTTAAGAAAGTAACCTTTCCTCCCTTTATGTGTAACGTTTAAACCTAAAATTGCATAGGTTCTTCCAACTAAAATGTCTTATGCTGCCAATCTAAAAAATGTCATGAACATGCAAAACCGGCAAAAGAAAGAAGGGGAGGAACAGAGTGTGCTGCCTGAAGAAGCTGAGAGTTCAAAGCCAGGACCGTCTGCTCATGATGTCGCCGCCCAGTTGAAAAGCAGTTTACTCGCAGAGATAGGGCTCACTGAAAGCGAAGGGCCTCCCCTTACCTCTTTCAGGTATGGCTGAGTGAAGTAACACGCCTGTGTCTGTTGTTACACTGTTAAGATAATTTTCATTTAGAGATTTCACATTTTGTAAATTTGTATATGTAAGTATTATAATTAATGTTACTTTTCTATGATTTCCTAACTTACTATCAGACAGTTAAATATTAATGAGTTTTCTGGACCTTCACTTTTTAAAAAAATGACCTTTTTTCCTTTATTGAGCGTCGCGACCTCCCCGCCAGCAGGAAAGGCGCCAACACCAGGATCCTTCTCGATCACACTTTATTGGGAGCGCCCTTTGAAGCTGAAGCAAAAGACCCCAGCCCTCGGAGCGCGCTGCTTATATGCAGGCCCTGGCCCTAGCGTGGTGTGTCTCTGGCTGATTGGCGCACCCGCCAATGCCTCATTAGCATTCCCCCGTGCGGGAGGGGGAATTGAGCCTCTGGCCAATGCCTCATTAGCATATCCCCTGCGGGAGGGGAAAGAGAAACATTGTTGTCTTGCCCTTAACTGGGCATGCGCAGGAGCTGAAGTAGGATCAGGATCGGCACCACCTCTGGGTGTGATCCACGCCTAACAATTGAGTGTCCAAGATGATATTTCTTAAACATTTAATGTTGACTTAAAACTATCAATTAAAGAGGTTATCGGCAGTTCAACTGGCATGTAAATACTAGAAAGAATAGAATTTTCAGGACTTGTGACTCATATTTCATTTGGGTTCACAAATGATGTCTTGGACAAAGGTAAGTTTTTGTTCACTAAATAAGAAGTTAATGGCATATACTGTTGCTTAGTGTTTTCCATCATTAAGTGATTTGCTAACTCATATTTATGCCAAATTTTTGACTAGAAGTATAGATAATGTTTTTGCTTACAAGTTAATGAGCTAGTTAATGAAATAAGGTATGTTTAGAAGAAGTTAATTAGTGCCTGAACAAAATACACTGTGTGAGCATTGTCTACCAACCATGAAGGACACAGGGTAGTCTCCATACTGGAGTAGCCTAGACCTAGAGGACACATGACAAGGCGGTTAGAATGTATAGACCAGACTGGAGGAATGAGGTAGGAAGAGGAAGGGAATCATGTCAGAGGAAGGTGGACTGCGAGCCTGGGAGGAGCCGAGGGTAGAGAAGGTGCTTCAAGTCCTCAGCGGGCAGTGGAGGTAGATGGTACTAATGGGTAAAGATCACCAGGACATACTGTTGCTACAAGGCCATAGCAGAGTGTATCCATGCTGGGCTCTAATGAGACACTACTGATGTAGGTAACAGTGGAAATTCTAGAGGGAAGTAAAGTGAAATGGGAGTTGAAGGCAGAGGGTGATGCTGGTGTGTGTGCACACACAGTCACATACTCGTCAGGAGCACGCAGACGTGGAAAGCTCCTTTCTTTCAATAGGATATGGTGTGAAGAACTTAGGGTATCAGGATATTAAGAGACGAAGAAAGGCATCGTTCTTGACCAAAGCCTGGAGTTTGGGGGTTGATGAATTGTTTTTTTCCTCTCTTTCTGTTAATGTCTCACAGGCCTCAGTGTAGTTTCATGGGGATGGTTATTTCTCATGACATGCTGTTGGGACGGTGGCGCCTTTCTTTAGAACTGTTCGGCAGAGTGTTCATGGAAGATGTCGGTGCAGAGCCTGGATCGGTGTGTATTTTGTGCACTTTAATTCTGTTCTCCATGGTAATAACAAGTTTCAGTGGATAATTGTTATCCCCCCCCCCCTTCTTTTTAAAGATCTTAACTGAATTGGGTGGTTTTGAGGTAAAAGAATCAAAGTTCCGTAGAGAAATGGAAAAACTGAGAAACCAGCAATCAAGAGATTTATCACTAGAGGTAAAGGTATTTATTTAGATTTTCTCTATCTGTAGTATAAGACTTCACAACTTTTAAAACATGCAGAATAGTAATAAATATTGCTCATGGATAGATAATGTATTTATAATTAAAAATTTAAAGAAATAAAAACTTAGAGCAGTAATTTTTTTAGATAATTTTTTTTTTTAAAGAAAGTTCTAGGCTGGAAAGTGGTTCTGGTGTTAATGTGCTTACTGTACAAGCACGAGGGCCTGAGTTCAGATCACCAGGACCCAGTCAAGTCGCCATGCCACCACGTGCCGTGATCCTAGCTCCGGAGAGGCGGAGGTAGGCAGGGTTCTTGGTGCTCTTTGGTCAGCTAGTCTGAAATCAGTGAGAAGATGGTTGAGGGAGAAGCTCAGTGTCACCCTCTGGCCTTGGCCCCTGATTGCAGGGTCAAGCATACCTCCACACACATGTGTGCAGACACATTTCATAACGAATCAGGAACTGAAAAACCTCTGCTGTACTGAATTCCACTCAGACTGTTTTTTTTCTTTCTTTTTCTTTTTGTTTTTTGTTTTTTTGTTTTTGTTTGTTTGTTGTTGTTGTTGAGACAAGGTTTCTCTGTGTAGCCTTGGCTATCCTCAAACTCACAGCATTCTGCCTGCCTCTGCCTCCCTGAGTGCTGGGATTACAGGCATGTGCCATCACACCCAGCTCCCAGACTTTTTATTGAAGCTTAATTTGTTGTTGGCTAGTTTTTGTGTCCTTTTTAATATTATCCACAATAGTCTTCCTTGTTACTTTCCAAGATGTGTCATATGCATTTCCTGCCATGGGCCTTAAATTGGCTATTTCTTTAAGATATTGTATTATAAGGTTAAAAATGGGCACTGGTCTGAGGTTCTATTCTACTAGGCCTTTAAGAAATGACTGTGAATTCCTACCAAGACATTGGATTGAATGTGAAGATAGCCTTTGTTGTAGACTGAACGTACAGCGACTCACTGTTGGTGGATGACTTGCTCTTATTCCACACCTTACAACAGTCTTGGAACTGCAACGTTACTACTCCCACCGATAAAAGCGTTTCTTTTTGCTGTTGTTTTGAGACAAGGCTGGTTTAGAACTCACTTTGTAGCCCAGGCTGGTTTGAAACTTCTGGTAATTTTCTTGCCTCAATTTAACAAGTTCTAAGACTATACAGGCATGGTCCACTATATTTGGTTTAAAATGATTGTTGATAATAACTTCAGACATAAGGTTAGTTTGTAGTTTTATTGTCTGTAGATCATATCCAAGTGAGAATGCTTGAGTTCTCATAAGGTCTCTGTCAGAGTTTTACATTTTGATTCATATAAGTGATATATCCATATACCTTTAATTTGATTTTCTTATTTTAAGGAAAGTTAAACATTCCATGTCATTAGGATAGTGTTTTTCTGTTAATTTTTGCCCAATTTTTGCTATAAAGTTTCTTTTTTTCTGAAATTAATGTTTCCCCCAGATGGGCATGGTGACATTTGCCTTAAATTCCCAGCATTGGGATGTCAGAGGTAGGTGGATCTCTGTGAGTTCAAGGTCAGCCTAGTCTACAAAGCCAGTTTAAAGCCCCCCAGGGCTATGCAGTGAGACCTTCTCAAAAAAATAAAAAGGAAAGAAGAAGAAAAAAAAGAAAAATATTTTTAAAGCATTATTTATACGTATGTGTGGTGCAGGTCTGTCAGAGCATGTGTAGGAGTCAGAAGAGAACTTGGAGGTTGTCACTGTCTGCTTCTGTCATGTCGGCTCCAGGGATTGAAATAGGTTGTCAGGCCTTTTGGCAAGTGCCTGTAGCTGCCGAGCCACCTTGCGACCCCTCAAGTTTTAGCAGTTCTGTATCAGTGGTTTAGGTGATAGGCATTCAGTACATGATGATGTTTCTGTGTGACGGAATCCGCAGGTATTTCTCTAACGTGTCACTTCTCACACTTCATTTTCTGTCACTGTGGGAGATATATGTGTTGGGCATCAGCAGTGTAGGAGGTTCATGAGTTTGAGGCCCACATGGCCTGGATTACTTACCAAGATGTTGTTTCAAAAGAGTAAGAAAAACTTCTTATCTCTGATCCATTAGGAATTTATTCTCGTTACCAAATGAATAGGATTCTTGTTTTCTGGTGAATCTTTGAAAGGTGGATTTAAATTGCATTAAATTCCATTAGCATGATTTAATGCAGGACATTCTTCTTTGTAAGCTTCTGAGACCTCATGTTTCTTTGTAGTATTTAAACTAGCAAGGAAAAGCTGAGATTCCCTTTGGCTTTACGTACAAGAGCCTGTGGTTTCTAGCACTGACCTAGCACTTGGTGTGCTTTCACAGGTTGACAGGGATCGGGATCTTCTCATCCAGCAGACCATGAGACAGCTCAACAATCATTTTGGCCGAAGATGTGCTACCACCCCAATGGCTGTCCACAGAGTTAAAGTCACCTTTAAGGATGAACCAGGAGAGGGCAGTGGTGTAGCACGAAGTTTCTATACAGCCATTGCACAAGCATTTTTATCAAATGAAAAATTGCCAAATCTAGATTGTATCCAAAATGCCAACAAAGGTACTCATACAAGTAAGTATTCTGTGGAGTTCTAGCATTATAACTATTATTTTTGTTTGTCACAACATTGGTAATCATGATTATATGTCTGTACATTTACATTTTATATAATTTTGTTTAGATTGTGACTTAGTTTTGACTAAATCGCTTGAATTGACAGGTTGAGCTTCTCACCTCAACTGCTACTTGTTTGGAGGGTGACAGCTTGAAAGGTCTCATGTTGTTCTATAAAATCCAGTGACAGGGTTAGAGTATTTTTTTCACCCTTGTACTAATTGATAGCTATCTGAAGAGAAAGCAGAGTTTTCCAGATAGGATATTTTAAGATTGATTCACAAACATGCACTGATCCCAGTGAGGTAAAGCTCTTGAGACCGCAGGTAAACCAGCCATGTCACTGTGCCTAGCATTTTGATTTCAGTAGGCTTTTTTTCCTCTTGGAGCGTTGCAGTCTCGTTGTGAACCCACCACTTACGGCTTAGGACTTTTAACCTAATCTTCAGTTAATACATTTAAAGCTTTGTGAGACTGACAAGCTATAGGAGATGATACTTGGTGATGCATGCGTGCCAAGTATGGTCAGCAGGTTTTGCCAGCTTTACAAGTGTCAAGGAGTAATGAGGTCAGGAGTTCACACAAGTTACTCGGGCTACATCTCTGCTGCTGCCATGGAGACTGAATGGGTTGCAGAAAAAATAGAGGATGAGCAAATGGAGTTCACTAGCCTTTGAGCATCACTTGGACTGTTTAGCTTATGAAGGAAGTAGACTAACATACTTGAATGAAGAGACTTGGCCAATCCTAACATTCTACCAATATCTTTCAAACACCATTAACAAGTCATACTCAGACGGTCAAGTTTGGTGCACGCCTTTGTTCCTAGCAGAGGCAGGCAGATCTCTGAGTTTGCAGCCAGCCTTGTCTACACAGAGAGTCCAGGACAGCCAAGGGTACACAGAGAAACCCTGTCTCAAAACAACAACAAGAAACTCCAAAACCAAACAAACAAAAAGAAGCCATACTCAAGGGCAGACGAGACAGATCCAGTATAAAAGCACTAGCTGCCAAGCCTAATGACCCGAGTTTGAGTCCCAGGGTCCACCGGTGAAGGAGAAAACCAATTCCTGTGGGTTGCCCTCTGGCCTCCACCCATGTGCTGTGGCATGTGTGGCCATTTGTTAGGCTACAACAATTAAAAAGATGTAATTTAAATCATAGTCAGAATCGAGCATTGGGCTTTAAAATAATAATAGCTAATAATCTGATGGTCTGTAGTGCTCAAAGCCAAATACTATGCATAGAAAAGATAGTCAGTGGCCACAGCTGTGTAAGAAATCTCCGCTCTGCCTATAGTGAAGTCAGTCCAGGTCTACTGGTCACATGTTTTTAGGTATTTCATAGTTTTGGCATCACAAGGGGAAAATAGATGTCACAAATATTGAAGGGAACTTGTATGATGGACCATGTACATTCTACTTAACTGTTGGTAACCCTCAAAAACCAAGGTGCTGGGGAGATGAGCTGGTAATAGTGCTTGCTGTGAGAGCAGAAGGCCTTGCTTGAGTTCACACCCCCAGCACCTGAAAGGCCGGGCGTGGCTTGCATGTGCTTACTACCCATGCTGTGGACGGCGGGTTTCAGTGAGGACCTGAGCCAAAGCGCGTGGGGCAGACATCTCGGATCTATGTGCCCAGGCACATGGGCAACACACCCCAAACAGAGAGAGGCACTAGCAACACAGCTGATCTCGAGCCACCATATTTCTTTTGTTTTTCTTATTTCAGCGTTGACTGAAACATAAAGGCTGTGATCTTTTGTACTTTTCGCAGTGTACTATTTTCTTGTTCTCTTCTAGGTTTAATGCAAAGATTGAGGAGCCGAGGCGAGAGAGATCGGGAAAGGGAAAGGGAAAGGGAAATGAGGAGGAGCAGCGGCCTGCGAGCAGGCTCTCGGAGGGACCGAGACAGGTATGGCGGCTTGGGCTGCCACTGAAGGCCAGCGCCTTAGACAAGGTGGATAAAGGCTTGTAAACCCGTGTGAGAGCTGTTGTCTGGACGGTGCATGGCAGCAGCTGTCTGTCACTGATGAAAGTTCTGCTTAACAGCCCCAGGACCTTTGAAATTACACTGATTTTATTCACTGAAGTTTGACATTTCATTACAGTTATCACTTTCCTAGTTTAATTAAGTCTTAATTGTGGAAAACTATATTTTAATTTTCTCTTGTTGGAATGGGTTACATTTACTTTTGTTTAAAGTTTCCAGAAATTGCAGGTAGTCCCTTGGAGTCTGGTCTTGCTCCCTTAGAATTAAAGTGTACATTGCACATAGATTTTTAGTGACAAACCTAGATAATCTTCATTTCTCAACCATTTTGTCTCTGGCGGTCACAGCACCCTGGTGTCATGGTTGCCGCCATCTGTATATATGCTGGTGTTTATTGATCAGGTGTGCTCATATTTTGATTTGGTCATCAAAGGAAGTGGAGTCATAACAGCTTTCTTCTTTCACAGAGACTTCCGGAGACAGCTTTCCATCGACACCAGGCCTTTCAGACCTGCTTCTGAGGGGAATCCTAGTGAGGACCCCGACCCGCTTCCTGCTCATCGGCAGGCACTTGGCGAGCGGCTTTACCCCCGGGTGCAGGCGATGCAGCCTGTAAGTGCGGTCCTGTGCTGTTGCTCACTAGTTGTGGGATTTTCCCGTTGAAATAAGCTGGCTGTTTGGTTTCTGTGTAATTGTCCGCTGGTAAGCAGCTACACGGTTGAAGGCTGTAGCTGCACTGCAAGAGGAGCTTAGAAGGAACTTTACAACGTGAATCGCTCCCCACCTAACTTAGTTTAAGCTAGTTTAATTCTGCCCAGTACGAGTTCTTTGTATTAAAAAACTGCTGGGGTTTCTATTCGTTTGTATTTTTACTTGTACAAATCATCATTACTCTTAAGTAGACATGATCTGTTAGCAGCTGTGCCTGAGCAAACGGCAGCCCTCTACTGCCCACTGCTGAACTCAGGAGTTCAGTTTGAATGTTTTGTCAATTTTCTCTCACAAAATGTGAAACTTGTAAACTAGTTGTGGATTTTTCCTTTTTGTTGTTTATGTAATTATGTAGCCAAAATACTAGTTAAACAGAAAATCAAGTCTCTATGTTGCAGTAAGCCAGCCTTAAGTAAGAGGCCCCTCTCTCTTCCTGCTGTCTTCCTTTCTGTACTAAATGAGAAAGAGTGTTTTTGGTTCTCTCAGGAAGACAAATGTTACAGAAATTATATGTTTCCTTGGAACTCAAAAAACTTTTTTTTTTTTTTGAGTTTTTTGAGACAGGGTTTCTCTGTGTAGCTTTGGCTGTCCTGGACTCGCTTTGTAGACCAGGCTGGCCTTGAACTCACAGCGATCCACCTGCCTCTGCCTCCCGAGTGCTAGGATTAAAGGCGTACGCCACCATCAAAAACATTTTAAAAAAAATTATAAAAAAAAAAAAAAAAGCGGGCTCATGCAAATATTCCGGCCCCAGCAAAACTGCTCATTCACAGACTGTGCCGTTGCGACCAGGGCCTCTGACTGACACTGCAGTTTCATAAAAAGCCTTGCTAGTTCTTGGGAGTGTTGTTAGAGCTTTTCATATTTCTTTTCCTTTTGATTGTAGCTTTTAACAAGCAGAGAGTTGATAAAGAAACATTTGCTCATCCTTTACAGGCATTTGCAAGTAAAATCACCGGAATGCTGCTGGAGCTCTCCCCAGCTCAGCTGCTGTTGCTGCTGGCAAGCGAGGACAGCCTGCGGGCGCGCGTGGACGAGGCCATGGAGCTCATCATCGCGCACGGACGGTAATGTGGGCAGTTGGCACAGCATCAGTTCAGTCTGAACGTCAGCTACTTTATTTCCAGCCTGTGTGTTTTTCACCGTACCCTGACTTATGATGAGGCTAGAGGTGGTTAAGTGGTTAAAAGCACTTGTTGGACCACATGGTGCTAACAACCGTCTGCTACTGTAGTTCCGGAGGATCTGGTCTAGCTATTGGCACTCCACACACACAGTGCGCAGGGATACATACAGGTAAACCACCCACCCACACAATGTGCAGGGACGCATGCAGGTAAACCACCCACCCACACAGCGTGCAGGGACGCATGCAGGTAAACCACCCACACATACAAAATAAAACAGTATTAAAAAACAAAGTATAATACTTTAGATATTTTTTTAGAGTGGTGTCTTACAATTCCTAAGTGTGGTAGCTGAATTTTTCAAACTTTATTAGGTTATAGAAGGTATTTGGCATTTAGAATTTTTCTGTTTTGTGCATGAAACAAAGCTGGCCTTGCACTCCCAACCTCCTGCCACAGACTGGTAATTGCTGGGACTTAGTGCTATTATATTGGGTTTAGATAATGTTTTATTTGGAAGAAGTATGTACGAAATTACGCCTCAGATTCCCCCCATTGGGAGTACCCACTGCAAGAGGCATCGTACACTCAGAGTCTTGCAGTAAACCCTTTAGCTTCTTGTGTTAAGTATGACATTTCTCTTAGGGCTCCAAATTCACCTTAAAATTTTGTGCAAGTTTTTCTTTACCTTTTGCAAAGTATATTTGTTTGAATATGAAATCTAAAAATACCAAACAGTCCTTCTAGTCAAGGAACAAAGTAGCAGTGACATTAAGAAGATGAGCTGTACTTAAGTGGTTTCTGTGTTGGGCTTTACTCTTTCAGCCAGTGGATTATTTTAAATGAAATTTTCTTTGATGCTGTGAACCTTATACAACTAGGTGTCTTAGTCACATTCTGTTGCTGTGAAGAGATAACCACAACCACGGCAGCTCTCACAAAGGAAAAAATTTCACTGGGGTTTGCTTATGGTTTCAGAGGTTTAGTCCATTATCATCATGGCGGGACACAGGGCAGACGTGGCGCTGGAGGAGGAGCTAAGAGCTCAACTCCTTGATGTGTAGGCAGCAGGAAGGGACAGAGCTGCTGGGCCTGGCATGGACTTCTGAAGCCTCACAGCCCAACCCCAGAGACAGGCTTCCTCACACAAGGCCACGCCTCCCAGGCCTTCTAATACTTCTCAAATAGCACCACTATTCAAATACATGAGCCTGTGGGGGTCATTCTTATTCAAGCCACCGCATTAGGTATCATTTCTGTGTTAACATCCCAGGCCATAGGTAAAATGTCTTCCTAATCATACGTTTGGATGGGGAACAAGATCACAGACAGTTCTAGAAGTTGGGCTGAGCACTAGAGCCCCGTTGGAGGTTGTTGATCTGCTGGTAATTTCTTTTATTGTCACTGCTGCTATTTTTCTCTGGCCTTTTATGAATTTTTTTTATTCCTTGTCTTTGGAGCTGTGCTGCTATTTTTCTCTGGCCTTTTACTAATTTCTTTATTCCTTATCTTTGGAGCTGTGAACAGACTGAGAATAGCTTAGCCCGTTATACAAAACAATTGAAAGAAAGTTGCATTTTTATAAAAAAGACTCTGTAAATATATGTAAGCATTGCTAATTTAGTGCTTTCTATTGAGCAAAACTAACATCTGGTTTTATGGCGTGAATAGTGAATTTACTAGTGGCATATTAGACTTCAGATAGAGAATTTGATTCCTGTTAGAATTGTGTTGTGAGCATTCTGCATTGCTTGCTTTGTGCTAAAGTTTTAGCATCTCACTAAAGACTGTATATGTTCTCTTACATCAGAGAGCCTTAGCCATGTCTTGAGTTGTATGTGTAGTAACTAAAGAAGTTTTTAAGGTTTTGTTTAGTTTTGTTTTTGTTTGTTTGGCTTTTGACTTTCTGGTGGTTTTATTTTAAAACAGTGCCTGGGCAGTGTAGCACAGGAAGTTGCCTTGAATTTTATATGTAATGGCAGGTTCCAAGCACTAGAATTATAAGCATAGTCCATAGTCTGGGCCTAAATTGCCTTTTAAACTGTGTAATAAATATGAATAGATACTCCACACTAAATTTGAAATATTTCACCTCTCTGGAATGTAAAAGAATTTTGTTTGTTTTTAGGGAAAATGGAGCTGATAGTATCTTGGACCTCGGGTTACTAGACTCCTCAGAAAAGGTGCAGGTAAGGGGTTTTCAGTTCATTCCTTAGTGTACAGTAAGAACAACCAAAAACAAAAACAAAACAGGATTTTGGAGATGTCTTTGTAAATAAAATGCATGTTGTACAGTATACAGAGAGAAAGACGTAGTTGTACTATGCAGAACCAAATTATGAAATGGATTGAGTTAGACGTTAATGGGACCCCAGTCACTTCACTTTTTATGTTTGAACACAGACTGAATTAAGCTTTAGTTTGGAGATCCAGGGAACTGAATAGTGGAGGGAAGAAACAGTATAGAATCTTAGGAGCCATTCCTCCAGGAAGTTGTTGATGCCAAAGATTAAAAGAAAACAATATATCACGGTACAGCAGTACCGCATACTTTGAGGGTCTGATATGGTTTATTTCTTTCATAACAAAGCTTCTAGTGCTAGCTAAGAGGAACAAACTCACTATGATCACTTTTACTGGTTGCCATAAAAAACAGCACAAAGGAAAATTCTGAACAAATACATAGTAGCACACAGATTGGAAAGAGAAATGAGAACCCGGCAGATGGCCAGTGGTACCCTGTCTTCTCAGCAGGAGGGAGGGTGGAGCTCCCCTTGCTCTTCTGCCCTAGCTGAAAGATGGCAGAGGCCTGAGAACTGCCTGTGTGGGAAGCCCTGCCCAGGCGTCCCAAGTGTTGCATATGCCGGACACACTGAAATAGCATAATTAACAGTTTTGAAATGTAAATTGGCATTGTGATTCCTATTGTGCTAAAAGCCCCTTCCTCTAAATGTCATTTTTACTAAAACTTAGAGTCATGCCTAATACTCAAAATACTAGCTACAAATCTTGCTAAGTTCTAAAACTGCTCAGCTCACCAAGAACAGGAAGAGACTGACCAACCAGACTGACCAGCCATTCTAAGATGTAGACTGACAAATTCAGGGTCAGTAGACTTCAAGTTGACTGAACTAAAAACTGTCCAAAGACAATGAAATTTTCAAAGCAGGGAAACGGTGATTTGAAAAACTGGATTTCTTACCAGAGGCCAAGACAGTAGAACTTCATCATTCAAATGGCTGAAAGAACTGTCAATCTAGAATCCCACAGCTAGTAAAAATTACTTTCTAGGCAGTAAGGTAAAAAGAGGCTTTTTGTTTGTTTTGTTTTTAAGGCAGGGTCATAAGGCAGGGTCAGCCCAGACTGACCTGGAACTTAACCGGGTGATTGTCCTGGCCCGGCCCTCCCAGTGCTGCGATTTCAGGCATGTCCTATCACGCCTGGATTATGCAGTAGAAGATCAACACAGGCCTTTGTGCTTGCCAGGCAAACATTCTGCCAATTCAGTCATAGACATTAAGATTTAACATACAGGGGCTGGATAGATGGCTCAGCAGGTAAGATCACCTGGCTGAGAATTCCCACTACCCACATGGCAGCTCACAGCTGTTTCATCTCCAGCCCCAAGGGAGTCTGATGCCCTCTTCTGACCTTTGGTGTGCAGTGAATACATGTGCACAAGACTTGCATGCAGGCAAAACACCCACACATATAACACAATAATAGATAAACAAATGAATAAGTAGCTAAGCAAATAAGTAAATAAATAAAAGGTAAAGACCCGTTTCATTTTTTAAAATGAGCTCAGGAGCTTCATTTCTCATTACTTTGTTATTAGGAAAACCGAAAGCGTCATGGCTCTAGTCGAAGTGTAGTAGATATGGATTTAGATGACACAGATGATGGTGATGACAATGCTCCTTTGTTTTACCAACCTGGAAAGAGAGGATTTTATACTCCAAGACCTGGCAAAAACACAGAAGCAAGGTTGAATTGTTTCAGAAATATTGGCAGGTAAATAAATATTTTTACTGTTTGAATCTGGACGTGGGGTTCTGGGGACTGGACCCAGGGCTTTGTCAGTGCTAAACATGCTCTCTACCACTGAGCTACTCCTCTAGCCCCAAATTTCCTGTGTAGCCCAGGCTGGGCTCAGATCCTGATCTTCTTGCTAGCCTCCCAGGGCTGTGGAGGTAAGAGGTGTGCCACCACACCTGCTAAAAATACTAGTTTTAAGACTGGATATGTACTTTATATTAGGTAAAAGTAAGGCTTAGAAAATAGCTCAAAATAATATTTATTTATATATGTTTATGTATGTGGGACTAATTATACAATTATTTTTTAATTTAAATTATATTTCTGTTCTTATTTTTAGGATTCTTGGACTATGTCTGTTGCAAAATGAACTATGTCCTATCACATTGAATAGGCATGTAATTAAAGTGTTGCTTGGTAGAAAAGTAAGTTTGATGCATATAACTGCTTTTACAATTATAAATATTTTTTTGCAAGATAAATGATGGTACACTGTGTAGCATTTGTATTAAAGCATTATAATCATAAATAGCTGTATTCAGTGATATAGATAAAGTCTTTGTATATCGGATATGGCACAGAAGAGTGCCTAACAGTTAAGATTGGTTCCTGACGGACCTGTATCTTACTGAAGAGAAATCTTCTTGACAACTTTATGAAGGTTCAAGCACTATGCTTGGCACCCAGTGCTCGGGAAGCTTAAGCCACTTGGTTGCAGGTGGGTGGCAGTGGAGCATAGGGATAGTCTTGAACAACAGTCCAACCTAAAAAATACATGTCAGCTCCACAGAGGGGCAGGAGGCTAAGAAAGCACAGCACACATGCCGGGTACTCCTCAGGCTTCCCCTGATAGTCTGATCGGCTGGCAAGATTAATGTGTACTGTCAATTATTCAGCTGTATTAGAACAATTCCTAAAGCTATTGTAAAGAAACTGACAGAAACTACTGAATATCAGTCTTTTTCAGAGATGGCTATACCATACATCTACTTAGATTGCATTGTTTAAGCTGTAGTCTACTACTTTTCCATTTGATGGTTTTATTAGCATATATTAATTATACACAATAATGAGTTATATTTTTTTTCTCTCGTGTGTGTGTGTGTGTGTGTGTGTGTGTGTGTGTGTGTGTGTGTGTG
>OU015748.1:67967329-67988418 GCA_907169655.1 Acomys percivali | reverse complement strand
TGTGTGTGTGTGTGTGTGTGTGTGTGTGTGTGTGTGTGTGTGTGTGTTTGTATGTTGGTTTTTTGAGACAGGGTTTCTCTGTGTAGCCTTGGCTGTCCTGGACTCACTTTGTAGACCAGGCTGGCCTTGAACTCACAGAGACCCACGTGCCTCTGCATCCCGGGTGCTGGGATTAAAGGCAGACACACTGCACCCAGCTACATTTTCTTCTTCGTAAACAACTTATTTTGGTTATGTCTCCATTGTCCAACTCCATGTTGTCCCCTTTCTGCTTCCTTCAATCACTTTCTTCTGTTTTCATGTCTCATTTTTGTTTGTGGCCTAGTAGGTGTCATTAAGACCATGGGCACCTGGCCAGTGATTAAACCACAGGAGAACATGGTCTGTCCTCCCTCATCTGCCATTAATTGTATTAATTGTTAGGGAGATGTGGGCACTGTGAGCCCCTCGAGTCTGTGCCTGCGTGTTGTTGGCCTAGTCTTGAGCAGGTAGTCACAGCTGTGTGGAGTTTGATAGTCCAAGAGCCTTGCTGTGTTCTGTAGTTTCTACAGTGCTGCCCTCTGTGGCTCTTACACGGACATACACACTCACACTCATACACTCCATTTATACAGTGCTGCCTTCTGGCTCTTACACACACACACACACACACACACACACACACTCTCACACTCATTCTTGGTACTTTGACCAGTTGAGTCCGCCATCAAAATCTGACAGAAGTCAACAGTAGTTCTAAATATATGGTATAAACAATTTTTGAGAAGAAATTTTGATGGGTACATCATGTTTATTCAACAAAACAACTACAGAATCCTTTCACTATGGCCAATGACCTCATCTCATGGTATTTAATCACATTTATTAATTTCCTTTAGCCAAACCACAGAATATTGTTTTCTGTTAAAAAACGAGCCTATAAGAGTGAGAGGTATATCTTTTTTTCAGCTGGGACCACAATTTAATTTCTGACATGTTCCAGCTAAAATGCTCTTGTGCATAGAACTTGAGAGAAAACCAAAGCTCACAAATAAACAAACAAAATACTAGTATGTTGACCCTTTAGCTCATGAGATCTGCTAGACTTCAGTTTAACTCAGTGGTGTGCCCTTTGTAAGTTACCAAGCTTTCTAGAGCGCTCCAGTTTATCACTGGATTAATAGGCTGTGTCGGGCGGTGACCATCAAGAGCATAGGGAATAGTTAGTCAAGAGCCAGCTTGTTCATACAGTCAATGCTCAGTAAATTGTGCTGGCTTTCCAAATTATTTTTGAAACTTACTATTATTTTAAAAACATGGTGTTGGGGGCAGGAGAGATGGCTCAGCTGCTCTTCCAGAGGTCCCAAGTTCAATTCCCAGCAACCACATGGTGGCTTACAACCATCTATTATAATGTGATCTAATGTGCACTGTATACATAATAAATAAATCTTTAAAAAAAAAATTAAATGAATTGTCAAAGCCAGCAATTTATTAATTGTTCTCTTTTTAAAGCAGTTAAATAAAATTAGGGCTGAGATATAGCTCAGTGGTAGAGCACTTATTTAGCATGCACAAATTCCTGGGTTCGATCCTCATCCCTTCTTCCCCTCCCCCAAAAGGTAAAGTTATCACAGATTTTAATTTACTGTTGTGTCAAGAAAGGGTGCTTCTTTTGAGTTTTGTGTGCTTATTTTCTCAGGTCAACTGGCATGACTTTGCTTTTTTTGACCCTGTAATGTATGAGAGTTTACGACAGCTGATCCTCGCATCTCAGAGTTCAGATGCTGATGCTGTTTTCTCAGCAATGGATTTGGCATTTGCAATTGACCTGTGTAAAGAAGAGGGTGGAGGACAGGTAAAACAATTCCTCAGTTTTCTGATTTTTGCAAGAGAATTGGCGTGTTTGTTGGGCTTGTTTTATAGGAACAGTTTGGCTAGGAACCCAGAGAGACTGAGGCAGGGTGCATGCACACGTGCCAGGAATGCGCATTGTAGGAGATGCACAGAGAGATGCACCAAGAAGTAGTGAGGTGGGCTGAGACACAGAGACTTTTGTACTTATTTAGGCCCACAACGTTTGCACCGCTCAGATATTTGTCATACAAAAACACATCTTTAAATTCTAAAATTTTAGGAAATAAAGTTCTTTTAAGCTGTTATTGTCAAAATTGCTTTTAAATGTCACTGCTGAATTTCTTGTAGGTTGAACTCATTCCAAATGGTGTAAATATACCAGTCACTCCGCAGAATGTATATGAGTACGTGAGGAAGTATGCAGAGCACAGAATGTTGGTAGTTGCAGAACAGCCATTGCACGTAAGTATTTTCTAGAAAGCACTGTGCCATGTGATGAATCTGGTTTTGTTTTTACATTGTGGTAAACTAGTTCAGTAATCTGTTTGCTTACAAAAGAACCAAGTTTTCAAATTTAAAATGAAATTGCAAGTAAATTTGAGAGTTCAGATTAGGAACCATTTTCTTCTGGATACAACTACAGGAAAAGCTATGTAATCCTCAAAAAGTAGCTCTAGTGAACAAAAGTTGAAAGAGGGCTTGTAGGGCTGAAATTGTCACCACCTGTGCTTACTAACTTAAGTAAGAAGGATTCCCTGGAGCCAGTCAGCTATCCTTAGTAAACGCCAAAGGCACTCAGGCAGAGGAGGAGGCAGAACGGGAAGGGCTCCTAGTTGAAGTTTCTCCATGTTCTCTGCAGGGCAGGGCAGGGCATGCATGGGCTGTCACAGGCAATGCGCTTCTTCCTCTGCCTATACAGCGCCTCAGCACACATTCAGCAAGTACTTCCTGCCTGTATACCCAGCCACTCGCAATTCCCGAGATTTTAGAGGCAAGCATGTTTCTGTCACATTGTTAATACAAATATTTAGGCTAGTTTAGCCTTTAGCTTAATGAAGGTTCGTTGCCCTAAGCACAGCAATGGAGGGGCATTCCAAACACTGTTCTCAAGACAGCGACTGCTCTGCACATCAGTCCTGCAGTGTTAATGTTTTTCCTTTGTAAGTTTCCCTGTGTAAATTCAAGAATGGTGGTGATTCTTTTGCTGGGAACTATACTGAGTTCAAATTATTACTCCACTCACTACCTTGTAGCTACACACTTGCACGTTACTTAATACTTTGGGCACCAGTTTCTTTCTGCAAAATGAGGATACAACTGCACAATTAATGCACCTAAGGTACTTGGCACAGCTCTAGGTGCATTTTTCAATATACGTCTAGATTTTGTGTTGAGTCTGGGGGGTTTGTTGTTACTGTACTTTTTCTAAGATGCACTTTTGCCAGATTAAAGCAATGTTTATCTAATGTGCTGCCTGTGTGTTATTTATTTCACAATTTCAGTTTTCTACCGGGATATAAAAACACTAAGTAATTTCTGAACTACAGCTTGTTCGGTGTGCTCGGCTCTCTCACCCCCTTTCTGTCTTGACTCTGTAAGCAGAAAGTCAAACTACAGCCCTGCCATTTTCCTCTTTGTCTTGGGGAACTAACAATTTTAGAGAATCTGCTAAAATTAGATGTTGAGTTTTAATAGTATAAACAGATGCCACAGGAATAAAGTACTGATTACAATAAAAGAAAAAAAATTCAAATTCTCTAGGCTATGAGGAAGGGTCTACTGGATGTGCTTCCAAAAAACTCCTTAGAAGACCTAACAGCGGAGGACTTCCGGCTCCTGGTGAACGGCTGTGGGGAAGTCAACGTGCAGATGCTCATCAGTTTCACGTCTTTCAATGATGAGTCAGGTAGGAGAGCTGCAAGTCTTCCTGAGAGTGTGCTCAGTGCCCTCCGAGGGTCTGGATCTCAGTCTATCTCCCAAGCCCTGTAAATGCTCAGGTTTGTTTTCTTACTTGTAGTACTTTTAAAGGTACGAGTAAGTGAAATTTAGTATTTTGGAAGCTTAGAATTGGGTTATTCTTTCGTTCCTTATGGGAGGCCAAGCAGGAGAATGTGAAGTTTAAGGCCAGCTGCAGACACGTAGTGAGAACCGATCTAAAAAAACAATGTGTGGTGAGAAAATGATGTTTATATACTAAAGTCATAAAAATAGTAAATGTTTCATGTGCCTCAGACATACTGTTTGCTCTGTAGAGTTGTAACTGGGCCACGTTATTGTAAAGACACAAAGTCACGTGATGAATCTAGGGGGGGGGAAGTGGTGATAATCTTTTGGCAATGAGCTTTATTTTATCTCAGTGTGTGATTTGCCCTGAAGTTGTTGTTGTTTTACTTTTTAGATATTCAAAATAAGTGTAGTTGTAAGCTGTAAGAAGTTGTTTATGAAAAGATGATAGCTATGCCAAGCTTGCTACATACATAAGTATGAATTTTCCCCTTTGTGTGTTTTCTATTTTGTTTCGTGGCCTCCATCAAATTACAGAGTTTTAAATTTTTTAGTTTTTTGAAACAGTCTATGAAGGATTGGAACTCCCTGTGTAGTAAATTAGGCTTGTCTTGAACTCACAGAGATCCTATCTGGCTCTGCCTCCGAGTGCTGGGATGATAGTGTGCCACCATGACTAGCTCAAATTACTTTTTTCCCCTTTGTGTTTGGTGAGTTCTAGGTTGTTATGTAATGAGCTTTGTGCTACATTTTAATATCAATGCTTAGAAGAACTTGTTCCATTTTAAAACCGAAACTACAGAAGGGAAAACACAGCATACGTAAAGATGATAAAGGAGCAACACATGCGTCATTTGAAAGCTTTTTAGACTATAGAGTTGCTGGCCCTTTTCTTCCACCTTCAGTGAATGAATGATCTCACGTGGCTTTATGCAAACACTTTACTAGTATTCAAAAGACAAAACATCAGCCGGGCGTGGTGGTGCACACCTTTAATCCCAGCACTCGGGAGGCAGAGGCAGGCGGATCGCTGTGAGTTCGAGGCCAGCCTGGTCTACAAAGTGAGTCCAGGACAGTCAAGGCTACACAGAGAAACCCTGTCTCAAAAAAAAAAAAAAAAAGACAAAAGACAAAACATCTAATATAACGCATTTTATATTCTTAGGAGAAAATGCTGAGAAACTCCTGCAATTCAAGCGTTGGTTCTGGTCAATCGTGGAGAAGATGAGTATGGCAGAACGGCAGGACCTTGTAAGTTGCAGGTTGCACAGAATGTGTGGAATAAAAGGCAAGGGGGTTGTCCTGTTTTACTGTTTTAGGGGTGGGGCAGTGGATTTTCCTCTTGGAGAATGGAGTTTACTGGTAAAAGTTGTGTGCCATCTGACAGTGTGGTTGGTCACTCCTCCTCCTCCCCACCACCCCGTCCATTTCTCCATTATGGCTATGGGTGTTTTTACCGGCATGCCTGTCTGTGCACCGTATGCGTCTAGTGCCTCCGGGAGCCAGAAGAGGACAGCACATTTCCTGGGTCTACACATAGTTTTGACTCACTAGTTGGGGGTTGGGAATCATACCCAGATAGTGTCCTGTACCCTTATGTGCTGGCGCCTCTCCAGCCCCACCACATTCATTCTGGAAACTCTATACATTCAGCTTTTTCTCTTCTGTTAAATGAGAGGATTGGACCAGCTTTAGTTCTTTGACAATTGTGCTGTGGTACTCAGGAGAATGTTTTGTTTTTGTTTTTGTTTGTTTTCTTCCCTTTGTAGCATTCTAAGATGTTTCTTACACAGTTACATTTTAGAAAATAGCTACAATTACTCTGGAAAGTTAGATTTACTTCAGTGCTTAGTTGTGCAGAGCTAATGCCATAGATTGAGTTCTGTCACAGGAGATTGGGACATGGATGCATAGAAGGATAGATCACTACAGAGTGTTTTATATTCATAAATACAAGTATTTCTGCAAAGAAGCATTTTTTTGGTATATTTAATAAAAACGAGAGTAATAGTAACACTTTCTGGGTGTCATTTGTTTATAGTATTGTACAAAATAAATTTGTACTTGAACTCTATGACTTTTTGTATGAATCTTGATGTATTTTCCAACATTGTTGTTGTTATAAAATTATTCTGTAACATAACTAGCATCAATAATACTGTATTATTTTGCTATCAGATAAATACACAATGACTTTTAGATAGCCTGTGGGAGTGTTTGAGATACCTCAACGAAGTTAGCTATAGTAAAAGCCCTTAGAGAGCAGCCCATTTGACACAGTAGCTCCATGTCTCAGATGAGAAAATTCAAACCTACAACAGTTACTTTAAAATAAACAAAAAACCCCTCACAATGTGACACTTTTTTTTCTACTTTAATCTTGAACTTATTTTTTAAATGTAGTTGATTGATGTATAATTGACTTTTTTAAGCACAAGAAAATAATTTTAAAACTAAGGAATTTTTTTTTGAGATTATAATTACATAAGTTCCTCCCTCCAAACCTTGCCATATCCTCCTTGCTCTTTTTCAAATTCATTGTATTTTCCAATTCTTTTCATTGCTTTTTGTTTTGTCTGTGTATGTGTGTGTTTGTTCATGTTCCTAAACGCATAATTATAACTGCTCCGTGTGTTTGTTACTGGGATGCGTGTTTCCGGGGCCGGCCACTTGACACTAGGTAACCAGCAGTGTGCCTCACGGGAAAGACTACTTCTCCTGCTCTCAGCGGCCCTGAGTGATTTGTTGATGGTTGAGGCCTCCGGGCTTCCCCCGTCCATATTAGCGTATCTGTTGTCCTCAGTCAGGCACTGACGTGAGTGAGGCTTCATTTTTAAGCACGACAGTGGGGTTGTTTATGTTGCCAGAATTAAGGTTGACTACTAACCTGTTAAAGCCGAAATTGTAATTATATATTCTTGTTTAGGTTTACTTTTGGACATCAAGCCCATCCTTGCCAGCCAGTGAAGAAGGTTTTCAGCCTATGCCCTCAATCACAATAAGACCACCAGATGACCAACATCTTCCTACGGCAAACACTTGCATCTCTCGACTTTATGTCCCACTCTATTCCTCTAAACAGATTCTCAAACAGAAATTACTACTCGCCATTAAGACCAAGAATTTTGGTTTTGTGTAGAGTACAAAAATGTGTATTGCTGTGTAATATTACTAGCTAATTTTGTAGATTTTTTTTTCCCATTTGTCTATAAAAGTTTATGGAAGTTAATGCTGTCATACCCCCCTGGTGGTACCTTAAAGAGATTAAATGCAAACATTCCTTGCTGAGTTTGTAGCTTAAAGGCCTGAGAAGCACTGGCAGCTTGTGCCTACGATGGTTTGCTAGTCACCAACTTCCAGGTCTGACCCCAGCCAAAGATGACAGCAGAACAACACAATTTACACTGTGATTTATCTTTTTTGCTGAGGGGGAAAATGTAAAATGTTCTGAAAATTCACTGCTGCCTTTGTGGAAAGTGTTTCAGCAAAGGTCCTTGTATAGAGGGAATAGGGAATTTCAAAATAAAAAATTAAGTATGTTCTGTGTTTTCATTTTAGCTTTTTTTACGGTGTTATTTGTGGTTGGCTGCAGTTGTGTATCATGTATATGGAACTTGTAAAAAGTTCTTGACATTCAGATTTTAGAGATGAAATCGCTTTTACCTACTTAAATGACCCTCTTATTGGGGGTTATTTCAGCTGCATTGAGCTCTAGGATATTAAATACCACTAATATTTTGCATGTAATTTGTTCATCTGAGAGAGGCACTTTTCTGTACATACGATGGGGCCAATGCACAAAACCTTATCACAATCACCTTTTTTGTTTGTACCCCTGTGCCAGTGTGGACGGACAGGTCACTGCACTTGAGTTCTAAATAGACATTTGTACTGAGGTGATTCAGTTATGTGTACTCAGCCTGGGCACTTTCTGATAACTGTAAAATGTTTTATAAGATCATAATTACTGAAAATACATTTTGGAAAATTTTAAATGTTCGTGAGCAGCGTAACTACTTTTGTATCTAGCCTTTTTTTAAGTATCTTGTTACAATTTAATTTTTTAAATAAATTACAGAAGAAATGTCAAGTAACATTGAAGAAACAGTTTTTATTTATATAGTGTACATTTTTTAAGCTAGGGGCAATGCACTAACATGGTTATATTCATACATTTTTTAAAAGTTTATATACATGTGAACTATAAGGAAGTTAAGAAAACTAGTCCACATTTTACAGTTAGCAGAGACCCCTGAGCGGCACCCAGCCAGGCCTTTTTCTTTTTACAAGGAGAAATGAAGTGTGGCCATCAATTGGCACAGAAAGTGTGAACTGAAAACTAAGTGACAGGCTCTTTTTCTTTTCTTTTTTTAAATATGACTGTGTGGTCTAGGACCACAGTGCCCTTACATTTTGTGGACTTGGCATTTTTATTCAGTGGGATAACAAAGAACAAAAAGTCTTTACTAGGACTTAAACTAATGACTTCACCTATCTTTTCAATTCCTGTTTAGGACTTCTGTCTAGCCTTGATAGTTTTCATGTTTAAAGGGACTGTACTTTTATTATGTAACTTCCTTTAAAAGACTGAATCACATGGCATTCTCCCCCTGTTGGCACTATAAATATAAAACGTATACAACACCATGCTGTATTAGATGTGTGTAAATTAGCCAAAGTGAGGCATTGGTTTTATGCCTAATTATTATACTGAATTAAGAGCTAGCATGCATCGTGTTTAAAAGGTATAAAACATAAATATAACCCTTGGGTATACATAATAGGCTTGATAAAACAAATGAGAACAAACTAGATTTGGCTAGGACACTTGAAACCCTAATTGTAAATTTATTTTTAATAGTTATTGAAAGAACGAAAATATTTAAAATAATGCAATATTTAAAATGAAAGATGTCTGAAGTCTTCCTAAGTCTAGATTTTGGTTAAAATTCTTTTAGTAATATTAAAAGCGGAGGGAGGTTGTGTGTGTGTGTGTGTCAGGGTGGGGAAGTGTTTTGGTTTGGTTTTGTGTGTGTGTGTAGTTTGTTTTAGTAAAACTTTTTTAAACTATGCTACATTTATAGCATAAAATGGTTCTAGATGTAAAATAAAGTCATATGAAATAAGGTTCTTTTTTCATGGTGTTTAGTGATTAAGTGGAACACAACTGGAAAGAACTGAGGAAACCAAGTGCCGAAGTCTGTTTCCAAGAGTTCAGTGCCCCAGGGCAGATGTGGAAGTCGCAGGAAGGAGAGCTCTGACCGCTTGTTGCAGTTTGAGCAAGCGGCTCCAAACAGCTCAAGCCATCTTTATTTATACAGAATTTTGAAGCATTGCACATATACAATATCAGATTTAATTATTATCCAAAAAAATCTCAGTATTAAGTTTCTTTTGTTCCCTCCTAATTAGTGATTGACCTTTGTCCATGTCTAAGCAGTGTAGTATTACACTCTAAATGATTGTGTCATAACTAACTACACCTAAGTATTGCAAGCCAAATGATTATATCTAGCCAGGCACAACCAGTTTGGTTCGTGCGTAGGCTGGAAGCGAACAGGCAGTTTCAAAGTAAAAACAATTAAAATCTAAGAATAAGCCTCTAACAGTAAAAATAACATACATTTTATTGTAATCTGAATCAATATATTCATAATATGTACTAAGTTTATAAGCCAATTTTATGTAATTATACAGTATGGTCCTACTCTATTGCAGACGTTCTCTTTAAGCAGAAATAATTATCATTTGTCATTATCTTCTTCCTTGTCCAAGGTGGAAATGAATCTATCCAATTTCTTTTAAGATCATGACAAATTTTTACTTAATAGTTTGTCCTGAAGTTAAGGAATGAAAGTATTATAAATTCTATGGTTTGTCAGAGAGGCTGACTGGATTAATACAACCAAAAAAACAAAAACCAAAAAACCCAGCACTGGAAATGCCCACTGAAGATGAAACTGATGGGTTCCAAAGCAGATGGGAAGTATTTAGTAAAAAGGGAATCTGCTACTTGTCCAGAACTGCGTTTCTGCAGACCAAGAATTCATTTTTCAATTTAAAAACTGCAATTTGGTTTCACTGCGAATCTATTCTTTTCATTTTCTCCTTTCCCAAATAGAGTTTTCAGAGACAGATTCTCATTATGTGTCTCAGACTGGCCTTGAACTTCTGATCTTCCTGTCTCAGCCTCCTAAGTGAACCCTCTTTATTGTACATAAAGTATACATACATAAGCGTATACACAGGACACATGCCTTACACAGCCATTAAGAGAGGAAACCAGAATTTGCCATGGATCGTTTCAGGCTCTATGTGCCTTTTCTGTTTCCTTGCTAGCCAGGGTCCACTTTGCCCTCAGGGTGTCCAGATACCGTTGTGCACCGGGCTGGACTGGACGGAATGACGCTTAGCCAGATGGGTGGGTTATGCAGGACTTCGGGTCAGTGCTGAGTGTGGGAGAAACAGCCTTTTCCAGGACGATTTTCAGTGAAACAGCTCTCCTTATTGGGGGGAGGGTAAGGGCAATATTAACCTTGGGGAGGTGGGTAGGGGTGTTCAGGGTTAGTGCACATCATCGGCTGGGACTGAGGTGCTGGGAACGCTTAATCTTCGTGAACAGGAACTCCAGGTATTAGCTGGACATGCCCTTATAAGGAAATAGGAAGTTTCAACCTGACTACCTCAGTGGTGGCAGATGAGGGTCGCAAGGCTAAGTGCACCAGGGCACGCAGGCCCAGAGCAAGGAGGGAGTGGTCTTTACTCCTGCTGGTCTCAAGGTGAGATTTTTGGGCTTGGGACATGTTCTGACCTCACTCTTGCTCTGGGCTGGCTCCCCTGCCCCATGCTCTTTTTTTTTTTTTTTTTTTTTTTTTTTTTTTTTTATTCCCAATCTTTTTTTTTTCTTGTTTTTTCTGACATTTAAAATTAGCTTTCTGCCTTGGAGCATTTTCCTTTCTCACTGACTATTACAACAAAGATCATCTGTGTTTACCGCTCTAAGAAAGTCACGTTGTACCTTAGTTATTTATATGGGCTGAAGAGTCAAAGTCAAGATGGAAGAGAAGCCAGCAAGGGGACTGCTTCCTACTTCCTGCTTCCTGCCGTGCCTGTTTCTGAAGTTAGAATGGTATTTGTTTCTGACCACTGCTAATGGTTTGGTCTTCAGTATCTTCAGGGGCTGAGTAGTGATGGTTTGTCACTTGGACTACAGTGAGTTGTAACACGTCAGCACCAAGGGCAGAGATCCCTTTAGAGTGATTAACTGCTCTTGCAGAGCAAGGAGTTTCCAAGCACCCTGTACCTCCAGCCTCAGGACATCTAGTGCCCTTTCCTGAACTCCACAGGCAACTCGGGGACATATATTAATATAATTAAAAATATTTTAAAAATATTTTCCTTGCTCTATTGTAGGTCCAAACAGGTCCATGTCCACACTCAGCTGAGAGGCGGGTTGGGGGATGTTGTCTGACCTGGGAGAAGGCCATGTGTGACTCTCCAAATTGAAGTGACTTCGATTGAACAGAGAGCTGTAAAGTTGTGAGACGTCACCACAAAGCATTAGGAAGCGCACTGCATTATGAGTTCTCTGTGCCTGTGCTCTGAGGAGCAGACTGAAATTCTGCTAAGCACTCATTTCATTCCAAGATAACACATTTCAGGGAGTAGTAAACCGTCTGCTTCTATGTCTTCATGAAAAAAATGCTTTGAGACATTGTTTGGTGACTCTAAATGGATGATGAACCCTTGCTTGTAATTTATTTGCCATGCAATCTTTAGTAAGTTTATCTTTCATGAGAATTTAATGTGTAAAAAGCTTTCACTCAGTATTTGATCACGTTACTTTAAGAAAGGGTAAGGATAGCTCCTCACTCCAGGGTAGGTTTTAGAGCTTAACTCAAAATTTCTATCCTACTTTATCATATTTTACAGGCTAACCACAAAATAGGCGCTAGCTTTCGTAGACATAGCAAGTCGCTTTTCAGAATACTGAAAATACCTTTTTGTTTTCTGAGATGGGATCTTACATATTTAATTTGTTTATCTTATTTGAGTTTGTGTACAGTGGGAGGAGTGCTAGGGATTGAACCCAGGGCCGGGTACTTAGTAAGTGCTCCATCACTGAACTACAATTCCATCTCGCTTATTATATTTGAGAAACTTATCTGTCGTAGTTACCATATCTTGAAAATATCATACTAGTAATTCAACCAAAATTATTGCCACCACTACTGTTCACTGTCCTCCGTCCTTGCAGCCACTTTAGCCTTTGCCCTGAAATGTAGCAAGGATACTTACTGTATTGTGGCTGCATAACCTCGGCTATTTATCCTCAGGTTCAGTTTCTTAATCCGTAACAGGAAGAAAATTGCAGTGTCGACTGCAGGGAGATGTCTCAAATAATCTAATTCACAAAAGGGTTATCAGTATAGAAGCAATCACTTTGTGACAATTCAACAAATATTACTTAATTTCACAAAAGTTTCAAGATACTTCCCCGAATATAGTTATTTTTTCCTCATTCTCAAGCTCTGTTCACACACAGTTGCCTCCAGACTGAGGGCAACCACAATAGCTAACTAGGCAGTTTCCCAGCATGCCCGCCGCCACCATCTAGTCTGGGTAGTCTGGAGTTGGTGCCAGTCGACGCTCCAAAATTCAGAGAGCAGAGGACAGGCTGAGGGAGAGCGGAGAGGTTGTGGCAACAGGAGTGGGCGGGATCATACGACAGCGGGGGCCAGGCTTAAAGTGCTCTGTTAACAGCGTGCACGCCTTCAGGCTGCGGGCCTTGAGTGGAACCGAGCCAGCAAGGTAGCCTGACGTCTACCGGCAGGAAAGGCCGATTTCCGAGGCGAGGGTTGGAACGCGCCGCAGTGGGCGGATCCCGCGGGGCGGGGCCGGCGGTGGTGGGCGGGGCCGGCGGCAGTGGGCGGACTCCCGAGGGGCGGAACCTGCTGCAGTGGGCGGCTCCCTGGGGGTGGGGCGGGGCTGGCCGCGGTGGGTGGATTCCCCGAGGGGCGGAGCCGGCCGCAGTGGGCGGGTCCCCAAGGCGCCGGGAACAGCGTGCCTGGGCGGAGTCACCGCAGGGAGGTCCCCTCAATGGACTGGCTAGAACCCAGGACCGGCGGCGCTGGGCGGGCCCGGAGCAGGAGGAGGTTCGCACTGTGCAGACGAGTTGGTTACCTGATCTAATCCTGCTGGCCTGCAGCGCTCAGTTCCTCAGCTCCGGTAGCTCTGGCCGAGTCTGCGCGATGGGCGACCCGGAAAGGCCGGAAGCGGCCAGGCCGGAGGAGGATGAGGTAAATAAATGTGGCAGTCGCTTCATCCTCCACCCCAGGCTCACGCCGGGACTTCAGGTTGCAAGTTGCTGCGGGAACCTGCCAGTCAGTCGCAGGACCGTTGTAGGGTAGTATTTTATTCGTCGCCATCAGAAACCCAGTGCAGGCCGGAAGGAAGCGCCCTCAGCCCAGGCTATGTTGGGGGAGTCGGGAAGGGTAGGAGGGACGCTGTGCGGCTCTGCTCAGGGCTCGCCAAGGACGACGCTGTGAGCTCCCGACCCAGGAACGCTCCGCACCCCCTGTTATTCCAACCCCTGCTCTCCAGTCTTTCCTTGTCCTGGCTGGTGAAAGAGGGCTGTGCTGGATCTACCCAGGAGATGCGTACCATCTGTATGCAGTTAAAGAGTTGAGGAACATGTGTGGAAACTGACACAGGTGGACGGACAGGTGGAGGGAGGACAAGAAAGCCTTATAACGAAAGATTTATATGAGGAAGCAGATTTTCTCAGGTCGAACTACTAACTGAATCTTAGGGGTGTCTGTTTCTTCATTTCAACAGTGGATGTGTGGCTTCCTTCACAAAGTGCTTTATGCAAAGTGCCAGGGTGCTTAGTAAATCTAAAATTAACTTACTCATCCTCTTTGCTTCTGTGCTAGCAAAAAACTATGTAATAACAGCAAATTAGATTATGGAGCTATATAGTAATTTAAGTTGTTACTGTGTCCCCCCCCCAAAAAAAAACGGGGACAAATATTCTAAACCATCTTGAATATGAGTAATACTTTTTTGTATATGAACCTGTTTGTGTGGTATCTTAAAGTTAATACTGTGGCAATTTGGAGTTTCAGCCCACAGACGTTCATGCTTAAACTGGCAACTCTAGACCAAGATAGATTCTAGTTGATTCTTTTGCCTTTGTTTTTTGTTTTTCAAGACAGGGTTTCTCTGTGTGGCCTTGGCAGTCCTGGACTTGCTTTGTAGACCAGATTGGCCCCGAACTCACCGAGATCCACCTGCCTCTGCTTCCTGGGTGTTAGGATTACAGGCATATAGCACCTCGCTCCAATTTTTATTTTGTAATCATTTAATAATAAATTGTTACTGTCCATGAATTTCACCACACACCCTTGAAACAAAGGTATGTTGTACCAATTTCTCCAATCCAGTGAAAATTCAGACTTCTCTGGTTTGCCAGTGACATCAGGAGTCAATCTGACTTAACACCTGGAAGTTAACATTTTTATTCCTCTTGGTTCATAAAGACAGAAACGAGTGTTAGAGCTAGAATGTCTTTCAGTGATGACTTTCAGTGAATCCAGGAGGTTTTTGTTTTTCTGTTTTGTTTTGTTTTTAATCCAGGAGTTTTTTGGGTTTTGTTTTGTTTTTAATCCAGGAGTTTTTGAGATGCAGGGATATCTTAAGCACTTTGTTTCTCTGGATATGATAGGGCAGCTGTATGTATCAGAATCATCCGGAGCAATTAAAAACTCAATTACTAAGCACACAACCTGCATTTGTAACAAGCATTCCAGGTGATGTTCAAACATTTGATGCAAGGGTCATGGTAGAGTCAGATTAGGTGTGTGAGTTTCCTTATGTTACATGTGGATGGTGTATGTGAGTCTACAGAGAAAGGGGTCCATAGCACTCATCAATTCCTCAAAATTCCCAAGATTAGAAGGCTTAGGCCAGAAGACGCTAAGTGGCATTCCTAATAGTCATTACTGGAACTAGGTTCAAGTCGTTGCTCCTCGCCCAGTGTCCCATCAGCTTTTCTGCTTGTTGGTTGGTACAACAATGAAATTATCCTTTTAAAAAAAGTATATGACTGCTACCGCATGCAAAGACGTGGAAGAGACACAATACGCAACCACACCGGGTGGCGGAGGTGGGCGGGGCAAGAGGTGGAGGCACGCAGGATGCTGGGCCATGTTACACCACTGCAGGTGCTAACTGGGGAATCATGAGCAAGCCTTTTGTCTTGGCAACACCCCATACCAGATGGCCAGAAACTAAGAAAGAAGAAACCAGCACAGTGGGAAAAAATGATGGAGTCCCGCAAAGGGCTCTCTTCCGCCCAGCATTATTTCACGTTCTCATCACTTGACCTTTGTCAACTTGACCTTTGACAGCTTCGTTGTCTCTCTGCTCTCAGTCTTACCATTGCCATGTCTGACTTTGATTCACCTAGTGATTTGTTGTTACTTCCCAATACTCAACAAAAGGCCTCTCAAAGCTCTCAATCCCCCCACCCCACCCCCACAAAAATAGGATTAAGACCCCGGAGCAAAGGTGTAGCAAAGCCAAGTTTTTTATTCCAGTTTCCGCATCTTAATTTAATGCTCTCGCGTTCTCATTCCCAGTTCTGAAGTCCATGCAGTGTATGCTAGCAAAATCTTGTTTCTTTTTCTAATCCTTCCTATGTACAGGATATCTGTCTTCCAGCTGCCACCTTTATCCATGTTATTCCCCTTCAGAAACGCTTCATGGTGGCCGTGGGCATCATTTTACAGTGTGTCCCACCACAAATGCCAGCGGAGGGAAACGAGCAAGGAGGCTTAGAATACGAGCTCCTGTATGCTATCACGTCTTTGAAATGTTTTGGGCCACAAAATTAATTTCCTCCCCTCTTAGACTGATGGGCATACTGAGTTTGGATCCCCCTCATTGAGGCTTTCGCCCAATCAGATTACTTCTGCTGCTTTTCTTTGTGTTTGTCCTGCGTCATTTCAGTCTGTCTCTCCTTGGCTTCCCTTCAGTCTGCTCTTTACACGTTAGGGTTCTCTTCCTTGCCCACTTATCTTTCTTTTTCCGTCTGGACCTCACATATTCCAGGCTGCCCTTCAGACGTACTAGGTAGCTGTAGCTGAAGAGGACCTGACCTCATGGGATAGAACACGGGACTTGGCACATGGTGGGCAAGCACTCTTCCCAAGCGGAAGCTCTAACCACTGGCACTCTTTAACATCCTCCAAGGCTGTGTCCTCAGTTATCATCCGGCTCTCTCTAGACAGTCCATCCTCTTGGCAGTTAGTAATCATTCTTGTGCCATGGTGCTATTATTTTCAGCTACCTAATAGAAGTCTTGACCCTGAATTTGTTATCATTTTTAACGACAATTTTGACTTTATAGATCGTTGTGGGTGTGCTATGCCAGGAACACAGATGAACATGTTCATGTCTTTTCACAGTGTCAGAATTGACTGAATCATAATACATTCACAAGGTACCACAATTCCAGTGGCAGCAATTTGCCAGACAAGTTGTAATCTAGCTGAGGTAAAAAGTCAGTTATTTAGTTTTGATCGTAGTTATATGTTGCACAGCAAATATTTCTCTGTATGTGCAGTTTGCAGATGAATAGAAGTGAAAGCAACTATGGCAGAGCTCCAGAGGTTTAAGAGGTGGCCTGAGAGAAATGCAAATAGAGTGTGCATTGGTAAAATAGTGAACTCAGAATCAAGCATATTAAAGAAACTGGTGTAGAGATCTGGCTGCAGGAGAAGACATAGATGGCTACATAGGCAAGGAAGACAGAAGAGGTTAGAACAAGAATTAGCAGCTTCTGGTCCAGATGGGTGATGGATGGATGGGCGGAGGGCAGCCAAGTAGGCCATGTCAGTAGAAGGGGGGACCAAGCTGATCGGAAGCCCCAGACACAGTCAAGAGTTTTCAGGGCCATTACCGTGACAGTTTATGAAGTTCACATGAGAGATTTACACTCCTTCAGTCTGTTCTGTGTGATAATTCTTGCGCCTGGGTTTCCTAATAAGATCTTATTACTCTTGTGTGCCCCTACAGCTTCAAGTCACCTGACGAGTGTATAGAGAGGTACTCCCTACTACCAGGAATAAGTCATTTGTCAGTCTGTACTGCATGGGTAGTGCTGGACAGCCAGTGATGTTTGCTTGTCCACTGAGGAGCACAGTCATCCTCCGTCCTCCATCCTTAAAGCAGAGTCAAAAGCTGCCTGTAAAATGGAATCTCTTTGGGCACATCCTTAAAAGCTACTTAAAAAAAAAAAACTACATTATGGAGTAATTTAGACTAGGTAGCTTTCTCTCAACAATAGAAACATTGTATAAACAGCTATTTGTTAGCGGTGCTTGGACTGGTAGGACCAGTTGATTCAAGCTTTATTAAACTAGTTTGAGAATGGACAGGTTTTGATCTGATTATCAGCTGTTCTCCACATATTGAGAACATCCTATGTGCTGTTATTTCTTGTAAGAAATCTTGCAGTAGCAGGAGTTGAAAACTTTCTTTTAAATCAAGAACTATTTGTTTTATTTTTTTAAACTTATTATTTGTGTGTGTGTGTGTGTATGTATGTATGGGGAGGAGGAAGTATGTGTGCGTTTGAGTGGGTACGTATATCTCACTGTGCATATGTAGAAATCAGAAGACAATAAAGACAAGAAATGGGGAATGTACTAACTTATATTTTTTTCTTTCTATTTTCAAATCCTTCCTCATTGTGACAAGTTCTCATTAAACACAGGTCCAATAATGTTTCTTGTCTGAGTAAAAAGCTTCAATAGCTTCCAGAATTTCCATTTAGAAACTACATGGTCCACTCCAAAGTTTTTTGTTTTAAAATTTTTATTTATTTATTTACTTATGTATACAGTATACACCTGCATGCCAGAGGTGGGCACCAGATTTCATTCTGTGTGGTTGTGAGCTACCATGTGGTTGCTGGGAATTGAACTCAGGCCCTTTGGAAGAGCAGACAGTGCTCTTAGCCTCTGAGCCATCTCTCCAGCCCCCACCCCCACCCCATTCCAAAGTTTTTAAAAATCAATTTCTTAATTTCCACTTAGTATTCCAAAAGACCTACCCAACCTAACATCAGATAAAATTTAGCCAAGGAGTAATATTTTAGAATCCAAAAGTTAGTTTGTCTCTTTTCCATAAAATGATGACTCTTTTTTTTTTTTTTCAAGTAGCAAATCATTGTTTAAGAGAGGTTAGGAAAATATCTATGGCAAAATTTATATTTATATTCAAGGCCCTTAGTACCCGAGCCCATTTTCCAGATAAAATCATAAGTGTAATACCAGTTGATAAACCCACTCTTGTCTAATGACTAATTTTGTTTCTATGTATAAAATTATAGAGTCATTCAAACAAATGATGAGACTTTGCAGACTTGTTTTGAATTCAGATATAAATGGAAGGTGAAGACTTATGTCTGGCTTAGCCAACAGTTTCTTTGTGATTAGTTCTCCCTCTCCTCCCCACCCCCCACTTTCCTTTCTTTTTTCAAAACAGTTTCTCTGTGTGCTCCTGGCTGGCCTGGAACCCAGAGCCACCAGCCACGGCCTCCCAAACGCTGGCTTAATAACCTGGCATTAGAAATTCTCTAATCAACTTGCTGCTAATCAGTCCTGTTGTTTCATCCACCGTGTGAAATACATGTGGGTTGAGCAACGCCTCCACAGGGTTGCCCAAGATGATCGCAAAACACAGACATTTACATTACAGTTTTTAACAGTAGCAAAGTTAAACTTACGAAGAAACAGTGAAAATAGTTTTATGGTTGGGGGCCACCACGACATGAGGAAGTGTATTAAAGGGACGGGGAAGGTTGAGGACTGTAGTTCTAAAGCATGGATTCTTACCACACGTCTTCTGAGCGTGCCCTGGAGAGCCTGACCTGAACCTCCTCGTATTGCATTAAATTATGCATTATGAAATATGTCGACTCTGGCCCAGTTCAAAGGTTTATGTTAGTTAACTCTCTTCACATGACAAAATATTTAGTAATACTTCTTAATGTAGCATCTTTTAATCCTTCAAAAGTTAATGTTATTGACATTCATGAGTACTACTATGCCAGTATTGTTATGTTACATTTTTATCAGGGTAGAACAGGAGAAAACATACACGGGTGTAACTTGTGTCCTGTTTAAAGGTACTGGTCTTCAAAAGGTGCACAAATTCTGGACGGTTGTTTTTCCTAGGATGTAAAAACTCCAAGATCAAGATGCTCGGTGCCAAAGGGTTACTATGTGTGTTTTCGTTCCCAGTGTTCACAATGCCCTGTGTAACGAATGGAATAATGGTAGAGATGTCTAGTTCTGAATGGATACGGTACCCTGGTAATATAATATGTTGCATAGGAAAAATACAGAATAGTACTAAAATGCAATAACTTTATTCCTAGAAAAATTAAAAGAGCTATCCGGGCCACATGGATTCAAAACACCTGTTGCTCAAGTTAGGAGCGAGCTCATTTGGTGAGGTGCTGCTGGGTACATATGAGGACCGGAGTTCAGATTCCCAGCACCATCTAAAAGCCTGGCACTGGAGGTCATTAGGCCAGCCAGCCAGCCAGTCAGTGAGTCAGGGTTCGTGGAGAGCACTGGAGGAAGACGCCTGATAGTGACATCTGGTCTCCTAATACACATGCACATGCGCACGCCTGCGCACGCACACATACACACACACACACACACACAGAGATGCGCGCATACATGCATGCTCACACACATGCACACACATACATGGACATGTTTGCTCCAGCCTCTGCCCTTTCAATTTGGCCTCAGTTCTAGCTAATATATTTATAATGTCTCTCCCTCTCTCCTCAGAGTCCTGCTGTAGACCAGGCTGGCCTTGAACTAGCAATCTTCCTGTCTCTACCAACTCCTGAGTGTTGCGATCACCAGGCATGTGCCAGTATGGCTAACTGAGTCTTCGTCTATAGCTGATCTCTAATAATGAGTTCAAGTGCATTTCCAGAAGTAATAAGGATTCACCAAAAATCCACTATAATCATTCCACAAATGTAGGAACAATTTTCAAAACGCTAATCAGAAGCAATCTAATAATCAATAATAACAAAATAATTGTCAAAGAATACAGCACTTGAAACCATGAAAAATACATTGGCAGCTTTTTGCAGCAGTCCTTTGATAGGAGTGTCACAGCTGCTAACCTGAGAGCGAGGGTGCTAGCATGTCCATACAAGTGAAACCAGTTTTGTACTATGAAAAATAATCTGAAATGTAAATAACAGTCATATATGGGAATGTTATTATGGATAAAGAGCTGCAGTGTTGGTGAGGAGTTCTTAGGTGAGTGTTACAGTATTTCAGCCAAGATTAGAAAGTAACATTAAAAATGTAGCCTGTAACAGTAGCTTATAGTCAGAGTGGCACTGAAGGAACATTTTGCTCACAAACTTGGAAATGTTCCCACTGTTACAATTTATTGTTTTAACTTTGTACTTATACTTAGAGTAGTAATAACCACAATAATTTTAGAGCCTATTGTGCACCTGGTGCCGCTTAAAGTTTTTTTTTTTAATATTTATTTATTTATTATGTATACATTGCTCTGCCTGCACATACACCTGCACACCAGAAGAGGGCACCAGATCTCATAGATGGCTATGAGCCACCATGTAGTTGCTGGGAGTTGAACTCAGGACCTTTGGAAGAGCAGCCAGTGCTCGTAACCTCTGAGCCATCTCTCCAGCCCATTAAAGATTTTTGATAATCATGACAACCTTATTAGATGGGTATTATTTTGAAGCTGCAGGAAGTGAGGCTTAGAGAGACGAAGCAACTTTATAATCAGGGAACTCGCCGTGCAGTTCTTCAACAGTCAGGTGACTGAAAGGATTGCCCATCATACTGCTTTCCCAGCATGTGCTACCTCCCCAGCTTTCCCCAGACGAATTTTTACACTGAGTCAGAGAGAAATTTCCACGTTAAAAAAAAAAAAAAGTACTTGTACTTTGTTTTTAAAGCAGTTGTCTTCAGATACAAGCGAAACTGTGGTGCGGTCAGATGAAGAGCCGCTCCTAAGGAAGAGCCCCCGCCGGTTCGTCATCTTTCCCATCCAGTACCCTGACATCTGGAGAATGTACAAACAAGCGCAGGCGTCTTTCTGGACAGCAGAAGAGGTATGTGGCGTCGCCTGCTCCAGCAGTCGTGTCCTGGGGTGGTCACTTCCGTCGC
>OU015748.1:67952445-67967113 GCA_907169655.1 Acomys percivali | reverse complement strand
GTGTGTGTGTTGGGAACTGGACTGGGATCCTGTGTAACAGTAGTGAATGCTCTTAATCAATGAGCTCTCTCTACAGCCAGCCCACATTTTTTATTTCTAAATTGATTGTTAGTTTGCTCTGACTAAATAAGACCAGTTTTGGATTTTTGTTTGTTTGCTTTTTTACTTACTCCTTTATTTGTGTGTGTGTGTGTGTGTGTGTGTGTGTGTGTGTGTGTGTGTGTGGCATTGAGCTGACGTCCCCAGGCTGAGCCTTTGGCAGCAAACACCTTTACCTGCTGAACCATCTTGCCAGTCCTAACACACCAGTTTATGCGTCTGGCCAGCAGAATAATCAAAGTTGCAGCTATAGTTTTAAAAAAATGAAGGCTGAGAGCCGGGCGTGGTGGCGCCCACCTGTGATCCTCGCACTCGGGAGGCAGCGGCAGGCAGATCCCTGAGGCTGAGGCCAGCCTGGGCTACGTTAGTGAGGTCCAGGAAGACAGCCAGGGCTACAGAGGGAGGGGCTGACTTCAGAGCAACAAAAGAACACAGCAAAAACAAAAACCTACAGAAGGATGAAATCCTTAAGGACCTGCACTAGTTTGAGAGGTGGTTGATTGGACAAAGGTGTGAACAGTTTACAGGTCTCTGCAGGGCACTCAACTTTGAGCTGAATTCACAGTTTGGTTCTGCCTTCAGCTGCAGCACACCTGCCCCAGCTGCCCCAGCTGGGCAGTCATTGATTACTTACTGGAAACGTAACTCCCCCCACCCCCAATCAAAGGAGTTGAGCACACAAGTTGGATAATACTTGCTGGTTTGATAAGAACAAGTTAGTCATGCAAATGATTGCTATGTAGTTTAAACACACAAATATTGTCTTTATTCAATTGTTTCATGTTGTTTAGGATAGCTACATAACACTCATGCTCTGTATATGTACCCATGATCATTTCTGTCTCTGGATGATGTATCTATATGAATGAATATCGTTGGGTCTGTATGCCTGTCGATCAAGAAACCAAATCTCAGCAAGCAAGATGACTCATTGGACCAAGGCATTTTTGAACAAGCCTGAGGGCCTGAGTTTGATTCCTGGAGTGGAAGAAATGGACTAACTCTGATCTCTACTCATGTGTTGTGGCACACACGATCTTTTTTTTTTTTTTTTTTTTTTTTTTAGGCACACACAATCTTTTTCTCTCACCCCACCTTACACACACACCACACACACACACACACACACACACACACACACACAAACACACACACACTAAATTAATAAATAAGTAAAAAATAAATGGTTTTGGAAAGAGGCCAAATGTATCTATGGAAAAACACCCTGTAAAGAGTGCAGGGTCTGAGGCCAGGCCACCTCAGTGCAAATCCTGCTCTGCCACTTGCTGTCTGTGGAACTAGCTCTGATCTCTGCCCGCATCCTCACTGCTAAATCAGGCTAATAGTGTGTAACCTGTATGAGGACCAAGGAAATAGTTACAACTGTATCTGACACTTGATAAACACTAAAGAACTGTACCTCTGGCTTCATACAGAGAGGGGGAAATTATAACCAAGACTTTAAGAAGATACTAATCTCTTACATTTCTTTTACACTATTTTCAGATGTTTACCTACCTTCGTATATTGTCAACATTCTTATATATTGTAGTTGACATGTAGGGCAAACACCCAACTGAAACCACTACTCTGTTTTTATAATAGGTTGAGGTGGCTGCACACCTGGCTTTCCCTGTCGTCTGTGGTTTTTAGAAAGCCTTTGTTAGATATGGTTCAGAGAACAAGGCGCGCACACAGCTAGTCTTTTTATTTGTCATGTTTTTAAAAGGTGCCTGTGATATTTGGATATTTCTGAAAACTTCATTGGAAATTAATTACTTCTTTTTGAAACTGTAGTAAATATCTTATGACCAAGAAATACTGATTAAAAAGATAAAACGTACAAATTGATATGGGTTTTGTAGGAAGATTCAGATACATGTTTTGAAAGGAAGTCAGAGATATTTTTAGTTTCACATATTAAACAAATTATGTAAAAAACAATTTAATTAACTTCATATTCTAGTTTTTAAATGAATGGATGAATTTAATTTCCAAATATTAAGCCCTGATTCAGAAGAAAAACTATAGACTTGAGATTTTTTTTTAAAAAAAGTCAGTCAGGCAATTCTGATAGGCAATTTTCTGTTTCTATGACCAAAAACAAAAAAACAAAAAAAGAAAACCTAAGAAAATCAAGTTATATAGTAACAGTACCACAAGGTAGCAACCAAGCCTTTACATTAACACATGGGCCTCTGGGGAACAGTGGGGATCTAAAAAGCAAGTGTGAAATCAATATTTAGATGAAGAAATTGAGGATGAGCTCGTATGAGATGAAACGAGGCAGGAAATCTTATGTTTCTAGAAGGGAATATAACCATTATTATATAACGGTACTCATGAAAGTTATAGGGCATCTTAAAGCCCAGGGCTTAAAGAGGCAAGTTTAATATCTAAGTCTAGACATATTGCGGTATTAAACTTAATATCAGGAATCCCTCCTCATCCTATTGCATCTCTAGAAGCTTAGCCTCGTGGCTGGCATGTACTGAGTGCTCCGCAAACAAAGTGTAGCAGGAAAAGAGTTTTCGGAAAGGACATAATAATTTAAAGGTTAGAATATTAGTGTTTTCTTTCAGAAAGGTCAAGGAGATTGAGCTTTTGTTAGAATAATAAAGAGAAGAGCAAGCCATCAGAATTTGCAAAGGACAGTTATATCTTTTGAATATTTGTCACATTGTTATTAAACATACTTAGAGATTTTTATAAGACAAAATAGCACTAAGATCTATGCACTCACTGCTTTGTCTTCCCCAGATATTTAAGTTGAGTCACGAGTCACCAAGGTGATGGTGTGTGGAGGTGGGGCAGTGGAGGTGTTCAGTAAGGAGGGTAACGAGGGGAGCGCTCATGAATGGGATCAGTGCCTTTATAAAAAGAAGTATGAGCCAGCTGCAGTGGCGCATGCCTATAATCCCAGCACTCAGGAGGCAGAGCCAGGCAGATCTCTGTGAGTTCAAAGCCAGCCTTGCCTACAGAGTTAGTGCTAGGACAGCTAGAGCTACACCTTGCCTCAAAATACGCAATAACCAAATCAAACAAACAACAACAACAAAAACCTTTGAGAAGAGAGCGTTCTCTCTGAGCGTAAGGGAAGGAGGTACTCATCTACAAACCAGGAAAGATAGCCTTTTCAAAAACTCCACCTTGGGGGCTGGAGATGGCTTAGGAGTTAAGAGCACTGGCTACTTACACTGCCAGAGGACTTAACTTTGATTCCCAGGACACACATAGTGGTTCAAAACTATCTGTAAATCCAGTTTCATGGAATCTAGCAAGCATTGTCTTATGGTCTCTGTGGGCACCCAGCATGTACACAGTACGCAAACACACATGCACACAAAATATCCAAGCACATTAAAAAGAAATTCAAATATGCTGCTTTCCTTATTCTGTCTTAGATAAGATTTCCATTGCTGTGATAAAACACCATGACCAAAAGCAACTTAGGGAGGAAAGGGGTTATGTCAGCTTGTAGCTCATCGCCCAGGGAAGCCAGGGTAGGCACTGCAGGCAGGAACCTGGAGGCAGGAACTGTTGCAGAGGCTGCTTACTGGCTTGCTCTGTATGCTTTCTCAGTCTGCTTTCTTATAGCACCTATGACCATTAGCCTGCTGGTGACACCACCCCTAGCGAGCTGGTCCTGCAACCTCAATCCTCTGTTGAGAAAACACTTTACAGGCTTGCCCACAGGCCAATCTAGGTGTATGGGGGCGGGAGTGAGAGACATACGTTAAGTTGACATAAAACTAGCCAGTACAGTTGACCCTTTGTTAACTTGACACACAAACTCAGCACCATTTATCCATTCATTTTTTTTTGTTCTTCCTCAAGATTTCACATTAATAATAATAATATTACAATATAAAACATAACGACTTTTAAAAGTCCCATAGTCTTTATAATTAAAACCCTTTAAAAGTTCAGTCACTTTGAAATACCCAATCTCTTAAAGTTGAAACCTCTTTAAAATATCCAAAGTCTCAAAAATACCCATAGATAGCTTCTCTAAAATATTCAAAATTTCTCTGAAAGTCCAAAGTCTCTCTAAAACTTTGAGATCTTTTTTACACTTAAGGGCCTCTTGTTAAAAGAAGGGGAGGGGCGAGGTGGTAAACCTTTCTCACTGCACAAGGGAAGGCCAAGGAGACCAAGGCCACAGTCACAGCCAAGTCTCAGGAAAACCCAAGTCCAGCAGTGCAAATGTTCAGTGGTGGTCATCTGGGATTGGGGGTCACTCAACTATCAGGCTACACGTGTGTTCTACCTGCTGACACACACGCACACGCACACGCACACGCACACGCACACACACACACACACACACACACACACACACACGTCTCCTAGCCTCAGGCTGGCTCTGCTCCTCAGCTTCTGCCATCCTTGGTAGCCTTCCCATGGACTGGCGTCTCCAAAACACTGGACATGCTGCTGTGCCTGGGCTGTGCCTTTTCTGAGCTCTCTTCAGAGACTCCAACCCTGCCACGTGGTGTCAGGCTCAATTTCCTTCCCAGACCCATCCAGCCTGGGGCTGCACCTTCGTTGGCACTGCCCGGCCTTTGGAGAGACTCTAGCCCTGCCAAACAGTGCCAAGGTTCAGCTTCAGGACACCTTCATGCCTCAAAGCCAGGGCCCCCCGGGTGACTTTCATGCTGCCCAGTTTGGCAGCCAGCATGAGATGCAGCTTTGGTCCCAGCAAGGCCACAAGCTCTGGGTGTTGATGCTGAGGAAGTATTTCTAGACTTGGGACCCTCTGATGCTGGTCTCTTCTTAGTTGCTGTTGATTTCATAGCTTCAGCTAACCAGCACGACTTGTGCCAGTAACACAAAGGTTTTCCCTCAGTGGTGCTGGTCTCTTGTTAGCCACAGCTGACGGGGAAACACAGACTCTTAATTCAGAATATTGAACAGCCCAGCAGTCTGTCAAGGGGCTCTCAAACTTCCCTCCAAAGCTTCACAAAGACAGGCCCCTGTGGTCTGTGTCACTCCAGCTAAGGTTCTGTCTTTCAAATGACTCTGTCTTGTGTCAAGTGGACCTAAAGTTACCCAGCACATGCCCTGATGCTGGACTTACAGCTTCCAGAACTTTGAGATGTAAATGTTTGGTTTTAGGCCTGGTCAATGGTGACTTCTTACAGCAGCAAGAGCCAGGTAAGGTGCAGCAAAGTACAGTTAAGGACCCCTTGAGAAGTTTGGATTTGCCAAATCTTAGGGTCTGTTCTCTGAGTTCCAATGAGTAATCCTAGTGAGCATTTCAAAGGATTTCTATTCTAGAGGAAGGCATATCTGTAAACTGCTTTAAAGCCAGGCTTTTATCTTTCTGGCATGATGACTTCGCAGTAACTGAGTAGCTGGCAGCAGTGGAGGAGCTGTGATTAGTCAGCAGGTGCTGGGTCACATGTCAGCACCACAGCAACTGCTGCATAAACCAAGTGGCTGCTGAGTCTGGCTCGGCTCCTTTATCTATTTGACCAGGGCTTACTTTCTCTTTTCTTCTTGTTCATTCCTTCACTCTGTTCTCTGCCATTAGCTTTATTAATTTTAATATTTTAAAAGTGTACCCCAGCCAACTAAATCAGCCAAAAAAGCAGGTTCCTTCACAAACTCCCTTCCCTTCTTCCCTCACTCCCTCTCCCCACTCCCTTGAACATGCTAGCATTATTTTGTTTTCTGTTTGTTTGTTTTTGGGTTTTTTGAGACAAGGTTTTTCTGTGTAACAGCCCTGATTGTCCTGGACTCACTTTGTTAACCAAGTTGGCCTCGAACTCACAGAGATCCACCTGCCTCTGCCTCCCGATAACTGGGATTAAAGGCGTGTGCCACCACCACTTGGCTGTTTTGTTTTCTCTTAAATAAATTTTACTAAATATGTTTAAAGTATAGATCATGGTGTTGTAAAATATGCATACACACACACATACAGAAACACACACATGCATGTGTGTATAAATTGTCTCTCATTAAAATAATATATATGTGTATATATATGTGTGTGTATATATACATATATACATATATATATATATACTGTCTTACATACTTATCCGTTTCCCTCCGTGTGGCAAGAACAATTGTAATCTACTAATTAGGCAAATGTTCTGAGTACAATACAACACATCATTATAAACATAATGTTTACCTTATTTCAACTACTGTGATTTGTTTTTGTTTTTAAGACAAGGCTTCTCTGTGTACCCCTGGCTGTCCTATAACTCCCTCTGTAGACCAGGCTGGCCTCAAATTCAGAGATCCACCTGCCTCTGCCTCCCAAGTGCTGGCTTAAAAGGCGTGCTCGGCTGTCACCGCTGCCGCCATCACCTGGAGACTGTGGTTTGTAATTTTTTTTTTTTTTCATTCTAACAGATTACTGGCAGTGTCATAGCTCTTGCCTTTAGAGTGAAAGCTTTCTAAACTCTAAGTGAAAACCAACTGGAGTGTCTTTATCCTAGGTTGACTTATCGAAGGACCTCCCTCACTGGAACAAGCTGAAGTCAGAGGAGAAGTATTTCATCTCCCACATCTTAGCGTTTTTTGCAGCCAGTGATGGAATTGTGAATGAAAACTTGGTAAGAGCTTTATTCTCCTGCTGTTCCTGTTTTGTGCTTGAATGACAATGTCACTAAGATCACCATAGATCCTGCCTGTGGGAGGAAAGACGCCTCAGTAATGTACTAGACAAAGCTTAGCTTCTGCTTAAAAGTATATGAGGTATGTGTGCAGGCGGGCCAGAGGCCGTCATCGGCTGTCTTCCTTGTTGCTCTCTACCTATTCTCTTGAGAGAAAGTCTCTTTGTTGGATTTGGAGCTCATCACCTCCTGCCTCTGGTACCCCAGCATGAGGTTACAGGCTCACAGACACATGCCCAGATTTTTTTTTTTTTTTTTAGTTTTTCCAGACAGGGTTTCCCTGTGTAGCCCTGGCTGTCTTGGACTCACTTTGCACATCAGGCTGGCCTCAAACGCACAGAGATTCACCTGCCTCTGCCTCCTGGAGTGTTGGGATTACAAGCCTGTGCCACAGTGCCCAGCTAACATGCCCAGATTTTAATATAAATGCTAGGGAATCCAAATGTCGGTCCTCGAGCTAACACAGCAGTCTTACCAACAAAGCCTTCTCCCCGGACACCAAAATTTATCTTTTGAGTATATTGTTCTCATGAAGTTTTGGAGGAAAAGATAGTTAACTGTCAAGTGACTACCAATATATTGTGAAGCCAAGCATAAATTATCCCAGTTAAAGCTACATTGTGGGACTGAGACTCTCCAGTGCTTAGCTGGCATTACAGAGGGCCTGCCTTTCCTCCTCAGCGATGTGACAACAAAATCCAAAAACTGTACAGAATTCATAAACCCCACTTTTCCCCTCAGCTAACAAACTTACTAGAGAGTGTGCTCTCAGTGGCCAGCGGGGGTCTGTGCGGATCTCCCTCGGTTAGAACTCACAGCAAGCACCTCCCTGTGGGGCCTTCTCACTCGGGACTTTTTATGTTTTGAGGCAGGCTCTTGTGTTTCCCAGGTTGGTCTTGAAGTCAGTATCCTCCTGAGCAGCTTCCTGGGTGCTGGAAAGACAGACGGTTGTTAAGTGAGAACTCTGAGGTCCATGCTGTAGCTGTGGGTGTGGCTGGTGTCCTGTGAGAGCCTGCTCACCAGCCCTTTCTGGTTCCCTTGCTTTCTTATCTTAGGTGGAGCGGTTTAGCCAGGAGGTGCAGGTTCCAGAGGCTCGCTGCTTTTATGGCTTTCAAATTCTCATCGAGAACGTTCACTCAGAGATGTACAGTTTACTAATAGACACTTACATCAGAGATCCAAAGCAAAGGTATTACTGCGGGGGTTCTTACTTAGGAAGGTTTAGCCTTTTGCTCACATTAAAAGCAAAATTTATTCCAAAACTACAATGTTAAAGATTATTTGCATATGGAAGTTCATGAGTGTAGTTTTCTATTGCTCAATAATGTGTTAGAATAATAGCCTAGCATAGAGCCAGTTAGTCTTTAGATAATTCATAGCATCTTTACGTAAAGCCTTGCTAGTACATTGCTTTAATAAATTGAGTGCTTGTATTTCATTGATTTTTGTATCAGCTTATATCAAGGCCACTAACCTGAGTTTTACTTTTATTTCTATATTCATGATTATGAACATACAAAAATATAGAAAATCTTGATTTGGTAGTGTACTGTAAGAGTTGCAGTTATTGTTTCTGATTATTCAGTCAATTAATAAAAACAAATGGATAATTTTCCACGATTTTTTGTTTTTATAGGGAATTTTTATTTAATGCAATTGAAACAATGCCATATGTAAAGAAAAAAGCAGACTGGGCTTTGCACTGGATAGCAGACAGAAAGTCTACTTTTGGTACGTAGTATTAACTCTCGTGTCATCATTAGCCTTGGGGACCACGTTGCATCAGAGTGGAATACAGGATTCCAGTGTGCTGGAATCACTATTTGCAATGATTAATTAGAAGCTGGTGCTAAGTAAAGCTTGTTACTTGTTGTATTTAATATGTTAGAACTTGAAAAGGTAAGATCTCAGCATGCATACTGACAAGTAAAAAAGTCAAGAATCCAACAGGGAGCGCTATTGTAGCCTACAGTGTGTGCCAGCTTTAAAGACCGCTGGGGGCTTCAAGCAAGTCAAGTCGTAACAATTTTTAGGAAACAAAGATATAGTTTCTAAAAAGATGCAAGATTCTTTCAGTCAACTAGGACAAGAGGCAGTTTGCAGGAGTAACTCGGTGTTCGCTGGCACGGGAAATGCAGGCACACTGCTGGGTAAGTTGAGACTCCCGCTCTTTCTTTTAGAGCAGCGTCTCACCTTCCTGCAGCTCAAGATGGCCGCTGTGCTCCTGCTCAGCCCTCTGGGTGCTGGGGCAAGCGTGTGTCATTCAGCCGAGCCTTACAGTTTTTTACGTTACTAATTTTTCTGTATGTGTGTGGGACAGAGGCATGCGTGTGCCATAGTTCATGTGGGGAAGTCGGAAACTTTCAGGAGGTGGTTTCTCCTTCTACCATGGTTATTAGGGATCAAATGCAGGCCATCAGGCTTTCAGGGCAAGCGAGCTCTTTTACCTGTTAGGCCATCCCATAGGTCCTGACATTTTTTTCAATCTCTCCTTCCTCTCTTTCCTCCTCCTGCCCTTCCCTCTCCGTCTCCCTCTCGATCCCCCTCTCTGTGTGTGCATGTTTCATGCATGTAGGTGTGAGTGTGCGCATGTTATGGCGCATGTGTGGAGATGAGAGACAACCTTGAGTGCTGTATCTGTCTTTGACTCCTACTTTGTTTGAGGCGTGTATTAACTGATACTACCCAAGGAAGACCAGCTTAAAAAAAGAAGAAGCTGGTAGCCACCCTACAGCCATGGCTGCAGTTAGAGTCTCCCTGTTGCTTTACCTCACAGCAGATCCTTCTTAGTGTTCTGAGAAAGCAACTCAGAGGAACAAATATGGTGTTCTACTGTGGTGGAGGAGTGGAGAGGGTGGTCAGTGACCTGTGTAGGGAGAGTGAAAAGTGCATCATGCATTGGTAGCTCTCCTTTTCAGGTAGGGGAACTAAAAGTCAGTAGTGTGGGGATGGTATTTGCTGTGTGGCATATTTTCTTTTCCTTTATGTTAATGCCTGGTTAGTGGTCTGTAGAGGGTCCAGGGTAGTTTCTCTGATGTTGGATGTGGATGCCCTTCCAGTTCACTTTATCTCTTGGGTGGCCAGAGCTGATGGCTCAGGCAAACTGGTCAGGATTGAAAGAAGAAAAAGGAAGGAAGGGGAAAAAGAGCCCAAAGTTTCTTCTCTAGGGACTGGCTGTACTGCTGCTGAGGAGAACTTCAACTGACCACAACTTTCCTATGGCTGAGGCTGTAAAAGCAGCTTCTGGCTAGAAACTGCACAGGGGTGGGGGGTGTCATAAAAGGAGGCTCTTTCATCTGTAGATAGGCCTCTTTGCAGAGATCTCCAATAAATTGGTGTAAACTTAGGCTTATTAGCCGTAGAAGGATGATAGCCCTGAGTCTGCTAACTTATTTGCGAATCTACAGAGAAATAAGAAGTAAGAGAGAGATAGAAAATAAACCACTCACACACATACGTTCAAGAGAAGAGGATCAGGAGAAAAGGTGGATGAAGTCAGGCATCTTAACTTCAACTGAAGTTAAGCTGCTCAATTTTCTCCTCACCTCATTTATTGTAGACCATACTTATACTTCTGAGAAAATGGAATTACCTCATAGTCAAAAGAGTACAATTAATCACAAAACAGATGAATTCTAAAATACAACAGGTTACATGTTTTAAAGCTTAAACATTTCTTATCTATGTATCCATTACATAAGTTCATGGTGAGTTCAGAATGGCGAAGATTGGCAGGGTCTAAGGTTAATAGGATCTGAAACTTACAAGAGAATACAACTTATCAGTTAGGACAGACCTGACTATACATTATCCAGCTATCTCTTAGTTCATTATGAGCTCAGGACAATAATTTGTCTGTCTTTCATTCTAAGAAACAGAGTAAATTCAGACATCTCTAGGTAACTTCATTCCATATAGGTTCACATGGAGTTTAAACAAATTTGCCTATTTTTATGGTGAAATACCAGGATTCGTGATGCCATCTGCAGTGGAGGCTTATCTGAAGCCACAAATCTGCTGGTAGGCTATCCTAGTGAGGCATCTGGAGGTCCACAAAGGTATTTATTGCAGCCATAAACTAATTTTAACTTTTAAAACTTTTTGAGCCAAATCAGGAATTCCATAATCTGGATAACAAAAAGTACATCTTCAATAAGATCCTCTGGGAAGTTTGCTCAATCAGATCTGGTCAGTACCCAGAAAATAACAATTCACAACAATGCCAGATGTATTTACTTTTGGTTATACGAGACAGGTTTCTCTGTGTAATCTTGGCTATCCTGGACTCGTTTTGTAGACCGGGCTGGCCATGAATGTAGTCCTGGCTGTCCTGGACTCACTTTGTGGACCAAGCTGGCTTTAGACTCACAGTGATTCACCTGCCTCTGCCTCCCTGGGTGCTGGGATTAAAGGCATGCACCACCATGCCCGGCTCTAATGCCAGGTTTTAGAGAGATGCAGCAAAGCACAATTGACAGAGTAGTCAGAGGTTGGAGGCAATTCTGGGGTACATCATGATACAGATCTTGCAAATACCGGATCACCTCCAGAGACCTCTCATGCCTCCTGGTCTTTCCCAAATCAATGGCTCCTGACAGCATGTCAGAGGCTGGAAAAAGTTTGAGGGTACATCATGGTATAAGACCTTGCAAACACCAGATTACCTCCTAGACAGCCCACATGCCTAGTGAGCTCCCTTAACAGGGCGGCTCTTGGCACCTTTAGCTGGCAGAGGAAATGCAGTTCTAAGGGGCCACCTGCACCTCAGTACCTTCAGGGGAAGCTCTCCTGTCTGGCAGGACTCTGCCCAACCTTTGTATGCCAAGTGGGACTAAGGAGAGCAGCTGTTCTTTCCTGGCATCTAAATTCCTACAGTCTATTATTTTTAGCTAAAGGAAAACTTGAAAACAATCCTTTAAAATGTCCCTTTGTTCTAAAGTTTAAATATTATGCTGCAAGGAAATTTGGTTCCCATAAAGCTAAAACTTTCCAGCTATCTGTTTTTTTATGGAAACATACTATCTCCTTCAGCATGTTCCCTTCCCCCCCTTGTGTCTTCTTATTTTTTTATGATCCACCAAGTCCAGTTAGTGCTTTGTACATGTGTGTGTGTGTGAACCCACCCACAGTGCATGGGCAACTTACCAGCAGCCAAACACCCAAGAAAAAAAAATTGCACCTCCCTCAGTGTTATCAACTGACAATAGCATTTCAGCTATTAACATAGGCCTCATGAGCAACTCCTGTTCATTTTTAATTAGCATAGCAATTGTTAATTAATTAATTGTTAATTGTGGATAATAATAGGTTTCATTATAACATCTGTATATGTTATACATATACATAATGTATATAATGTGTTTGACCATATTCACACACACACACCCCTGTTAGCCTCTCTTGTCCCCCTCCAATTCCTGCTAATACCTTCCTCCCCTCAATTAGTCCCCCTTTTGCTTTTCATGTCTATACATGTCGTGTGTGTGTGTGTGTGTGTGTGTGTGTGTGTGAGTGTGAGTGTGTGTGTGTGTGTGTGTGTGTGTGTGTGAGAGAGAGAGAGAGAGAGAGAGACACCCCCAGTGAGATTCACTAGGATTGTTTACAGAAACGTAAGGAACATGTGTTTGCAGGGCCATGGGCACCTTAGCTAGTGGCTGTGCCACTGAAGACATGGTCTTGCACTGCACCTGGAGCTCACCCTTTGGGCAAGTCTCTTCAGGAATCCTCTGTATCCATTTCCCTAGTGCTAGGAATATTTGTGTGTCTGCCACAACTGACTTTTCACATGGATGCTGGGCATTCAAACTCTGATCATCATGCTATTTTCCCAGATCTTCCTTAAAATATTTTAATTCTCTTCAAAAATAGTCTTCTGCAGCTGTGTGTGGTGGTTCCTGTCCTTCAGTACGCACAGGTGTGCGCAGAGTGGGTAAAGTAACGTTCCTCTCAGTCATAGCATTGTCAGCTTCATTCTAGTCCAGTTCTCCTATAGGTGATTGTCCACTTGTAATTACTTTAATCATTTAAAATGTCAGGTATTATTATCTGTAATATAATTAGTTCAAGATAAAAGTATCATAACCTAATATTTAAGAATGAAATAATTGAAATAGTTATTATTTTTATATTGTAATATTTATTATATTCATATTAAAGTTTTCTATAATTCCTTTGACAGTACTCAATCAGCACTTCTTTAATTTATATTTCTTCAGTTTTTTTCCAAAGCGGCTTTTTTTATTCTTCTCTCTTATATTTAAACCCAGTTTCCCTTCCCTCTTCTCCTCCCAGTCCCTCCCCCCTTTCCTTCCTCCTCCCCTCTTCCCCAAATCCACTCCTCCATTTCCCTTTAGAAAAAGGCTTCCATGGATAGAAACACGGCATAACAAGATTTAATAAGACTAGGCACATCCCCTCTTATTAAAGCTGGACAAGGCATCCCAGTAGGAGGAAAAGAGTCACAAAAGCAGGCAGCGGAGTGAGAGGCAGCCCCACTCCCACTGTTAGGAGTCCCACAGAGACCAAGTGACACAACCATAGCGTACATGCGGAGGGGCTAGGTCAGGCCCATGCAGACTCCCTTGCCAGAGCCCACTCTGGACAATGTCGAACAGTTCTTAGACCAGGGAGTGAGGATTGAGAAATGAAAGAACAGAAATAAGAAACTGAGGCAAGAAATAGTCGAAACACAGGATAGAATCAAGAGGGCCTGCAGTCAGTACCACACACCACCTCAGCCTTACTCATCAGTTTAATTTATACACACCTCAGGCATGGGAAAACAAAGCAGAAGCTCGCTCCCGGGAGATAATGTGGACACTCTCATGGGAAATGTGCTGTAATCCCAATTGACTTTTAGCCTTCAGGCCACAGTGTACTTTTCCTGATAGTCTGAAGACCTTGAGTGTGCACTTGGCAGAACATCTTGGTTAATCACGGTCTCAGCAATCTGTGTGACTCTTATGCTGCAGCAGAGAGCACGGGAGCAATGCGTATGGGCAGAGCCTTGACAAACGGCTTCTGACATGGTTCAGTCTCTGTGAGGCCCTGTGAGCCCTGCTTAGTTGGTTCTGTGGGCCGCGTTCTGTGGTGTCCTTGGCCCTTCTGGCTCCTACAGTCCCTCCCTTCCACAAGATTTCCCAAGCTCCAGCCAATGTGAGTCTCTGCATCTGTTTCCATCAGGTGCTGGATGAAGCCTCTCGTGCTGATTACCAATGCAGCTTTTTAAGTGGCATCTATAGAGATAAACTAGAATTTCTTCTCTTGTTGGAAGCTGTTAATACACAGCCTGAACTTCTCTTCGCTGTGGCTGATGTGTGGTGTGAGGCAAACAAGGAAAGAACAGGGCAGGTCTGCCTCCGTCAGACAGACACAGTCGTCCTGCTGTTTGCAATCTAAATACTTGTTCTAAAGAATAGAAACCCTGGGTTTTAACATAAAAATTAGACATTTCTATAGAATAAAATTTAAATTTTCATTCGTTATTATTTTGTGTGTATGTGTGTGAGTGAATATGTGTTTGTGAATGCGTGTTTGTGAGTGTGTATGTGTGTGTGTGATATTCTAAAAAATTCTAGACTCTGTCACAGGAATGACACCACTAAAGACATTTAGGAATGAATTCTACTGAGTTCTTGCCTAACAGCAAGTAAGCCTTTAAATTCTCTCTTCTGTCTTTAACAGAACTTCCTATAGGTGAATTCATTGCCTTCAAGCTGATTTTTAAAAGTATTCTACAAGGATAACAATGTTTTTGAACTGTTTACAGCAAGTCTTTTAGCGACAATAGATTGCTAACAAAACTGTAAACCTTAGCAACCACCCCTCCCAGTAGCGGAAGACAGCTGTCATAACGTTTATCTTCCACTTCCCATCCCAGTGCGTTCACAAAGTGAGTCCACACACATGCCTCTCGGCAGGCAAGTCACTCCTCTCTC
>OU015748.1:67941870-67952345 GCA_907169655.1 Acomys percivali | reverse complement strand
TCTCTCTCTCTCTCTCTCTCTCTCTCTCTCTCTCTCTCCCCCCTGACCCCCTCCCCCTCTCCTTCTGTATAGACAGCAGCATCTACTGGAGTCCATGTTTGTCCCAGGGTTTGAAACAGGCAGTCTTTCCACTGTAGCAGGCAGGGATGAAAAGCCGCTGCTTTGAAGACAGCATTAACTTGTCTTTTTTGTTTCTTAGTTTAATGTGGTAAACAGCCCCATCTATTTGTAAACTTGCAAACATCTGAGGTATCTAGTTGGAAACATGGAACTGTTTTGTCTCCTAGGAGAACGAGTGGTGGCCTTCGCTGCTGTTGAAGGGATTTTCTTCTCCGGATCATTTGCTGCCATATTCTGGCTAAAGAAGCGAGGCCTCATGCCTGGACTCACTTTTTCAAATGAACTGATCAGCAGGGATGAAGTAAGGAAGTGTTCTTCCGTGTATGTTTGCGTTAAATGTGTTCACATAGTTTTCTTCCCTCCAGAGACAATGCATGTATTGATAGAGTGTTCCGGAATGAAAAGGAGGTAGAAACTCACTCCTTCCTTGGCCTGCAAGATGATGCTGTTTCTTTCCACACCTCCCACTGTCCCTCTCTGTTTTCTGCTTACCTTCCAATATGAATGGACTTGTGCATTTCTGCCTTGTGACTTCCTGGCTGATTCTGTTTGTTCTCACCAAATCAGCCACTGTCTGAGAGCCCACAGCTCCTCACACTTTACCTGTGTTCCAGACAGTTCTGAGTTCTGAAGCTGCGTTGAGTGCATTCTAGGCGATTTTTCCTGGCATCTCAGAAATCAAGACTCACTATCATTTCCCAAGCGTGCTGCTCAATTTTATCTTCCTTTTGGCCAGTGTCACAGCCCTGAGGTCCTGGGAGCCGCTTGAAGCTGCGCCTTCTTCTTTTCTTTTGCTTTTGTTTGCCACATCCAGCCTGTCTCCTTCTGCCTGCAATCCCTTTTCATTTTTCCTCCCAGATTTATTTGTTTACTTTTTAACCTGTTGATCACTTTTCCAGAAGAGGCAGCGGGTCATTCCTGGTGCCCTGAGGGGAAAGTGATCCCTGCTTTTATGCATCCGTCCATTTAAACCTAAGCCTGCCTCTTCTGAGCAGCTCACAGCATGCACGTATCTCCTGCTCTGTTAGGCTCTAGGCTGGTTAGCATGCAGGCTACACTTGCTTCTGCTTGTTTCGGTGTGGAGTCCACACTAGCCAGTCAGTTCACATTTGTTGTCCGCACTAGCCTGGGCCTCTCAGCTTCCTCCTCCTTGAGAAACCTTCTCAAGCTGCTTCTCTGAACCTCCATTTCTTCAACTATAAACTCTAACCAGTTATCAGAACTTGAGGAAGCAGTAGATGTGAAACTCTTTACATATTTAAATTTTTAAAAATTTATTTATCTTATGTGGACGTTTTGCCTACATGTGTGTATGTGTACCGCCTGCATGCCTGATGCCCTTGGACCTCAGAAGAGTGTGTTGGAGCTCCTAGACCTGGGGTTGTTGGTGGTTGTGAGCCACTGTGTGGGTGCTGGGAGCCAAACCCAGTCCTTTCCAAGAGCAAGTGCGCCTCACCCCTGAGCTCGCGCTGCAGGAAGAGCAGGCTTAAGTGCGCAAGTGCTTCCTGTAACCACTCTCTTCTGCTTCATGTCTTTAGCTCTCTAGGAACTTAGACCAAAATGCCATGCATGCTTACTAGAAAGACATTAGCAAGAGGTCGGTGAACTCACAGGTAATAAGGTTAACTGTTTTATTCTATTCCTTGATAGACTTCTCTACACTTAAATCTCTTTCTCCAGCCCCCCACCCCTGCATGTATACACCATAGTTTTGTATCATGTTGTTTGTTTGAGACAGGCTCTCACCATGTAGCCCAGGCTAACCTTGTATTGGACATTTTCCTGCCTCCACCTCTTGAGTGTTGGGGTTACAGGCATGAGGCACCACACAATTCTTTTCCCAGCTGGCAAATATTGTGAGCCCTTTTTGTCTACATTAAGCGTTGTTTCAAAATAGTTTGGTAGGGATGTAACAGTCTTTTTGTTTGTTTGTTTCTCATGACAGGGTTTCTCTGTGTAGCCTTGGCTGTCCTGGACTCACTTTGTAGACCAGGCTGGCCTCAAACTCACAGATCCACCTGGCCCTGCCTCCCTGAGCGGTGGGATTACAGGCATGTGCCACCACATCTGGCTGGGATATATTATTCTGATGACCAAATGTATCATTTATTTGATTCTAATTAGAAATTTGCTTCCTCAATTGTTGTTTAGCTTTTTTCTTTTTGAGACAAGATCTCACTGTGTAAACCTGGCTGGCTTAAAACTCACTATGTGGACCAGGCTTGCCCTGAACCCTGACTGCTTTGCACTATAGCGATGTAAGGTTTTGCAGCATTCACAGTACTTGAGTCATTTGCAATGGCTTCTGCTGGTGTACAGCCTACTTTTCCATTTGCACCAAACCCACTTTTTTTTTTTTTTTTTTTTTGGTTTTTCGAGACAGGGTTTCTCTGTGTAGCCTTGGCTGTCCTAGAATCACTTTGGAGACCAGGCTGGCCTTGAACTCGTAGTGATGCGCCTGCCTCTGCCTCCCAAGTGCTGGGATTAAAGGCATGCTCCACCACACCCAGCAATCCAAGCCCACTTTTATCCTGAGCTGTTACTTGGATGTAAACTGTGTCTTTTTGGAATCTGAGTGAGTTTCATTTGTTCTCCAAATGCTACTCTATTAGCTGCTTTTCCCATTGCAGTGATAAAATACCGGAAGAAACTACTTAGGGAAGGAAGGGCTTGTTTGGCCGTAGGTCAAACTCTGCTCTGTGTTTGGACCAGGACCCCAGCCTGTGGAATGGAAAACCACAGGCATGCTCAGAGCTTGGTTCCTATGGTAATTCTCAGTCCCGTTGAGTTAGCAACCAAGATTTATCATCATAGCTAATTTCTTATTTTCTATCATTCTTAAATTTTTGACATTTAAAAAACAATCAGTTTTCATGTTGTCTCTTCTTACTTTGTTTTCTTTTCCAAAGTGTTTTTCTTAGAATTTTTTTGGTTTGTTTGTAAATTAGTGTTTTAATGTTAATAAGCTAAGATTTACTATCATTGAGAGTTTTGATTATAAGTTATGGAATTAGTTTTCGGTGTATTTAAAGGATCGAGGTTCCTGGCGTGGTGTCCTTTCATCTCCAGGAAGTTCCCTGTTCTTACTTCATACAGTGCACATTGTATGCAAGTAGCTAATCGTTCTTTGACAAGAGCCCTTGTCTCTGCCTTAGGGACTTCACTGTGACTTTGCTTGCTTGATGTTTCAGTACTTGGTAAATAGGCCTTCAGAAGAGAGGGTCAGGGAAATCATTGTCGACGCCGTTAACATTGAGCAAGTAAGTATGCCCCGTATCACATGACTGCATTCTATTTTGTTTTTGTTTTTTTGCTTCATTTTTATTTTACTTTATGTCCATGGATGTTTTTCCTGCATGTATATATCTGTGTTCCACATGCATTTCTGCTGCCTGTGGAAGGCAGAAAAGGGCATCAGAGCCCCTGGAAGTAGAGTTGCAGATGGTCATATGGTACCATGTGAGTGCTGGGAGTCACACCCGGGCCTCTAGACAAGCAGCCAGTGCTTTCCGCTCTCTCCAGCCCCTGGATTTTGTTTTAAAAATGTGTTTGAAATGGTGCCATATGATCCTGTGTGGGCTAGCCTTGAACGCCTGGGCTAACTCAGTCCTCCACCTGATCCTCCTGACACTGTGCCACAGTGCCCAGACGTGTTTGACTATTAAGTTGTCATTTGTAGGTCAACATCAGAAAACTTGTGTAGTCTAGTCTTACAGTGAACTTAGTAACCTTTCTATTGTGACAAAACACCAACATAACTTTACAATAACTTAATAATTTGGCTAAAATCAGTCTTCATTATACACCAGCGTTTTCTATGCATGGTTTATTTCAAGGCTATATTTTTATTTTAATTTATTCAAAATTAATTAATTTAAATAGTTTATATAATTATATAAGTATATAATTTAAACAAATTATATTAATTTATCTTTTAAGTATCATTAAATAACATTTTACTTATTGTACACACACACACACACACACATATATACATATGCTTTTATTTTTCCTGTGTTAACACTTTACCATTCACTTTCTTTCAGCACAGTTAAATTTCAGTGTGTCAAAAAAAATTTTTTTTCAGTGTGTCTCCCAGCCTTCTAGCCCATGTCTGCCTATTGTCACATGCTCTGTCATTGATGTCTCTCTTGGCTGCTTTCACGGTCACTCTTTCCATGGCTCTCGCTGGTCTTCAAAGAAGACCTGTCTGGATTCTTCAGGATAAACATCTCCCTTTCTGGGTTGAGATCTAGGAATGAGCTCCTATGTACACTATTCTAAAGGCTCCAATAATTTGCTGTTTTCTACTTAATTTTGGGCCCCTGAGAACGTGAAATCATATGGTTAGTAATAGGCCAAATATCTGTAAGCAGATGAGTGTCATTTGTTGTGCTAAATTCATCCTGGCATACTTTCCCTGAGTAAAATACAAGTTGTGCTATGAGTCACACTAAGCTGGGTGTGGTGGTCACTTCCGCTGTGAGAAGTTTAAGAGAGGGAGGGCTTGTTTTGTCTCACGGCTTAGAAGGTACAGAGTGTCCTAGCAAGGAGCTTAAAGCACAGCTTGTCTAGATCTTGGCAGACCAGAAAGTAGAGTTGACAGGAAGAGGGTCCTCAGAGCTCAGGCCCAGTGACCTAGTTCTGCCAGCCAAGTCTCAGCTCTGGAAGGTTCCATGACCTTCCTACACAGTGGCACCAAGACGAGACCAAGTATTCAAACACATTAGTCTGTAGAGCTCTTCAAAGTCCAACCATAATACTTCATATTGGGGAAGTGTACATTATTCGTTGTTATCTTTTTATGCCTTCTTCTGATGATGTTTGCATTCTAGGAGTTTTTGACAGAAGCTTTGCCTGTTGGCCTCATTGGAATGAACTGTGTTCTGATGAAACAGTATATCGAGTTTGTAGCTGACAGATTGCTTGGAGAACTTGGATTCTCAAAGGTAAATAAGAAATTTAAACTGTGTCACTACTAGTCTTAATTACTTGTTCCATTACTGTGAAGAGACACCATGACCAAGGCAGCTTATGAAAGACACTTAATGGGGGCTTGCCTATAGTTTCGAGGGCACGTCACTGGCCATATGGAAGACAGCACAATGCAAAGCAGTCAAGTGTGGTTCCAGAGCAGGGTCTGCGAGCTCACATCCTGTCCTGACCTATAGACCGGAGGCCAGGAGAGAGAGAGCAAGGGCCGGAGCTGGGCTTTTGACACCTCAAAAAGCACCCCCTCAGTGACACAGTCCCCTCAACAACGACGTGCTTCCAAACCCTTCCTAAACAGCTCACCGGCTCGAGACTAAACGGTCAGATAGGTGAGCTTCTGGGGCCATTGCCACTCCAGCCACCGCACCAGCAGGAAGACGCTGTAGGCAGGAAGCTCCCTGCAGCGTATTTTACTGCAAGTATTTGTAACACACTAGTCCACGTTTGAAATACCAGTGACAAGTTGGATGTGAGATGTTTGTCTGTAATTCTAACATTTCTAAGGCAGGAGCGTTGCAAGTTTGTGGCCAGCCTGGGCTGTACGGCCCATCTCTAACAAACAGACAAATATGTAGGACAGAGACTTGTTTTATAAGAAAAAAAATGGTTTTGCAAAAATCCTTTGAAACTGTAGATGAAATTGGGAATGTTACTATTTCTGTCCTTGTTATGAGGCTTAATTTGGATTTTCAGAATGTCTAATGACATTTCTTTTGTTTCCAGGTTTTTCAGGCAGAAAATCCCTTTGATTTTATGGAAAACATTTCATTAGAGGGGAAAACAAATTTCTTTGAGAAACGAGTTTCTGAGTATCAGCGATTTGCAGTCATGGCGGAAACCACAGATAATGTCTTCACTCTGGATGCAGATTTTTAAAGCCCTCCTCATTAAAAACAAAACAAAACAACACAACATAGAAGCCAGCACTCAAGGGAGGCTGAGGCAGGTGGATTTTTGTAAGTTTGAGGACTGTCAGGGCTATTGAGATCTGTCTCAAAACAACAGCAAAACCGAACAAAACAAATAGGAACCTGTTGTTGGTAAATAGCAATCTATTTTCCTGTCTTTTTGAAGCTTTGAGTATCTCTTTTAAAGGAGAGTTTGAATAGAAGGAAATCTAAAATTAAATTATAAAAATGTGATTTTATCTAAATGCACTTCAATTACTTATACAGTGAGACTTTGTCCTAAATGCCCCCCCCCTTTTGTCATAGGCACTTAAGATGGCATTAAGAGTGGAGGTTGAGGAGTCAGGTGTGAACTTGACAGTCTGCCCTTACTCCTTGGTGTGACCTTGGCAAGTCAGTTAATCACTGTATACTTCAGGGCACTTACCTGTAAAATTTGTATAATGTCCCAAATTCATGGAGGAAACAGAAGGGTTAATATACAAAAATAAGTGCTAAACCAATACTTTCACCTGTACTACTTTGACTACTAATTAATATCAGTGATAAGGTTAGTGGCCTTGTTATTAAAGAGATTGTGACTCAGGGTTAGGTTGTGGTTTTAATGCTTGCAGGAAGAACATAATGATTTCCATAGAGAGATCATAAGTCCCATAAACTTCTTTGAACCCCTCAATCTGCAGTAAAGAAATACAGCTCTCAATTGCCTCGAGTGGGAGGCGGATGGAGCAGAAACCAGGTTACCATGGTTAAAAGGAGAGCTATCCTCAGGGACAGCCCTGGAACGCTCAGAACCCAGATAGATGGCCATTTCTCAGTCTTATTCTCAGAGCTGGTAGGGCTCCCTGAGTTTTTGTGATAGAAAAAGAGAGCTGGTGGTGCGCGTGATCCCTTCTAGAACACACAGTCATTGTGGCAGCTGGGCAAGTGCGGGACAGAAGCAACTCACCTTGCTGCCTACACAACCCACACAAGTCAGCCAGCACCTCCCACAGCTAGGGATCGCACTGGGAAGTCATTCACACATACTGAAAGTGGACCGCGCACCCCACCCTCACCCCCCCACAAGGAAGCAATAGGGATTTTTGAACCATTTTTGGATTTGTGCCAGACTGAGAAAGCTATTTAAGATTGACTTCATCTGTTTGTCTTTATGCTCTTTACATGATTATAAAGGAATGTGCTTTTAGTGGAACTGTGCATGCTTCATAGTAGGATGATCAGGGAGGTGGAAGCCTTTCTAGGAAACCTACAGGAAAGGCCAGGATCCAGGACACCTGGGCAGTGTGCCCCTAACCCATCAGACCCTGGTTCCCTACTCAGGAGAGTGCCTGCTGCCCACACATCCCACACCCATAAACCCACAGCAGCATATACTCATGCATCACACACTTGCACGTGCACACTTGCACACACAATACAGATAACAATCTGGAAGCTGGAATCCAGAGATTTATCTCTAGAAGTTTTCTGTTCTATAACTGGGAATTCTCAGTGAATGCAAGAGAAGCCATAATTCCACTGTTAGAGGGGGTATCATAAATGGAATGTTGTGGTTTATGACCATTCAGGTTTTTTGCTGTGTGCTTCCCACTGGTCATGTGATCACCACCAGCCTTCTAAAGTTGCAGAGTAACTATTACTAAAACATGGAGAGAGAGGTGAGGGGGCTCAGAGAAGCAGAGAAACTTAACCAAGATTCCACAGTCACTGGCCTTAGGCTATACTATTTTGAGGGTGTCCTATCCTTTAAACTTCATCCGCCATGATTTATTTTGCTTATTTCGTATTATTTAAAGTATCACATACTACCACAGTATTAATGTTTGTGATACTTTAATTCAAGCATCACAGTATCACAGAGATCAGTGTGTTTGGGTAGTTGGCTTCAAGATATTTATCTACCATCATACAAAAATATCTGAAAACGTAAATTATCTCAGAGTGGAGGAAAGCAGTTTAACAGTGTACCTTCTCATGAGGTCAGATATTAACAGTAGCAGTAAGCAAAACTGTACTTGGAAGAAGTCTTGATACTGAAAACTGAATTTTTAATACACTGTTACATTATTATGTTCAGTGTTCTGTAGCCTTTCAATGCCTCCAAGTTGTACATTTATTATGTTTAGTATTTTGTTCTTAGAGATGGAAGAATCAGGAAGTTATACAATGTCTTTTTAGTATCTCACAGGTAAAGGAAAAAAAAAATCAAGTTTATGGCTTTTCAGTTTATCATAGACCTATGTTTCTGTGTTTTAAGATAATAAACAACTTTGTTATTACAGAGTTTAGGTACACGTTTATCACATAGAATTGTGTTGTAGATGAGCTTTGGATCAATCAGTTTATCTCAGTGCCGGATGCAGGACTGAGTTTCAATAATAAACAGTTATTTTTATGATGTAACCACTCCCAGCCATGTCTTATTATTTGAACATGTTACAATTGTTTTATACTTAAAATATCCAGATTCTACTTCCTTAGGCACTTTATTATATTTTATTTTCCTTCTTTTAGTTGGTGTCTAATCATGTAGTCTGCCTGGATCACACAATCCTCCTCTTCCGCCTCCCAAACACAGGAATTACAGGTGTGCACCACCATGCCCAGACACCACGTTATGTTCTGTGAATGAAGAAATGTATATGTTCAAAAGTAATATAATGTTCAGAATTTTGTATTTTATATTTAAATATATTTATGTCATTCTCAGAGACTCTCCAGATTTACTTTTGACAATCTGCTAAGAGCTCAGTGTCGCTTCAGTGACAACTCTTTGGTGGGCTACACTAAAGCCAGCTTAGTTCTAAAATCAAGTCTCACCCAGCTTAGGCAGGACCTGGGGGGTGAACAATCCAGAAGTGAGATTGTCTATTCCTCATCACTGTTCTTTAAATGATCTGCTCCTTTGTAAGTTGCGCTGGGTCTGAGGGAGAATCTACTATTCCTGAAGGCCCAGGGGGAAAATGTAATCCTTCAACTTTGTGACTTAGTTGTTAAAGAAAACGTGTAAAAGGGGAAGACTAGAGGATGACCTTTTTTTTTTTTTTGTAAAGAAAAGGGAGTTTATAATATTTTAAACCTATATTTAACTATTTTACAGCTTTGTTTTTACTCTTTCAAGTATCTGGTCATCTAACAAAATTATTTAATACTTATGAATATAAATTTTATTAGACATGGTGTTCCTAAATTTATTTTGTTAAAATACATTATGGTCAATCAAACCAATCCTGCATGTACAGATTCAATTTTTTCCTCAAGAAATTATCACATTTTTGTAAAGTTTGTTGAAATAAACTATATAATTATATCGTTTTGTGCATGTTTTCTTTTTTTATTGGTAAGACTTTTTTTTTTTTTTTTTTTTTAAATTCCTGCAGGCTACCTCAATCCCAGCCAAGGGGAGTGTGTTGTGTTTCTACCTGTGTGTGCCCTCAGCCACCTCATTTGTCTGCCCCCATGCCCTTCTCTTCCTTTGTTTTTCTCATTTCTTTTCTTCTGACATCCTCCAGTCCAGCAGCTCTCAACCTGTAGGTCATGACCCCTTTGGCAAGCTTTATCTCCAAACCATTTTAAACTATGGTTCAAAACAGTAGCGAAAGTACAGTTAGGAAGTAGCAACAGAAATAATTGTGTGGTGGAGTGTCAGCACATGAAGAGCTGTATTAAAGGGTGGCAGCGTGAGCAAAGTGGGGAGCCGCAGCGGCCATCGCATTACTAATACTAGCATTACAGTCGACAGCCTGGAGGACAAGCTCTCACAGAACATCCTCAGGCCACGGCATTAGCTGCAGAATATACATTACATATAGAATATGGCATTGGTTTTGCCCTTACAAGGTAACTGTACAAATGTTATTCCATCCTGTGACTAGGCCCAAGTTCCTGTATGCCAGAGTTTTGTAAACAAATTCCTGAAAAAAGCCATAGCCCTCGGGCAACCAACCAAGACCGGCCAGGACAGGACACCTGGCCTGAAGAAGACAAGGTTGCTTAGCTACTGCATTGAAAAAGCCCCTAACTCCTGACCAGAATCATGTAGGCTCTTGGGCACTGGCCAATCTCAATCAAAGTCACATAGCCACAGAGCTCTTTGTTTTTGTGTCTGACTTCAGACTCCTGGTAGTCTCTGGGGGTCTTGTGATCTGGGCATAACAATCTGTAGTCTGACCTGTGACAAGTGGATCTGGATCCAAGTCTGAACTCACTGAAGCTTATATGAATGTTTAGTTTACAAAAGAGATGAAAGTTCTAGATTTATTAGGTGGACCACTGTCTGTCATCTGCACTGAAATCCTAATTGTAGAAAAGCCAGTTAGCCAGTGTCTGTAAGCTGGAGTAGACAGCAGCAAAGGCTTATGGACCCAAAAGAATGGTTATGTGTTAAAAGCACAGACCAGAGGGCTGTGTGTGTGTGTGTGTGTGTGTGTGTGTGTGTGTGTGTGTGTGTGT
>OU015748.1:67931643-67941860 GCA_907169655.1 Acomys percivali | reverse complement strand
TGTGTGTGTGTGTGTGTGTGTGTGTGTGTGTGTGTGTGTGTGTGTGTCCATATATTGGATAGAGATTGTTTTTCAGGATAATGAGCAGCACTTTTAAGTCTATATTTAGACTTAAAGAAATTTAAATTTCTGAGCCTGTGCCTATGACTAGAGGTTTAAATCAAGGCTGTACTAATAGCTTATCAGAACTCAATTGATTAATATGTTCAAACTCTGAACTTTAAAAGCAAAATAAAACTGAACTTTGTTGTAATCCCAGCACTCGGGAGGCAGAGGCAGGTGGATCACTGTGAGTTCGAGGCCAGCCTGGTCTACAAAGTGAGTCCAGGATGGCCAAGGCTACACAGAGAAACCCTGTCTCGAAAAACCAAAAAAACAAAAACAAAAGCAAAACAAAACAAAACAAAAAAACCGAACTTTGTATCATTGTTAATTCTCACTTTTACATACCTCAAATTACTTCCTTAGACCTTCATGACTTACATAAGCTTTCCCATCCTCAGACCTTTTTACAACTTGCATTTGTACATATTAAATTGTTTTCTCAGACCCTCACAACTGAAACTTTACACCTTTCCCCCCATCCAACAAAATGGTGAATACTACTAGACATAGGTGGCTGATTATTGAGAATAGTTATTGAAAAGCAAGTTCTTTTAAATAAGTGAATAGTAAAACGTAAATTTTTGGTTAGTAATAGCAGTATGATAGCTTCATTTGCTTTTGCATTGAAATCTGTTTTTGTTTTTTGGGTTTGTTTTTGTTTTTTCAAGACAAGGTTTCTCTGTGTAGCCTTGGTTGTCCTGGACTTACTTTGTAGACCAGGCTGGCCTCGAACTCACAGAGAATCGCCTGCGAGCCACCACCACCTGGCTTGAAACCCATTTTTGTGAGTTTCTCTCTTTTACTGTGAAGCCTCAGGGGCCTCCTTTCTCAGCAGGGGGACTTGGTAGCTCTGGAAAAAGCAAAGCCTGAGTTTTACATATGAAATGGACTGACCAGGCAGCTGCAGCCTTGGGAGTTGTGGGCAGGAGCTGGCTGCTTGCTGCTCTAAAGTGGTAGCTACAGCTTGCCATTAACACCATGGGCAGGACATACAATCTAAATGGCCGCTGTATCAGTTACAACAACTGCTACTTTAGGCTCCTCTGTAGTTTTGTTGTGGGCAGAGGCCCCAGCGTGGTATCAGTCTTTGGCCATCAGACCCCAAAGAGCCACGAGCCACAAGTCTTTCTAGTGCATTGAGGAACTTGAGAGGCTGATTTATCCTGGTCAGGCAAAGAAGGACAGTACATTCTCCAGTGTCCTGCTTGTCCACAGTTAGGGTGGGGTCCTGGTGTCAGGCAAGGTGAAGGACAGTTCTTCACCCAGTAGTTGGCTTTACCACATTTGAAGGAAGCTCTAGGTGTAGGCTGTTTGTGCCCTATTGTCATTGGAGGCCACTGTAGGGTTGCCGTTAGGAGCTAGCATTTCTTTCTATCATGCAAAGCTTTTCTATCTTTTCCTGCTTCTCCCTCCAATTAAACACCTTAAATGCCCTATTCAGCACATCTCTCTGAGAGGTTTGAGGGTCATCATCTAATATATTAATTATACCCTGGTTTGAACAAACTGCATTTGGTTTTAGTTACTTGCTTTAGGGGTAAGCTTGACAGCATATTCAGAAGCCTAATGGATGTCCCTATAAATGAATTACATGTGTACTTCACATGACTACAGGCATAGTATTGAAAACATTGAAGAATTTTATCATTTATAAGGTGATTGATCATTAACTTGCTTCTCTTCATTATCTTTAACAGTTTACAACAAGTTAGTAGGCTTTATAAGGTTAGGATTTTAAGTTTTACCCCTGTTAAGTTTGAGTCTTAAAAATTTGAATTGAAGATTTAAATGCAGACACTTTAGCATCAAAATAAAACTTTAAACTATATGTAAAGTCCACAGAGAGTCTGGAATCTTATTTTCCTCATCTTTTCCCAGTGTACCTCTACAGAATACCGCAGTTTCTTGCTCTGCTGCGTGGTTACACCCCCCACCTCCCCCCGAGCCCCCCCCACCCCATCCCGCAACGGCACTATTTGCAACAGACCATCTACTATTGGTAAACAAATGCTCACTGCAGAGTGTGACTGATTTTGGATTCCTCTGGTGTGACTTTGGGCTGGCCATGCTCTGCTGGCCGGGCACAGTACATAGGTGATTCCTTCAGCCACCTTGGCTGGACCCCCCATGGTGCTGATCTTGGCACAACCCTAAGGCTCCAACACTCAGGGACCCTAGCCTCGGGCTAGGGGTGGGTTTGGGACTCAGCATGGGACGGGGTCAGCAAAGAGACCTGGCTGCCAGTGCCTGCACCCTTCCCCAGCTGGTGACAGGAGGAACAGCATTTATTTACTTGTTTAGGAAACAATAAAGACATAAATTAGAAACAAAACCATTTTGGATCAGGGTAAAAACATAATCTTGAAATAGACCTTCATAACCTGGAAATAAGAAACATTTTGAACCAGGGTACAATAAAATGAGACTTGTTGTTGTTGTTTTTTAATCTAAAAGGAAATAAACAGAGGTTAAGTTTTTATATATGGTCCAAACATCACGGCCACGCCGAGGGAACTTACAAATCCCGAGTTAAAGAGAGCTTATACACATCTTGAGATAAAGCTTAAACTTTAGCAAAAGTTTTAGAGATATGAGAAGAGGAGCATTTAAATAAAACCAAGAAAAGAAGTGTGAGCTACGGAGTGGTGGTTGATAGTTTGCTTTTTAGCTGTTTTACAGCACACAATACCTTTTCCTGACCCTGGGCAGAGATTTTGAAGGAAACTTACACAAGCATAATCTAACCCCAAAGCCAGTTTTTTCATAGAGTAGAATGGCACAAAACAACTTTTTAACCACATGAACCCAAAAGACGTTTGAATTTCTGCCAAGACTGAAGTTAGCAATCAGAGGGCAAGATGAGCATACAGAGCAGAGAAGGCTTGGAAATAAGAGATTCTTGAGAGTGGAAAGCAGAGAAGATTTAGAGATAAGAGATTCGGGGATCATTTATTTGTGTGGTGGAAGAAGTTGTTATAATCTGCTAGAATTTGAAAACCTAGTGCGCCGTTGAGCTGTACTGAGGCCAAGCCGCTTGTAGTGAGACAGCTAGGTTTAATGGAGCCTCTGAGTCTGAGGAGAAAGAGATTATAGAAGCCGGGTGAGAGTCTAGGAAGGAACTGGAAGAGGCTTAGGAAAAAAAGCGAACAGGAACTCCTCCAGGGGGAGAGTTTCAATACTCTCCACAGGCTTCTGAAAGACAGAGACAGAGAAAGCTCCAGGCGTGAGTGGAGACCATGTGGGGAGGGAAGGAGAGTAAGGATGGGAGAAAGAAAGACAACAATCCTGGTGACAAGAATTTTGGTCCCTACCACGCATCTCCGAGTGGACTGAGAGACCTTGCAGACAGAAATGTCCTGAGTAGAGCAGAGGCATCTCTTTCCACATGACAGGGGCCAGGAGAGCGAGAGAAGCTGCCTGGCACACTGGCACAACTTTAGTAGCAGTAGAAGGTTCCAGGAGCCAAGAGAGACAGAGCGGTGGCTCCAAGGTGGCACTTACCTGAGTACCAGGAGAGAGACAGAACCTTTCAACACATTGGGCACTCAGGAGGGCATAACGTGTCCCAGGAGCCAGAGAGACCAAGAGGTGCCCTGCCTCACAGTGGGGAAACATAGCCAGTGGATGGGGACACACGGCTGAAGAGGTGGACTCTAGAATTTGGAGTTCAATACGGTGGGTGGCAGAAGCCAGCAGAAACACAGAAGCCATATCTTGGAAAAATCAATCAGCAGCTGGGTTCAGATAGGAGATGCCGGGCCTCATGGAAAGGGGGCCATTTGTGCCCCTCCTGGGTGTTTCTGCACCAGATTATACACTGATGACACGACTGCTCCATAGTATTGCTAAGGGGAAGGTTTCTATTGTAGATATGAGAGAGAGGACAGCCAGAGACATCGGCAAGAGTCCAGAGTAGAGAGAGAAAGTGGTAGACTGGACCTGGCCAGGAGAGAAGCAGGATCAGGAGAGAGAGAGAGAGAGAGAGAGAGAGAGAGAGAGAGAGAGGGAGAGGGAAGGCATGGGAGAGCTAGGGAGGAGAAGGAGACGGGGGGGGGGAGCACAGCAAAAATAGGGCTATAAGGAGGATGAGTATCTGGGGGAAGGAAGCCTGTGAACTGGGGAAGTTTAGGGTCGGGGAGGAGCTAGGATGCTAGGATGCTAGCATGGACTTTGGAGTGTGTGACAAGTCCTTGTGATGTTGAGGGAGCTGAGGCCGGCATGCACTTGGAATGCTAATAGGCACCACAGAAGGCCACCTGTCCCCTTCTGCTGTCCGGAATCTGCAGAAATGTTACAGATTCCAGTTACAAAGCTCTGCACAAGGTTTGCTCTGCAGAGCCATTATAACCAGAGAGTGATGTGCGCATGCCTGAGCCTGACGGCCACTCAGTTCTGGGGTCTTCTGCTCCCGCTCTCCCTGTCTTCTCGCTGTCTGAGCACAGGGTTAGGAGTAGGGTCCACTGCAGCCGCCCCTCACCCTCTGGCTTTCTAACAGAAACAGGGAGAAGAGGATCCCTTCTGTCTGCGGATAACAACGAGGAAACAGTCTGACGCACCTTTGGAGCCAAACTATATTTTTATTCTCAGCACCCTTTCAGTATTAAGATAATAAATGGCTGCTATTTGCAGAACACAGGTCAAGTTAAATTTTGCAGAAGGAGGGGGTCTGTTCAAACCATTGCACAAACCAAGGACAATTCAATAGTAAACATCGAACCCCTATTCTGTTCTAGCAATGGATAGGACATTCTCCACAGTTATGCAGAGAGCAGGGACTGACTCTGACATGAACTCTGGTGCTCCATATTTGACCACCTCCCCTTGGTGGGGAGGCCTGGTGGCACTCAGAGAAAGGATGAGCAGGCTACCAGGATGAGACTTGATAGCCTATGACCATATAGTTGGGGAGGAGGTCCTCCCTTGGTCATAGACCTAGGGGAAGGGAATAGCGTGAAAGTGGGAGGGAGGGAGGAACAGGAGGATACAAGTGATGGGATAACAATTGAGTTGTAATCTGAATAAATTAATTAAATAATTAAAAAAGTAAAAAAAATTGCAGAAGGTAGATCGTTTCTTCATTTGCAACTAAACTGATTGTACGGTCATTGTTGTTGTTGTACCAGAATTAAAAAAAAAAAAAAGGAAAGAGTCAAGGTATTTATGCATTTAGAAATATTTTTAGTTGGGCCCATCAGGAAACAGAAGGTAACTCAAATTAGGATAATTCAAGGAGTGCTTAATTAAGGGACACTTTAGAGTTGTCGGCAGGACAGCACAGGAGCTGTGCAGTGCTTGGGGCTGTGGTAGGAGGTAGTGCAGGGCAGGGTGCTGCTCTTGCCCAGATAAAGATGTTGGTTGAAGATGTTTACTAGAGGTAGCCCAAGACAGCCTTGCTGCGAAGAGGCCTGGCCATAAGTGACTCCATCATTTGCTCCTTTCTTCCTGTCTCCTTCCAAGGATGCCCATTGGCCAAATCAACTAGGATCAAGTGGGTCAAGGAGACAGACAACATCTGCCACAAAGACTGTTGGATGCTATTGGTCCTTCTATCAGTCCTAGGAGGAAGGAAAAAGCATCCAGACTGTAATGAAAGAAAACGGAATGATCCTGGGAATGGAGAAAACCGTGGCTGCTTCTGAGCTGCCAAAGGACGAGTTAGGGTTTGAAAAGATAGAAAAGTTGTTTTTCAACCCTGGCCACAACCCAGGCTTCATCCCAGATGGTCTCAGGGCTGTTCTAAAACCACACCTTCGTACTTGTCCTGAGCACCTGACAGCACATGATGTCCTGAGCTGAGCTCTTGCCCCCTCAAGGATAAAATAACTAGTAACCAATCATTTTAAAGCTCAACTAACCAATCATGTTTGTACTAAGTTCTGCTTCAGTAAGAGTATAAAAGACCCAAGCTTTGCTTATTCGGGGTCTTCAGCTCAATAGAGCTTGGTAGACCCCATCGCAATAGATCAATAAAGCATCCCTTGCTGATTGCATCGGGCTGAACTTTCGTGTCTCACTGGGCTCAGGGAAGTAGGACCTAGGTTCAGAAAATCTTTCAACATAAGTGAGACTTACTTATGGGCAGATCAGGGATCTGAAGGTGATACAAGCTTCCTGAGAAGGTGAAAGCCCAGCAGGAGGAGCCCAGTCTGTGTTTCTGTGACTCTGAGCAGTTCTTCCGTTGACTTGGTTGGTCTACTAAACTGACAATGAGGAGGTTATCTTTAGGGAAGTGGGGTAAGGAACAAGACTCGGAAAGTGTGAGGGAGCAAGTGAGGAGGGAAGACAGACGGGCCTGCTTCACCTTGTTTCTCTCTATTAGTGTTTGGCTGCTGGGTACAACAAATATGGGAACGCAAGACTGCTGCACTCCAATTGGGCTGAGCATGGATCTTTCTACGCAATAAAGTGCCTAGGGTGAACAGACATTAGGGTCTCGGCAGGATGCTGCTGTTACTAACATGATGGATGTGGAACTCAGTTGGATGCCTGGAGGAAAGAAAGGGATGTGGGAGTAGACCAGTGAGAGGATGGGGGCCCTGGCTAGGTCTAAGAGCTGCAGTAGGGCCTAGCTGATCAGACCCTCTGAGAGGGGAGGAAATTGATCAGAGTGGGATGCGACCATCGATAATTTGGGAACAAATCTAGACTGTGACAAGCCTGAGGTATGATGGCATGGGGGCCCAGGGCTTTGCACTTTAGTTGGCCTCTGTAAGCCAGAGGTTTCTTCAGAGGATGAGAAGTGCTGTGTGGAGGACCAGGTGACGAGAGACTAGCTGAGTTCTGCATCTCAGAAGAGCAAGGTCGCTTCAAATCCATCAGGATGTTCATGGTCAGGAGGTAACAATGGGGATCAAGGACAGTCTCCCTACCCTTCCTCCTGTCAGACCCTGGTATGGAGAGGCTGCAGGAGGAAGAGACACTCACTAGTTTAGGACTGGATAGGGCACAGGGAAACCATGAGCTGCCTTGTTAAAATGGCAGCATCGAGGCGTGATGGTGAGGCAGTGACGAACCGCTACACTGTGATGGAAGAGTGGCTGTTCTCTTTCCCACAGCCTTGCACGATGACGGACCATTGAGATCACCACCAATGTCATGGCAGGGCTTCCTGTGTTCTGACAGACTCTCACAACCACACCCTGTGAGTTTGCACATCATAGACACAGATGGTGACTGAAGGACCTTCCAGCTTTGTACTCAAGCTGTCTGAGAAATGGTGGAGACGTTGCTGTTCTCTCCATGGTCCCTCCTCCAGAATGTTCTAGTATTCAGGTTCTGGGACTGAAAACGTATACTTCATTGCACCTTGAAATCGCATTTGTCACTAAAATCAACATTTATGAAAACTTCAGCATTTACAGGGTGATCTATGTCACCAAAATCACACCATTGGCTCACCAATTCTAAAAAGAATTAGTGCAACAATAGTGTTGATAAGAGATGTGAGTCACAGAGATGCTGAGGTCCTTGTTCAAGGCCACCCTTCGGTACATATCTGCAACAAGTCTCCAGACAAGGTGGCATGGCTCAGAGTCCCTTCATCTGGTCACTGAGGGTACCCAGATTTCTGCCCTACTGCTAGTGGTACTCCAAAAGATCCCTTGACCTGTGCGTGCTCACACGCTTCACTGGCAGGTGTCAAGTCAGAGTTTTCACCACCTCTCTCCTGGTGCTGCACCATGGCGTCGGATGACAGAGGGACTGAAGTGGTCTGGCTGCTGGAACCTGGACCAGCAGTCCTGTGTGCAGATGCCTGCCGGTGAGGGCATGGCTTGGCTGCTGGGACCTGGTTGGACCAGCAGTCCTGTGTGCAGATGCCTGCCGGTGAGGGCAATTGGTACCTGTTTGCTGATCATATTTGGGGAAAATCATATCTTGGAAAAGATTTAAGTAAAAAGCAATTTCACGACAAAGTATTAGGTACAAGTAAAACCTGGTGAAGTGTGTCTGGGGTCCCAGCATGAGAGTTAATGACCATCTTGGGCTACGTAGTCACACCTTGTCTTAAAACAAACCCCAAACCAAAAGCCAGGTGTGGTTTGTGTCCCTTGGTGTTTTCCTTTCTTTTCGACTGCTGTGAAATACCCTGACCGAAGTCCCGTAAGGCAGGAAGGGTTTGCTCTTGCTCACAGTTCAGGTCATAGTTCATCAAGGCTGGGGACAGCAGCAGCAGCTGAAAATAGCTGGTTAGTTACCGCTGCAGACAGAAGGAAGCGATGTGTGCATGTGAGCATGTGTGCATGTGAGCATGTGTGCATGTGAGCATGTGTGCATGTGTGCTAACCCTACTACTTTCTCCACACAATCCAGGATCTCCCCTCCCCCCTACGCAATGGCCCCACCCACAGTGACATATCTTCCCATCTCAATTAATGCCATCAAGATGAGCCCTCACAGGCATGCCCGGAGCACATCTCCCAGGCGATTCTAGCTAGATTTTGTTAGGTTGTCAACACTAACCTGCAGCCACACCTGATTGAAACCTAAAATCTCAGAGGGCTCACAGTGTCCTTGGCGTAGTTTTCTGAGAGACCGAGATAGAATTAAACTTCCCTGTGTAACCAGATTCATTAAAAAAGAAAAAACAAAAACTACAGCCGGGCGTGGTGGCGCACGCCTTTAATCCCAGCACTCGGGGTGGGGAGTGGGGGAGTGGGAGGGGCAGAGGTGGGTGGATCACTGTGAGTTCGAGGCCAGCCTAGTCTACAAAGTGAGTCCAGGACAGCCAAGGCTAACACAGAGAGACCCTGTCTCGAAAAGCAAAAAACAAACAAACAAACAAAAATCTATCCTGGGCTGGAGAGATGGCTCAGCGGTTAAGAGCACTGTCTGCTCTTCTAGAGGTCCTGAGTTCAATTCCCAGGAACCTCATGGTGGCTCACAACCATCTATAATGTGATCTAATGTGCACTGTATACATAATAAATAAATAAATCTTTAAAAATCTATTTTAAGAATATTTTATGTACATATTAAAATTCACCACCGCATTTCCAGGGACTCAGAGTGGCCACTGGGCTACAGGAGTGTGAGATTTCTTTCTTTCTTTTTTTATTTTTTTAAAGATTTATTTATTTATTGTTTTGTATACAGTGTTCTGCTCGCATGTACAGCTGCAGACCAGAAGAGGGCATCAGAGCACATTATAGATGGCTGTGAGCCACCATGTGGTTGCTGGGAATTGAACTCAGGACCTCCAGAAGTGCAGTCCATGTGCTTAACCTCTGAGCCATCTCTCCAGCCCTGAGTGTAAAATTTCTTACCATTCTAGATTTTCTGCGACCCGTGCCGTCTTCAATGGCAACTCTCTGTGTTTTTTGCTTCTTACACTTATAATTATTTCGGCACGTGACACAATGATTTTGTGACTCAGGACCTATGGTTTTTGCACTTGTAGTGCCCTGGCATATAGCTCAGTGGTTGACCGCTTGCCTAGCACCGAAGAGCTACAGCAGCAGCAGCAACAAACACCCTTGCGTTGTCCCTGGGTGACAAGTAGCTGATACTAACAATTATTTGATGAGCAATGAGGTGACAGGTTGAGTTGCACGGTGAAGCCTGCAAGTCAGTTTCAGGAGCGGCTGTGCCCTGCGTGGGGATGGAGGAAAGCCAAATAGCAGAGGCTGCTGTGGACAGCTGTCTTCCCACGGGCTCCCTGGGCTTCAGGTGGGAGGCACCTGCTCTCTGCACCTGTGGGATTGTGTTGCGTTGAGCTGTGCTCGTAGCCTCCACACGGTGGCGCTCTTGAGCCACCGGTGTCTCAGCTGCGAGGGTGGCTCCCTCGCCGCGGCAGGGACACTCAGGAAGGAGCCCTCCCCACAGCAAGAGTCTGTCTCCCGAGGAGCTACCAGGCACCTAAACACAACCATCTGTGAGCTCAGGCGCTCTCCCTTCGGGATAGAATTCCAGAAAGAGCCTTGGGCAATTACAGCCCTGGTCGGCCGGTTGTTCAGCGACCAAAGTCAGAGAGACAATGACAGTGGTGGTGGTGGAGAACCTGTCAGACTGAAAGAGAACGAGTCTGTTTCCATAAACAGATCCTGAGTGGTTACTGAACAACTGACAAGAAGCCACGAACGTCCATGAAGTGTCCGGAGGCCTGGAGCAGTCAC
>OU015748.1:67914643-67931633 GCA_907169655.1 Acomys percivali | reverse complement strand
CATGTGGACGTCTGGGGACAGCAGTGTACATGTGGACGTCTGGGGACGTCTGCTGTTGGTCCTTGTTGTATATTTAGTTTGAGACCGGGTCTCCTGCTGGTCACTACCCTGTGCACTAGGCTAGCTGGCCTTCCACCTCTGGGGAGTCTCCTTATGTCTTCCCTCTTCCCACGGGCATTGCAGATGCTTGTACAGTGTGTCAGGCTTTTATGTGCATTCTGGGAACTTGAACTCAAGTCCTCTCACTATTTATTTATTTATTTATTGAGATAGGGTCTCATAGCCCAGGCTGGTCTCGAACTCTCGGCAATACTCCTGCCTTGGCCTTTCACTTCTTCAGATTACAGGTGTGTACCACCTGCCTAGCAACAACTTCTTCATTTCCACCTCGCAGATAGACCATGCACAAATTTTAGCATGTATTTTTCATATGTTAAGCTAATTTTATTTTCTTTTTTATTAAATATGTTTTACTTTCACATACACATTTATATTATTACAAATATATACAATAAGCTACCTATAATCAGGAATTATACAAATGTTACAGTCTTAGTGTTTTGGCTATTTGTATTTGGCATCCTTGAAGAAAATATCTTTCCTATCTTGGTTCATCTAAAATTCTGAATGTAAATCAATATCTATCATTTCTCATCATTCTCAACCTAAAACATCTATCTAGACCTAAGACATCTTAACCTCTAAACAACCAAGCTTAATAGTAGAATTAAACTATCTGGCCTTCAACCCCATCAGAGACTTGAGAAGGAATAAAATTCATTACCTGAGTATTTAGCATGAATTTCTAATGCAGCATTTTTGCTACCTGGGGAGTATCTCCGTATGTTTTCTTAACCAATATTCTGCCTATGGTATTTGGAGCGAGTGAAACTCAGTGCATGTTAATTAACTGTGCAAGCTTGCCCTCTTTTGTTCTGTAATCAAGACCACTTCCTTTTAAGGTTAATGAATAAGTCATCACCCTAATAATGGGTCATTCCCAAGGAGCAGCCTCAGAGCCAGAAGACCTCACCCCACACCTACTAGGATTCAGGCACAGCCTCCTGTGGGGAGAGCAGCTATGGAAGTTTGCCTGCAGTGTGTGCCTGAAGGCCCCTTGGCAGGTGGGCGGGGGCAGGGGATGGGGATGGGGGTAGGGGGAAGTGAACCTGGGGGAGGAAGGAAACAGGCCTGAGAGGTTTGTCCCAGGATGGGATGGAGCAAAGATCCTAAATGTATCATGGAGGCTACTGTGCAAACCCTCCCAGACAGAAAACAAGATGAAGGCGGCACTCACGAGTGTTTTCACAAAACCTTGCCAGGGAAGGCACAAGGCAGAGGGTAAGACCTTGAGGAAGGCACACGCGTCTCTCCAGGACAACTTGGTGTCTGGCAGAAGAGGATGAAGAAGTAAGATTGTGGGTTCTCCCAACTGCTTGCATCATAAAGATCTGTAACAGATCTCTCTCTCTCTCTCTGCATATATACTATATATAAATATATTATATAGTATGTGTGTGCACATGTATATGGAATTTTATACGCAGCCATCTCTCTGTCTATGTCTATGTCTATATATATATGTATACACACACATATACATATGTACATGTATATGGATTTTTTTCTTGGGATAAATTGGGTCATAGGAAACCAATATTTTGAAGCTGCTTTGCCTTGTTCTTAATACATAAAGATATCAGACCAATTTTTCATTTTTTGTTTTTTGTTTTAATGAAAACTTCCTTTTTATTAACATTGTATATGCATTCTAAAAGTGTGTTTCTGGCCTTAGGGGAAGACATTTGTTTTTGTTCAGACTCCGATTTGTCTGTATAGCAAATGCTCATAGCTGTCTATAACTTCTATTCCAAACCCTTCCAAACCCTCCCTACTTCTGCTGATAAAAGTTGAAGAAGTGATTGTCCATCCTAGTTTAATTTTTCTGTTGCTGTGATAAAAACATTAACCAAAACAACTTGGGGTAGGAAAGGGTTTACTTGGCTTATGCTTTACTATCATAGTCAGTGCTGAGAGGAGTCAGGGCAGGAACTCAGCAGGAGCCTGGAAGCAGGAACCCAGAGGCAGGAACCTGGAGGCAGGAGCCTGGAGGCAGGAACCCAGAGGCAGGAGCCTGGAGGCAGGAGCCTGGAGGCTGGAACTGAGGCAGGAACCTGGAGGCAGGGACCTGGAAGCAGGAGCCTAGATGCAGGAACTGAGGCAGGAGCCTGGAGGCAGGAACCTGGAGGCAGGAACTTGGAGGCAGGAGCCTGGAGGCAGGAGCCTGGAGGCAGGAACTGAGGCAGGAACCTGGAGGCAGGAACTGAAGCAGAGACCACAGAGGACACTGATTACCGACTTATGGCCACAGCTCACTCAGCAGGCTTACTGATACAGCTCAGGACCACTGCCCAGGTGTGGCACCCTTAATCAAGAAAATATCCCACAGACCATTCTGATGGAAGAAATTTTTCGTTTGGGGTTCCCCCTTTTTTAGGTGGCTGGATTTGTGTCAAGATGATGAAAATTAACCAGCACAGAGACACGTTTTTCCAGACTCTCTTGTAGTCAGAAGTTGCAACAAGGTCGTTTGCCTAGCGAAACACTGAAGTCTGTTGAGAGCTATAAAGAATATTTTTGAAGGAAAACATGAAGAAATATATTTTTCTTGTATGCTAAGTGGTTGTGAGAGGATGTAGTCCTCGGAATAGTGGCAGCCCTTCTGTGACCATGAGACGGAAAACACAGGGAAGAACAATAAAGCCGAGATACTAAAGATGAAAAATGTACAACAGGAAGTAAGTGCCCGCCCTTCCGGCTCCTGTGCTCATACTGGGCCTCAAACCCAAGGCCTTGTATTCCGTAGGCAAGTGCTCTGCCACAGAGCCGCATCCTCAGCTCAATCCTGGGCTCTGAGGTGCTGCCGCATGGCTGGAGCATCCTTGCGACCTTCTGCCTGTCTGTTTCTGTTCTGAGACAGTAAGGACCAGGATGGCCTAAGATGTTCATACTTGCAGCCTCTATCCCTTATAATAAATGCACTTCAGTTTTCAAAGCAATCCAGAGTGAGGTCGTCATCTCTCTCCTCCAGTGGTGCATCTCTAAACCCATGGCGTGGTTTCGTTGCTTCCACTCTGATTAAATTCTTTACAACAAACAAATAAACAAACAAACAAAAAACAAAACAAAACAAAAAACACTTAAAAACATAATATGCCCAAATCCAATTTTCAACAAATCTAGGGTCCTTCACAAACACACATTCCTCCACAGCCCATGTTCAGTCTGGGCAGAGGGGCCAAGGTGGCTTTCCAGAAGTCAGCTGCCTTGCTGGTGGCCTCGCACCCTCGAGGGATGGTCAGGTCAGGGAATGGTTATAAGGCACTCTGGGCTCTGCCGCCAGGCCTCCCTGCCTGATCACGCCACACTGCTCATCCCTCCCAGAGAGGAGCTACAGCTGGATGCCACCTCTGCCACACTCACTGCCTTGGAGCTAAGACCACGTAAGGAATGCTTAATGTTCAAAACAACCTTCTCCCAGAGACAGTACCTTGGGCACTCGTGCCTGGAATGCAAATAGCTCGCTGGCTTGTTCAGACTGGACAGCTGGAATTGTTTTCTGATTTGCAGGTGTGGTTGGAGAGAGCGCAGTATCTGAGCATTTCTTCTGAATGGCTCGTTGTGACTTTGCTAATTTCCAATTTTCTTGTGATAGGAATATGTTTCAGGGCTGATTCCCTCCCGTGGCCCACGCCTTTTGCAGACAGCCTTGTGTGGGACTATGGGACGACCATCTTAGGCCAAATGGCTGGGGTGGGAAGGGCGGGGAGGCTAAGGAATGGCTGCTTCCCAATTTAAAGTTCCGTGAATAAAGATGTGCTGAGGGAGGGGAGCAGTTCAGATGGGGGAATTAGGAGATGCATCCAGGGCAGGGCTCAAAGTGTGTGCGATGTAGCAGACATGACGAGGCTGGACACAGCACAGTGCAGTGGAAAGATGAGATGCTGTAGACAGGCGGGCGGACAGGAGGAAGATGGCAGCTCCAGCAGTCATTGGACATGAGAGCTCAGGTGTGTGGCTAGAATCTCACTACACTTTAGTGTCACCCTCCAGGAAAACAGGGGTCTATGTTGACTCCTGGGGTTCAACAGGAGTTTTAGAGAGGTGAGTAAATGGCTCTGGAGAAGTAATTAAGAGCACAGGGGGCTTGGCTTTGATTTCCAGAACCTACATGATGGTTCACAACAAACCATCCAATAACTTCTTTTGCCTCTGGGTACCAGGCATGCATATGGCATACAGACATACATGTGAACACTGATACACATAGTATAAAATCACCAGGCATACATATAGTAAACAGACATACATATAAACACTGACACATGTAGAGTAAAATCACTAAGTCCAAACAAAAAATGTGGTCCTACAATAACCCCACGTAGGGAGAGTGAAGACTACGCTAAGCCCAGCATATCAATGTGGAGATTGAGAAACGCAGCGCCAGTGTCACACCTGAGAGACCCAGGTCCAGTGGCAGCAGCTGACACTAGGCCACCTGACTAACTTCCCCTAGACCAGCATGCATTAGCTGATCAGCTGGTGTGCACTCGGCCTGGAGGTCTCTGCCACAGCCAAAGCCCCACCCCCCCGCCAAGTAAAAGGATGTGTGGGTAACTCCTAAGAAAGCAAGGCTGAGAGGGCTTCGGGATGCTAGGGAGGAGAAGCTGGCATGACCTTCATGCCGTGCTTGAGGTTGGGGTGGGGAGGCAGGAAATGGGCCTCCATTCCTACTCTTCAGATGAACCTACAACAGAAGGATCTAGCATTGAACACCTGCTAGACTGGGGTGTACAAATCTAGCTAAGGGGCGACAGTGCTCAGGGCTGTTTCCTGTCTCTTAGCCCTGTTCTGATCTAAGCCAACTGGGGCACACAGACAACTAGAGAAGGCCAAGAAAGGCTCCCCACCCCCAACAGATCTTCCTGAAAGCAGGGGGCAGCCTATGAAGGTGAATGGTAGTCCTCTCCTTACCCCGGAAGTTGTCCAGTTTATCCAGTTCTGTGCAGTTGCCTCAGGACAAAACCACCTGTACTACTTTTTGCCACAGCAGGAAACGGGGTTCGAACTGGACAAAACGAGACATATTTGATTTTCTTAGTGCTAAATCAAATCTGAAATTTTTGTTAAAGTATTGGAGAAAATGTTGAGATCACTCTGAAACGCATCTGTTTCCTACACAGATATCTTGAGACAGTCTATAAGCCAGGGAGGAGAAAAGGCCCTGGGAGCTGCCCGGCTTTTACACAGTGATTGGAGACCAGCTTTCAGATGTCACTGGGTAACAAAAGTTTTGATTGCTGTTCAATTTGTGATAATACATAGAGAAAGAAGTGGGCCTGAGAACCTGCCTGGGTTGGGCTGACAGGCCTAAACACTTACCTGTGCTGGAAGAGAGAAACAGGGCTGGGAAAAGGGGCGGGGGAAGGGGGGGAGAAATTCTGAAGTATTTCTTTAGTTGGGAACATATATTTCGATTCATCATAAAGAGCAGAATTCAACTCTAAAGCAATGTTTCTGAACAGCAGGGTGAGAAAGTATGTGGAGGGAAATAGTGAATTATACTAAGGTGTCTGTTCTGTGGCAGGAAGCAGCCTGAACAGTGCGGTCCTACAGGCAGTTTCCCTCCAGGGTCTGTGTGCAATCCGAAAGAACAAACAGCTGCCTTGTGTTCTGATTTTTATTTTAACCACAATACAAAGGGAGAGACAGAGACTTGGTAATCTGATACCAGAAGTTAGATTGTAATTTTTTGAGTGTTAAAGGTAGAATTTGAGTTTTGAAAGGAACCACACTGAAAATTCTCCAACGTGCATTTTCAGGTAAAGGGGCGAGAGAGAGCTCCTCATGGAGGAGGACGTTGCATATGGCTGGATTCAGAAAGTCATGGACAAGACCCTGATGCAATAGAAGTGAGGCAGGCTCACAGCCCAGCTGCCTCGCTGATGAAGAGAAGGCTGATGAAGAAACATGCTGGCGGGAGCGATCGGGGGCACGCTCTGGGAAGAAGGTTTTGAAAATCTGTGACATAGGCCGCTGTAACTGAAAGCTTGACCATAGGTAAGAAAGGCCGGAGCAGGTTTGCCCCTCCAAGGACTCAAGAAACCAGAATGTCGGATGTATGGCTCACTTAGACCCCAGTAGAGTTAATGACAGTGAAGTAGAGAGCATAACCATGGCTCTTAATACAGTCCTTAAGGAATGAAGAAATGGCTCGTGTCTTCTGCCTGTGAGTCCTGCTGCTGTTGTGCTGAGGCTGGATTTCTGGGACTAGCATGGGTTTTGTGGTCTGAAAGCATTGCGGGAGTTGACAGTTTCTCCTGGTTCAGTGGGTCTGCTTCCGTCACGTGCTTCAGCCAGCAAGCTTCAGCCGTATTGGGCCTGCACGTCTTCTGTGGTGGCTGGCTAAGTAGGTTCACTGCTGTGAACAATTCTGTGCTGAACTTCTTCACACGTAGCAGCAGATGTGATTTGTTGACGGAAGCTGTGGGACGGGTAGACTCTAACACGCTACCCATAATCTCAGCTCTGGGTATTCTTTGTGACACTTCCTTATCCAGTACTGGTGAGATGTGACTCTTTTTTTCTGTTTCTGACAGGATATAGCAAAGGTGGAGGGAGGCCACGACTGTGGTGATCTTACGCATAATTCAGCTTTGCTAGGAGACCCATTGTGGATACTTCATCCTGTGTGAATAAAAATAAGTAAGGAAGGATGGAAAATAAAAAGGAATGGGAATATGAACGCTCCTAGGTATGGCTGATTGTAGCTATGTAGGAGAGCACTGCCAGAGGCAGGGACAGCTGAGAGAGTCCAGAGCAGATGTGACCAGACTGAGCTGGACCATGTGGGGAGGGGGGGAAATGCAGGCAGCACTTGGAGCAGTTTGTGAGTCTGGACCACCTGGGGCTAGCCCAGGATGTAGGTTTTGAGGGGACACCTGAAGCTGGCACTGGGGAAGGATGCAGGTTTTGAGGGGTACTGAAGCTGGCACCGGAGCAGGATGCAGATTTTGAGGGGCACCTGAAGCTGGCACCAGGGCAGGATGCAGGTTTTGAGGGGACACCTGAAGCTGGCACCGGAGCAGTCTGTAGTTGTTTTGAAGTTGCTGGGACAGATGGACTGGGCACAGTAGGTAAAGTTAAGGAGTTTAGGGGAAATTTCTTATCTTAGGGTATACATCTGAAGCTTTTAGGCCTATGGTTCTGGTAATTGGGGAGGAGAGTCCCAAGAAAGGAGGAGAGATCCCACCCTCAGGAGTAGGCAGTAGTCAGGGAAACAGGCTGTTGATTGACAGTACTTACCTGGAGTCCATTTGACCCGTGAGAGGTGGATCCAAGTCAATTCCCTGAAGCCTACACAAAATTTCTTTTAATTTTACAAATAGAGACAAAGGAGGAAGAGCAGTGGACTCACCCCTGAGTTACAGTAAAACCTTGGGGACCCCAAAATTATTCTGAGTTAAAAGCATTGTTAACACAGGGACTTGTATATATAGATTGGACAGAGATGTTTTTAGCACAATGAGAAACAATTTTAAAATCTATACTTAGAAAACAACCAAAAGAAATGTAAAACCTTGAGACCATGATAACACTAGCAATAATTTACCAAAGGTAGATGAATAATTTATCATAACTCTATTGATTATTGTTAAAACTTTGAAATTTTGAAGTCTTAATATAACAACACAGAGAGGGAAAGAAATCGGAAGCATTTTTGTATACTTTAAATCATTTCCTTAGAACTTTGCAACTTATATTTATATACCTAGGAATAGTTATTAGACCTTCAGAACTTTCAATTTTTTAATATAATAATTTAGCATGAGACACAGGTGGTTGATTACTGACAACAGCCATTGTAAAGCAGGTTCCTTATAATAAACAGTAAAAAGTTACTTTGAAACCTGTTTTGTGGGTTTATCTCTTTTTAGAGTCTGGTGGCAAGGTAAACTGTTTGTCTTTCTCAGATGAGTCTAAGACTCTCCGGTAAGTGAGGGCTGAGGCCTGGCTTTTCCATATGAAGGGAGCTGAGAAGGCAGCTGAAGCCTTGTGGAGGGGCTGGTATGCTTGCTGCTGTTAAACAATAGTAAGTCAACATCATCAGAGATCTGAGAAATATAAATTATAGCTGGAAGTATAATTAATTAAAGTGACAGTGGCCCATTACCTTAGGCTCCTGTGGTCTCCATAGCTTTGTTGGGGCAATGATGGTAGGTCTTCAGACTTGTTTTTTTTTTTTAGCTTAAAAGGAGATAAAATAATTTTTTGAGAGACATAAGAAGAAATCAGAGAGAGAATTATTATTATTTTTTTTAAGAGGTAGAAAGTAGAGTTTTAGAGATGGGAGCAGAGGTTAGGTATTTGAGAACTATCTGTCTGTGATAAGGCAGTTTTTTGTTTTTTGTTTATTTTTTTTTTGTTTTTTGCCTGTGACTTTGGACAGCTTTTTTTTTTTTTTTTTTTAAATAAAATCTGACTGTATTGAAGGGAGTGAGTGAGCATGGACTTCCTTGAGGCTTCTACAGACCTGCTGCAGGAGGGGTAGGGGGCCAAGGCGCAAAGGTAACTGAGTGGACCACTTAGCCAGGCCCTGTGGAAGAATTTTTAAGCAAGAATTTGGGATCAGATTTAGACAAGTGGAACCAAATTAAGAGAGAAATGGAAAGAAATAAACAGACAGGTGGTCCATGCAGACCTCAGAAGTGCTCCTGGGAACTGCCCGCCATGGTGTGGTCCAGCCAGCAGGAAAAGTAGAGGTGCCAGGACTAGTCAGTCAGTGGCACTTAGTGAGGAGCGGAACAGACAGCAAATTGTTGCGGCTGGTAGGGCAGACAGAAGGGGTTCCAGCATGCTGAGACAGTGCCAGAAAAGCCCTTCCCAGCCAAACACCAATGATAAGAAATCTACCACAATATATTTAATATTGGGAAAGAAGTTTATTATGAAAGGGGGGAGGGGGAGAGAGAAGGGCACCCCAGAAAGGAGAGAAACTGAGAGGAGGGAGGGAGGGAGTGAGGAAGGGAGGAAGGGGAGGGGGAGAGGCAGAGGGAGAGGGAAAGGAGAGGAGGGGAGGGGGGGGGTGGAAGACGAGGCAGAGGGAAAGATGAGGTGACAGGTTGTCCCTTTTATATCTACCGTACAGCTGAAATGCACCTGTCGCACACCTGGCGGCCACAAGTGATGATGTCAGGTAGCTAGGCAACCTCGGAGTTTGCTAGAGGATCAGCTTGTGAACTAACCACTCTGACCAGGGAGAATATGGCAGTCAACCCCAAAGTGTCCACATTTTGTGCAGGGCCCTGGCAGCAGGCAAGACATGGGGCACTTTTACCCAGTGGTGAGTGTTACCACAATCCAGGTGGAGTTGTACTGATTTGTCCTTTTTGGAGATCATCGGAGTCCCACTAGGAAGAGGTATTTCTACTATGGGAAACTTAAACATTTTAAATGCCATGTTCAGCAGATCTCCGAAGAATCTGAGGACCATCTCTCTATTAAGTATACCTTATTTTAGGTTTAACCTTGACAACACATACAGAAAACTATATAAAGCTCGTCACTAAATGAACAATTTACAAGTTAGTAGCTTAACAATGTCACCTCTAAAGGCCACCTACTTATTCAAGTCCAGCAGTGTTAGGTCTTAAACCTTATTTATCAAACATACGTTGTTATTTATCTAAAATTTTTTAGAAGCTTTGCATTGAACAGTTAGCAAAGACATAAATAGTTGGGTGTAAATGTTTTAAGTTTTTTAGATGGAGGAGACCCACAGAGTTGCTATTTTAAAACATCTATTTTTCTAAGCAAGAGTTGAATCTAAGTCACATATACAGTATATTCCAGACAAGACTTGAATCACATATATAAGATAACCTATATATAGGTTTTAATTATAAGCCTTTTCTTAAAAGTTTAAAGCCAAATTGTGTTATAGATTTTGTAGCTTTTAACCATACCCAGTGAACTTACAAATCCTGAGACTGAGTTTTATAGTATAGTCTTAAGAGATTTTTTTGAGAGCAGAGTGCAGAGAAGTCATAGAGATAAAACATTTTCAAGAGTGGAAAGTAGAACATTAGAGATAAGAGACTTTGGGACTCTTTGCTTGTGTGGTAGCAGAAGTTGTTACAATCTGGGCGAATTTGGACAAGTGACCAATTTTTGGCCACTGATATATATTAGGGCTAAGCTATAGCAATAAAATCTGTGTTCATGGAAGAAGAGAGGGAGAGAGTTGCAAAATATAACACCAGGCACAGGGGTGGTCATGGTGGTGGTGGAGGAGGTGGTGGAGGTAGAGATGGTGGTGGAGGTGGACTGTACTTGCCAGCCTTGCTCAGGTCCCAGTAACCACATCCTGTGAGATAAGAAATGGATCTTGTTTTAAGAGCTATATTTGCATATGTTCTTGCAGTATAGAAAACTAATGTACTCTGATAAATACTTTCCAGTGACCATCAGCGATAGATTTTGTAAGGTTGGTGACTTTATTTCTCTGTGTCTTCTAAATGAGGATTCTGAGGTTGAGGGGAGTTGGACAGGCCGTTGAGTCACTCTGCTGACAGTGGGTAGGGATCTGAAAACACATCGTGCACCAGTGTGGGTCTCCTCTTCCCTGGGGCCCTGTTGGCCACCAGCCCACAAGGGCAGGAGGAGCAGAGGCGGGGTGCAGGGCTTGGAAGGCTGTGAGCATGATGGAATAGCTTCCAGGATCAGCGGCAGGGAGGCAGGCCAACCTTACTCCAGGATGAGGGGAATATTTAGGAAACGGGGAGCAGCCAGGAGACACAGTGCACACAGTGTACTTCATTTGCATTACACAGCACAGTCCTATAGCCTGTGCGGGGGCACACTACTTATAGGCACAGAGGGGAGGGCTAGCCGGGAACTGTGCCAAAGGCCGTGTATATCAGATATGGTTAGAGGCATCTATGCCTAAAGACACTGTCCAGATGAGGCCAGGCAGAGAGCAGGAGGCCCTGCTGGGGTGAGGGAGTAGGTTAGGAAGGCTGTCTGACTGGGAGGACTGCAACCTCAAACAGCAGGGTCCTCCAACACACTAGAGCGTTGGTATTCACCTGCCTTGTCAGGTCTCCAGATTCTTAGCTTTGAAAATCCAATTTTAATCCTTCAGGTATAGTGTAAGATGACACTTCAGACCATAGTAAGTAAGATCTATTTCTTCACATTCTTGACAGTGTTGGTTATTAGCTTTAAAAATGATACTTTGTTCTTTGTCTTTGTCCTCTGAGCTTTGTTTTCTGGCTATTGTCTGTGTTCATAAGGTGGCCACTTCAAACAGCCTTCTCTGGGTGTTGTGGCCACTGAGAAGAGAGCTATTAAAGAAAGCATATCCAATTTTTATCTTTTCAAGTAAGAAAATGCAGGTCAGATTAAATTCCAAGCCAAATGGGAGTACAGACAACTGGCATGGTCTGGTATTTGGATGAAATGAAGCTTACGGTGGCCTACCACTTATAGACTCTTGTGTTAGTCACCTTTCCATCAATGTGACCAAATGCCTGGGCGATGTCCACTTAAAGAAGGAAAGATTGAATTTGGTTCATAGCTTAGGAAAGATTTGGCCCCTGGTGGTGTGGCTGGTTGCTATGGGCTTATGTTAGGACAGAACAATAGGGAAGGATCCTACGGTAGAACAAAGCTGCTTACCCCATTCGCAGCCAGAAATAAATTACATCCTTCAAAGTCATGGCCTCAGTGTCTGCTTCCTTCTGTGCGGTTCTGCTTCCTTAGCAGCCCTTGGAGCTCTGAACTTATCTCAGTAAATTTTTACAGCAGCCTTAAGAAGAAGTCAGACATAATTATCCTATTGCTTATAAATGAGGATTCTGAGGTTCAGGGAAGCTGAAAAAGTTGTCCAGTGTTTCTATTGCTGTGGTGGAATACCACGACCAAAACCAACTTGGGAAGGAAAGGGTTTATTTATGTATTTTCCGGCATATAAGACGACCCCCAACTTTTCCAGTTAAAATATAGAATTTGGAATATACTTGCCACATAAGACTATCCCTCTTCCAGTACACACACTGTACAGCAGACTCGGGCATGTGTCTATTTGCAGACAGGGCACAGACAGACAAGGCACTTTATTAAATGCCAGCAGACAGCTAGTGCCAGCCTACGGTGCCCCTTTAAGGCGCACTCCACACTCAACCCAAAGATGTGCAGCGAATTGAATGGGCGGGTTCTGGTGGAGAGCCAATCCATGCTCACTTTCTCCTCCTTGAGGTACAGGAAGATGTGTGCAGCTTGCTCCTCCCTGTTTCACACTCCCTCACACAGAGTGGGAAATTGACTGCAACCCTGCCCCCTACTATACGCGCCAGACATATGAAGCAAGGGGAAACAAGCTGCAGGTAAGACGACACCTGACTTTGGCATGGATTTTTCAGGGTGAGGTGCTAAAAAGTTGTCTATACGCTGGGACATACAGTAGATTATTCCTCCACACCACTGTTTGTCACTGATGGAAGTCAGCGCAGGAGCTCAAACAGAGCTGGAACCAGAAAGCAGGAGCATCAGACGCAGAGGCCATGGAGGGATGCTGCTTACTGCTTTGGTCCCCATGGCTTGCTCAGCCTGCTTTCTTATAGACACCAGGATCACCAGCCAGAGATGGCACCACTCACCATGAGCTGAGCCCTCCCCCATTGAACACTAATTAAGAAAATGCCCTACAGGCCTGCCTATAGCCTGCCTATAGCCTGATCTTATGGAGGCAAGGTCTCAGCTGAGGCTTTCTCCTCTCTGATGACTCAAGCTTGCGTCAGGTTAACGCAGACATTAGCAAGGACACTAACCCATATTTCCTATCCTGTTGGGTGAATACCTCTAGATCTCTGTGGTTGACTCCCTGCTACTGCATGTTTCTGAAGAACCCCACCACACACACTGTGCTCCATAAGTCTGAATGTTCAAACAACTCTTTGGGAGCAATTTGATGTAGAAGCAACTCTTTTTTGAGGGATTCAAATTTATCTTTTCCCTTTAGAGATCTCTACAAAGTCACAAAAATTTGCAAATTTATCCAAGAAGGAAATACAAAATAGTTTCAGGGTTTTTCCCCACGGCATCCTTATTAGGAAGCAGATGCTTTCTGTGCCTAAATGAGGACAAAGAATCCTTCCAGTTAATGAATGCTCAGATTCCAGACGCTTCTCAGTGAGAATGCAAACAGTTTGATTATGAAGCCGCTCATTGTTTTGTGTGCGCGACTGTGATAGCTATTGAATTTAATTGGAAAACAATTAGGATTGTAATACTCAGTTCCCCTCCCTCAAAACTCTTTTAAATAAAACATTAAATCTCTAGTCAGTTGGTTAATGACACTGATCATATTGTTTTGAAATCAGAAATCTAGGACACAGGGCCACTATGGGAGTATTGTGAAGATTAACACACTCTACTAGGCATAAATAAGCCACCTACCAGTGGATTATTATTTCATTATTGAACTGCACTTGTACATCCTCCTGGAAGATGGCTCCGCATGATAATGATGTCTGCATTAGGCTGGAATGCTATAACTCCACTAAGATCTCATGAACTGGATGTGCTGTCTTTATCCCAAGTACATTGGTTATTATTAGATGCTGCACGTGGCTTTCTAGGACTCAGACTTGTCATTTACCAAATAATATGATACATTTAGCTGTTTACCCCAGAACTCCACCTTTCAACACTTATGAGTAGGGTCCCTTTTGCACGGGGCTTTCGGTGTTATGTGGGAGGAGCTTGTCTAGGATTGTTGCTGGTTTCCCTGCAGTAGACACTGTCACGGAACTGTCCATGGTGGTTCCTTTAAAAGCCTATAAGTGATCAGGACCTTTCAGTGTTAGACATGGTACATGGTACTGGATTTCCTGCCCATTCTAATCAGCTACTTGTTACTTCTTTTTACTAGGTATTTTTGTGAGGGTAGTTATTTTTAGAATATACACCAATAATGTCTCCTCTCTCTTTTTTATTTCTTCCTTCTTTTTATGTGTTTGTGAATTACAGAGACATTAAGGGCAAAAGTCCTGCTTGCTTTTTCTCATAGGTTGCCATAGATTTTAGATTTTGAGATACCAATTTTCTGGTTATTATAAATAGATACATATTTACCATGTAAGAAAGTAGTGAGAGTCCTTTGGCTTCTTTTATCTATAGTCCCTAAATTCTAGTAATGCAGAAAGACAAAAATGCAAATACCCATCTTAGTTAAGTGAGGGGCTGGGAGCTAAGGACCACTTTTTAGGAAGCAAGAGAAACAAATGTGTTTCTTGTCTGTGTTACCATTTGCTCATAATTTGGTGCTCTTATCTGTAGTCTGTGCATATATTTCACATTCCTGTACAGTTGCACTCAGATGTGGCCACGTGACTTGTGTAGGCCAATCAGCTATGGATTCCTTCAGAGCAGAAGTTGGGAGTCAGAGTGTACGGTTTATAATGCCAGATGACTAGTAAACAGTCTCCATTTAGTCTAACTTTCTAAGCCAAGTCCCCAGGTAAAAATTCATGCCATCAGGGCCTTGGCCAATGCTCATTGGCTAACTGGAGCCAAGAAGAAACTACCCTCGTTGGAAGCCACTGGGTGACCAGAACTACCTGTGGCTGCAGTGCCACCTTGCCCATCAGATCCACCCAGTGAAAAATCAGCCACAGATAAAATTCTTAGTGGCTAATCATGGCAGATTTTGAATTTGATATGATGAAATAAGTATGGACTATCCATACTCCCAACTTACTCTTTTCTCTGCTGTTAGCTACACCCAGCCCCACCTGCCCAGGCTGTGCTATTCCCGATGGCATGTCATACCGAGTCCTTGGCTGCTGAAGACACCTATGAACTAGGAAGGCCTAGTGGAGGTAGTTTAGAGAATTTTAGTCGCTTTGTAAAATAGTTCCTTTGGGAAAAAAAACAACAAAGATGTCTCAAATAAAAATGAACATCTAATTGCATCCAGTCCTAACTGCTGGATTCGGGGTGGAAGCCAAGAACACTCACTTCAGACACAGACGTTTAAAATGAAAACTTTATTTTCTGAGTTTAAGGAGGTGACCAGTTCGGGATCTGAACCAAATCCTTGAAGGGAAGTTGTGTTGCATGTTTAAAGGTGAAAACCACAGTGAGCTCATACAGGGGGGTAGAGGGTGGAACATGGCTGTCAGCTCTGACTCAAATTATTTTGCTAACAAGAAGTTCAAGCTAACCTTGAAAGTGTGCCTGGCAGTTGGGGGCAGCTGGGCTTGTGGTTGGGGAATTTCTTGGAACAAGAAGGCCACAGAGTTTCTCATCAAACATAAACATAATTTATGGTCAACCTGACCTTGTATAGACATTTTTTTTTAATGTCAGCCATGAGCTGAGATGATGTGGCTGGTGGGCCCGAAATAAAACAATCTATAGTTATGCTACCCCAAAGGCGCAGGCCTCAACACTAACTTAAAATTAAAGGAAACTCTTGTCTTGTTTTCCATTGTATTTACTTGCTAATGAATGGATAAGCTAGTGTAGTGGAAGTTTGGTTTCTTTAAAAGCTCAGTTACAGGGGCTGGAGAGATGGCTCAGAGGTTAAGAGCACTGACTGCTCTTCTAGAGGTCCTGAGTTCAATCCCCAGCAACCACATGGTGGCTCACAATTTCCTATAATGTGATCTTACTCTCTCTTCTGTCCTAAAAGAGTACATGCAGGCAGAGCAGTGTATACATAATAAATAAATAAATAAATAAATAAATAAATAAATAAGTAAATCTTTAAAAAAAAAAAAAGCTCAGTTACACTTTGTAAGCATGTTTTTGTTTTAATCCTAGGCGAATGGGTCTGCTCTAGTCTGCCCACAGCTGTTAACAAAGACTGACTGATGCTCTGGCAGGTGTGTGGCCATTGCCAGCAACAGATAATTTAATTCTGAGGACTCTGAGAGGGTATAGACACCAGAGCCTGAGGAAGAAGCCTGCTGCTCTCTGTGCTGTTGCTGGCGCATCTTTCTGCTGTGTTTGCTGTTGCTGGTTTGCTGGACTGTTAGATATCCTGATGGCTAATCTAGATGTCCTAGATTAATATTGTCCCAAAGAACCTGACTCCCCTAACCAGCAGGAAGTAGTGAAGAGACCCATGCACTTTCTCCTGACCAGCCTTCCTTCTCAGCTACCTAGTGTTGGGATGTTGGAAGTTATCAGGAGGGATAAGGGGTAGAGAAGGAAGGATGAAATATGAGAAACCCCAACTCAATAAAGTATATTTAAAATTATACATGCCAACATGTTAGAAGTTATACTGCATTCCCCTGGAAACATGTTGTAAAAAAGAGAGTTGCGTATCCAAAGATTTTAGGGGCAGAGATTATATCACTGGGAGATGCATTTATAAGAGCCCGAGGAATGTGCGTTGGGCTATAGCAAGAAGCAGCCAGTCACATACAGCATCTCAGGCTTTGGTTCAGTCTATGAGGTGCCACAGATATGGGGAGACTCAGCTGTCTTACACACATGCAAAGGGAGTTGGCCTTCGAAATCAACCAGTCATCGCTATGTCTGGAAAGGGGCAGGAGCTGGTGCAAGGCTTAGCTCTGACGGTGGAGGGAAAGTGTTCCGTGAGAGGAAGCCATGGGATGATGTTGTTAGTGGCTGATAATCTCAGCAGCTGGGGAGTAAGTTGTCGGCTCTTGCTCTTTAACAACTAGGTTTTGTTATGAATTTGTTAAACGAAGGCATCTTCCTTACAACCCGACTACTCTAAGCAAGAGGGGAAAGAGGTTAAGGGGAACAAGAATAAACCTTCTGAGTATCAGATCCACAGGATGAATCCCAGTACGCAGCAGATCCTCTCCCTGATAGAAGCAATCTGCCCCTCGTGGTTTGATCCTGCAGTCTCTCTCTCTCTCTCTCTCTCTCTCTCTCTCTCTCTCTCTCT
>OU015748.1:67903972-67914543 GCA_907169655.1 Acomys percivali | reverse complement strand
CTCTCTCTCTCTCTCTCTCTCTCTCTCTCTCTCTCTCTCTCTCTCAGTCTGCCTTCTTTCAGTCATTCTGCAAGCCCTGGTCTTCTCTTCGGTTCCCTCCTTCCTTCCAATGGATGGTTTATTTGCAATACAATAGACTGGCTGAAGTCCTTTTCCATAATTCTTGACCCAGGATGGCTCTTCTCAGTCCATCACAATGTTTATCTCCGTGTGGTATCCATGGTGTCTCAAAGGGCAAAAGCCCGTCAAGACTGCTTTCACCTGGGGCCCAGTCATATTCCTTCCACAGTAAGTGGGCTCAAAGAGATCTGTGCAGATTTCCGTGGATACCCTTGTGCTTTTTGGGCAGGCTTTATTTCTGCTCCTGATCTCCCTCCCATTTCCTTGTGCTAGGAGTTGGACACACATCCTTACAGATGCTAGGCAATCCTTCTACCATTATGTTGTTCCAAGGGTCAGGCCAAAGAAGACGCCAGTTTTCCTGCCTGGAAGGGGCTTTTACAAGATTCTGGTTAGTCATATGTTTAGATAGTAAAGATTATTCCTACTTCTATTCGTTAGTCTCCAACTCCATGAGCATCCTACCTATTGGAATGGAGCACAATATAGTGACTATTGACTTAAGGGATTCCCAAATCTGTTGTGTTGTCATTTATTTTTTAAAAATTTATTTATTTAATTATTTAAGTTATCTATTTACTTAACATCCCAACCACAGCTTCCCCTCGCTCCTTTCCTCCCTGTACCTCTGTCTCCCCCACTTCCCCATATCTATCTATTCTTCCCTTTTCCTCAGAAAAAGGACGCCTCGCATGGATATCAACCAGCATATGACGTTGCAGTAAGACTAGACACATCTCCTACTGAGGCCAAAAAAGGCAGCCCAGTTAGGAGAAAGGAATCTAAAGGCAGGCAACAAAGCTAGAGAGAGTCCCACATGAAGACCAAGATGCATGGTTTCTGGCTGGCAGTTCAGTCTCTGTGAGCCCCTGTGGGCCCAAGTTAGCTGAATCTGTGGGTTTTCTTATGGTGTCCTTGACCCCTCTGGCTCCTACAATCCTTCCTCCCTCTTCCACAGGATTCACTAAGCTCCACCTAATGTTTGGCTGTGGGTCTCTGCACCTGTTTCCATCAGCTGTGGGGTGAAGCCTCTCTGATGACAGTTATGCTAGGCTCCTGTCTGCAAGTATAGCAGAATATCACTAACAGTGTTAGGGGTGGGCTCCCTCTTAAGACATGGGTTTCTAAGTGAGCCAGCCATTGTCTGGGCCTTCCCTCAACTTCTGCTCCATCTATACCCCTGCACATCTTGTAGGGAGGACAAATTGTGGGCCTAAAGTTTTGTGGCTGGGTTGGTGTCCCAATTCCTCCATTGGAAATCTTGCCTGGTTACAGGAGATGGCCATGGCGGGTTCCATATTCTGCATTATTTGGAGTCTTAGTTAAGGTCACCCTCATAGATTCCTGGGAATTTCCATTGTTCTAGATTTCTAGCTCATCCCAGAGATGCTCCCATCCTAGTCAGGTTGTCTCTCCCTGTTCTCTTGCCCTTCCCCCCCCCCCCCCCACATCATCCTTCCTGTTCCAATCCCACCCCCTACCAACCCAGTCCCCTCCCTCAATCCACCCCTAATGTCTAATTTTTTCCCTTTCTCAATGAGATTCAATCATCTACCTAGGGTTGCCCTTGTTACTTAGCTTCTTTGGGTCTGTGGATTAAAGCATGGTTATCCTGTACTTTATAATATAAACCCACTTATAAGTGAGTACATGCCATGTGTGTCTTTCTGGGTCTGGGTTACCTCACTCAGCATGATCTTTTCTAGTTTCATCCATTTGCCTGCAAATTTCATGATGCCATTGTTTTTAACGGCTGTGTAACTGTACCACATTTTCTTTATCTATTCTTCAGTTGAGGGACATCTAAATTGTTACCAGTTTCTGGCTATAACAAATAAAGCTGCTATGAAGATAGTTGAAGAAGTGTTCTTGTGGTATGATGAAGCATCTGTTGCATATGTGCTGAATCTTGAGGTAGATCTATTCCCAAATTTCTGAGAAAGCACCAGATTGATTTCCAAAGTGTTGTACAAGTTTTCACTCCCACCAGCAATGAAGGAGTGTTCCCCTTTCTCCACATCCTTCCAGCATGTGCTTTTGCTTAAGTTTTTTTATCTTAGCCATTCTGATAGGTGTAAGATAGAATCTCAGAGTCATTTTGATTTGCATTTCCTTGATGACTAATGACACTGATCATTTCTTTAAGAGCTCCTTAGCCATTAGATATTCCTTTGTTGAGATTTCTGTTTAGCTCTGTACCCCATTTTTAATTGGGTTATTTGGTTTGTTGGTGTTTAATTTCTTGAGTTCTTTATATGTATTTTGGATATTATCACTCTGTCTGATGTGGGTTTGGTGAAAATCTATTCTGTAGGCTGCCAGTTTGTCCTTAGACTTACAGAAGCTTTTCACTTTCATGAAGTCCCATTTATTAATTATTGATCTTAGTGCCTTTGCTGTTGGTGTTCTGTTCAGGAAGTTGTCTCCTGTGCCAATGTGTTCAAGGCTATTCCTCATATTCTCTTCTATCAAATTTAGTTATCTGGTTTTATGTTAGTGGCTCCAGTTTGATCCACATGGACTTGAGTTTTGTACAAGGTGATAGATATATATCTACTTACATTCTTCTACATGCAAACATCCAGTTAGACCAGCAACATCTGTTGAAGATGCTTTCTTTGTTCACTGCATAGTTTTGGCTTTGTCAAAAATCAAGTGTCCATAGGTGTGTAGGTCTACTTCCAGTCTTTGATTCGATTCCATTGACCAACCTTTGTCAACAGACAACTCATTGTCTGTTTTTATGTCAATACCATCCAGTCTTTAGTAGTATTGCTCTGTAGTACAGTTTGAAATCAGGGATGATGATACCTCCAGAAATTCTTTTATTGTACAGGATTGTTTTAGCTATTGTGTGTTTTTTGTTATTGTTGTTGTTTTTCCACATAAAGTTGATTATTATTCTTTCAAGGTCTGTAAAAAATTGTGTTGGAATTTTGATGGGAATTGCATTGAATCTGTAGATTGCTTTTGGTGGGATGGCCATTTTTACTATGTTGATTCTACTTATCCATGAGCATGGGAGATCTTTCTATCTTCTTTTTTGTTCATTTGTTTGTTTGCTGGCTTTTGGTTTTTGGTTTTGAAACAGGGTTCTCTGTGTAGCCTTGGCTGTCCTGGACTTGCTTTGTAGACCAGGCTGGCCTGGAACTCTCAGAGATCCTCCTGCCTCTGCTTCTCTGAGTACTTGGATTACAGGCATGTGCAACCACACCTGGCTTCTTTCCATCTTCTGGTACCTTCTTCAATTTCTTTCTTCAAAGATTTGAAGTTCTTGTCATACAGTCCTTCACTTGCTTGGTTAGAGTTACACCAAGATAGTTCATATTATTCGTGGCTGTTGTGAAGGGTGTTGTTTCTCTAATTTCTTTTTTAACCCATTTATTGTTTATCTATAGGAGGGCTACTGATTTTTTTTAAAAGTTAATTTTGTATCCAGCCACTTTGCTGAAGCTGTTTATCAGCTGTGGGAGTTCCCTAGTAGAATATTTGGGGTCTTTATATTTATTATTATTTTATCTGTGAATAGTGATATTTTTATTTTTTTTTTTGTTTCCAATTTGTATCCCCTTGAGATCTATATTTTAAATTGCCTTATTGCTTTAGCTAAAACTTCACGTACTATATTGAATAGACATTGAGAGAATGGACAACCATGACTTCTCCCTGATTTTAGTGGAATTGCTTTAAGTTTCTCTCCATTTAACTTCATGTTGGCTATAGCCTTGCTGTATATTTTCTTTATTATGTTTAGGTGTGTGACTCGTATCCTCGATTTCTCCAAGATTTTTATCATGAAGAGGTGTTGGATTTTGTCAAAGGCTTTTTCAGTATCTAATGAGATGATCATGTGTTTTTTATTTTCTTTTCTTTCAGTTTGTTTATACGGTGAATTACATGGATGAATTTCTGTATATTGAACTATCCATGCATCCCTGAGATGAGGCCTACTTGGTCACGGTGGATGATATTTTTGATGTGTTCTTGAATTTGGTTTGCAAGTATTTTATTGAGTATTTTTGCATCAACATGCATAAAATAATTTGTTCTGAAAGTGTCTTTGTGTGGTTTATATATCAGGGTGACGATGGCCTCCTAAAATGTATTTGGCAGTGCTCCTTCTCTTTCTATTTTGTGGAATAATTTGAGGAGTATTGCTATTAGCTCTTCTTTGAATTTCTGACAGAATTCTGCACTAATACCATCTGGCCCTGGATGTTTCTTGGTTGAGAGACTTTTAAGGACTGCTTCTATTTTCTTAGGCATTGTTGGTTTATTTAGATTATTTATCTGATCTTGATTTAACTTTGGTAAGCGGTATCTATCAAGAAAATTGTCTCTTTCATTTAGATTTTCCAATTTTGTGGAGTACAGGTTTTTGAAGTACGACCTATGATTCATTGGATTTCCTCAGTGTCCATTTTTGTGTCCTCCTTTCATTTCTGATTTTTAAAAATTTACATATTCTCTCTGCCTTTTAGTTAGTTTGGCTAAAAGTTTGTCTATCTCATTGATTTTCTCAAAGAACCAACTCTTTATCTCATTGATTCTTTGTATTGTTTTCTTTGTTTCAATTTTATTGATTTCAGCTCTGGGTTTAATGATTTCCTGTCATCTACTCTTTTTTGGGGTGTTTCCTTCTTTTTGTTCGAGAGCTTTCGAGTGTGCTGTTAAGTTGCTAGGATGAGATCTCACTAATTTCTTTATAAGGGCACTCAGTGCTATAAACTTTCCTCTTGGCACTCTTTTCACTGTGTCTCATAAGGTTGTATTTGTCGTTGTGTCTTCATTTTCATTGAATTATAGAAAGTCTTTAATTTCTTTTTCTTCCTTGACATAGTGGTCATTGAGTAGAGAGTTGTTCAGTTTCCATGAGTTTGTAGGCTTTCTGTTGTTTCTGTTGTTGAAGTCCAGCTTTAATCCATGGTGTTCTCATAAAATCTAGGGGTTGGGGGGTGATTTATGTTTTCTTGTATCTGTTGAGACTTGCTTTGTGACCAAGTATATCATCAATTTTGGAGAAGGGTCCATGAGGTGCTAAGAAGAAGGTATACTCTTTTGTGTTTGGGTGACATGTTCTGTAGATATCTGTTAGGATCATTTAAGTAATAAAGCCTGTTAGTTTCATTATTTCTCTGTTCAGTTTATATTTGAATGACCTGTCCACTGGTGAGAGAAGGATATGGACGTCTCCCACTGTTAATGTGTATGGTTCAATGTGTGGCTTAAGTTTTAGTAATTTTTCTTTTACAAATGTGGGTGCCCTTGCATTTGGGACACAGATATTTAGAATTGAGATGTCATCTTGGTGTATTCTTCTTTTTATGATCATGAAGTATCCTTACCCATCTCTTTTGATTAATTTTGGTTGAAAGTCTATTTTTATTAGACTTGGCTATTCCAGCTTGCTTCTTGAGTCTGTTTGCTAAGAAAAATCTTTTTCCAGCCCTTTGCTATGTGTGTGTATTGTTATTGTTTTAGTTTTGCTTGTGTCAAATTATTTATTTCCTGTGTTTTCTTGTAGTTAACCTCCTTGGGTTGGAGTTTTCCTTCAAGTGGCTTTTTTAAAAATTGAGACATAGTTTCTCTGTGTAGCCCTGGCTGTCCTGGACTCACTTTGTAGACCAGCCTGGCCTCAAACTCATAAAGATCCACCTGCCTCTGCCTCCCAAGTGCTGGGATTAAAAGTATGTACCAACACCAACTGGCTCTTGTGTCTTCTTTAAGACTGGGTTTATGGATTGATATTATTTAAATAGTTTATTTTCATTGAACATCTTGTTTTCTCTATCTATGGTGATTAAAAGTTTTGCTGGGTATAGCAGTCCAGGCTGGCATCTGTGGTTTCTTAGAGACTACAAGACATCTACCAAGGCTCTTCAGGATTTTATAATCTCTGTTGAGAATTTGGGTGTAATTCTAATAGGTCGGCTTTTATACGTTACTTGGCATTTCCCCTTGAAGCTTTTAATAATCTCTGTTTTGTACATTTAATGTTTTGATTATTTTATAGAAGGAAGATTTTCTTTTTTGGTCTTTTCTATTTGGTATTTTGTAAGCTTTTTGTATGTTTATAGGCATCTCTTTCTTTGTGTTAGAGATTCTTCTATCATTTTTGTTTAAAATGTTTTCTCACTTTTGAGCCTGGGGTTTTCTTCTTCTAGTACTATTGTTGTTGGGTTTGGTCTTTTCGTGGTGTCCCAGATTTCCTAGATGTTTTGTATTGGAAACTTTTAGCTTTAACATTTTTTTTTTTGGTTGATACGTCAATTTCTTCTATTATATCTTCTATGCCTGAGATTCTCTCTTCTATCTCTTGTATTCTGTTGGTGATGCTTGTGAGTGTAGTTTCTATTCTTTTATCTAGGTTTCCATCTCCAGGACTCCCTCAGTTTGTGTTTTCTTTATTCCTTCTATTTCCATGTTCAGGTCTTGACATTTTCTTCACTTGTTTGATTGTATTTTCCTGTATATCTTTAAGGGATTTATTCCTTTCCTCTTTAAAGGCCTCTATCATCTTCATAAGATTGAACTTAAGGTCTCTGTGTGTGTGTGTTCTACTGTGTTAAGGTATTCACAGTTGTTGTAGTAGGATAACTGGGCTCTGGTGGTGTCATATTGCCCTGGATATTATTGATTGTGCTCTTATGCCATCTGGTTTTTGAGGTTATTATAGGTTTAGATGCTGATTTTCTGAGTTTATTTTTGTTGGATTTGTTTAGCTTTGTTTTGGTTTTGGTTTTCATCCCATTGGTTTCTATTTCTTCTATGTCTTCTGGCCTGAGTGGCCTGGGGTTCCAGTGACTAGCAAATCTTCAGATCTAGTAGAGTGACTCTCCTGGGGTTTTCCTGGGCTCTGAGGTTTTGGGTGTTAACCTTGACTCTGGGGAACCTAGTACCAGCATAGCCCGGGGTCGCTTGCTCCAGAGTGACAATCCCAGAAAGCAGGCAGAGCTGTGGGCTGGAAAATGGAGTCTAGGGCGTGGGGTGCAGTTTAAGGCTGTTGGGTGTATTTTAAGGAGACAGGATGGGCAAGGGTTTGGGGCAGGATTTTACCTGGTGTCTCTGGTGCCTGTGGGCCTCCAGGGAAGCAGGAGGAGTTGTGGGCCAGAAAGTTGAGCCCAGGGTACAGGGTGCAGTTTACCACTGTTGGGTGTGCTTTAAGGGGAGTTGGCAGGCTGGGGATTGGGGCACCTTACCTGGTGTCCCTGGTACTCGTGGGCCTCTAAGAAATCAGGAGGAACTTCGGGTAGAAAATGCAGTGCAGGGGACAGGGTGCAGTTTCCCACTGTTGGGTGTCATGTTATCATTTCTAATTTGGCATCTCATTCATGTTGTTATGAAGCCGTTCTGCTGTTATCAAGCCATGCTTCTAGTGGTGACATGAGCAATGGAGAGAGCTAGGATCAGGTGCTGTGGCTATTCCAATTGACTCCTGCTTCTTTTGTTAATCCCAGAGTTTCAAGGAGAAAGACCACTGACCCAAGTCACCACGTCTAAACTATTTAAAGCAAGCAGCTAATTGAAGCAAGCTTTCTAAATTTGTGTACATTGTGTACATGAATCCCCTTAAGGTGGGATTCAAGAGGTCAACATTGGACATGAAGAAGACAAGGTTTTTATAGCTCAGGAGATTCCAAGTGGGGGATTTGGTGAGTAAAATAGGCAGTGTTACAGAAACAGTACATAACAAGGTGGTTAAAACAAAGTTATCGTAACAAAGGTGGCAAGATGTTCATTAAAACATTTTAAAGCAAAGACAGGATTGCCATTCCTGCAACAGGAAGTATAAAACAATATATAGTTAAAGTTACTCATGGGACGTAGCCTAGTACTTGAAAAATAGAGGTTTAAAAAAAAAAGAAAGAAAAAAAAGAAAGAAAAATAGAGGTTTAATAATAAACAGGAAGACTCCTAGTTTGTTTTTTTTTTTTTTTTTTTTTTTTTTTTTTTTTTTTTTAACTATAAGATGCCTTTTAAGCCTAAAATGGAGGCAGACTGGTTCATCACTTTCTCAGAGAATGGGTACTTCAATATGAGGCAATGCTGTGTAGGGGTTTTGACACCAAATCTGTAAAGTGAGGACATGAGCACTTCAAGGTAGGTTGAGAAGGTTTTTTAATTGTAGGTATGGCGGGGGGGGGGTACAGCTTGAGGCATCTGGAAGACTCTAGAGCAGGGAGAGAAAGTAGTAAACTAAACGTGGACAGAAGAATGGTCTGGGCCATAAGAGGAGAGGGGTGTGTGGAAACCAAGAGAGGGAGCCAAGAGGGAGGACCAGGGGACAGGAAAAGCAAAAGAGTGTGTAACTGAAGTGGCAAGGCTACATAGGAATGAGACGCTGGAGGAAGAGACATTATGTATGTAAGTTTTACCTATTGGTCTTAATGATTGTTTCATAATTATTCTTACTGTATATAGTTTTTTAAAATGGCCTTTTAAATTAGACAGTAAGGGTGAGGTGTTGGAGGAAGCTCCAACTGTGTTTTCGAATGCTTACTTCAGTGCTTTGAGATCTGGTTACTGCCCTGCCATAGGCATTGTTTTGAATGTTGAACTATCTCCTATAACTGTGTGATGATAAGGAATGTTCCCCCATTATCCCTGATTGGATAAATAAAGATGCTGAAGCCTATGACTGTATATAAGGAAAGGAGGTGGAGTTTTAGATGCCCGAGCTTAGGGGGAGAAAAAGCAGCAGAGCAGGAGGAGGAGAGAGAAAGGACCTGTGAGAGGCAAGATGGCTCTGAGCTGTAGGAACAGACTGATGGAACTGAAGCTGCCTGGGAGTCATCAGATTGGCAAGTGATTGGTTTTTATGTAGGTTTTTAAGGTACTAGGATTAGAGTTGCTTAGAATCTGCCCAGTATAGTGCTTACAGCTTAAAACTAAATCATAGTCTCTCTGTATTAGTCATTGGGAAACTAGCTGGTTAAAGAAAACTACTGCCTTAATGTTACAATAAATCATATTGTAACATTCGGCCTAGGAAGCCATTAACTGACACAGAGTCTGAAACATACTTTAAAGCTGCAAGCACTACAGCAGGAAGAATCTAAACTGATTCTAATCTACTCGTAAACTAAAATAAACTACTCTAAACCTCATAACATACATATATCCCAAGCACTTGCCAATCTGGTCCTCGGCGGCTTCTTCCTCCTTCTCCTGTCAACTGTCAACTGTTTTCTTTCCCCTTCAACTGTCATATCTTGGTTCCACCCTCTCTCTAGGATGTCTCACCTTTCACTTCCTGTCCTTCTGCCCAGCTGATTGGCTAAATAGTGCTTTATTGACAGTTGTTACATCCACTCAAGACATTCCTCCACACCTTAATAATTTACTGTATTGATTAATACAGAAAGAATACTCATCCTTTTACAACACAAATTTTTGACATGGAGGTATAAGCTGAAATAAACCATTTTCCAAATTGCTTTTGGTGAGAGTATTTTATCACAGCAACAAAGTGCAAACTAGAACAATTCCCCTGTTAATGCAGTGTGAGGGGTGCTTGTGGCCCTAGCTGGCACATGAGGGGAAGGTGGTTAGCTACAGATGCTCATGTTATATAGCTGAATAATCAAGGGAGCTTTTCAAACCTCCTGCTCTGACTCAGTCTAGAAACTCATGGTGTGTGTGTGTGTGTGTGTGTGTGTGTGTGTGTGTGTGTGTGTGTACACATGAATATGTATGTGTGCATATGTGTGTGCACCTTTATGAATACAAAAATTTATATAACCCAGTTCTAGAGGATTTTGATATATCCCTGAGGATGTCTTTATCCAAGAGCAAAACACACCCTTCTGTCCATAGTCCTGCCCCAAACATATCGCCTTGCTAATTCCATTAGACCTATATGTAATCAAGATGCCTCCACTTCCTAAAGTCCTTGGTGGCTAATTTTGTTCAAGGGGTTATCTCTCTTAGGCCTTCCTGGAGTGTGGCTTCATTAGCCTCTTCCCTTTTACCTACTACCTCTCATTTTGGGACTTGTTCAGGTTGACTGTTTCATAGTCTATGAACACATCTAGTCATAGGAGGACTGTGGAAACACAGGTGTGAATTCAACATACATGACATGAACAGATTGCCAGGGTGCAGAAACAAAAGAGTGAGTATTTAAGGGAGTGAGTGGGAAGTGAGTGCTAAGGAAACAAGGCCTATGCTGCCTGCAGGTGCAGTATTTTCCTGTTCTCTCTCCCAGTGTTGCCACAACAGCCTTTCTCCTTTTCTATCCACCAAACAGAAAGTCAGTTCTTGCACTTAGCTGGCTCCTTTGAACCTAAACAGTGCTGAAAGGGTCAGGGGAAGGAAGTGCTCTTGGACCACATGGTCCAAGCACAGCGTCATGCTGGAAGACCAAATAATGGCACCAAAATAATAGGAGACCAGCTATGGCCTGGAGGAAAGCACACTTGAGGACTTTATGAAGTTCCCTCTGCTCCAAT
>OU015748.1:67890773-67903962 GCA_907169655.1 Acomys percivali | reverse complement strand
CTCTCTCTCTCTCTCTCTCTCTCTCTCTCTCTCTCTCTCTCTCTCTCTCGTGTGTGTGTGTGTGTGTGTGTGTGTGTGTGTGTGTGTGTGTGTGTGTGTACATGTGTGTTAGGCTATGTATACTTAGGGCATGGTAGAGGGTTCTGGCTAGCACTGTTCTGTGTTCTTCAGGCTTCCCAGGGAAACTCAAGACACATCAGCAAATAATGAGGATTGCTACACACTGAATCGCACACAGTTTGGAAGCTGGTCTGGGAGACGGCTTAGTGAGTGAAGCCCTGGCTCAGATCTCTAGAGCCCACTTAGCTCCAGACTGGGAACACATGTCTGTAACCCTACTGCTCTTACAGTGAGACCTGAGGTGGAGCAGGAAAATTCCTGGAACCTCAAGGACCAGTCAGCTCAGTGTTTACAGCAAGAAAGAGACCTGTCTCAAAGAAGGCATAAGGAAAGGACTGATAGCTGAGGCTGTCCCCTGACATCTACATGTTCTGTGGTACATACACTGCAGCCTATAGTCTCTCTTGCACACTCACACACACACACACAAAAACAAACTTCAAAGGTGAAAAGTTCTTTGCAAAGTTATCTGACTAGAGTCAGATTCATATACATCATTTGGCTCAATGTTCTTGGCCAGATGTCCAAAAGTTTAGCAACGGCACCAAGAGCCATCTTTGCACACCAACAAAAGGCAGGTGGTGTGTTTCTGGAGGCAGCATCATTGTTGGAACCTTCTCTGTGAAGTATCATGGATGGATGTGAGGATGAAAGCCTGGCAGGCAGTTTATGCCATCTGTGAACAACTTGGAAATAAAAAGAAAAGTGGAAACCTGATGGTCCAGGGCCAGTCTCTACTTTCTGTGTAGTGTTGTTTAGTTAGCCCATGTTAAGCATCAGAATACCAGATCCTTGAGAGCTAGAATTGTCCACACCCTTCTAATAATCTATTTTTTAAACTGTAAGTGTTTTTATGTTCTCTGTGTTTTATATATGTTCTAATTTTTCCAACATAATATTTTTATTGATGATTATTGATTATTTGGGAATTTCACATCATGATCCTGGATCACAGTCACTTCCTAGTCCTCCCAAGTCCACTCCTACCCTTGAGACAGAAGAAGAAGAAGAAGAAGAAGAAGAAGAAGAAGAAGAAGAAGAAGTTGTTCAATGTGTGTTGCTCATACACTCACTGGAGCATGGTCAAACTCCAGCGGCCAGGCCCTTTAATAAAACTGAGTCCTTCCACACCCAAGCCCCTGACAGAAGCCATCAGTTATGAAGAGCTACACTTCTGCCTCCTTATCACAATTTTTAAGAGTTCTCTTCAATGGCTCTCTGTCTAGGCTGTGACATTTTGGGGGCTGGACGAGGTGCACGCGTTGGGGGGCAGGGATTGGCACAGAAGCCTTCCATGTCCCTATTTCTCAACTATGAGTCTATAGTCATCTGCAGTCATCAATGCTACTACAAAAGTAGCTTCCTTGACCTTTGCAGTCAATGGGTGTTCCGGGGTCTTTGATTCCACTGTGATCCCTGAAACTATGAACTGTAAAAACCCATCTTTTGTTTGGCATGGATGAGCCCTAACACATATCTTTAATCCAAGAGCTTTCTGTACACAGAATTTAATAAAGTTAACCCTAGGTCAAGAGGTGGAGCAAGAAACCAGCTGACGTGGATTAAAGAGTAGGAGGGACTTTGAGTTGAGGGTATTTAAGACAGTGTGGAGAAGTAGAAGGAATTCTTTGACTTTCAGCTTTTAGCTCTTTAGCTCTTGAGCTCTTTAGCTCCTTGGCCTTTGTTTTTTGGGGGCTTTTTGAGCTTTGAGCTAGTAAGGCTTTGACCTCATGTTGTTTTGGCCTTTTCCTCCTGGGCTGTCATCTGAGCTAGTGAGCCTTTTAGGCCTTTTCCATTGGGATGTGAGCTGAGTAGGAAAGTCAACATGGGTGACAGACATCAGTTGGCCTCAAGTGGCTGAATAGGGTACTCATATCAACATGGACTCCAAGGGCAACCCCAATCAAGGACACCACCATGACCTCCTGTGGTATCATAGACTATAGACATGTCCCTGGCCTCCAGTGGCCGACTAGACCACGGGCATCTACATGAACCTCATGTTTAACAAGGTCTGGAGCAGTGGACCACAGATACCAGCATGTCCTCCAAGGGCCATGTGGACCATAGAGGTCTTTTGAAGGGGCCTAATCCAGAAAATGAACTGTTCTTCATTTTGGACATACTGTCGTTGCTCGGACTAAGGGCAATGGTGTGGCTGGGCAGCGTGTTGGTGATCTGAGTCGGCTAAGGCTCTAGTCTGCAGCACACCACCCTCCCAACCTTATTCCGCAAGAACATGGTCCCCTGTTGACTGCAGCCTTCTCTCACACCTGTTACCTCCATCGTGTCTCTAGTCTTGCCTCTCACCACTGCACACATACCACTCTATTCCTCCATTTTCCCCACCTCTCTGTTGTATATTTGTTCCTGTATTAGAAAACTGCAGAGTAGCACTCTGTCCAAGAAGCTTTACATGCAAATATTCATTGCATGAAGTTCTGGTTTAAGGTCTCTGGTCCCTGACATACCATAAATACTAAACCATCATCAAGAGCTGGCTTGGATAGTCTGCTGTTGCCCAGAGACAGGGCTGGCAGCCATACTAGGGCCTGCCAGTGTGCCGAGGACCAGCCCTGTTCAGTAATGACGTCTGGTTCTGCATGGCTAGCTCCTCCAAGAGCTCTAGCAGATCTTAGAGTACACGTCGGGGTGCAGCTAGTTTGAGGTCAGCCTGGGCTATACCATAAGTTCCAGTCCAACCTGAGTTACAGAATAAAAAACTTTTTAAAAGGTTTTTTTTCCTGTTAATAGTAAGTTAATTAACTTAATTGTCTTATTATATGTAATATTATATTTTTATGTTTCTGTTCACTTTTCTTTTAATAAGCCTCTTCTTTACTTACTCCTAGGACCTCATTTGTAAACAAGTATGTAAACATTTAGTTGTGGATTGCAAATGAAACCTGTGTGCTTTCCATTTATTGTGGTATTTTATGTTTTGACTGTACAGAAATTATATATATGGAAATACAACTATGTTCTGTTTGGTAAGGGCATAGTAAATTATTTATTACTCATCCCATTAATTCCAATGAATACCTTTAAAGTGTTGAAATCATGTTTTTAGTAAAATCACAAATTTTTACAACTCTCACCACTATCTAATTCCTCCCCCCCCTTTCTCTGCCTATTATTCCCCGACCTCTCTAGGCCACCCCCCACCCATGATTACTGATCTGTCATAGGGAAAGCCATCCATAACAAATAGGTGTCTGTGGGTCAGATGATTGTAATTACTTTGGCCCTGATGCTCTGTATGGTGCCATGCACACATTCTCTTTGGCCATGTTCTCTCTCATGTCTTGGGACTTAAGAGACATACCAGTCCCTAAAGTGCCCTCTGGGAAAACATAAGAGCTCAAGTTTGATCCTCAGAAGCCATGTAGAGGCTGGTGTGGGCAGTTGTACTATAATCACAGTGCTGGTGGGAGGATGGGTGGTGGAGACAGGCAGATCCCTGGAGCTCATTGGTCAGTCAGCATAGCCAATTAGTGAACTCCAGGTTCAGTGAGAGACCCTGTACCAAAAAATAAAGTGGAGGAAGACACTCTGCACACCTGTCCACACACACACAAACACACATGCACACACACATGCACATTCATACATTAAATAATACATTTCTTCTGTTGAGATGGCGGAAGAGCTCCTTTGAAGCTTCAGTGAGAGCTGCAGCTGCTGGCAGTGAGGCATGCTGGGACAGTGGCTTCTCTCCTTCTGTAGTCGGCTCTGACACAATGTTCAGTGCGGGATGCAGCTTCCATCAGTATTTTAGGAGCCATGAGTCAGCGGGAAGGAGTGAGAGCAGCTGGCAACCCATGGCAGATTTGCTATTGTTCCCACATACTCCGGCTCTGCTGGTCTAGGGGGGTTAGTTTCAAAGTGTGGAACCTTCTACTGTTAGACAGATCCACATGCCTTTGACCTGAAGTCGAGACAGCTACACTGCCACCTCAGCTTTCTCGTGCTTTAGGGTCCTCAGGCAGGCATGGTGCTGGCTGGGGTGGTTGACCCTGATTTCCAGATTAATTCTACATCACACCAAAGGAAAGAAGGAGCGAATATGAAGTACAGAAAGCTCTTAGGATTTCTCTAAGTCCTCTCTCTTGAAATTGAAAGTCAGTGAGAAAATTTAACTCCTTATTCAGAGTGCTTGTGCCTCAGGAATGAAGGTGTGGGTTATCTTGACAAGTAAAAAATGTGCTCAGCTGAGGTGTTTGCTAAGGAAGAGAAACAATGGAGCAGTGAGGTAAGTTACATAAATATTATGAATAAGTAATCGTTATAGAAACAGAGGCTATAGTGTTAATATATTTTTCTTATATATACATGTACATATCACATATATACATGCTGTGTATTTTTGTCTGTATCCATTGTGTTATTTTGTTTCTTTAGTATTTATTGTCACAGGCATATCTTACTCTACTGTGAGCGTATTCTTTTCTTCACAGTACTACTTCTTTATTATTATTAATTATTATTTTCTCATGAATTTCTTATTGATCCTTTGTGAATTTCACATCATGAACAGCAATCTCACCTGTTTCCCAGTCCTTTAATATCTGCCCTCAACTGTTGTGGTGGTTTTTCCTTCTGGCCCTAGCCTCCTGGGATAAAGACTCACAACACTCAAAATATATTTACAAACACCTAGGCCATATAGCTAGGCTCTTCTTGACTAGCTCATACCTTAAGATAATCCATTTATATTAACCTACATTCTACTGTGTGGCTGATTACCTCTGCTCAGGTACCATGAGTCTGTTCTCCTCATGTCTTCTTGGGCAACTCTCCCACACTTGGCTCCATCCAAGAATCCTTTCTGCCTGCTGGATGTCCCACCTTTTATTCCTTTTCTTAATAGGCCATAGATTTTGTTTTGTTTTTTTAATTGACAAGTGATGCTTCCATAGAGACACAAGAGATTCCTTCTACATTTTCCCCTTTTAGTCCAATAAAAGGCCTTTTCTCTTACAATAATAAACTATATACAATAACAACAATTTGAAACAATTATGAAAACTATTCCATATGCACCTGGCAACTTTGGGAAATATATTCTATTATCTATTCTATTTGATGAGTTCAGAGTTCTGTACCTAAATCATTTTCTATTATAGCTTGTATTTAACAACCTAATTTTTTTGAACCTAAAAATATCTTCTCAAATCCTAAATAACCTAAGCTTAATTATATGACTGTAACTATTTAATCTTCAACTCCATCAGAGACTTGAGAAGGAATAAATGTTACCTAAAGCAAGTATAAGCAAGCAAAATTCCAAAAGAGAGAAATGGCAGATAGCTGGTTGCCTGGATAGTCCCCCAAAATTCTCTATAACATTGGAACATTAACCTTCAGCCTTTTGGTTCAGTATATCTGCCAGACATTTTTATGAAGCAGGAGCAATGAAGGACTGCCTACTTTGTCTTGGCAAAAGTTGGCAATTGACTTTTTCTGTGTGTCCAGTCTGTCCATTTGGATAGCATACTGTCTGCAGAGAGAGCAAGCACATTTTGTACCCAGTGGCTAGCCTGACACAACTGAAGCCGACTCCATAAGGAGATTCTTTGATGCTCATCATACTCTTTCAGGTTGAATGGGGTGCTACTAGGAGCTAACATGTTTCATTCCAGAAATTCCTCAGTGTTATGGTTAATTTAGAAGTAGGGTCTAATAAATGTTTATTATCATCCCTATAATTATTATTATGGCATTATTTTCTAACCTGCTAGCAGTTAATGAAGATATAGATAACTGTTATATTTTAAAATAGCCTTGGTTTACCTGGGGCAGGGCAGATATTAATTCCTAAACTTCCTCCCATATTGGGGCAGGTATCCCATACCCTGCCCCAATCCCATGCCATATGATTCTACTAATTTCTATCAAGCTATATCCCATACAAAATCCCAAATACTTACTAATTCTCTTCACCTGACCCCTCCATCCACACTGGCCATGTGATTACTTCTCCACCTAACCATGGCGCTGGCCTCCTTCCTTCTTCCTGTTCCATCCTCTTCTCCTCCTTTTCCAGTCTCCCACCGCTTCCTGCAGGCTTTGAACTTTTTCAAACCTACTTTATTTGGGGTTCTTTAATGCTTATACCTCCCTTCCAACCCACCTACTCTAGATAGGAGAGAAAAGAAGTTAATGGGAACAGGAGAATAGACCTTTTAGACTCGGTCAGTTCCTTGGAGCCATTCCACTCTTCGTAGTCAGGATTTCAGCAGCCCCTTCAAACAGAAAACCATCAATTCAGAGCAGCAGCTGGAACTTCAAAGCATTCTCTGGAGCAGTTCTTTCTAAGAGTGTCTTGAAGTAGAGTGATGAACAGCCAAATAATAAGAAGCAATGGCAAAAAAGCCAAGCTTCTTGTTTGGGGATATATATATATCCTCTCACAGTCCATTCCAGGATGTTGGCAAAGACCATGTCCCCACAAGAGACAATTCCTCTTCTAGTGGACAAAATCACCTGTTCTCTCACAAGTCTGTTTCCTGTGGGAAAACACTGCTCACCCTTACACAAGCCTATTTCACATCCCACACTTGAAATCAAAACAAAAACATGTTTACATCTACTACATATCCCTCTTTCTATTAAAAAAAACCATATACAATAAGAATAATTATGAGAATTATCCAGTAAAAGTTACATTTACAAGGTTCAGTCCATTTGTATTTGACAGTCTTGGAGAAAGTATTCCACTATCTGTCCTATCCTAGTGAGTCCTATCAATAGTGTCCAAAGTTTTTGTAAATCACTTTCTTATCATAACTTACATTTATCAACCTAAAACCATGTTTTTAGACCTTAAACAACTAAAGCTTAATTGTAGTAATACTATGGCTATCTAGTCTTCAACTCTATCAGAGACTTAAGAAGGAAATATTAACTATTATGTAGGAAGTGCAGAAAAGCAGTTTCTAAAAGTATAGACATGACAGAGACAGTTGACTGCCTGGACATTGGGACATATAGTCTTCAGCCTACCAGGCCAGAATATCTGACAGACTTTTTTGTGAAGCAGGAATTTTGAAGGACTGGTCCACCTAGTTCTGCAAAATTGGACAGTCAATTTCCCAGTATCATGCTTATTCACAGTTTGGACAGTCAGTCTCCTGTCAGCAATAGAGATAATAACAGGTTTTTGGTCCATTTGATTTTTTTGATGCCCGTCATCATCATTGAAGTAGATTGGAGGTGCTGCCAGGAGCAGATGTGTCTCTCTGTCAGAAAAGCCATTTATTATTAAATGACATATTCTGTAGATCTCTGAACTGTTTGAAGACCATCTATCTATTTACTATAGTGCATAATTGTATCTATCTGTCTGTCTGCCTATCTATCTATCTATCTATCGATCGATCTATATATATCTAAATAGACAAACACTGCTTGTTTTTGGCTATGTACTATCTGCTTAACCTTGAAAACATATACAAGAGACTAAATAAAGCTTATTTCTCTAATTAACTAAACTAATATCTAACAAGACTTAAGGGAATGGGATGACATTCTCTTAAAATTGTTTCCTGCTGATTTGGAACATAATATTCCTTTTTGTGGGGCCCAAGAAAGTTGGGAAAATGGTTAAGAAAGTTAGCTGTGACATTTGTTGTCTCTAAATGCTGTGAAAATGCAGGCTTAAATGAAGTCCCATTTGGAACAACCTGAAAGGCTGGGCCAATTGGAATCAGCAGCTTTCTTTAAAGATGTCCTAGAAGCAAACTTTGATAAAATAGCACATGAAACAGTCTGAGCCTGGATCAAGAGGAGTGCAGGAATATCTGTTTCAGGGTCTCAGCATCCTGGAGGCTGAGTCCTGTGGAGGCTGGCTCCATTTTACTGCTCCCTTTGTTCTGAAAACATAAAATCTCGCAAGTAACATACAGTTCCGCAGTTACACAGGTATGGGATGTGCAATGTGCACACGTCAGTTAAAGATGATCCTCTGCTCTTTGTTTGAGCTGGTGAAAGGCATTTGTCTTTCTTTATAACCAAACTGAAACATACATATCCACTCATGCCATATGAAGGGATGGCATGTAATAAGTCTTGACTCTGTAGACAACAAGATTTATTGACTATGCATAGACATTCATGGCGCAGCCATTTTAACAGCTGTTCCCACATAGAGGGACCAGCATATACTTTACTTCCTTTGGTCTTGATTTGCTTCTTCTTATGTGTAGCCAAGATCTTAGGAGGTGGGGGTCTGACTCTGTCAAATTTGATTTTTCACTAGTTTGATTGGCATCCAAAGCCTTTCCTTTCCTGTTGACATAAACACAAAGCCCCTTTCCCAACATAACATACTTTTGTCCCCCTGTTTGAAGTCATTATAAGTATAGGCTGATTTAATTTAGCAGTTCCTTTTAAAAATATATGCCTGTTCCATTCTGACCTCTCTCAAAGAGAATGCACAAAATTATCATCATCATTAAACATACAACCATTTTCATGTTTATAGTCAAAACAAAGCTGCATGGGATCCAACATCTTCCTCTACAATGATATTTTTTTTAAACATGGAAGATATTTATTTATATATCTCTCTAAGTCTTTCTATGGAGACTTATTTTATTATTTAAGTCCTGTGTTTTTTTAACTGTCTGTATTCAGTTTGTTTGTTTGTTTATTAGCATCTATGTAGTCTTGAGAACATTTTACTTATTTTTTTCTATCTCCTTTCTTTGGAGATTTCCTTTGTGCGTTTATTTTGTCTTTATTTTTTTTTTACCACCTTTTAAGTTAATATCTTTTTCTCCATTTATCTTTATCTAAACTCTTCCCCATCTTTACATGGCTTATTCCTTTCAATTTATTTAATTCTGTTACTAAGGACTTTATTAAATTTAAACCATTTATATCTATCTGTCTATAATGTTTCACATACAGCCTCTCTGCCTCTCTAGCATTAAAACATAAGTTTAAATGTTTATTTTTTACCTGATTGGTTGAGTTGGATTTACCTGGTTGGATTTTTTTCTTCTGTGCCTGCACTTGGCTTCTGCTTCCCTGACTGTGCAATGCTTGGTCATGTCTTCTACTTTCTCTGTCACACAGGTGAAGCCTTAAAGGGCTAAGCTTCGCCATGACTGACTGGACAGGAAGGGGTGGTCCCACCATATTGTGAGCAGTTGGTTGGCTTCTCAGTGGTATGTGCAGCCTGTGCTGCAATGGCTGCCAAACAAACAAAACAAAACAAAACAAAACAAAACAAGAAAACCTATGGTCTCCACCTGATGAATCAGCTGGTCACAGACCCCTTTCTTTCAAGCGGTAGCTTTTCTCTGTTGTTGTTGTTGTTGTTGTTGTTGTTGTTGTTGTTGTTGAAGCTTCATTCTGTACTGCCACTCTGCGATTTCCTGCTCTTTGGCCCTTTGGCTAAGACATTTCCTTCCCCATCATTTTTTCCCAGGCTAGTTTTGCTCTGATGTTCTGGGAAGGTTTTTACACACCGGAGGCTCTGCTCTGCTTTCACTCTTTTTTAAAAAGAGAACAGGCCTCTTTTCTTAAAGAGATGTAGCTCTGAATCTGTTTTGTTTCGGGGGAGGGTTTGTGTCTCTACCTGAAACTTTTTTCAGGTTTGTTTGAACTCCATGCCCCACACTGGATGCCATTATATTGTGACCCCAAGCTCCTGGAATAAAGACTCATGAGACTCAAAATATAATACAGATACCTAGGCCATATAGCCAGGCTCTTCTCTGATTAGCTCATAACTTAAGATAACCTATTTATACTAATCTACATTCTGCCACAAGGCTGGTTACCTCTGCTCAGGTACCACGTGTCTGTCCTCCTCACATCTTCCTGGGCAATTCTCCCTCATCTGGCTCTATCCCAGAATCCTTTCTGCCTATCAGATGTCCCACCTCTATTCTACATTTTCCTATAGGCCATAGGTTTTTTTTTTTTAAAAACAGGTGATGCTTTCCTACAGACATAAGAGATTCCTTCTATACTGCACCCTTGTAACCTCTCACCCAAAGGAATAAAATACGTCTCACCTGGAAGCTGTGGTATGTCACAGTGTGTCCTATAATATGCCCTTTCTTCCAAACAGCTTCACTTGCGAATGTTCATTGAAGGGTGTCATTGTTCTGGTTCGAGGCCTCTGGCTTCTGCTGTGCTATCAGTACTGGACTGACTCCTTTTGGATATCTTGCTGTTGACCTGAGTCATGGAAATCCTGTAACTTTTGGTTCTGCAGGAGCGGCCCCTTCACATGCTTCAGCAGCTCATAGATGGGGTAAGTGTTGGGGTGCGCCAGCTCAAAGCCCTGCATCTGGGCCTGGTAGCTGAGTGGTTTGGCCCGTCAGCTCTCCTACACCCACTCTCCTGGGGCCAGCTTTCCTGTACTTCCAACATAAGGGGCAGGGCCAGCTCTCCGGAGTCTGCATCTGGCAAGGGACAGGGCCAGAGTGTGTTTGCAAGAATTAACTTCATGTTACAATATTTAAATCACAAGGCATCAGAAAAGAAGAGAGAATGTGGACTATGGCCCTTGTATCCTCCTTTGGACAAAGGGTTGGCTTGGTTTTGGTTGTACACAGGTTAACATTAAGGAAAAGAATGACATTGCTTTTGTCTTTATTGGTAAATAAATAATTTAAAGAAGTTAAGTTGTCAGGAGAGGAACATGATGTCCTCCTGGTACACTGACTTCATTAGACTGAACTTCTGAGATTTTCATTAGCCACTCTTTTTGGTGCCAGCATGGAGGTATGTTTTCTTTCTTTCTTTCTTTCTTTCTTTCTTTCTTTCTTTCTTTCTTTCTTTCTTTCTTTCCTCCTGGATATGACTTAAGTTCATAGCCAATTGGCTTTAGGCCAGGAGGATATCTGATTCAGTCGAATGTCCTGTAAGCAGAGCTTCAGCTTCCCAGAGGAAGAGGGAACGCTGCCAGAGCTCAGCTGCTTCCTCCCCAGGGGCTGCTCTGTCCTGTCCTTCCTGGTGCAGCCTGTGGCTCCTGCGCTTGGCTAGCCAGCTCTTGGAGTTGTGTAAACCCATTCCTTACAAAAGGCATATTAATAAATATCTCCCCAAAATCTGATCTCTGGCTGAACTTTGACGGGAATAAACTGGCCTGAGTGACATGTGGAATTAGAGTAATGATTACAAACATAGTGATCCCGATGATTAAGAAAACTGTCCTGGTTAGGTTTTTTGTTTTTGTTTTTGTTTTTTGTTTTGTTTTGTTTTGTTTTTCCCTCTCAACATGACAAAAGCTAGAGGAGCCAGAAAGTGTCTCATCAGATTGCATGTGTGAAACTCTGTGGGGTGTTTTCCTCACGATGACTGATGTGGGAAGGACCCAAGTCACCGGAAGCAGGGCCACCCCAGGTAGGTGGCCCTGGGTAGTGTAAGGAAGAAGACTGAGCAAGCCACAAGGAACAAGCCTGTAAGTAGCACCCCTTCATGACCTCTGTTTCCGTTCTTATCTCCGGGGATTTCTACTTTGATGATAAGCTGTAAGGTGAAATAAGCCCTTTCTTCCCCGAGTTGCTCTTGGTCAGGGTGGTTTATCACAACAATGGAAACGGTGACAGATGGGACGGATTTTAGGCCATGTGTTTCACTTCCTTCTTTGTTCCCTTTCCTTCACTACTTTTTAAGAATTTTGAAAGAATGTTTTAATGCAAAAACAATATCTAAAAATAATTTTAAAAATCATTCAGAAAAAAATTTTTTTTACCTAAAAGCATTTAAAATAGAAATAACAGCTCAACATAAATGATTTCATAAAATGATCTAAAATCCATCGTTCTGTTTCACAAGCTATCTCACAGAAGCACGTGCTTCTGAAACTTAAGAGTTTCCAAAACCACCAGTAAAAAGAAAATCTTCAGGGCAGTGGTTCTCACCATTCCTAATGCTGTGACTCCTTGTGTTGTAGTGACCGCCAACCATAAAAGTACTGCATTGCTACTTCATACCTGTAACTTTGCTACTTTTATGAACCATGAGGAAAATATATGATATACTATGTGACCACCCCTCGGGGCATCATGACCCACAGGTTGAGAGCCACTGCTTTAGGACTTAGGGATACAGATAGTTGAGTGGTATGGCTTTTGTTTAATGTAGATAAAGCCTTGTGTTCAGTCCCCAGTACCAGCAATCAAACATAAGCATTCTGTCACACACAAAGATGTTGGCTTTGTTTTTGTCTGTTTTATTTGGTTTCTTACGCCTCTTTTTCCCTTCTTCAATCCCTTTCAGCACCCCAACACCAGGTAGGAGAGAAAGAAGGTTAGTGGGGAGAGGGGGTAGAGTTCTCTTTAGCCACTTCCTGATGGTTAGGGTGGGGCTCCTTGGGGGCAAGTCCTATCTTCACCTCAGGGTATCTTCAACTTCTTGTCACACTGCATTAGCAGCAACCAGGAGAAGCAGGAGCAGCAGGAGCAGCAGGAGCAGCAGGAGCAGCAGGAGCAGCAGGAGCAGCAGGGGCAGCAGCATCTCCTTCCTTTTCAGAGCTGTCCCCCTCTTCCTCTGGGCCCTGGCATTTAGTCCCTCTCCAGAGTCCTTAGAACTGAACTGTTTGCTGCTGGCAACGAGCCCCTCTCTGAGCCCACAGGAGGACAGTTTGAATGAGCAGCCCCATATCCCACACCCGGGATTAAAACAAAAACATGTTTACATAACATGAGGTTTTAATCACACCAAAACTTCCACTACACGAAGACCTAAAACGAACAGAACCCCCACTAGTCTTTCCCACAGAACCCAGTGGAAAACCATCCCTATTAGAATTCACTGTGCACTTTTGTTTCTTTAGTATTTATTGCCTTGGGCCCTGCCTTAGTTGTACTAAGTGTTGGACTCAGAGTATGTCATAATTCCTCCTCAGTGCTTCGTAATTAAAAGCACACTGGAGTGGTGTACACCTTTAATCCCAGCACCTGGGAGGCAGAGCAAGTATATCTCTGGGAGTTCAAGGATGGCCTATACAGCATGGTCTTACCTCAAAAATAAATTAAAAAACAATAGAATATGCCGCTACACACACACACACACACACACACACACACACACACACACACACACA
>OU015748.1:67816907-67861764 GCA_907169655.1 Acomys percivali | reverse complement strand
GGCAGGGAGAAGTGCTCCCCCTCTGGCAGGCAGGGAGAAGTGCTCCCACTCTGGCAGGCAGGAACAAGTACTCTTTGGCTTAGGTGAAAACGGAGGAAGCCTGATGCCAACACCTCCAGCACAAGCTGCAATAGCCCTGGTTAAGGCTGCACCTCAGGAGCTGGGGCACTAGCTGAGATCACTGCCCAGGTTTTTTGTGGGTGGGTTTGGCATGTTCACAATGGCAGGTGTGGCCTGAAGGCAGCTTTGCTCTAGTTCTTTTGCTCAAGACAGAGGGCAGCAAAGAAGAGTCCCGGAGCTGCTAGTTAGGGAGTCAGATGGCTCCTTTCCCAACATCATTATTTATTCACAGGACCAGGAGCACCAGGGGTGCTTAGCACAGAGCATCAGGAATGTACCAGTGATGCCAGCCCTGAGTTTAATGGTGTTAACAGTGCTTAATACCTGTCCAGCGTCTCAAGGAGAGGTGGCTCCATTGTCTGCCTCACGATGTTGGTAGGAATATAAATTATTATACTCCTTATGAAAAACATTGTGAATGTGCCTTTTAAAACTTAAAATAGAATTACTACACAATCCAGCAATCTCCCTTCTGATGTTATGAAAGCCAAAAGATGCCCCAGGACTCTTGTGTTCACTACAGCACTAGTCACAAGGAACACTTCAGAGAATTCGGAAGTCAATATAAGTATTCATAAGTGAATAAAGAAAGGAAGGGTACTATGCATGTATATGATAGAATATATATTTTCAGCCTTCAAAGAGAAGGAAATGCTATTTATGAGAGCATGGATGATGTCGGAGAGCCATATGCTCAGTAAGATAAGCCAGGTACAGACGGAGAATTCCACATGCTCTCACTTACGTGAACCGTCTAAACGACACGGCTCCCAGAAGCAGTGAGCAGAGTAAGTGGCTACCCGATCCTGAGGGCTAGGTGCAGGGGATGGCAGGCACACAGTACAAGTTGGGTCAGGCAGGAGGAATACTTTCTTTTCCACTGAGCTATGTAGCGCAGCACAGTGTTAGGCTACATATGGTATTGGACATTAACAGTTAATAAGAGAGTAAATACCCAATGTTTTTACTGTAAAAGAGTGTTTGAGGTGATAGATATGTTAATATTTGATTTAATTATTCTACATTGTATTAATAAATCAAAAAATTACTGTGTGCTATACACACACACATGCCCGCACACACACAGGCACACACACACATACAGGCACACACAGGCACACGCACGTTCGTGCACGCACACACACACACACACACACACACACACACACACACACACACGTGCACAGGGTTGGAGAGACGGCTCAACAGTTAGAATCTCTGGCTGCTTTCCCAGAGGACCCAGGTTTGATATTCTGCACCCACGAAGTAGCTCACAACTGACTGTAACTCTAGTCTTGGGAGACCCAGCACCACCTCTGGCTTCTTCAGGCACCAGGCATGCACATGGTACATGGACATGGTGCTGACAAAACACCTGTGTAGGTAAGAGAAACAAATGACAACAAATAAACATATACAGCTATAAATCCCACGTCAGGACAGGGGCCACAGAGGTGTGAGCTCCGCGGGCATCTCATGTCTCTAGTCTCTGCTCATATATTGCTACTGAAAGCACAACTTTAAAAGTTACTTGGCAGTTTAAAAATATACAGTTAAACATACCACGACACAGGCCCATATATTTGTCTAGCTGCAATGACAACTATTAATTTACACAAAACTATAAGGAGTAGTTGTTAATTTATCAACTTTATTAATAATAACACCATACTTGAAATGACAGAAGTTTCCTTGAGTGAACAAACCACACACAGTGCAGTCACAGAGTAAAAAGGAATGAACTGTGGTGAGGTACATGAGACACAGAAATAGCACTTATTTCATCATCCGAGTCACATGGCATTCCTGAACAAGATTCCTCGGAAGCAAAGAACTCATCGGTGGTCGCCAGACCTAGCGACACAGGGGCAGCAGCAGCTGGGAAGCCACAACACTGCTCAGGATCTTGATGGTGGTGGTGGCTGTGAAAAATGCATGGTTATTACAATTTTAAATATGGGTCCCTAAGAAAGCACAGTTGGGGCTGGAGGGATGGCTCAGAGGTTAAGAGCCCTGACTGCTCTTCCAAAGGTCCTGAGTTCAATTCCCAGCAACCACATGGTCATTCACCACCATCTGTAATGAAGTCTGGTGCCCTCTTCTGATGTGCAAGAGCACATGCGGACAGAACACTATATACATAATAAATAAATCAGTCTAAAATAAATAAAGTACAGTTTACTGTATGCAATTAAAAACTCCAACGATGGATCTGGAGCGATAGCTCGGCAATTAAGCACATCAGCTCGTCCGGGAGACCTGAGTTCAGCTGCCGGCACCACACCAAGTAGTTCACAACTTCCTAAGAATGTGGCCCCCTCTTCTGGCCGCTGCGCTCACTTACAGTCACATGCACATATTCCCCGCCCCCCACATACACACACAAAAGCAAGTCTACATTAAAAACGTTCTAAAGAGAACCTCCATCGGCTTTGGGTTATTCTTAGAATAAATTCCAAAGTGGAATACATTTTATATTTTCTACCTTTCCTTGCAAAGAGATGTGTGGCTTTTGCCTGCTTTTCGCTGACTCTGTTGTTGTTTTCTCCTCTGCCCATTGTTCTGTTTAGCCTCATCTCAGGTTGATGATAAAGTGCCAGTTTGCCAGGCAAACTTTGCCGTGGCTTATGCACCTCCGTGGCCAGCTGCTCTCTCTGCCAGTCTGCTGCCTCAGTCTAAGGACTGTGCGGTATGGCTGCTGTGTTAGTCCCTCCAACTGCTCTTGGGCACAGCCAAAGCGGCTTTCGTCCTGCCGCGTGCCTTTTTCCTGCCACCTTGGCACTTCCCTGATACTGTGCAGATACCTACTTGATGTCACTTACGTGCCACCCAGGAGCTGGTAAGTTAGCGTTACAGCGGCAGAAGGGGGCTGCACCAGCTTGCTTCCTCCACCTCGCTATGTGTCTGGAGTCTCAGAAGAGTTGCCCTGTTTCTCTGAAGACCAGTGTAAGCGTCAAGTTGATGGGGGTTAGGGTTACCATGGAAACAAAGCTCTGAGATAGGAAGATGGGAAGACCCACTTTAAACGCAGGTAGCGTAATTTCAGGGGCTGGGGTCCCAGACCGAATAGAAAGCAGATGAGCATTGTACAAGCACTCGGCTCTCTCTGCTTCTTGACTGCTGTGTGACCAGCCACCTCCTCACGTTCCAGCCTCCTCACGTTCTGGCCTCCTCACGTTCCTGCCTCCTCACGTTCTGGCCTCCTCACGTTCCGGCCTCCTCACGTTCCTGCCACCTCACGTTCCTGCCGTGATGGGCTATTCCCTTAAACCGTGAGTCAAAATAAACCTTCCTCTCTTCGAACTGACTTTGCCAGGCACTTTGCTAGTCACGGCAAGGAGAAAAGTAACTGATACAACTAGAAACCAGTGCCCGTCTTGGATCCTTTGCAACCTCCCCAGGAACAGTCACATAGTCTGCTCCCAAGCTGAGGACTTTGCAGACCGGAGCAGTGACCAGGGAGATTACAGACCTCTTGGAACTGTCAGCCCTCCTGTTCCTGCCCCTTTGCTCTCCGCCCTGAACCACTGTCATGCCACTCTGCTCTCCTGTGCTAAGGCCTACTCTTGTGCATAGTCTCTGCTTTCTAGAGACCCCAACCCCCAGCCAGTTACTAAGCTCCAGAAATGTTAGCTTTGTGTCTGAATGAACCGTAGATTTTTCTTTTCCAAGGGAGAGTCTTTGCACTGTTTCTTCCTGGCTCCTTTCCTATTTGTTTTATGGTATCTGCATATATAGCTTATTGGCATGAACACTGCTCAGCCACACACACACCCTTTACCCCGCACATATATTCTTTTCTCTTGGCAAATGACGGGTTTCATAAGAACATGGCTATTGTCTGGCTCAGTGCTGATGCTGAGAGCCTGCAATAGCTCTGACCGAAGGGAGTCCCTCAGGAAATACTATGGAATAAGTAGACACACAATTGGCCTTGTGACCTCACTCATACAAAATCCATACACTTAGAAGTTCCCGAAGTTGACCAAAGGGAACAGTGAGAGAGCTGTTCCAGGCAACCAGAGCTCTGCAAGTGGCCCCCTCTTCTGGCTGCTGTGTGCACCTACAGTCACATGGACTGTGGACCAAAAGGCAAACTCTCAGTCTTGCCAGCCTTGCTGCATTTGATAACACAAATATCATATTTGCATTGTTAAGTAAGCTTATAAAATAACGGTTCCCTGTGGCTTTCTCAACCTTCCTTGTAGTTCTTTATGACCGTTTTCTCTCTCTCCCTCTGTATCTGCTAAAAGTCATTAAGAAAAGTAGGTCCCAAACTTTAGGCATAAATCTCCATGTCCTCAAATTGGGCAAAGCTTTTTAATAACATACAGAAACTGCTAACAGCAAAAGAGGATGCGATGTACGATTCACTGTGACTGAGGGGGGTCAATGGTGCAAAGAGTATGACAAAGAAAACAACAGACAATGCGCAGGGATGAAGGAAGTACTGAGAAGTCGTAATATGATCAGGGATTTACATAGAGAACCGAATGCACCCAAGGTACGTGAAAAGATGGTAAATACCACTAGTCACAGGACAAATCAAACCAAAGGGGGTGATACCTATGCTGAGAGCATGCTAGATCCTGAGTTCAACAGCCAAGTGCTGAAAATCACACAGCAGCGCACCACTCCACACCTATGGTGGGACTAATGTAATGTAAAAATAAAGGCAAGTAGTGTTGGATGGGGACAGTAGCACCCCGTGCACTGCTTGCATGGCTCCTCTGGAACACAGAACGCCAGCTCTTGGTGCCAGGTTCCCGGCTGGCACTCTAGGCTACGAGTTCAACAGGAACGCTAGCAGTGGTGCTATCACAAGTGCAGGAAACCGGGAAGAACCCACCTGTCAGGGAACACATAAATGGATTAACAAATATGACATGCCACACAGGGAATGTTATCTGTTCATGAAAAGAAATGAACCCAAGCTTGGTGGCTCATGCTTTAATCTCAGCATTCAGGAGGCAGAGGCAAATGGATTTTTCAAGAGTTTGAGGCCAACCTGGCCTACATAGTAAGTTCCAGCCAGGGCTACAAAGTGAGACCCCATGTAAAAATAATAATAAAATATGAAAAGAAGAAAGGAAAAGAAAAGAGGAGAGGAAATTGAGCATTGACACATTACAACAGTGACAGACCTGGAAAACATGCTAAATAAAAAAAGCTGGTCACAGTGTATCGTATAATTTCATCTCTGTGAAATGTCCACAACAGGCAGTCTCTCTCTATAACCAATGAATTGGTGACTACCAGGGCTAAGGATTGGAAGGAAAAGAAAAAAAAGAAGTGAGTGCTAACAGGTATGAGACTTCTTTGGGGAAGATGAAAGTAACTCTACAATTGGGGCATTGCCTGTATAATTCTGTGCGTCTATGAAAAAAATGTTTAAATGAGGGTTAATAATATCCTCATGGGGTGTGCACCATGACTCTTGGGAGAATCCTGAAACCTCAGAGATTATTGAAACCTGTGTGCAATAAAAAAAACTTAAATTGTTTATTGAACGCTTTTGGGCTGGGTTGGCTCTGAGGCAGCAAGACCTCAGAAAAGAAAGGACTTTCCTTAAAAAGTCAAAACCATCAAATAATTACAAAGTGGGCAAAAATCTCTCTTGCAGATAAATCCTGTCTTCCATCATGGTGACCTTCCTGCAGCATTTACTCAGAATCCCGTCTTCTGTCATGGTGGCCTCCGGCAGTGTTTACTGGGAACACAGATGCCACCACAGACGATGGACTGATGATCAGGGGATACTTGCTGGCCTACAGGCCCGTTTTTTAGCTTACATAGCCTGAAAATATCTTGAAATTAGTTACTATTTTAAAATTAGAAAAAAAAAACCCACACATTAAAAAAAAAATGAACTTCTGACTTTTCTGGGGGGGGGGAAAATCAACCTAAACCAAAATAAGATTAAAAAAAAATTGATGGCTGCACCAGACATGCACTTCTCACATGGAAAAATAAGGCTGCTCTCTTCAGAACCACGGTGCCTTGGTTAGTTTGTTTCTGTTGTCATAGCAGAATACCAGAGACTGAATAATTTGTAAAGAAAATGGTTTATCTTGGCTAATGGTTCTGGAGGCTGGAAAGTCTAAGATCCAACGGCCGCATCTGGTGAAGGCCACGTGTGGCTTCAACTTATGGTAGAAAAAAATGGAAGGGCAAGTGGTGCCCTGGGAAATAGCAAACCAAGGGGAACTGGGCTTTTAGCCAAGCTGGTTCACCTCGCTGGGGCTCAAGAGACTGGAGCTCCCCAGGGAAAGCCAGAGCTACCCGCTGTCACCCTAGCCCCTCCCACTGGGACCCACCTTCCAAGCCTCACTGAGTAACTGCGGTTGGAATGAAATTTGAGGAAACACACTCAAATCATAGCAGTCCCCCATCTATCTGCCTCTATAAACTCACCTTTGGTCGTTATTCGTTACCTGCGTTCCTCTCTAGGGACATTTGAGTTTGCAATAGCAGCAAACTCATATAGACCCTTTCTGGCCTCAAAACTGTGTTTTAGAGTTATCTCAGGCTCTGTCTTCAGATTGGCTAAACCTATGGTGGCTTCTGATCACACATGCATAACAGACTGTCTGAGAGCTCTTATGAAACAAATTCATGTTGGTTCATACCCCTGAGGTACAAAATCTGAATCTTTTGGGATGGATCTCCAGAATTTTATTTTATTTATTTATATATAAATATATATAAACATATACATATATAATTATTTATTTTATTTATATATTAATTAAAATGAATATTTTAAAAATAAAAAATTAAAGGTGGGCGTGGTGGCACATGCCTTTAATCCCAGCACTTGGGAGGCGGAGACAGGTGGATCACTGTGAGTTTGAGGCCAGCATGTTGGTCTACAAAGTGAGTCCAGGACAGCCAAGGCTACACAGAGAAACCCTGTCTCGAAAAACCAATAAAATAAAAATAAATAATAAAATAAAATAATAAGTTAAAAAAATCCAACTCCAGAGGTGACTCCAGTGCTGGCTTAATCTTTGAATATACTTCAGGCAAAGATTGGGATTTTGATTTGCTTTTTAACTGAAGGAGAACCAGGGAAAATGGATAGATGAACTCTTTAGCTGATGTTCCTTAGCATAGGCGGCTGGCCCCTCTCTGTCTCCTGCCCTCCTTCCCTCCCTCCTTCGCCCACCTCTCTCTTGGTACAGACCCTAGAGGTCATCCTTGAGTGACATTCCTCAGGCACCCTCCACTGTGTTTGTGTCAGAGTCTCTCATTGACCTGGGGCTTGACGATTAGGCGGGGTTAGCTGCCCAGTGAGCCTCTGGAAGCTGCCTGTCTCTAGCTCCTAGCCCTGGGTGTACAAACTCTTACCTCCTCACCCGGCATTTTAAATTTTTACTTAGTTTCTGGTGATGGATCTGAGGTGGCCATGCTTACCTGGCCACCTTACTTTGTTGGCTGAGTTGACCTCCTCTCCAGCTGGAAATGTTTCTCTCATCATATTATATATATTATGACTGCAATCTTGCTAACACGAATGGAACTTTACAGCTTCGTTGTTTTTAATTAAGGTGTTTGTTTGTCTTTTGTTCGAGACAGGGTTTCTCTGTGTAGCCTTGGCTGTCCTGGACTCCCTTTGTAGGCTGGCCTCGAACTCACAGCCTGCTTCTGCCTCCCGATTTTTTTTTTTAATTGAAGAAAGGTCACTGGGTTGACAAACATGAGGCGTTACAGTGGTTTTTTTAGAGCTCACGAGTGGCCATCACAGCAAGCAGGCACGTAACAAATACTAGATGAAAGAATCCACAAGACATTTGCTTCTCGCTATCTTTAGTGGGGATGGAGTTTGGTGACATTCTGCAGCCGGAGTGGTGTGAAAAACCAGCCGCTTCGCTGTCCACCTTTCGTGAGCGAGTCTTTGCTAAGCCATCCCTTGACAGAAAGCTCTGAGTAGAGCTTCGTGGACCTATGGGTGCAAGTGAAGGTTTGGGGAGGGGGCGGGGGCCTTTGGAAAAGGCTCTGGAGGATTCCTTGTATTCAAGAGATCTCTATTGACTGAGAGATGACAAGGCTGCCAGGCCTCCCAAAGAACGCTTGGAAGATAATTCTAGGTTGACTCTGCCACTCCCAGCACACAGATAACACTCACTGGGAAATGCTTGACTGGAGGCCCGGGTGGTGGGGCTGGGATCCGAGGGAACCTGGGCTGAGGCCCGCGGCCGCGCCAGGACAAGGCGGGGCTGCCCCTGCACCTGTGCACCCCAGCCTTGGCTGGCCCCTCACCCGACAGCCGCAGCCGAGCCCTATCCCTCCGACAGGCCACGGTCGCGGTGGGGAGCGGTCGCCGAGCGAGGCTGGGGAGGGGGGCGCGGCTGCGGCCGAGCTGTCCAAGGGGAGGCGGGAGGAGGGAAGGCGCCGCCGCCTCGCCCGCGGCGACACAGACGCTGGGAGCGGCCGAGGCGGTGAGTCGTTGCGCCTTCCCTCCGCTGGCCGGGAGCGGGAGCCGCAGCTGGGCGGGCAAGCCACCGGGCTGGAGCCGGGAGCCGCGGCTAGGGGGAGAGGCGGGAGCAGAGGACCGCGGAGATCGCGGGGACCCCAGGATCGGGTTTTTGCAGCTCCTTCCCAGGTGCCACCCACCTTGTCTGTTTCCCTGCCTTCCCCCCGCAATCCCACAGCGGCGCCTCGCAGGGGCCACCAAGCTTTAAACCCATACTCCCCAGGTTGGTGGCTGGAGGGGAGAAAGCAACTTTGCAGGGGACCCGGAGAGGCGCGTTGGTTCGAAAGGGGGCGTTAGCGAGCCTGGCGGCCGGGGGACGTCCCGAGCATGCCCGCCTGGGGCCAGGGGCGTTGGTACTGGCCTGGGGCCTGCAGTGAAAAGCTGCCAGAGGCCTGTGGGGAAGGTGGGTGTCTGGGAAAGGGGGCCGGGGACCGCCCCCAGGCGCTGCTGGAACCTGCAGCAGAAATCCGCTGCGGTTTGGAGCGAAAAGATTCTCGTGTCTGGACCTCGTGGGGCTGGGGAAGTGTGTGCTTGGGAGACGTGGAGAGTTTTCAGTGCATACCGATTTATTTTTAGCTTCGGAGAAGCAGGATGTGTAAAGTGGGTTGTATCAGCCGGGGAGGGGCAGGAGGTCTCCCTGTCCGCAGGAAACAGTACACAAGTTTCTCGCTGCAGATGCTTGCTATAACTTCGTGCTGGGGGGGGGGGGGGGGGGGGGGGGAGAAAAGACTTCATTTGGTTCTTACTGCGGCCGCCGGTGGGTCTGTCCAGAGCTGCAGGCGGCTGGCTGTGGGGATGCTTGTGTTCCTAAACGCCAGCCTCCCCGCCCTGACGGCCCCTGCGGGGGAGGTGTAGGTTCCATTCTGCAGGCGACTAGTGTGAAACAAGCTGAGCTGCCAAGGTTCAGCTCTCTTAGAAGGAACAAGACCCGGTTCAAAGTTTTCCTGGTTCTGACCAATTGAGAACAGACACAGGGTACTGTGTTACCCGGAGCAGGGTTGGATGCTGGGCTGAATTGGCAAGGCTTGTGAGGATTTTTTACTCCAACTGGGAGATTCTTGAGTTTCGTGGCCAAGGCAATGACGCCAGGGTCTGCAAAGGAGGGTCAGGCAGTAGGACCCTGGGGTGGCCAGAAAGGTGAGAGAAGGAGGGGGGCACGCACAGATGCGGGGGGGGGCGGGGTAAAGAAACCGTAACTCAGTATTCAGACACCCAAGCCAAAACCACTGTGGACATTCCCAGCGAGGTTCTGCAGCCAGGCGTTAGAGCTGGGTGCTGGCTCAGATCACAGCAGCTCCTACAAGCTGACCTCCTTGGCCTCTTCTGTGGTTCCAGAAGCGAGAAGAGGATGCTTGTGGGTACCAAAGCTATCTCAGGGATGCTGCGCAGACTGGATGTGGCCCTGGGGTAGTTAAGCATCAGGCCACGTGGGAGGTAGGCACCAAGTGAATGCGACCCTTTCTCATTTTTGTGGTTGTTGATTGATTTCCTTCTTGCCTGAGTTGCGGAGGTTGCCATCCAGCTGGCTGGTTACTCCCAGTCGCAAACTCTTTGTCCCGGTTCACTCTCGACCCTGTGGACAGTCATTCTGGGTTTTTTTTTTGTTTTTGTTTTTTGTTTTGAGACAGGATTTCTCTGTGTAGCCTTGGCTGTCCTGGTGGTCAGTCATTCTAAAGACAAAAATCTAAGCTAGTCTCTTTGCCCGATTTCCTTCAAAGGCTTCTCAGAAGCTTTCCAGATAAAACCCAGACTCCAAGAACACATGCAACCAACGGTGCCTTAATCTCACCAGCCTCCCCCCCCCCCCCCCCACAGGCCTAGCCTCTGCACCGGTCAGCTCTTGTAACTTCCTCCTATGCACTGGACACTCCCCTCCCTGGTGGCTGCCCCCATGTCATTCTGCCATAGGACCCTAGGCAGAGCCCTCTTCTCACCCTGCATAGTGGACTTTGTCTCAGCCTTTCTCTTGGACAGGACTGGGAAGAGAGAATTTGAGCTTAGCCAGACATTTGCTGAATAAGTTATAGCAGTCAAGCAAAAGTCAGTCCTCTTCCCTCAAGCCGGAGTTAAATATGAAGAGTAATAAAGAGGAGGACCAAACAAATCATTGTGCTTAATTCATTATACTAGAAACATCAGAGAGTACTGGGAGTCAAAGAGCAGGCATGCCACTTTAACTCTGCAGCTTGCTCTGTAGCTGAGGCTAAGCTGAAGACCCACAATCCTCTGCTTCCATATACTACTCTCTGGCCTCATAGATGTGAGCTACCACAGCAAGCTCAGAGGCGTTCTTCCAGTTGTGAGAGGCAGACTAGCAGCAGAGAAAAATGCACAACTCCTCTTTCCTTAATTCTCTCGTAAGCTTGGCCACCGAGTGGAAGTACATTTATCAAGGTCCGAGGGACAACAAAGGTCATGACCAGCCTGACCCTCTAGGCCCTCTTTAGAGTATAGCTTCTTCCTGGTGTGGGGTTCAGTGGGTCTGACGAGGGTAAGAAGCCTCCTGTTCTTAAATTTCATTCTTAAATGTCACTTTTCAGACAATTTGATGTGTCCTTAGCAAATGTCTCGGAGCTAGTATTTCTGAGCACTCTGTGGCTGCTCACAGGAGCCTGAAGTGAGCTAAGATGGCACCTTGTGCTCTGCGGCCCTCCAGGCTGCCTTCAAGGCTTAGCGAAGAGGTTTGAGCCAAGGGTACTTTCCCCGTTTTTAAAGGACCTTGAACAAAACAAAACATAAATAAGAATGTGTGGTACAGACTTCCTTCTTCAGAGGAAAAACCTGGCCAGCCATTAGGCTGGAGCCAGACAAGTGGGTTTCATTTTGCATGTCATCTCTGATTGATTGGTAGTGGCTGCCTAGAAAGGGGGGCCAGGCTCAGCAGGAGAGGGAGCTGTGGTCAATTAGTGATGTCTGTCAGGGTATGGGATTAGGAGGTGCTGACAGCTTTTGTCCTCATTCTTCCTATCCTAGAGATGGTCCTTGGAGGATAGTGAAGGCAGAAGTAGAGGCAGTTAAAGTGATCCCTGAAAGAAGGCACAGACTTTCCACTGCAATGATAAACAGCCACCACAGGCAACACACTTCCTGTATGTCTGTGTGCTTTACATGGAGTGCCTCATGTGATCTTTGCAATAACTTCTCCCCTCCCCAGAAACATACATGTTTTGTCTGCATGTATGTATGTGTACTACACGGTACCTGAAGACATTGGATTCTCTGGAGCTGGAGTTACTGATGTCTGAGTGGTAGTGGAAATCAAACCTGGATCCTCTGCGAGAGCAACAGGTGTTCTTAACCTCCGAGCCATCTCTCCAGCCCCCGAAAGCCATATTTCAAGTAGAACTCATCTGTTGTGTCAGGAATTCCCACACAAAGACTATTTCCCTATTTTATTTGTACGGGTGTTTTGTCCACATGTGCATCTGTGCAACATGTGTGTGCAGGATCCCTTGGAACCGGAGTTGTGACTCAAGCATCATTTGCAGGATCTAATTTCTTGCTCTTGGTTTGTCCTCTTGGAGTTGGTGGCAGTTCTAGGCTCCATCTTACCATTGGATAGCTGGAGGCACACTAATCCTTAATGGCTTGGGTGTTTATACCCAGGCAATGCTCTACCTCAGCACTGGTCACAGTGGTTTGCCCCGGGTCATTATCATATCTTATGTCCCTTTTAATCACTGAGCCGGAAGCTTGTAGAAAACCCAACGTCGTTACTGGGAGATAGACTCTTAAATTTTGGATGGCATAACAGGTACTCTCTAGACCTTTTTCCACATGAGAGGAGACGCATGGGTGTTCCCGCTTTCCTGATGAGAGGAATCAGCTTTGGAGAATTCAACAACTTGCCCAAGGGCTCGTAGCTGGTAAACAGTAGAATTTGGGTTGAAACTCATAACTTAGGCACTTACAAAAGGAGCTTACTATGACTCCTTCCTCTCTAGTTCCTAAAATATGGCTCCGTAACTTTGAGAAATTGAAAGCATCTCCTGGCTGGAGAAAGGGGGAAATGAAGACATGAGCTTCTCTGGCTAGGCTTTTAAAAAAAACTCACGTCTTCATACGATGACTCAGAGCAGTTTCACCATGCCCTGCACTGTGCTGGGTTCTGAGGGTGCAGGCTGGAGTGACAGCTCAGCGGTGCAGGCCCACCTGGCTCTAGTTCCTGTGTTCCTCACTTTGTGCCTGTCACCATGTACCTAACATGGGTAACTCTGAAAGAGGAAATGCGTACTTTGCTTAGCTTCTGAAGGGTCTGCTTAGCCCTGTGCTTTGGGAACAGCTTGGAAGTGTGCGACAGAGACTGTTCACCTCCTGACAGCCAGGAAACAGATAAGGGAATAAGAAGAGATGTGGGCAAGATGCTCCCATTGGCCCACCCCACTGATTCGCTTTCTCTAGCTAGGTCTCACCTCTGAGCTCATCTGGTGGGGACAGTGACCTTTAATTTAAGGTTTGCTGAAGTAGCAAACAGGCATGAGTTGTTGCGCCCCACTTAAACATTTCTTAAATACATTGATGTTAAATACATTAATACATTAAACACATTAATATTGAGATTAAATATAAATGGTATAAAATCTGTCATTTTAACCATTTTAGGTGGACAGTTTTCTGTCACTAAGCACATTTGTGTCACTATGCCCACCCTCCCCCCAGAGCCTTTCACTCTTTCTGAATTGAAGCTCCCGGCTTACTAACAGTTGTTCCCCATATTTCTGTTCCCTCAGTCCCTGACAACCACCTTCCTCCTGGGGGTCTGAGCACCACAAGGATGCCACACAACTGGCACTGTGCCTAATAGTCACCTTTGTCTTTCCTTCTCAAGGCTGAATAGATTCCATTGCACGCATATAGCAATTTGGCACGGGCTGCTGTTGTGCGTATCACCATTGTGAGCACAGGCATGTAGCTGTATGTTCAAGTTTCTCCGTTCAGTTCTTTTGGTCGTGCACTCAGAACTGAAATTGCTGGATCACATGTCATTCTATATTTAATCTCTTGCAACTACCGTACTGTTTTCCACAATGCTTCCATTTCACACGTTCACCCGCAGGGCCAAGGGCTTCTTTACAACCGGCTGGCAGGTTTTCTTCTTTTTATGGCTAATAGCTATCCCCAAGGGTGTGAGGGTTGAAGACTTGAAGGCAGGCTGGGCTCTGCTGTGGGGTGGGGCAGAGTTTAAAGCTAATGCTAGGACCTGGAAAGTCACTGAGCATTTGTGACCTGTGACAACAGCGAAGGCAAAAGGATCGTGTGGGGATGGGGAGCAGAGAAGAAAGGATGCAGAGGAGTGAGGGGCTTTCTCCTTACCCACGTGACTGAAGCACGGCCATCCTTGTCCTGCGTGGTATTAAATTTGGGAGAGAAGTAAACGTGGCACTGTGACACTTTCCTCAGACATGTTGACCAGTTGCTAGTAGTAAATTCTTACTGGAGAGTCCTACGTGTTGATTCCATCTATTCTGTCATTTGTTTTCCAGGGTCCCACAGCGAGGTAGACAGCACACATGAGAGGTGGTATAAACTGAAGCAAGCTTAGGTTAATGGGCTGCTTACACAGCTGTAGGCATGGGGACGTGTGTGTGTGTGTGTGTGTGTGTGTGTGTGGTGTGTTTCAGCAGGGGGTGTGTGACAGCAGTTTCTAGAGGTGCTTTGGGAGTCAGGTTGGCTACAGAGCTTTGCTTTCAGCCTTGTCCTGGCAGGGAGGAGGTAATCCAGAAAGCACCTTGCCACTCTGTGTCCACCCTCTGGCGCCTCCCAAGTGGTCAAATTGGCCTGAAGTCAGAGGCCAAAGGGGCTGTAGCTAAGGTGCTGCATATAGGGTAGAGAAGAGAGGAGGGAGGATGGCAGGGCAGAGAATATGTCGCTTTGCAGCTCTTTGATCCACCTCATGTAAAGGATGAGGGAACCAGCGCGCCCAAAGATAAAGGGACCAGGGAACAATTGGTAGAACTGGGGCTGAAAGTCTCCGGACAGTGGGAGTAATGGGGGACATTTCTTGTTCTTCTGCCTGGCTCTACAGTAGCAGACTGTCCCTAGACCCAGGCGATCTAAGGTCTAGTGTGATTCTGGTGGGTTCCCCACTCCCTCAATACCCAAACATGGCTGAGGGGTTCTATAGCCCGAGGAGGCTCTGTGGACCAGACTGAGGGCCCTGTGCACATGGAAAGGGCTGCTTCAGAGGTCTCAGACTTTACATCTCTGCTGCCTGAAAAGCTGACGTCATGCGTGAGAGATGGGGCTGAGGTCTTGTTTCCTGTGCCCATGGAACAAACTGGCACAGAGTAGACACCTGGACACAGGAGACACTGATTCTCTCAAAGCTGTGGGACTCTATGTTCAGAGGAAGGAAGTGTTGCTGGGACCCCACTCTCTCTAAATGCTAAAAGAATTAGTTCTTTTGACTACTCTCTCTCTCTCTTTCTCTCATCTGTCTCTGTCTCTCTTTCTCTCTCTCATCTCTCTCTCTCTCCCCCTCTCTCTGTAGGCATAGGTTATTGTGTAAATCAAATGCTGATTTTTATGTCCCCCATATCTGGTTGCAAGCCCTGTTCTGAGAGTCTCCTGTCTCAGTGTTGCATAAACTCTGCTCCCCAACTGTCCCCTGAATGCCAATAAAGCAGCTTACAGCCAATTACTGAGCAGGGAAGAGAATAGGGCCAGACTTCCTGCCAGCCAGGGAAGGAGGAGCTAGGGATCCAGGCATGGGAGAGGTCCAGGTGACATCAGGAGAAGGAGCTGGAATAGGGAAAACTATAAAGTGCAAGTATCTCTGGGATGTAAACAGGGAGGAAACCAGATTAGTATATATGGTTAAGAATAAAGTAGCAACTGCTCAGTTCTTGTGCTGTGAAGCTTGTTAAAATAATATGATAGAGTCTTAATTATGTGAAAGCCAGGTTAAGAGCAAAACTGAGAAACAGTTTTATAAAAATAACTTTAACACCTATCTCTCATCTCTTTATTCCTGTTTACTTATTTAGGGTTGAGCAATCCTATGTTGCTAAGGCTGCTCTTGAACTTGCAGACTCAGATATTCCTTAGCCTCTGCACCTCTGGGACTCCGGGTGTGTATCACCATGCCTAGTGGCTTGTCTCTTAGTTTCTGGAGGTTGTGGGTGCTTTGGGTTCCAAACTCTGTTCTGCTCTCCTCTGTGTCCCACCCCTCGGTGACCCATCCTAAGGATACTCGCCATGGGATGCAGGGCCTACCTTCAGCATCCACATTGCTCTTTTTTTCAGCATCCTTACTTGCATCCACAAAATGCACAAAATAAATAAAGCACACCCCTTTATTCAAGAATCTTAATGCTCTAAGTTCTGGGGCACAGTTTAGGGGGCTACTATTCATTCTACCACCAAGCTTAGGGGTGCACTTGCCTGTCTTGGTTCAATATTCTGTGTTAGTGACCCTAGATTTTATCTCCTCTCTAGATCCTAGAATGTACCATTCATAATTTCTAGATTAGGATTGGGGTGCTGTCCAAGTTGTTTCATCTGATCTTCTTTGGGAGTCTTCTGTGCTTTGCTTTGCTGCATGGCTTTGGGGGGAATGAAGCAGAGAGGCAGGCGACACTCTCTTCTCAGGGCATACCCAAATGCTTTCGGAAATGCCATGAGGAAGTCTGAGGAAAGGCTGAAGACGTTGGGGACGTTTTAGGAAAGGGGTACAGAAGCAGGAATACCTCAAGTTTCTCGCCTTTCAGAGAACACTGCCTAGAAATGTTAGATACAGGTGCAGCTGGGTCCTCAGCAGGTCTTTGACCGTGTGCCAACACTCCCAACCTTGGCCCTGGATACACCAAGGACACAAGGTAAGGTTCAGCGTAGCTTTACCATGCACCTTACTAATTTGGTGGCAGTAGCCCATCTAATGGGCTGTAGCAGGAGTATCCACTCTAGGGCATGAGTTATTCTGGTTGGTTGCATGCACGGATCACTTAGGCTGGGAAAGAGCCACGCCCATTCACTGAGGGGCAGCTGTAATTAAGTTCTCTTTCTCCGGGAGGGGCAGGGTGTGGTGGTGGTGGCAGCTAATTTTGGTTTTTCAACCACTTTGCTTTTTGACTCTGAATAAGAGGGAGAAAAAGAAAAACAAAGAATACACACAGGAGAGACACTGCTCCATTTTATCTTGCCACATCTACGGAACAGTCGTTATTCTGATCAAAGATACAGAGAGTTGAGTTTCACCAGCTGAAGAGTAGGGCTTTCCTTACAACAGGAGGGCAGTCAAATAGTCTATAGGGTTGGAAAGAAATAAAAGTAGTGATATTTTGTTTAAAAGAAAGAAAGCAGAAAAGAAGGAAAAAAGAAAGGGAGGAATAAAGAGAAAGAAAGAAAAGAAAAGAAAAGAAAAGAAAAGAAAAGAAAAGAAAAGAAAGAATTAAGTTGGCAATGGGAGGGTAGTAAGCCTGGGGTAGTGTCTTCTGAGCACAGGGCACAGATCGCCATGAAGCTGACCTGGTCCCATGTAAATGGTACTTGGCACCCTGCGTTTGACACCTTATCTCCCAGAGAGTGACCAGGCCAGCTTACTTTGCCTCTGTGGGGGCCAGGGCAGTGCACGGGCTGGTAATTCCTCTTAGCTCCGCCATGTCACCTAGCTCTGTGTCCTGAGAGGCAGTCTCCATCAATGGTATCAGTACCAGTGTCTGTCTTCTGACCAACACTGGGCCGGGCAGGGGACAGTTGGGTGAGAGGAGAGAGGGCAGCGTGTTGGAGGTTGTCTGAGTCTGTATGCCAAGGCCCATTAGCTCCTACCAGCTGCAGGACCACTCTGTGGGTTCCCTTAGCCACGTCCTTTGGGCACCTATGGGTGCAGGCATGGTAATGCCACCCTAGGGCATTGCACTGGCTCTCATTGCTACCTAAACGGTATTTCTCAGCAGGACCAAAGAACAATCCTTGAGGTCCTGCCTAGTTCATAATGGGCTCAGCAGCTCAGGAGCAGGCTTTGACCACACCTTGTGCTAATGCAGAGCAGGAAGCCAAGCCAATGATTAGCATGAGTGATTTTTCAGACCAGCTCCTGGGGCAGGGCTGGGCAGTCAGGTTGCATTATTTAGCTTTGCGTTGTTGTGATAAAATACCCTCGGTAATCCATGTAGAAAGAAGGTAAGCTCATCTGGACTCACAGTTCTGGAAGCTTCTGTCCATTTTCATTGCTGAGCCTGTGGGAATGCAGCGGGCTGTGCTGGAAGCCGCGGGCTGTGCTGGAAGCCGCGGGCACAGGAAAACTGCTCACCTCTCGGTGGCCTGAGAGCAGAGGGAGGGTGCAGGGGCGGATCCCAAACGCTCCTTCAAGGACGCATCTCCAGGGGCAGCTTTTGCTTATCTGACTTCCCAGCTCATAGCTATCACACTGTAAATGGCCAAGAAGTGCTTCCTGGCAAAGTATAAATTTATCCACGTGACTTGGCATTCACATCAGAATCCGTTGGTGACTGAAAGGGAACAAAGTCACCCTAGGTGAGTGGGGCGGAGGAGAGTTTCCTAAGTACATTTTCAAATTTGACCAACCTACTGTACTTCACTTTATGAAAAGAAAAGATGAACTTTGTAAAACAGAAAAGAGTTAAAATTTAAAAAGTATGTTACTTATTTTCTCTGCATGGCTTCTGCTCTCCCACCCCCACCCTCCCCAGGTCTGATCCCCACCTCTCTCTGCGCTCCCTCTGCTTTGTTCCCTCTCTTCAACCACTACCACTGCCTTTGCTGTTTCTCCTTCTGAGTGAGATTTAAGCATCCTCCCTTGGATCCTCCTTGTTACTTATCTTCTTTAGGTCTGTGCATTGTAGTATGTTTACCCTGTGCTATATGGCTAAATTCCACTTATAAGTGAGTTCAGACCATGTGTGTCTATATCTGGGTCTGGGTTAACTCACACAGGATTATCTTTTCTAGTTTCATCCATTTGCCTGCAAATTACATGATTTCCTTGTTTTTAATAGCTGAGTAGTATTCCGTTGTGTAAACGTACCACTGTTTCTTTAACCATTCTTCCGATGAGGGACATGTAGGTTGTTTCCAGATTCTGGCTATTATGAATAAGGCTGCTATGAATATAGTTGAGCAAGTGTCTTTGTTGTATGGTGGAACATCTTTTGGGTGTATGCCCAGGAGTGGTATAGCTGGGTCTTGAGGTAGAACAATTCTCAATTATCTGAGAAAGTGCCAGATTGATTTCCAAGGTGGTTGTACAAGTTTTCACTCCCACCAGCATTAGAGGAGTGTTCACCTTTCTCCACATCCTCGCTAACATGTGGTGTCACTTGAGTTTTTATCTTAGCCATTCTGATGGGTGTAAGATGAAATCTCAGAGTTGTTTTGATTTCCTGATGACTAAGGACGTTGAACATTTCTTTAAGAGCTTCTCGGCCATTTGAGAGTCCTCTGTTGAGAATTCTCGGTTTAGCTCCGTGTCCCATTTTTAAATTGGATTATTTGGTAAGTTGGTGTTTACTTTCCTGAGTTCTTTATATATTTTGGATATTAGCCCTTTATAGGATGTAAGATTGGTGAAGATCTTTTCCCAATCTGCGGACTGTCATTTTCTTCTATTGACAGAGAAACTGGGGGCGGGGGCATCTCTGTGACAAACTAGAGACCCAAGTCAGGGTAGGCTCCTGGGAGAATGTGAAAGGGACTGTGGCAGAGACTCCTAGTAGCAGGGGCCGTAGTGTCTGAGAAGGACACCCTCTAACTGGACAAAATTCCTAAAGTGGGGGGAACACCAGCCCAACCACAAAAACTTCGACCCAAAATTTACCTTGTCTACAAGATTTGCTGGGATAAAGATAGAGCAGAGATTGAGGGAATGTCCAAGCAATACCTTGCCCAACCTGAAACCCACCCCATGGGAGAGAGCCAACCCTTGACAGTATTAACGGTACTCTGCTATGCTTGCAGAAAGGAGCCTAGCAGAGTTGTCCTCTGAGAGACCACCCAGCAGCAGTTCAAAACAGATGCTGAGACTCACAACCAAACATTGGGTGACACATAGGGAGTCTTATGGAAAAGTTGGGGGGTGGATATAAGGAGCTAGAGATGACAGGAGCTCTATAAGAAAGCCAACAGAGCCAACTAGCCACAGCCCAGAGGGGCTTGCTGAGACTGAAACACCAACCAAGGACCATGCATGGACTGGACCTATGGCCCCTCCACAGAAGCAGCCAATGGGCAGCTCAGGTTTCATGTGGGTCCTCTTAAAGAGGAGAGTGGGCGGTCTCTGACATGGACTCTGTTGCTCACTCCCCGCCTGGGCTTGGACTGCCTTGCCAGGCCACAGGGGAAGAGGAAACGCAGTTTTGACGTGACTTGATGAGCTGGGATGGATGGGAAGGGAGCTCCCCTTTTCTGAGGAATAGGGGAGGGGCAGAGGGAGGGTGAGACTGGAAGGAGAGGACAGATGGGACTGTGACCAAGATGTAAAGTAAATTTTTTAAAAAGTATTTTATTTATCGTTGATGCATGTGTGTACGTGTATGTGGGAAAGCGCGCCCGTGTGGCATGGTGTGCCTGAGGAAGTCAGAGGAGATCTTTGTGGGATTGGCTCTCTCCTTTCATTTCCATGTCATTTTCAGGACTTGAACTCAGTCCAACAAGCTTAGAATGCAACTGCTTTGATCCGAGGAGACATCTTGCCAGCCAAATGTTTTTCTTTCATTTGAAACATTTTTAAGTTTAAAAAATTTTTTTGAGATTATAACATAATTACATCACTTCCTCCTTTTCTTCCCACTGCCCAAAGCCTCACTTTCAAATTCATGGCCTCTTTAAAACATTTTGTAAACAGGACATCACAAAGCACAGAGGTTGGGAGGGATTTGGGGGTGTTGGGGGAAGATGACAAGCTATGGGGTCCCTTCTAGGGATTGAACTCAGGCAGCCAAGCATGGAAGCTACTGCCTTTACCAGTTGAACCATCTTCTTGGCCATCAAATATTTTAAAGAACATTTTTTTCCCAACAGATTGTTGGTCCAAAGTTGAGGCAGTGATGTGCCATGCCTCTAGATAGAGACATTGTTACTGTCTCATTACTTATTGGTGACATTTCCTTTTATGACTGCTATTTTTCTTATATACTCTTTTAATTAATATGTGTTTATATTAGTGACCGTTTTTGCTCAAGAGATGGCAACCATAGATATACTTTTCCAAACACCTTCACATTTCTGGTTGTCTGGGTGATGTTTGCAAGAGAATGCATGTTAGTTTTCTATTAAAGCAGAAATATGGTGGAAACTATTTTTAGATCCTTCTATACTTCTCTTTTTCTGCCTGCCAGACCATTTAGGTTTTTTTTTTTTTTTTCACTTACTTTTTTCAGTTTTCATGATCCAAAGGCCATTTACAGCTTCCTTCCTGTGGCTCTAATTTGGGGCTTATGCCAGTTTGTAGGTTGAACCACTCCTTCCATTGGGAGCAGCTCCCTGTGTGTTGATGCCTGCTCACTTAGTTTGTGGGTACTCACTGTCTTTTTTACTGGCCTCTCCTCTTGGTTCCGTTCCTTGGGATCTGTGAGGCACCACGGAGCTTGATTCCCAGGTGGCAGCTGTCACAGTAAGTTAGCGTCCCTGCCCCACAGAGCTGTTCAGAGGGCTGAGAGAGCCAAGTGGAGTCCCCGCCCCCCTTGTGTCCTCCCCCCCCCCCCCAGTGCAGGCACAAAGCAGGGTGTCTCACATACAGGCAGCATGCTGCTCCTCTGTAAGGGCAGAGGACAGGTGACCCTATCTTTGTGAAAATAATACTACGCAAATTATAAACACCTAAAGAGACAAATCTGGGGTTTCCTGTTCTTGTTACGTGTGTGTGTGTGTGTGTGTGTGTGTGTGTGTGTGTGTGTGTGTATGTGTGTATTATATATTGTATACAGTGCTTTTGTTTTTAAAAAAATGTTTCAGAGAATCTCTTTTAATGGTCAGTACTCTTGGGTGTATTTACAACAGTACTGAAGTTAAAGATCTCCACCTCACATGTGTGCTTTAAGGAACATATCTATAATGTTATCATGCCTGATTTCAGCATTTGAAGGCAATCAGCTTTAACATTTGGGATACTTTCTTTTATTATCTATATATAAAAAATGTACGAGCCAATGTTTAGGGTTTCTGTGTCCATGGTGTCACAGAAGAGATTTTCGAACGCTGGATACCAGCCTCCCTCAGTACTAGGTGTGGCGTGTTGCAGGTGAGGTCTCAGCTCAGTAGTGGTGACTCTGAGCACAGAGACGGACTTTAATGTGTTGTGATTTACAGTCGTATGATATCTCGGTGGTGTCTGGCTGGGTTGCCCTGACTCTCACTTTTTGTCCTTGTTATTCTGGGCCTTAAGGACAGATGGCTGTGGCCTTGCTGTAGTTCATCTTGCTGCACCTGAGGAAAGAAGAGGGAGGAAGCCAAACTCCCTCCATATGTACCACACACACACACACACACACACACACACACACACACACACATACACACCACATGTATGCATACACATATACACACATGTGCATACATGCATGCCTCTTTAAACATGTGAACTAACTGCTCCGATGGGATAGTTAGAGCATAAGCTCCATTTTATTTGTGTGTGTATGGCATATGTGGACACATGTGTATATGTGGTACATGTGTGTATACATGGGTACAGTGTGAATATATGCATGCATGTGTGTGGTGTATGTGTGCACATGAGTGTTATGTGTTGATGTGTATATGTGTGCATATGTGTATGTTTCATGCATGTGCATGTGTGTGTATATATGATTGTACATGTGCATGAGTTTGTGTGGTATTTGTGTGAACGCATGTATATTGTGTAAGTGCATCTGTATGTGGTTTATGTGTACACATCTGTGTTGTTTATGTATATATGTGTCATATTTATGCATGTCTGTGTATGTGGTATATGTGTGTTATGTGTTTATGTGTGTATGTGATATATGTGTGCATGTGTGCGGTGTTTAAGTGAATGTGTGGTGTGTATATGTGGTGTTTGGTGTGTATATGTGGTGTTTGGTGTGTATATGTGGTGTGTGTGTGTGTGTGTGTGTGTGTGTGTGTGTGATGTATGAGTATATTGTGCAGTGTGTGAACATGTGTATCTAAGCACACATCCCTGTGTGTGTGTGCCTATGGAGGTCAGAGGTTATCATCAGGTGTCTCTCTTTATCACTCTACACCTTACAAGTCTTTCACTGGACCTGGGATCCACTGATTGGCTAGGCTGGCTGGTCAGAGGCCCTCAGGGATCCTCCTATCTCTCTGTCCCCAGTGCTGGGGTGACAGGTGCTGCCCCTGTTGTGGTGTTGGGGATCTGAACTCACTTGGCTCCTCTTGCTCATCAGCACTTTGCCCACTCATGTGACTTGGAGCTGGGGCGAGGAGAGGTCGGTGACACTGAGTTCCCACTGCCTCACCCTAGGGAAGCTGTGATAGCCATTTCCAAACTGGGCCAAATGACAGGCAGTGAGCATCAAATCTATGCTGGCCTGTGATGCCGCTCAGAAAGGCACAGGGAGGACATTTACGGAATGTGTCCCCGGCCCATGAGCTGTTCCTCTGTGTTCTGCTTCCGTGCATTACCATAAACACATCTGCACAATGAAGAAAATTCATAAGAAGAAAAAGTCACCCATAATCCATACATTAAAAGACAATCAGGAGCATTTCTCTAAATTGTTTTATATGAAGCATTTCTTAGTTGCATAGTCATGTGTATATGTAGGTTAAAATTAGTTTTTCATGTGATTATGTGTGCCAAAAATTTTCATTTTATTCTATAATCTTTGTAGACAATGCTTTCCTGAAAGTATAATATTCCACAGCGCGGGATTCCTGCTTAGGAGTTTCACGTTTGGACATCTGGTTGACGTTTTCAGAAGTGTTCTTTCATTCTGATTTTTACACAGTAACCTTTCTCTGTGTGAGATTGTAGGGTGGGATATATTTCTGGATCAATGATTTGAACATTAAAAAGAGTCAGCACATTTTCACAGTTTGCTTTCTACCTGGGTTAAACCATTAATTCTGAGTGCTGCATTGACCACTTGTCTGGGTACCATCACTAGACCACGGCCGCTGACATGGCAACCATGGGCACTGCCTTCCCACGGGGACTCCTTTGATCTTGCATGAGGCTGAACATATCTTTATTGTTGTACACCCATGGCGTTTCTCCTTTCCCTGATATTCAGTTACAAGTTCTGTGCTTTAGGTGTCTTTTTTTCTTTCTTTCTTTGGGGATGGATTTTGAGACAGGGTTTCTCTGTGTAGCCTTGGCTGTCTTGGACTCACTTTGTAGACCAGGCTGGCCTCGAACTCACGGAGATCCGCCTGCTTCTGCCTTCTGAGTGCTGGGATTAAAGGCGTGCGCCACCGCACCTGGCTAAGTGTCTTTCACATCAGTTAAAATGACTTATTTTCAAATGAAAAAAAAAAAAAAAAGCAATACATGCTTGTGGTAATGAGACACAACCCAGGGCATGGATGTGTGGAGCCTATGCTGCTCAGCTCAGCGCCCGGCTTTGCAGAAAGCCCCATCAAAGGCCGGGTGTGAAAGTTTCTCCTTTTCTCTACACGCTCAAACAAGCGTGGATAGAAAATGCGAAATCATAAGTAAATAAGCAAATAAGCAAATAAATAAAAAAAATATTTTTAAAAACCAGGATTGCACCAGCACCGATCACATTCAGGCTTTTTTGCTGTCATTATCCCTTACACAACAGAGTCTGTCTATGAGGCGCTCATATTGAACTAAGTGTTATGACTAGTCTTGAGACGCTTTGAATGGCGACAGGTAGTACGTGTGTCACATGCCAGCGCCACACTGCTGACAGACAGGACACTGCCGACTTGGGTACCCATGAAGGAAGGGTGACAGCAGCATAGTTAGCTTCGGTTGTCAACTTGACCGGAACCTAGCATAACCTAGGAAGAGGGGACAGTAACTGAAGAGTTACATGGATCATGTCGGCCTGTGGCCATGTTTGTGAGGCATTTTCTTAATTGCTGATTGATGTTGGAGGGCCCAGGCCACTGTAGGTGACGCTGCCCATAAGGCCATGGGAAATGAACCAGTAAGCAGCATTCCACCACGGTTTCTTCTTCAGTTCCTGCCTTGACTTTCCTCAACAAGGCTTCTCTTAGTTATGCTGTTTTATCACATCAACAAAAAGATGCTACTACAAATAATTTTCTTCAAAGACACGGAGAGATTTGGCTTTCAAAACAGACGCATTGCTAAGATATTAATCTCTAACTTGCTTTGTGCTTTTCATGTTAGATATAGATTGTAGTCATAAGTTCCTTTGCAGTTTCTTCCCTGCAGAACAGCCTGCTCTGCCCCATTAGAGTTGGATTAATATGAGGCCCTCTTGTCTGTTAATCATAAAATTTTCTTTTTTAGGGGGGGTCGGTATTCAAGATACGATTTCTCGGTGGAGCCCTGGCTGTCCTGGAACTCTCTTCATGGACCAGGCTGACCTCAAACTCACAGACAGCAATCCACCTGCCTCTGCCTCCCAAGGGCTGGGATTAAAGATGTCCACCACCACTCCCTGGCCTATAAAATATTCTTATCTGCAAAAATTATTATTTAATGTAACTGTAATTCATTTTGGTGTAGGGTAAGGAGGGAGTGAGGATCAAGACTACCTGTTTTTCTTCTTTAACATACTTACAATTGTCCCATCACCTTTACTGAATGTTGCTTTTAAAAAGAAATTCAAAGCAACCTTTCTGTAAAGTGAATGATGTGTCTTGAACATTTTATTAAGCTCGAAACCCCTGGGGGGAAGGACAGTTCTGTACTGAGTGGAGAGCCAGTGGCCACACTGAGAGTAACTTGGTCTCAGGCCCCAGGTCTTTGCCTTGAAATTTGAGTTGCACAGTGCTGAGGGCTGGCAAAGTCCAAGGAGTTCCAGTGTCACTGGGGTGACTTCCCAGTCTTGCCAGTTGGAAGGGACACAAACACAACCTTGCCTTCTGCTGAGGAGGGTCAGGAGAACTCAGTGAGTTTCCCAGGGTCACTGTGTGATCCTACCCGGGCATGTTACTTAGTGTTCTGTGACTTGGCACATCCTGTGTATTTTACGTTATCTCATACTGTGCTCTTCTGAACCATTTTTCTCCATAACACATTTATTTCTGGAACTTCAGTTCTGATGAGATACTTTGATCGTCATGTGGAAAACACGAGGAGTTTCTCTGGAAATCAGGCTCTTTTCCCACAGTATTTTTCTATTGTCTTCATTAACACACCATCATTGTGCCTGCTCAGTTCAGGGCACCAAACCCGAAGCTGTGGGAAATGCACTTTTCTTTTCCTCAAAAATTTTACTTTCATGTGGTTTTGGTTACTTTTTGTGGCTTTAGAGCTTCGCTGAGGGATATTTTTATTTTGTGTTGCACTCACCACACCCTTAGCCAAAGGGGGACTTGTTTCCAATCACGCAAGCCTTGTGAGTGCACTGAGTGCTGGATGCCAGCTGTACATTGACTGGTATTTAGGGCACAGGAGGACTCAGATGATGCTTAATTTATGAATGGAAGTGGCCTTGGCAATCAACCTTGGATGTCCATGCCTTTGTTTCTAACCACAATTCTCAGCCTCAATGTCATCTTCTTTGGGCATTTGTATTAGTTACTTGATCAACTAGAATCTAAAAATAAACCTAGAGCTGTTGAGAGGTCCTCCTCTTCCCTTCAGTGACGTGTGTTCTAAGCCACACTGTGTAACTGTTTACTTTTGCATTATGCATAGTGCTTAGCAACCAACAGTGGAAATGAAAGCTAAGACTGCAGGCCATCTCAGCTGAGGTGGGGCTGCTTGCCAGCCAAGCCCCAGGGGGTTCCCCTGCCATCCCCTATCCTGTGCTCCTTGCCCCCACCCCCAGTTCCTGCTTTCCACCTTAACTGTGGCCATGTGGGGACCAGAAATAGGACATGGAGGACCCGTTCTGCCCCTGTGCTTATGATAGGAGGTTCTGCCTTTCGGGTCAGCATGGGAGGGGTGAGAGGGAGGAGGGTAAGTCTTGGCCACAAACAGCATCTTCGCACCTGTGATGGCTGAGTAGGGCCAGAGTCATTGAGATACTGTGTCTGAACTTGTCTGAGCTGTGGGTGGTCTATGGGGCATCCACAGGAGCTGGGTGACTAACTCTTGGGGAACTCTCAAGTTAGACCGCCCCGTGTGGGGCGCTATACGCCAGTGCTAATACACGTTGTTGGGTAAGAATTCAGGTTGTGAAGAAACAGTGAACACACTTAGCTCCTACGTCAAGAGGCTGGTTCTGAACTGAAGGCTTAGCTTCGTCCTGAATGCATTATTCCTGTGCCTAATTATGGACCAGGCCCAGTACGCTAGCCTTTTCTGTCACCCACCTCTCTGCAGTTCTAAGAATACTTCTTCGATTTTTAGAAGAGCAGTTGCACCAAATCAGTCACCTCCTGGTTTTACCTGGGGAGAGAGGAGGAAAGGCCTTGAGGATATATAGCTTTAATTCTCTAATATGATTCTCAAGTAAAGAACTCAGAATCAGCACTGGGCTGTGGGAGGGGAGGGTCAGGCTACAAGGGACCTTGCCTTAACAAACAGCAAACAAACAAAGGCACAATTCTCCTTCAAGGACTCTCCCTTGTTTCTGGTGGAACCCAGGGCTTTGCACACGACAGGTGTGTGCTCTATCACTGACTTACACCCACAAGCACTTGCCTCTTAATTTTAGTGAATTTTAAGAAACAGATCTGAAGACCATTTCTTTGAAAAAAGCTTTCTCCTCATGCAAATAGATTTTTAAAAAGAAAGTCCTTTGCAAGTTATCTGTACCACCTTCCCTTAGTAAAATCGGTATTTTCTTTTTAAAAGCCAGAAAGCATAGATGGGCAGTCTAGAGTGATTAATTAGCATTTATCTGGAGAAGGACAAAGTCTTTGCAGTTCGTGTAGTCTTCACAGAACGGCACAAAACAGTGACAGGGTGAAGCCATGCAGCCTTTAGGTGAAGTACTTTTCCGACCTCAGAACAGATGGGACCCCTTGAAACAGGAAACGATCATGGGATAGCGGTTCGGGTAATGAGAGAAGGCTTCTGGATCACTCAAGTGGGAAGACCAGATGGCTCGTGGAAACCCCGCTTCCTCAGGCTCCTGTGCACTTCAGGAGGGTGATGCCCGACACCCCTCCTCCGAGACAGGCAGCTTGGCGCTGACCTGAGCCCTCGGATGCACTGGAGAGGAGGCTCAGCCTACAGAAGCTGAAGACAAAGGTCTCGGGTGCTGCTCCCTAAGCCCAACATATGCAGTAACTGGTGCCCTGTGCGCAGCAGAGCAAGAGCATCAGGGCATGATGTAAAATGAAGATGAGAACAGGGCATGTCCACACATCTGAGCTCACCCAAAGAACGCTTATGCCACCCATGGCGAAGACTTCCTTACTGACAGGAGTCACACTGTAGTGCTATCTGTGTTAGCCAGGTTTTTAAAAAAGAGTTATTTATTATTATGTATACAGTGCTCTGCCTGCATGTACACCTGCAGGCCAGAAGAAGGCATCAGATCACTTTATAGATGGTTGTGAGCCACCATATGGTTGCTGGGACTTGAACTCAGGACCTCTGGAAGAACAGTCAGTGCTCTCTCCAGCCCCCAGTGTTAACAGTTTCATCTATCACATGTAAAAATGTACTGATTTGGGTCTGGGATCTGACTCGGGTCAGTAAAGTGCTTTTTGAGCAAACATAAAACTTGAATTGGGATCCTCAACCTCCACCAGGAGAGCAGGGCTGGTGAAGAGGGGAGGGGGCGGGGCCATCCCCAGGGCTGGTTGCTTTGTTAATCTTGTCCTGTTGGTGAGCTCCAGGTTCAGTGAGAGTCTCAACATCAGAGAATCAGGCGCGCGTGCGTGCGTGCGTGCGTGCGTGCGTGCGTGCGTGTGTGTGTGTGTGTGTGTGCGTGTGTGTGTGTGTTGGGGTGATGGCTCAGCGGTAAAGAGCACTCTGCCTTTTCAGAAGACCTGGGTTTGATTCCTAGCACCCACATGGTGGCTCATAAGCATCCTGACTCCAGGTCCAGAGGATCTGACATTCGCTCCTTGTCTCTGCAGACACATATATAGCACACAGATAGACATGCAGGTGAACACCTGCATATATAATAAAATAAAATTTAAAGGTGGGTGGTGGGAGCAGTACACACACACACACACACACACACACACACACACACACACACACACGTAGCCAGCCAGCCATACAGACAGTAATACATACACACATACAAACACAGATACACATATACACTCCAAGCTAGCCAGGCAGCCATATAGACAATCAGACAGACAGACAGACAGACAGACAGACAGACACACACACACACACACACACACACTGATTTAAGCTAACCATTTTGCAACTTGTTGCTTTCCATTTTGCCTTCTCTGAGTTAAGGGCTGGGATGTTGCTCAAACCGTTTGGAGAAAATGGGCTTCCCTGTAGCAGTGATGACTACACTTTTACTATTTTTTGTGTGTATGGGAGTTGGTGGCTCATGTGTCATACCATACACGTGGAGGTCAGAGGGCAATGTTTGCCAGCCAGTTCTCTCCTTTCGCCTTGTGAGTCTTGGGGACTGTGGTCAGGCTGTTAGGTATGGCAGCAGGAACCGAGGACCTTGCTAGGCCCGTCTACTGAAGGTGTTGAGGGTCAGAGTGTACACCCCCCCCATGTGGGTAGTAAGTGAAAGTCACATCCTAGAGGTCGCTGCAGAGACGCGGTCTCTAGCTACTGCTGTGCTGTGCGCCAAGCCAGGAGCCCAAGACCGAATCCAAGCGGAAGTGGGCATGACCCAGCAAAGACTGCAGGGCTAAGAATGGCATTGTTGTCTTTCAACGGTCACGTGGTCTCTGCTCCATTAGCTTCTGTTTCTCTCCTACCACCTGGTCTTTCAGCTGTCACGTGGTCTCCATAGAGCTGAAGGCAGGGCCCTTTGGCTTCCTGAGCAGCCTTTGCCCACAGCCACAAGCAAGCCCTTCCCACTAGCTAGCTCTCACATCCAGGGCCTCGAGGCTTTGGAGGCGGGCGAGCCAGTAACGACCTGGCTTTGGGCTAGCTGTTAATTCTAGTTTCATCGTGGCCATCTCAAGCACCGTGTTCCCCACCACCTTTTCCTGGGCAAAGGACACTGGGTATGAAATGCACCCTGGAATGGGAGGTAGTTCACAGCAGAAAAGTATTATTTCTAACCACATTTGCATAGCAAATGAACATTTCCTGTTATCTGTATCAAATTTCAAATTAAAAGAATCAATATCTGTTACTGATATTTCATTTTATTTCAAGTGGAAAATAGAAACTTAATTCAAGGGGATGTAGGACGAAGTAAAACAAAAACAAAATAAAAAAACAAAACACTGGGTCATATAACTGGAAAGCCAAAGGCCTGAAATAATATCAATAGAAACCAGTCCTTTGTTATCACTGTGGCTCTCTGTTCCTCTCGACTGGCTTCATTCTAAGGCAGATTCTTGTTTCATGATTTCAAGATCCCTCCAGAAAGCTGCAGGCTTCTCTTTGCCCACAGTTTCAGGGAAGTTTCCAGATTTTATGCTTATTGCCTTCAACTGGTCACAGGCCTACCTCTCAACCAAAGATGGTGGCTGAGCTGATTGGTCAGGCCAAGGCCCTTTTCTGGAGGGAGAGTGGCTATTTCCTTTCTCCTGTGGCCTGAGGGTAGGGAAGTGTAGCTTTCAGTGCTGTGAAAGCCCTGTCAATTGTACAACCCTCAGTCATCTGGGTAGAGAGCCTCACTGAGGGTGGTAGCCATTGCTCCATCCTGTGGGCATGTCTGTGGGGCTTGCTTCACTGAGGTACCTGAGGTGTGAGCCCTACCCCCGTGTGTATGGCACTGTTTTACAGACTGGGCCTTCAACTGATGAGAGCGAAGAGAGCCAAGCCAGCAGGCAGCAGGCAGCATGGGTGCACTTATTTCTCTCCGCTCTCGACTGTGGATGAAGAGTGACCAACTGTCCTAAGCTCCCACCTCTGGGACGTATGGGTGACGGTGGGCTACAACCTAGAAGTGCAAGGCAGGTAAACTCCGCTCTCCCCTAGGCTGATTTCACATTTTATTACAGCAATAAAAATGAGGCTGGGACAAGAGACAGTAGATATTAATAACAGAGAAGTGCCAAGTGGTTGTGCACAGCCCAGTGCAACCAGGTTTCTGTGAAACAACTGGACAAGCACAATCAAGATTTGCAGTCTCATCAGTCATTTTATTTTTACATGACAAATCTAAATAGCTAGGAAACCCAAGGTCTAGGCAAGACTGTGATTTCCTGTGCTTCTCAAGCAATAATTAAGAAAGATGGCACCAGCAGGAGGAACAAAATCGGCAAGATTGGAATGTTCTGAGAAAGTTGGTGGCAGGATGGCCTTCTCGGCATGTTTTGAAAGAGTGGGGGATGTAGGTTCAATTTTCTTTTATTATTTTTTTTAGGTTCAATTTTCTTTTTTTTTTTTTGGTTTTTTGAGACAGGGTCTCTCTGTGTAGCCTTGGCTGTCCTGGACTCGCTTTGTAGACCAGGCTGGCCTTGAACTCACAGCGATCCGCCTGCCTCTGCCTCCCGAGTGCTGGGATTAAAGGCGTGTGCCACCACCGCCCGGCAGGTTCAATTTTCTTAACCAATATATTTATTACAAACTTATTAACCGCACGTACATCCCTTATAACCCGATTAACCTAAACTATAGGAAAAGAGGATTAAAGAATAACAAAACCATAAGGATATCAGTTCTGAGGAACGATTCTCCTGGTGTTGCCAGCAGGATTTCTTCTGCTGGAACCTGGAGTAACCAGAACCCGGAACCTCAGCAGGAGCCGGAGCCCCGAAGTCTTCCCTCAAGTGGGTCTCTCGAGGAGTGTCTGGAAGTGGAGCGATAAACAGCCAAAACTATCCCAAGTCTCCAAGGCCTCTCTTCCAGTTCTGGGCTCATTTATATATCTCCTCCCAGAGTCTGTTCATGGATCTTTTCAGCTGGCAACAATCAAGCTCCCACACGAGGTGGTTGGTCTTCTAGTGGATTAATATCACCTGCTCTCTCACAAGACCGTTATGATCCCACACTTGGGACCATACCAAAAACAGGTGTATCTCTCCTTCAGGGAGGCTAGATGTGAAATGCTCTCACAGGCTTTCTCTCAGAAGTCTGCATTGCTCCAGCATGGAAAATACTTTGGGTAAAGCCTCAGTGAGGCCTATGATGGAAGACCCTGCTTATCCAGCTAACGTGTAAAGTGCCCTGATGATACAACGACAGACTTGCATCCACTTGGAAATCATTGCTTAGTGTTGAAGCGTTCCGTAAGTCAGGAAGCCTTACGGTGGGTGGTTAAACCACAACTATTCCTGCTGGCAGATGCAGGGTAGGGTGTGTGTGTGTCATACCTCTTCACTTATTTCACCCCCAGCACAAACTTCACGTGTCCTCGAGGACAATGGCTGACTGGTTTTCTGTCAACTGTGAGATCTATTTTACTTTTATGTGTGTAATGTGTATATGTGCACATGGTGTGCAAGTGCCCTCTGAGGCTAGTGGAGGGTATAGGATCCTGGGGCAACTGAGAACAGCTGGACACGGGCACTGGGAACTGAACTCTGGGCCTTTGCAAGAGCAGCAAGCCTTCTTAACCACCAACCCATCTCTCCAGCCCCTTTTTTATGTAATTAAAAATGTAAGTTGATAGGATGAAAAAAACTGTTCTCCTACGCCAAGCTGCTTCTCCTCTGCTTCCCTGATGCAGCTGTTACTCTGTTACATGTTGTTTGGGGGTTTCCAGATGCAAACATCTGGACTTCCTCCAGCTTCTATGAGCAGAAAGGAACATAGAAGGGCTCTGAAGGAGCTCCCAGAATTTCTAGCGGACCAGAGTGAGGGTAGGCGGCATGCGTCTGGGGACACACACAGATAGCTTGGTGGCTCCATAGGCGCTAATGGAGCCTTCAGTGAGTGTGCTTGGCCCTAAGCGGGTTCCTTCTGAACCGGGTCTCTGTCAGCCTCTGCCAATTCCCACCATGGTGGATTGTGAGTGGTACCTCCTTCCTCACTCCACACGCTTGTACCTAGATGCAAGGCAAGTTATGGAAGGAAATTTCTGCCTTCCGTCTTGGGAAGGTGTAGACCCTACAGAGCAGGAAGCCTCTCAGCTGTGCTGCAAACTGTTTCTTCACAAACTCAAGGGAAAAGCCTTGTCTTATCTCTAGATGCTTTGTTGTTTCTGGATAGTTGTACCCCCCCACTGTTTCACTCCATTTTGTATTGCTATAACAGGCTGCCCGATGTTGGACACTACATAAAGAAGAGATTTATATAGCTGTAGTTCTGGAGCCTGATCGGGTGTGCCATTTGCTTGGGCTATGGTGAATGACACTTTTGGTTATATCCCAATAGGGCGGGGAAGCGGAAAGAGAAATATCCTACCTCCTTCCTGACTTACTTCATCCACATCAGATAAATATGTCTCTGCGCCTACGTGAAGGTGAAGGGGACTCTCTGGAGAACAGAGGAGGCAGGTGGTACTCGGACCCAGTTAGTCTCCACAGCCCCATTTTCCTTACAACCACAGTGCCGGTAGGGAAGGACAGTAGAGAGAACACAGCACAGGGCCTTCGGGGTTTGCGTTGAGCCCCAACCCCTTACCCCAGACCTCCGTCAGTGGTGAAGTGGCAACACTGGTAAGAGAGATAAGGTCTTTCTGTGTCGCTGCCTCTGATGGTTCTGGCTTGAGGAGGTGTTTTACATAAATAAAGTAGTTATAAGTGAAAACTTTAAAGACTGGGATTTTCCAATGACATGGTTTATTTTACAATATAATTCTCTCTCAGATAGGTGGGGTGGCAAGCGGTAGAGGAGCAAAGGAGACATGGAAGCAACGGGGGCCCTTTTGGCCAGGGGATTTGTAAAGCCTTCTCAATGGATACCTGTGGGTGGGACGCCAAGGGAATCCTGGTGTTGCGGCCAGTTGCTAATGGTAAAGGATGTGAGTGCTGCAGCCTCATGTTTGGAGCGAACTTTCTTTCCTTTTCTTTTCTTTTCTTTCTTTCTTTGTTTCTTTTCTTTTCTTTTCCTTTCTTTTTTTTTTTTTTTTTTTTTTTTTGAGCTTGCTTTCTTAAAAGATACTGTCATCGAGGTCCCTGTCCCACAGTGTTGGGGAGCCAGAGGCCGTGCCTGTCAGCGATCAGAGCGGGTCCCACCCTTGTGAACACTCCATAGGTGCTAGCTGTTCACATTATCCACAGGCAGAGAGTGGGGGGTGGGTGTTTGGCAAGGATGGAGGGAGGAAGTAGTTCCATGTTGAGGATCTGTGTGAGCCCAAGAGGTGTGCAAACTCCACCTCCTTGTACCCCACTTTCTCCTTGGCCCCCTTCTGCCCCTCGTCCTCCTTCGCATTGGAGACTAAGCCTAAGGCTTTCTGCATGCCGGGTGGGTGTTGTGATGCAGAGCTACAGAACAGCACAGAGCACACATATTTACAGAGCAGTCGCCTCTTCCTGGTTTGGCTTCCTAAAGGTTTCAAAGCCAAACAGCGTATCCTGAGCCATCTCGCGTGCTTCTCATTGTGCTAGAGCGAGCTGGCCTTCTGCTTTAGCAATCAGAGCCTTTGGTTGGCGGGAGCCTGTCCCCCAGAGTGTCATCAGCTCGGAGCAATCAGATAAGATCAAATTCCTTAATGCACAAAACGGAAGACCAGGCCGTGAACCCATGGTGACCCCTCCAAGGCGTGGGCATTCTGAGGTGTAGCCAGAAACAGGAAGCTGGCCCACCCTGCTTTTCTCCCCCTTGATCTTGTTCCTAAACTTTCATAGGATTAAAAACAGACTCTCTAACATCTGGTGGGATCGGGCAGAACCTGGCAGGTGCACGGTGTTCACATGGTGCTCTCAATTGATGGGGAAAGGATGCTGGGTGCTGCCACGGGGCACCGCGGGGCTCTGCAGCAGGAGGGCTCACATCCTGGACATGGACTCGGGTGCTGCATGCTGCCACGGGGCACTGCGGGGGCTCTGCAACCAGAGGGCTCACATCCTGGATGTGGACGTGGGTGCCATGTGCTGCCTCGGGGCACTGCGGGGGCTCTGCAGCTGGAGGGCTCACATCCTGGACGTGGACTCAGGTTCCCAGCCTTTTTGTTTACTTTGTGCCTTTGGGCAGAGCTCTTAACTGAACAGTGAGGACAGAAGCCGAAGGTGAAGACGGCTGACGGGGCTCTGGTGTCTCTGTCAACTCTGGTACTTATGCCAAATCCTGCTTCTGAGCGTCGTCATAGCACAGCTGATCTCCCTCACAAAGCCAGCTGGGAAGGCACTGCGAAGGTTCCACTGTCTTCTGGGCTTGAGTTCCTTCATGGCTGTTTTCCTTGTTGCCCTATTTGAAATGTTGAGCTGATGGAACTTCTGCTTTGTGGAGTGAAGTGTTGCTCAACTTTAGAATTGAAAATAAAGAAAATTAAGATAAACAGAAGGGGGAGAGGAGACAGGAGCAGGAGGAAGGGAAAGGAAGGGAAGAAGGAATAGAGGGAGAGAGGGGAAAGGCAGGCTGGATTAGAAGTTAGTTGTGGGACAGAGGGTAGACATGGCTCCTGTTTCGAACCCACCATTCCCACTGAAACACTGAGCATATTCCAGCTTCTTAAACTGAACTGGCAACAGTCAATGCAAGCGGTGTGCTTGTTTTCACAGGTGATTTGTCCGTCTATACAGAGTGAACATTGAAAACCTGGGTATTCTGAAGAGCTGACAAGTTTTCAGCGATCTAATAGGTGTGTTTTAGTCGCACTTGATGGTGACTTGTATGAGTTTTACTACTTTTAAATTGTCATTTTCTTAGCTTTACCTCCAACTTCATAACAGAAAATCAAAACTGATTTTTTTTTTCTATAAGGCTTCTTTATCTGTTCAGACCCCCCCATCTGTCACCTTAGAGAAATGCTGGTTGTATTCCTTACTTCTTCAGTGGGACTCTGAGACTCACGTGACATTCACTAGCCAATGAGTGAACCGCCTCTTTTACACTCTGTGTACCGAGTTGTCAAGAGGCCTGGTGAGATGGATGACTCAGTGGAAGTCTGGTGACGACCTGATTGAATCCTCAGGACTCCCAAGCTGTCGTCTGACCTCTATAGGTAAACAGTGGTGCCCCAGGAAAAAGGACGTGAGAAAATTAAAAAGCATTCTAGAGGCTCATGTTTGATATAAACACACACGAAGCAGCCCACGCTCACCCAAGCCTCCCTTTTCATGAGTTCCTACTTCTAGAATAAGGTTGTGGCTGGAATGCATCCCCGTGCCTCCTCCCAAGAAGGAGAATCACAGCACACACAGGAAATGCTCTGCAAAGACAGGACATGCTCCGCACAAACCGGAAATGGCTGGTGGAACCAGCTGATGTGTCAGGACTCAGCTTTCTCCCTGGGTGTTAACAGTTGTCAACCTACTGTCTAAGTCAGAGGCCTGTGCACACATTTTATTTGACCTGACATACTTAAAAAACATATTGCCAATTAAAGAAAAAAAGAATGTTGTATTAAAAAAAAACATGACTTTGAGGTTTCTCTCAAATATATGCATATAACACTGGCAATTGCCTTACAGAAAGGGTGCATTAAATGGCCCCCACTCCTGCTAGCACCTGCAGGCCACACTTCTACCTCCAGTCTCTGCAAACTGACTGCTGCGTGCACCTCACATGGAATCATACAGTATTTGTCACTTTGTGAGGGGCTTATTTCACGTTAGAATAGCTCCAGTGTTCGTTCCTATTTGTACCAGGTGCTGGAGTTCCCTTCCTGTCTGAGGGGATTTTTGTGACCATTCGTCACCGGTGCCCAGACACTGGGTTCCCTATTTTGAGCAAGGTACCATGGCCCTGTTGTGCAGGGAGCCAGTCCCCAAAAAAAACAATTGCTTTGCGAGACAGAGTTTCTGGAACTTTGTATGTAGACTGGGATGGACCTGTAGCAACCGTGGCAATCCTGTTGCCTCTGCTGCCTGCATGTTGGAAGTACAGGTGTGTGTCGCCATGTCCAGCTAACACTTCTGTTTGTGACAGTCTTCTCAACAGCCCCTCAGCAGTGCCCTCTGACCTCCAGCCCTGGCTTCGCCAATGCTGGGCACTGAACCCGGGGCTTTAGCTGCGTGAATGACCTTCCAGGTGCGGACTGAGAAACATGCTTTAAGGCATCCATGAACATGATGGAGGCGCTTAAACACTGTAAAAGTAGTGACTGTGGGACGCCGTCAAGGCTTGAGATCGATTCACAGTAATACAATGTCTGGAAACGCCTTCTGGTTTGCTCAAGCCTGGATTTAGTTCTGAGAAGTTCCCTGTTTGAGAAAGAAATGTGAAAGTGGTTGATTTTCTTGATCAGAACAAAGCTGGTGCACTGTGTATGTTGAAGAGACAGTTTTGTTTCAGATGCTGAAGGGCACCAAAATTATACGCAATACAAATAACAGATTCTTATTATTTCTGAATTTTCAGGATGTCTTAAGGTATGAAAAATGTGCTGGTTCTTGTTGTTGTTGTCTTCTGTGTGTTTGGTGAGCAGGGTTTTAGCTATTTGGACCTGGTTTTTGGTAGGAACAGCACCTGACTACAGGTCATTATCTGTCATATGCATGTGGTAATCTAGCCTCATCATTATATGGGCAAAGCATTGATGTCGACAGAATTTTGGAGACCTATGTACACAGTAGGGTAGGACTTATATTGGTAATATTTGTCTAGCATTTTGGATTAATGCCATTTCGGGCGTACTTTAAAATTTTATTTATATATGTATTTATTTTTGTGATACCTAGAGCTTTAGGTATCCATACAGATGCCTGCATGGATAAAGCTTTTGATATGAACAATCAGTATTGGACAGACATTTAACTTCTTAAGGAAGCACTTACAGAGATGGAAAGTGAGTTTGCAAGCAGCTTGGCATACTGAGCACAAATGTTCCTGCTCCCTCTACTGTGGCTGGACCTTCACAACTGCTCTCTCGGTGCTCAAAGTTGTTTTAAAGCCTGGCTCCATTTTAATGTTTCCTCAGGAACCTTATGATTACATTTCCTTAAAAGTGTTTTTATAGCCTGGTCTTTTAAAGTAGTGCAGTAATCCTTTTTATATGCAGCTTTAAGAAAACAGACAAATCTCTCTGTGCCTCTGTGTCTCTGTCTTTGTTTCTGTCTCTCTGTCTGTCTCTGTCTCTGTGTCTCTGTCTGTTTCTGTGTCTCTCTGTCTCTCTCTGTGTCTGTGTCTGTCTCTGTCTGTGTCTCTATCTCTGTCCATCTCTGTCTCTCTCTGTCTCTCTCTGTCTCTCTCTGTTTCTGTCTCTCTGTCTCTCTGTCTCTCTCTCTGTCTCTCTCTCTGTCTCTCTCTCTGTCTCTCTCTCTCTGTCTCTCTCTCTCTCTCTCTCTCTCTCTCTCTCTCTCTCTCTCTCTCTCTCTGTGTATATGGTTTACCCACATTGGCTTAAACATTAAATCATATTTCAAGGGTCAATCCTATATCTTTTTTAAAATTTATTTTAAATTATATATCCACTTTACATCCCAATCCTAGCCTCCTCCATCCTCTCCTCCTGGTCCCTCCCTCCCACCCTCTTCCCCATCCACCCTCCCTTTGTCCTCAGAAAAAGGGAGCCCCGTCCCCCCACCATCCCACCCCAGAACATCAAGTCACATCAGAACAGAGCTCCTCCTCATCCACTGAGGCCAGGCCAGGCATCCAGTTAGGGAGAAGTAATCAAAAGCTGGTGACAAAGTCCATGTCATAGAGAGATCCTGCTCAACTTACTAGGAGGCCTAGATGAAGATCAAACTGTCCATCAGTTACATCTGTGCAGGGGGCCTAAGTCCAGTCCACGCATGCTCTGTGGTTGGTGCTTCCATCTCTGTAAGGCCTCATGGGTCTAGGTTAACTGACTCTGTTGTTCTTCTTGCAGTGTTCTTGTCCTCAGGACTCCCTGCGCTCCACCTAATGCTTGGCTGCGAGGCTCAGCATCTGATTTGATCAGCTGCTGGGTGGGGCCTCTCAGAGAATGATTAAGTTAGGCTCCGGTTAGGAGAGTGTCATTAACGGTGTCAGGGGTTGGCTCTCTGCCATGAGAAGAGTCTCAGGTTGGGCCAGGCATGGGTTGGTCGTTCCCTCGGTCTCTGTCTTTATCTCTGTGCATCTTCTAGGCAGGATAAATTTTGGTTCCAAGGTTTTATAGGTAGAATAGTGTTCCCATCCCTCCACTATAAATCTTGCCTGACTAGAAGGTGGTCTCCTCAGTCTTGTGTCCCCCGCTGCTAGGAGACCCAGCTGGAGACATCTCCATGTCCTCCTGCAGCCTACCGTGTCACAGGTCTCCAGCTTGCCTCAGTGATGGCCCCACCCTCAGTTTCCCTTTTCTCTCCAGGCCCTCAAACCTCCCCTCCCCACTCTCCCCACATCTGATCTCCACAACACACCTCATTTCCCTCCCCACACCCTTTCCTGTCTAGTTCCCTCTCTACTTCCTCTTCCACTGTCTATTCTATTTCCCCATGAGATTCAAGCAGGTCCTCCCATGGCCCTCCCTCCTTGTTACTTAGCTTCTCTGGGTCCGTGATTTGTACTATGTTTATCCTGTACTATATGGCTAATATCCACTTATAAGTAAGTAGATACTGGTGCCTCATATTTGACCATGTTCCCTGGAGGCAGAGACCTGGTGGCACTCAGAGGAAGGATAGCAGGCTACCAAGAAGAGACTTGATACCTTATGAGCATATACAGGGGGAGGAAGTCCCCCTTAGGCACAGTCATAGGGGAGGGAAGTAAGGGGAAAATGGGAGGGAGGGAGGAATGGGAGGATACAAGGGATGGGACAACCATTGAGATGTAACAAGAATAAATAAAATTTAAAAAAAAAACCAGAAAAACAAAATTTAAACTCTCAAAAAAAAAAAAAAAAAGTAAGTAGATACCATGTGTGTCTTTCTGCATCTTGATTGCCTCACTCAGAATGATCCTTTCTAGTTCCATCCATTTGTCTTCAAAATGTATGATTTCTTGTTTTTAATAGCTGAGTAGTATTCCATAGTGTAAACATACCAAACATATATATATATATATATGTATGTATGTGTATGTATGTATGTATATATATGGATGGATGTATATATCTCCATTCTTCAGTTAAGGAACATCTAGGTTGTTTCCAGTTTCTGGCTATTATAAATAAAGCTGCTATGAATATAATTGAGCAAATGTCCTTGTTGTATGGTGGAGCATCTTTTGGGTATATGCCCAGGAGTTGTATAGCCGAATCCTGAGGTAGAACTATACATCCTCCCAGCACATGGTGTCACCTGAGTTTTTGATCTTAGCCATTCTGATAGGTTTAAGATGGAATCTCAGAGTTGTTTTGATTGCATTTCCTTCATGACTAAGGATGTCAAGCACTTCTTTAAGTGCTTCTTGGCCATTCGAGATTCCTCTGTTGAGAATTCTCTGTTTAGCTCTGTATCCCATTTTTAAATTGGGTTATTTGGTTTGTTGGTATTTAATTTCTTGAGTTCTTTATATATATATATATATATATATACATATATATACATATATATGTATGTGTGTGTGTGTGCTATATTTAATTTCTTGAGCCTTTTGTCCGATGTAGGGTTGCTGATGATCTTTTCCCAGTCTGTAGGCTGTTGTTTTGTTCTGTTGACAGTATCCTTTGCCTTACAGAAGCTTTTCGGTTTCATAAAGTCCCATTTATTAATTATTGATCTTAGAGCCTAAGCTGTTGGTGCTCTGTTCAGGACATTGTCTCCTGTGTCAGTGAGTTCAAGGCTGGTTCTCACTTTCTCTTCTAATAGATTTAGTGTTTCTGGTTTTATGCTAAGGTCTTTGATCCACTTGGACATGAGTTTTGTTCAGGGTAATAAATATGGATCTATTTGCATTTTCCACATGTAGACATCCAGTTGGATCGGCATTGTTTGTTGAAGATGCTTTCCTTTTTCCATTGTATGGCTTTGGCTTCTTTAACCAAGTGTCCATAGGTTGTGGATTTATTTCTGCATCTTTGATTTGATTCCATTGATCAACCCGTCTGTTTCTATGCCAGTACCATGTGGTTTTTATTACTATTGATCTATTGTACAGCTTGAAGTCAGGGAAGGAGGTATCACCAGAGGCTATTTTATTGTATAGGAATGTTTTAGTTATCCTGGGTTTTTTGTTTTTCCATGTGAAGTTGAGAATTGATCTTTCAATGTCTGTAAAGAATTGTGTAGGTATTTTGATGGGAATTGCATTGAATCTTTAAATTGCTTTTGGTAAGATGGCCATTTTTACTATGTTAATCCTACTGATCCATGAACATGGGAGATCTTTCTATCTTCTGATATCTTCAATTTCTTTCTTAAGAGACCTGAAGTTCTTGTTATACAGGTATTTGGCTTGTTTGGTAAGAGTTCACCAAGATACTTTGTATTATTTGTGGCTATTGTAAAGGATGTTCTTTCCTTAATTTCTCTCTCAGCCTGTTTGTCATTTGTATATAGGAGGGCTACTGATTTACTTTGAATTAATTTTTGTATCCAGACACTTTTCTGAAGTTGTTTATCATCTGTAGAAGTTTTCTAGTAGAATTTTGGGGGTCACTTATGTATACTATCAGATCATCTGTGAATAGAGATGCTTTGACTTCTTCTTTTCCAATTTGTATCCCCCTGATCTCCTTTATTTGTCTTTTTGCTCTAGCTATAATTTAGTAACAAGTACTATATTGAAGAGATATATAAACAGTGGGCAGCCTTGTCTTGTCCCTGATTTTAATGGAATTGCTTTGAGTTTCTCTTCATTTATTTTGATGTTAGCTATCAACATGCTGTGTATAGCCTTTATTATGTTTAAGTATGTGCCTTGTGTCCCTGATCTCGCCAAGACTTTTATCATGAAGGGGTTTTGGATTTTGTCAAAGGCTTTTTCTGCATCTAATGAGATGATCATGCAATTTTTTCTTTTAGTGTGTTTATATGGTGGATTACATTAATGGATTTTCATATATTGAACCATCCCTGCATCACTGGGATGAAGCCTACTTGATCATGGTGGATGATGTATTTGATATGTTCTTCGATTATGTTTGTGAGTAATTTTGGAGTATTTTTGAATCAGCGTTCAAAAGGGAGATTGGTCTGAAAATTTCTTTCTTTGTTGAGTCTTTGTTTGGTTTAGGTATCAGGGTGACTATGGCTTCATACAATGAGTTTGGCAATGTTCTTTCTGTTTCAATTTTGTGGAATAGTTTGAGGAATATTGGTATTAGTTCTTTTTTGAAATCTGGTACAATTCTGAGCTAAAACCATCTGGTCTTGGGCGTTTTTTTGTTGGGAAACTTTGATGACTGCTTTCATTTTCTTAGGAGTTTATAGAATTATTTAAATTGTTTACCTAATCTTGATTTAACTTTGGTAGTACAATCTATCAAGAAAATTATCCATTTCTTTTAGATTTCCAATTTTGTGGAATATAGGCATTTGACGTAAGACCTAATGATTCTTTGTATTTCTTCAGTGTCTGTTCTAATGTTCCTCTTTTCATTTCTGATTTTGTTAATTTGGATATTGTCTGTCTGCATTTTAGATAGTTTGGCTAGGGGTTTGTCTAACTTTTTGATTTTTTTTCAAAGAACCAGCTCTTGGTTTCATTGATTCTTTGTATTGTTCTTTTTGTTTTCAGCTCTGAGTTTGATTATTTCCTGCCATCTATTCCTCTTGGGTGTGTTTGTTTCCTTTTGCTCCAGAGCTTATAGCTGTGCTTTTAAACTGCTAGTATGAGAACTCTGCAATTTCTTAATGAAAGCACTTAATGCTATGAACTTCCCCCAAGCACATCTTTCATTGTGTCCCATAGATTTGGATATGTTGTGCCTTCATTTTCATTGAATTCTAGAAAGCCTTTAATTTATTTATTTCTTCCTTGACTCAGTGGTCATTGAGTAGAGAGTTGTTCAGTTTCCATGAGTTTGTAGGTTTTCTCTTATTTCTGTTGTTGTTGAAATCTAGCTTTAATCCATAGTGGTCTGATAAGATACAAGAGGTTATTTCAATTTTCTTATTTCTGTTGAGGCTTGCTTTGTGACCAAGAATATAGTTAATTTTGGAGACGGTTCTGTGAGGTGCTGGAAAGAATGCATATTCCTTTGTGTTTGGGTGAAATGTTCTGCAGATGCCTGTTACGTCCATTTTATTCATGGCACCTTTTAGTTTAATTATTTCTCTGTTTCTGTCTCGATGACCTGTCCTTTGGTGAGAGTGGGTTGTTGAAATCTCCCGCTATTAACGTGTGTGGATGGATGTGTGATTTAAGCTTTAGTAATGTTGCTTTTACAAATGTAGGTGCCCTTGTATTTGGGACATAGAATTGAGATGTCATCTTGTGGACTTTTCCTTTGATGAGCATGAAGTGTCCTTCTCTATCTCTTTTGACTAATTTTGGTTGAAAGACTATTTTATTAGATATTAGAATGGCTACTCCAGTTTTCTTCTTGGGTCCATTTGCTTTGAAAACCCTTTTCCAGACCTTTCTTCTAAGGTAATATCTATGTTTGTGGCTGAGGAGTGTTTCTTGTATGCAGAAGAATGATGGAACCTGTTTACACATTGTTTATGTCAGTCTGTGTCTTTTTATTGGGGATTTAAGCCCATTGATGTCGAAAGACATTAATGACCAATAATTGCTAGCTCCTGTTATTTTGATGTTGGTGACTGGACTGGGGCCGTCTAGCCTGTATGATCCTGAGGACCAACAGGCCTCCTCAGGAACCCAGGAGCCCTCCTCTTGCTGGGGAAGTCCTGGAGTCACCAGCCCCGCCATTTGCTTGCCCTGTGGTCTCTGAGTTCAAACAACCCAGACAGCAGGCTTGATGGGCCCCACCATTTTGGAGTGAGATCCTGTCTGCTTCTGAGGTCTGGCTGGTCTCCTCAAGGGAGATAGGTAGAGCTGTGGACTGGAGGCTGAGGCTATTTCCCTGGATCCGGGAAGTCAGGTGGCCAGAGCCTGGAACTGTGGACCCCTGGAACCTGGGAGCTTTCCTTATGACAATGGGAATAGGTAGGGGGGCAGAGGCTGGATCCGTGGACCCCTGGATCCTGGGAGCTTTCCTCAGGACAGCAGGAATAGCTGGGTGGCCAGAGGCTGGAACCACTTATTCCTGTCACCATGGCCTCTATTCTTGCCAGGGAAGCACAGACAATGGCATTTTGGATCCTGCAGCACAGCCTTTTCACTATGGTCCCACTATGGCAGCAGCTTGAAGCATCATATCCATAGTCTAAGCAGAAAGATAGAAGAAAAACAAGACAAAAAATAGCCCTGTCAATGGAGTCTTCTTAAGGATTTTTACACACAGCCTTGAGACAGGAGAGAGCTCCCTTTAAGAATAGGCTCACTGGGCTGGAGAGATGGCTCAACAGTTAAGAGCACTGTCTGCTCTTCCAGAGGTCCTGAGTTCAATTCCCAGCAACCACATGGTGGCTCACAACCACCTATAATGAGATCTGGTGCCCTCTTCTGATATGTAGGTGTGCGTTCTGATACCTGTAGATAGAGCATTGATATAAATAAAATAAATCTTTAAAAAAAAAATGGGCTCACCAGGCAGAAGTGAAAGCCTTCCCCCTGAAAGGACAAAGGTTAACTCTCTCATTGGGCTGAGAAAGCACAGAAAAGGTGTGTGACTCCCTACTGGCTTGGACCATAATGCACCCAGAAGTGACCAGCTCAAAAAACAAAAACAAAAACAAAAAACAAAAAAACACATTAGCACAGTCTCCATATGAGCCCAATAGGCAGTGCTCCTTCCTTGGAGCGCCCCCACCTTCTCCTAATAAGTCTACACTTGTCTGCTTTCTCCCCATCCTTTTTGCTTTCTAGTCTTCTTGGGTGTGAGATGATGATTTCTATGAAGTGGCAGGCAGCTCAGGGTGGCCTAGATGCCTTCAGACACTCTAGCTCCCCAAGTTAAACTCACTGAAATCTAAGAAGGCAGAGGGGTGCAGGGCAGATGGTGTGCTGCAGTGGTTAAGAGCACTTTCTGCTCTTGCAGAAGACCTGGATTCAACTCCCAGGACCCACATGGGGTAGCTTACTGCCTGTAGCTCCTCTCTGTCTTCTCTGACTACCTGCCTGTCCCTGCACACACACACACACACACACACACACACACACACACACACACACAC
>OU015748.1:67793366-67809835 GCA_907169655.1 Acomys percivali | reverse complement strand
AACAACAACAACAACAACAACAACAACAACAACAACAACAACAACAAAACCCCAACACACCTGCAGCAAACCTCATTCAAGAGATTTATTGGGGGGGGGAATGAGACACAAAATGGCTGCCTCCGAGCGGGGCTAGAGACAGCGGTAGGCCAGGCTGTGATGGTGAGCTTTATAGGGGTGTGAAGCATGTACATACAGAATATATCGCCATGGTGGAAACATGCTGCAGTGGCCATTGGTGATGGTGGTATGCCCAACAGTGTTCATGGAGAAACGAGGCAAGAGTAGGAGTTTATCTCTCTCGGGGAAACTGACAACAAATCAAAAGGTACTGACACCTGCACCTCCCCGGACAAGACAGTTCCGCTCCCCCCAACTGTACTGAAAAATTTCCAGTTATCTTTTTAAGGAGTCTCTTGATTGTAAACAACTAGGTGAACATCAGCAGAGAGTTGAGAAACTTATTTTGCATGGAGACTAAAGATAATGTGGAAGGAAAAACAGAACCACTCTGAGGGAAAAGGATGCAAATAACTGAAGACAACGTTAACAAGATAGCTTCAGGATAGTATTTCAGAGAATTAAGAGAGGCTCCCTGGTCTTTATACCAAAATACTGTGCTAGCAACACACAAGTGGGGCATTGGGAAACCATGGGAGAAAGAATAAGAAGGAAGGGTTTGAGTCCTTCTTTTGAAAAAAAAAAAAAAAACTCAAACAAGACAAACAAAAATCTCAGCAAGTAGAACAGAAGGACTCAGGGGCAAGGAAACAGGAAATACAGTAGTGGGGGCGGGGCATTCTAACAGACTGACTGCCAATCAATGTGGGGGCGGGGCATTCTAACAGGCTGACTGCCAATCAATATGGGGATGGGGCATTCTAACAGACTGATTGCCAGTCAATAGAGAGTTCAAAGAGAGCATGGGACAACCAAAATCAGGCGAGGGACAAGGTGAGGCAGGTGGCCCATGCTATGTAAATATGAGGACCTGAGTTAGAATCCCCAGCATGCTTTGCTGCTGTAGTCATAGTATTGGGAGTTGGGGTAGGGGGGGGAGACAGGTGGATTCTGAAAGCTGGCTGGTTGCCTAGCCTAACTCACTGCTGTCTCAGTGAGAGAGCCTGTCTCAAGGCAATAAGGCAGAGAGTAATGCAGGAAGACACCTGACGACCTGTTCTAGCCTCTTCATCCATGCACACAACTGTACATGCAAGCACATGCACACACACACACACACACACACACACACACACGCATGTGCACGTGCGCATGCACATGCACAGAGAGAGAGAGAGAGAGAGAGAGAGAGAGAGAGAGAGAGAGAGAGAAGAGAGGAGAGAGGAGAGAGAGAATAAAGAAAACTTCTCCAATGGTTTTAGTTTCCAGTTTTAATCCCAAAGATGGGAAGAGAAAGATCACCGACCAAAATCAGCATTGGCAAATAAATTAAAGTAAGCTTTTATGTTGCACAGACTGCCTCCCCCTAAGGTAGAGTTTGAGAGGCCAGCAATGTATGTGAGGAAGACAAAGCTTTTATGGCTCAGGGATAGGGGGTTTCCAAATGGGGGGGGGGGGATTTGGTTTGAAAAAGAAATGAGGGTGGGTACAGGAGCAGGACATAAGCATAACAAAGTAGTCCAAACCTTCGAAAACAAAGACAGGGTTGCAAGGTGGGCAGAACAAGGTGGTCATGACAACAGGCAGTCATAACAAGGCAGTCATAATAAGGCAGTCATAGCAAGGCAGTCATAATAAGGTAGTCATAATAAGGCAGTCATGTATCCTTTTGAAACAAAGGTAGGGTTGCAAGATGGTTATAAATAACTTCTTGAAACAAGTTCATGGTTGCTGTTTCCTGGGACAGGAAGTACAGAATCATTTGTAGTTCAAGGCACAGGTGGGGCATAGCTCAATGCTTGAGAAACAGAGGTCTGATCATGAACAGGAGTGAACCTAGTTTGTCTTTGTTGTAAGATGACTTGAGACAGGCAGGCTCTTCACCCAGACTAGAGCCAATGGATATGGCAAGAACTCATGAGCTAATGTCATCATGAAATTTTATATCAGAATGAAGAAAGTCTTCTGAGCTACCAGAGAGAAAGAAATCAGTTCTCAGAGCACTAGACTTTTCAAAGTGAGCCCTAGAATCTGGAAGGCGATGGGACATTGCCTGAAACATTTGGGGGCAAATTGTTCTGGCTTAGAATTCTGTGTTGTACATTCCTGAGAAATCCAGCAATTGCTAAAGAGGAGTAAAGACATTTTCATTTTTCAAACTTTGCAGTGGCATGCGTTGTACATTGTACTGTGACACAGAGAGACACTGGCATACAAGTGCACACAGTGTTGCCCCCCCTCCAGGCCCTCCCCTTTCATACCCTCCCCCTGCTTTTAGTCCTCACTGTTCACCTACACAGTTTTGCTTTTACTTGTATGTCATGTACATACGTGATTTTACGTGTAAAATCTAAATGGGAGACCATATATTATTCTGGGTCTGCCTGAATTCACAGTATATGATCATCTCCAATTGCACTCATGTTCCTGCAAAGTACATAACTCCATTCTTACGTATGGCTGGAAACAATTCCATTATTTACATATAGCACATTGTCAGTAATAAAGACACTTTCAAAGCTGTTTGGCTGAAAGCATTTACCTCCCTCGTATCTTCCGGAGTTCAAGGGACAACCCCTCTCGACAACAAAACAAAATAAAAGCAAAACAAAACAAACAAACAAAAAACCAAACAAACTCCAAAGAGAATGCAGATCCTGTTTTGATATAGGGTCTTACTACTTATGTAGCTGAGGCTAACTTTGAACCTGTGACCCCCCCCCATCCCTAGCCTGTGAGTTCTGGGAGAAGCAATTGTCAATCTGAGGTATGCAGCTGGCCCATGGGATTTGGATGCAATGCTTTCAGAAGGAAATGTCTTCAAGGAAAACAAACGAAAGCTTTGTAAAACAATATCTGTAGTGAGAAGGATTTGAGTCAGGGGGAATTTTCAGGATCCATAAAGCTGTGTGACAATGTAAGTAAATTAAACACAAGACAAGGGCAGGTAAGAAAGGTGACCCCGGCTGGGGATGTGTCCGCCGTGAGAGAGCCTTCCTCGGCTGTGCACTGTAAATGTCAGCATAACTGATCATCTGACGCTGTTCAACACCACAGACCCACGAAGTAGCTGTGGGTGCTGTGTTTGTTTTGTACAAACTGACATCCACACTCAAGGTCACGGGGCTTGTACCTGTTGGAGGCGAAGTTTGAAGCAAGGCTGCCCGGGTTGATGGTTATCGCAGTGAGAATGCCCAGCGCTGTCTTCCAATGGTGCTATCCCTGTGTAGATGTGCGATGGGGGGGGGGGGGGGGAATGGGCAAAGCCACACACCCAAATCATACTTTCAAAGTGGGAAATAATAGACAGTGTCCAGACCCAAAGAGAAAAAAATAAGTTAAGAATAAAGAACTTATATAAAAATACAGGCTAGGAAGTAGCTAGAGTTGAGAGTGGTAAGGCTTGCTATAGGCTGTATTTGCGTTTTTTCTTTTAGCTGCCCCCCACCGTGTGTGTGTGTGTGTGTGTGTGTGTGTGTGTGTGTGTGTGTGTGTGTATATGTGTGCATGCATGTGCATATGCTTGTGTGCATGTTGCATATCTTTCTCTGGAATTCATTTTTAAAATTTTAATTTTTATTTGAGCGCTGGCTTCTGACCCTTGAGCTTAGGTTGGCTGTCCCAGGACCTCCAGGGAAGTTCCTTCCTCCATCTCCTTAGCATATGGATTACAAGTGTGTGCTGCCATGCCAGCTTTTAATGTGGATGCTAGGGATCTGAACTCAGGACCCTGGGCTTGCTTGACAAGCACTTTCTCAACCGAGCCATTGTTTTAAAGAAAGAGACATAAGCGCATAAGCATTAGTTTGGTTGATACTGGTGGTTAAATACAGACGGAAACACTAAAGGAGCACCTCAGTTTGTGCTAGGTAGAGGCAGCTTGCTCACTTGTTTAATTTCATGAGTGTAGCTATGGAGCATGGCTAGTCAGGAAAGGTCTGGAAGGCCCTTTCTAGAATGCTTTGTTTATTGCAGAGATATGCAATATCAGATATGCTGAGGTGCTTTGAAATACTAACCTATTGTTTATGGGTTATTTTAAGGGAAGGAAAGTGTCGGCTTGAGGTTGTAGATTTGATTAGACAATTGGGAGTCAAGGCTGGGGCCAGCCAACAATGTAGAGCTGTGTCAAGCTTCATGAGCAAGAAGACCCTGGGCTCAGACTCATCTCTGATGCGTGTTTGGTGACTATCTTCCTCTTCAACTACTGAAAAAAGAATCACTGTTCACCAATGCAAGAGGTGGGATGAATTGGCTTTTGCCCTCTTGGAAGCATCGAGGGAGGGCGCTCAGTGGTGGTCTTGTCTTTGCTCTGGTTAGTTCTCTGTTGAGCATGGCCTGGTGAATGGTCTGAACCCGAGTCATGGCCTCAGGCCTCAGCTCCCACGGAACCATGTGCTGAGTCCGTTGCATGTGGGGGTCAGGAGCAGGGGGAAGGGGATGAGTGGCGATGGAGCCATGCAGAGGCCTGGAATCACCAGACTCAAGGGGGCAGATCTACCTTTATTGTGCAGAGCATAAGCCTTTGTATGACTGAAGGGCCAATCAGACCTCCCCACCAATAGCAATCAATCAGGCTGGTGTAAGGATTCTGCTTCAGTCGGCCTACCTGCCATGGGGGTGTGGCCCTGCCCCGTATATAAAAGGACAGACCTACCTCACCCCTCCCTCTCTTGTTTTTACTTTCTCTCCCTCCCTCCCTCCCTCTCCCTCCCCCCTCCCTCTCCCTCCCCCTCTCTCCCTCTCCCTCTCCCCCTTTCCTTCTCCCCTGTGCTCATTTGATAAACATTATATAACCTACTATCATATCTGGCACCTGGAATTTTATTATCTTCGTATAATTTTCTTTTATAATTATAAAACCGGTGCTGAAACCCAGGATATGAAATCCAAAGGGCCAAATTCTTCCTTTCTCTAAGTACTTTCGTAGCTATGAGGAAATGTGTGTAGGTGGGGAGAGGCAAGGTCACCTCAGGAGACTTCCATGAAGAAGCGGGAAGCAGTCACCACCCTAGCCTCGGGTGAGATTTCACTAGTGTGCATGGAGTCCCTAGGAGATCAACACTGTGTGCAGTGGATCAGGAGTCTTGGGAGCTGCTGGTTGTTCTCTGTGGGGCTCCAAAAGGCTTATAAAACACTCCCCACAACTGCACCCTTCTGGAGAGGAGGGCTCTGATGACTGATGGAGAAATTTGAATCTCCTGTAGTAAACAGGATACGCCATGGAGGGCGCTTTGTGGGCGTGTATGAGATCTGAGCCTTTGACTCTTTGGCGCTGAAGTGGGGGTGCTCAGGTGGATGAGCCATTTTTGTCTTGTTTGGAGAGGCCCTTTGATATTTGTATCACTTTTTGACAGAGACAGAGACTCTCAACCACAGAGCTTCTTAAATAACTGTCCATAGGAAGGACCACTATTATTATTTTCAGCAAGACCAGTCTCAAGAAACAATAACTGAGGACTATTATTTGAAATAATAAGCACAAGGAGCAAACGCCTGTAGAACAAGTACTGCCTCGACTTATTTATTTACGTTCATATTCTCAGAAATACCAAGTTGCCGCCACTTTGTCCGCAGCAGCCTTAGTAAATATGTTGGTGGAGGGCTGGGGCCTGGGCTGGGGGGGTTGGGGGAGGGTGACTGACAGGTTGCAAAGCCAGATTTTGAAAATATGGTCATGTGATATTATTGAAGGCAAGGGGGTGGCTTAGGCTGCCTGGCACCTCTCCTTCATACTGTCACCTCGCCTCCGCCTCTTTGACTGCTCATTAGGCAGGGACATCAGGCTTGTGCTGGCGGAAGTGTCGGCCCCACCCAGCCTAGGGTTTGTCTAGTGCCCTGTCAAGGACTGCCCACCAAGCTCCTTCTGTTGGACCAAATGATGGCCCGTCTATTGTCTTCTTAGGATGAACAGGGAATCATCCTTACATGCAATTTGGATGCCTGGCTTTAGATATACACAACACACCTAGCCGGTTGACTTACCAAAACAAGTAGAAGATGCAGAGGAGGGAAGGGCCGTTGTATGAGCAGCCAGCGAGCGAGCGTACCTACTGGCATCTGAGAGGTCCCAGAGGATGGGGAATAAAGAGTAGTAGGAATGTGCTGAGTTGTTTTTAAGCCCAGGGGCTGTTTCCACCACAGTGTAATCTTGTTTCCATCAATGCCACATAAAGGATATTAAGGAGCAATTTTCTGTAGGAAAAAGGCTTTGTTGGACCAATGAAAAAGCAAACAACTCAGGAAAAGAATTAGCACGCTAAAAATTAACGTGTAGTGAGTGCACTTGATCCCAAACTGACCAAGTGATAGGCTGTTCATATTTGTGTTCTTGAGATTTGCTGGCCCAATGGCAGATAGTACAATATCTAACATTATTTTTAAAAATTAATTAATTTATTTATTCACTTTAGATACCAACCATAGACCCTTTCTCCTCTCCTCCCAGTCTTACCGTCCCTCCCTCTTTTCCTAATCCCCCTCCCCTAACCCTCAGTAAATGGAAGGCCCCTTCACCAACCCACTCAGCCATAAGATTTTTTAAATCTATGTATTATCTATTTATCTTTAGCAACAAGAAACTATTATTTATTTATTTATTTATTGATTGATTGATTGATTCATTTACAGCAATAAGAGCCAGCAAGAAAGAGGTCAGAAAACGCCAGTTTAACTACATGCCGTGGCACACACTTTTAACACTAGTACTGGGGAGCCTGCAGTGGGAGAATTGAGATCTCAAGGTTAGCCTGGGCCACAGCGTGAGACCTGAACTAAAAAAATGATAATGATAAATGCATGGAAAGACCCTTTTATTGCTTCTGTTCTTAAAGGTGCAACTCTCTAACTTGCTGGGCCTATGGAAGAGACCAGAGCTGTTTCCTGTTTCTGGGAATGTACAAATAAGTAGGTAAACAAATACACCGGTGTCAGGCCTTGTCCTGAGGGCTCTTGCTTCTGGCTACTTATTATCTTAAATAAGCATTCCTTTTGGTTTTTGTTGCATTTACACACAGGCCTTGATAACATGATGTCTTTTTGTTGGACAGTTGAGTGGATAGAGCCAAGGAGTGAAACTGGAAACCTCAATGTGATGTGGGTGAACACGGTGCAGGTGTCCCGGGGTGATGTGGGCGAACACGGCACAGGTGTCCTGGGGTGATGTGGGTGAACATGGCGCAGGCGTCCCAGGGTGATGTGGGTGAACGCGGCGCAGGTGTCCCAGGGTGATGCAGGTGAACACAGCACAGGTGCTCTGGGTACCACATTGTATAAACACCACTAGTTCCTCTGAGACATTTTCCTGCTGACATTTTCTAGCATTAAAACTTGTTCCACATCTGGGACCTTCAGGCCCTCTCATGTTCTCGGACACTCACTCCTAAGGCTTACGAAGCAAGTAGGCAGCCTGTCCAGCTAGAGCTCCTTGAAGCCACTTGGTAGTGTATGATCTGAGAACCGTTCTTCAGTGTGACACTTGCCATCCCAGGGTGTCCTTGGGATAGCATTTTTGGCTGGAGCCCCAGTCCTTTAGTGGCTACCATGAAGTGTGTCCGTGGCATTCTGTTTCCAAAGCCCACTTTTAGGCGTGCCTTATTTCTAGGCAGAAGGAAATCTCCAAAGGCTACCCCTTTGATGGGCAGGAAGACAAGCTAGATCCCCTCGCTACCCAACCCAGGCAAGAGTACCTGAATCCTGTAGGAGGTGAAGTTCCTTCAAGTTCAGTGACCAACCCCCAAACAATGGATGCTTAGGAGCCACACCAGCAGACCTGCTGTGGCCCGACTGGCTGGCCTTCCCCTGTCCCTGCGGCTGCAAGAACTGACTGTAATGTTTATTACATTGTAATGAATGCTTATAGGAAGCCGTCAAAGTGAGCCTAGCATTAGGCTATGAAGGCCAGTTGGGGGTAGTTGAAATAAAGGCATTTGCTTAGGGTTGAACCGAAAAATGGAGCTCTTAAGCAAGAAGTCAAAATACCGACCGTTGCTGGCGGCCAACAGTGCACTGTGCCATTAACCTTTCATATGAAGCCATTGGAAGAGATGAAATATGTTTCCTGGGTGGATTTTTTTTTTTCTGAGAAGGTGGGTGGTGGCATGGATCTATTTTTATTGAAAAGGCTGGGAAAGCGCAGTGCGACGGCTCTGTTTGCAATCGAGTCTTTCCTTGTCTTTGACAAGATAGAATAATTGGAGGCAGAGAAGTCAGCAGCTCACTTGCCCTGTCACTGTGACATACCACTGGGTCGGCCTTGCGATGTGTAGGCAGGGCTGCCATTATCCTTGTGTCTTCATTTTCTCACTTCCTTAACTATGATTTAATGAGTCAAGGCATGATAGGATTTCCTTAAATGATGGCAGCTTGCTTTCTGTGCTCGAGTGTGTGAAGGGAAAGTAATCCTATTTATTAATTATGCTCCGTAGTTAATACTCACTTAGAGCTGTCAAGTGATCAGCTGTAGAGGGTGCGTGAGAAGGGGGCTGTGAAAACAGCAGCAGTTGTTGCTATAGATAGGGCCCATTGCTGGTGTGCCCAGAATCTTTGGAGGAATACAGACGGTGTTTTTTTTTTTTTTAAGCGTTATCTAATGAGAATTGAGCTCTGAGCAACAGGGATGTTTGTATTCCCGTGGTGGAGAATAAAGACTACTGCACACTGACCAAATACTGAATGAGTGGGTTCCACGTGCAAAGTAGAGACTATTCCATGAGAGGAAGGGTTGGCCTGTTCTGTTTTTGTCATCGCACTCTGGTAGGATTGTCACTGAAGGGCAATAGAAAGACTTATGCCCACCTGGCTCTTGCTGTCATTCCCTCGAAGACAAGGAAGTGCAGTGGCTGCCCAAGCCATTTCTCCAGGCTGCTATTTTGGGGGCTAGAAAGGAAACAAATAGCAGGGTCAATGTGAGGCTTTGTAGTGTCTGATCTATGCTAGTGTTCAGGGTTATTGGCTGTACAAATCACGGCAGGAGGGTTAGGGAGAGCAGGTTTTATGGCAAGGATTCAGCAGAAAACCCCTGACGATAGGTGTTACTACAGGCACTGATGCCGCAAGGCAGCTAGGCTATGTGGAAAGAGGCACAGGAGGTAACTAGAAACAAAGCTGTGGTCTGCATTGGCCAGCCTTGTCTAACTTCTTCCTTCTCTCTATCTCCTTGCCTTGGCTAACCTTCTTCAACACGTCCAACACGACCTGCAACCTTGCATCTCCTTGATCCATGTGGTCTAGCCTTCTCCACTGACTATCCATAGATGCTAAGACTTAGCTGCCTTCATTGACTAAATAGTAGTGAGTGCCTGCTGCATTTGGGCATGGGGTTGAGCCGTTCCCCTTAGTGGGAAGCTAAGGCAATACTCAAAAAGAGCAAAGCAGATAAAATGGTGACAAGTGATGAAAAAAATGCCACGAGGAAAAGGAGACAGGCATAGAAAGAGAGCGTGCTGTGTCACTTTAAAAAATGTGGTCAAAGGAGGGTTTCCATCTTGAATGCTGATCAAAGCAGCAAGGCAGAAATCTAAAGAAGGATGGCGTCAGGCAGAGGGGCCAGCCTGTGTCAGGGCTCTAAACAGGAATGCCTAGTGTACTCAAGGAGCAGCCGGAAGCCATAGTGGCTAGAGCAGAACGCACACAGAGATGTGGTAGCACCCAAGGTCCTGAAGAGATTGTGAGGACTCACAGAAGGACTTGTAGTACACTATGAAATGCACACCTTTTCATCTCTCAGGAGAAAGGCAGGGCCAGAGATGGGAAAGACCTTAAGTTGGGTAGGTACCTGGAGTTTCCGCTCAAAAGATCACTCCAGTGTCTGTGTGAACAACCGGGTGTAGCTGACAATAGTGGAAGTGAGGAGGCAGGTTGGAGACAATTAAAGGAATCCCCTTGAGAGGCAATGGTGGCTTGGCCAGGGCAGCCATCATGATGTCCCCCAGTTTGTGGCATGCTGAGGAAAGGGTGATGACAAAGTTTCTGTTGGAGGTAGTGGCTGCATGGGGTCCTCATTTACAGACACAGGGAAGGCACAAGCAACAGCGGGGAGGTAGGGGTCACATTTGTGTTGTTTCTGTGTTAAGTTTGTGATGCCAACTAGAGAGCAAATGACATCAGACCTCTACTTTGACGGTTGACTCTGGAGCAGGGGAGGAGCTAAGGCCTGATGGCTGCTAATTCTATAGTGCCTAGCTCTAATGACCTGCGAGGTTTGATTACAGGGCAAAGAAGAAGCCTGGGGCTACTTCCTGATAGATTTGAGGAAGATGGGGGTGATCTCCAAAAGTATATCAGGGAGGGGCACGGATATGTAGGAAGACCAGTTCCAGAGAAAGTGAATTCAGTGTCTGTCTCCACCACAACACACAAGGCTCCTTCGCGTCTGCTCTGACCTTTGTCCCAGTCAGTGGTGGTCAAGAACGGGAGCGTGAAACTTCTCTTGATCAGATTTTGTGGGCAGAGATTTCTTGAGAGAGGGCAGAGTTAGGATAGGCATTCTAAAGCCAACCAAAATACAGCTGAGCATTTGCAGGCAGACTCTTAAGAGATCACCCCCTGCTGGAGGGTGGTAAAAGGCTCCCCAGGGGAACACTTGGTGTTTAGATGGTGGTGATATTGGGAGGCTGTGGAACCTTCAGGAAGTGGGATCTACTGAAGGCAATGGTTGCTGGGAAGCACAGGTCCCAGGACTTATAAAAGAATCCCCTTTTCCAGCTGTCATTTCTGGGCTTTCCTGGCTGGCTGCTAAGATCTGAGCAAGCAACACCACAAGCTCCTGCTAACTTGGACAGAGGCTAGTCCTGCCACCACATCTTCCCTGACAGACGCTGTCGCCAAAATACATGCTTGTTCCCTCGTGTTGTTTCTAATTGAGCTTTGGTCACAGCAATGAGAAAGTTCATTCAACATAGCTTTCATATCTTCTTTTCATTTGTCTCACATAAAAAAGACTTTAAAAAATTCCATCTCTTTCCTTTCCAAAGAAACTTAAAACACTTTGTCCTATAAACCAGGATTTCTTCCCGTCACGTTTGGTCCCACTTGTGCCTAAGTACATGATCTAGTCTCAACACCCCAAGGACCTCTCTGGAGAAGCCTTATGATGGATGACTGTCATATTCTAATGGTCCATATTCCACCATGCTACCATGTTCCTGGAAGTGGTAACACTTCTGTCTGTCCAATGTGTACAGGTTCCATCAGGATGAACCTTTCACCTAAACATCCTAAGGCATCCAAGTCAGCCATGTGAATGGTCCCCCTCAAAGGAGACAGAGAAGGACTGGGAGCTGATGGTTAACGGGGGAAGCCACGTGAATAGATGTTGACTGGAGATTGTGCTACCTCAGGAAGGGCCTGCAGCATTAACTCCATGCTATTTCCTGGCCTCAGGTAGAGTTGTCCATCCTGGTAAGCAGGCCACTGTGCAGATATGAGTTGTGGGTCTCAGGGACAGAAAGGTGACAGCTGTGGGCAACTGCACCTGTTCCCAAACCTAAGTGCATGCCGTCTGTCACATGTAACTATAGGTATCTTCTCCTCAGCACCTGCGGGCCAGGCTTAGAGACATTTTCAGTGGGGGAGTTTCCCAGTCCCACAGCAGCATCTCAGGCAACACAGGAACTATTTTATACTTGTTCTCTGGGTTCTGCTTATTGTGAGAGATGCTTTCTCTCTGGAGAGTCACTTTGAGCAAGGTCTAGTTCTCATATATAATCTGTGGGTAATTGAGTTGACCTTTATCCCCGCTGGTGATTGAGTTTGACACCCTTGAACTGCTATGTGGCAAATGCTGTGTGGTCGCAAAAGCCTTGCTCTGTCTCAGGGCTCCAGTTATTCCTGCTTTATTTTCAGGAGGCATCCTGTCATGCCGGGAGCAGCAGGTGGCCCAGCCTTTTGGTGAGATTGAATTTCCTGTCCACTAACCTTGTGGCCTTTTATCAGCTTGTCTTAGTGACTAAGCATAATTCAGCTGTGTTCTCGCTGCAGAATACCTCCCAAACTTAGAAAGACATTTCAAACGCCAGAAAGAAAACCACATAAAAACCTCTCAAATCTTTCCAGTGAACGCATTGTGTGTGTGTGTGTGTGTGTGTGTGTGTGTGTGTGTGTGTGTGTGCGCGTGTGCGCACGCGCTCATGTGCATGTGCCTATGTATGTGTGCATTTGGGTAAAGGCCAAAGGCCAACCTCGGGGTCAACATCAGGAGCTGTCCACCTTGGGATTTTTGTTTGTTTCTTTTCTTTTTTTTTAATATACGTGTTACAGGGACAACAGAGTGACAAGGGAAGATTCTGTACAAATCCGCCCTTAGAACAATTCCAAGTGTGCATGATTCAAAGGGGAAAAGATACTATTCTTTCATGGTGAATAAAAACCAGAAATTTATTTCTAATGGCTCTGGAGGCAAAGAATCCAAGATGGCGGTCCCAGCACATGAGCTGCCTTGTGAGTGCCAGCCTCCTGGTTCTTGCTCACTGCCTTGTTGTGGTGTCCTCAGAGAGCAGACTGCGAGGGTGCTAGCCCCCTGGAGCAGGGGCACACATTCTTAGCCACCCCACTGAGGCCACCCTTTGTAATGCAGTCGCTGTGGGGCTAGGTTCCAGCATTAAATGGGCCTGTGCATTTAGTCTACGGCATTTACAACTCTTCACGGTCCAATTGTTTGTAAATAATTTCTGAGCAGGCTTTCTGAGCAGGTGAGCAAACAAAGGCCCACAGGCCAAATTCAGCCCTCACACCTCTTCTTCTTCATGTAGCTCAGCTGAAAAGCAGTGAAGGCCATGCGCCCCCCCCCCCCAGACCTCCCCCATGTAATTATAGCCACCTGGCCATAATCTAACATGTATATATTCCTTCAAGGCAGTCTTACTATGTAGCTCTTGAACTTGGCAATCCTCCTGCTTCAGTCTCCGGAGCTCTGGGATTATATGTGTGTGTCACTACATCCTGCTCCCTACTTACAGCTTTCGTGGGGTTACACCCACTGTGTATGGCTCCTTGTTAAATGTGTCCTCTTTTTAGATGGGCACTGATTCAAATCAGGACAGCAATTGGCCCGATTAAAAATGCATTTTTTCATCTTAACTTATAGCTCACAGTGGCCAGCTGATGTAGCTCTGACCTATGAAAAGCAAGTAGAGGCCTGTGCTCCTGTTTCTTCCCCTTTTTTTCTTTATTTAGCCCAGGATGCTGCTTTTGTGCATGAAAACACAGTAACCTTCCTATAGCATGGTGGAACGAGGTCATACATGAGGAGGTCATACCTGAGTAGGTTATATGTGAGGAGGTCATACACGAGGGGGTCATACATGAGGGGGTCATACATGAGGAGGTTATATGTGAGGAGGTCATACATAAGGAGGTCATACATGAGGAATGGTACAGTCAGAGGGCCATCTTTCACTTCTGAGCCAATATTACTGGACATATCTAAAGTTGATTTAAAGTTCCCATATGAATTTGTTACAGCATGTATTTCCCACACACTTCAAGTCCTTTACAGAAAAAAGTAGGGTGTACACAGGCATGTGCCTGTGTGCATTTGCATGTATGCGTGCACATGTATGCATGCATGAGCAATATGTTCTCTGTGAAAGTGTTTTCTCAATAGGGAGTTAAGGCTGACCCATGAAATGGACATAAAAGCTGTAGTACAGTTAAGGTCGTTGACTATGAACTTCCTCCATGAGATGCAAAGATCATTAAATGAATGAATATATATATATATATATATATATATATATATATATATGTCACTAGAATATCTCTGAGGCACAAGATTTCAAAGGAAAGTAAACAAGATAAGTGGGAAGTTAAGTCAGACTCCTATCGGTTCAGCATCACTCGTCACACCAGCGTCACAAGCTTCTGACATGTTAAAGACATGGAGAACTTTACAGACGAGCTTTCCCAGAGAGGTGAAGCTGGCAGATCCTGGGCTGCACTGATGGGGCTGATGTCCACTCAGCCCCTAGCACCAGCGTCCCCAACTCTGGAGAGCAGATGGCAGTGAGGACTTCTGTCACACAGGTCACAGCTGAGAGGTGCTTTGCATAGACATTTCAAACCTCGCTGCTTCCCTGCTATGTGCCCTTTTCCTACGCAGGGCTCCTGGCTTCCTTGCGTACTCCAGCTTGGCACCACTGGTAAACAACACTGGGTGAGTTTGCCCAGAGGATGATGGGAATATCCCTGTGGTCCTGTTTGCCTGGGGAAAGCCCCAGCTAACTACCCTTAGGAAGAATTTCAAACCTCATCAATATGTCCTGTAAACTCTCGAACTCGATGGCTTCACATCCAGATCTCCCAAATGCCCATCACAGCTCTCATGCCACCTTGGGTGAGGTGAAACACGTGTGCGATGGAAAATGATGGTGGAAAGGGATAGCCGATTGAATGTTATACAGTTGTACTGTACAGCTGCCATTTATGCACAATTACAAACAGTCCTGGGGTTCGGCCTAGGGACGGACAGGGCTCAGAAGCCCCAGGAAGTGCTCTTGGCCACCAGTGTCCTCAGCATTAGGGAAAGCCAGCTTTGAGCGCAGCTGTCAGGAGAAGTAGGAGAACATGCCCATCACTCTTTGGTTTAATGTGAATGTTGAGAGAGAGAATGTTAAAAAAAATACAACCTGCTTAAAATTAAGTTCATCCATGCTATTCTTAAAAAGAAAACCCCAAAAGTATTAGGAGAAAAAAAATTAAGTGTAATACTACAATTTGATACATTTCTTTAAAAATAAAAGTCCATGTATATTTAGAATATATTTATTTTGTAAAAGAATATATACTCTATAATGTATTCTACATGTGCACATACACACACACACACACACACACACACACACACACACACACATTTCTAGTTCCTTGATGGCAAAAAGAGCTACCTTGAATGTTATATATATATATTGCGATAGGGTCTCTCTAAATAACCCTAGCTGTCCTAGAACTCACTATGTAGACCAGGCTGGCCTGAAACTCACAGACCTCTGCCTACACTTTGCCTCCTGAGTCCTGGGATTAAAGCTACACCAGCTTCAAGTGTTATTTTGAGGCTTAGATCTATAATCAGCTTTCTTCAATTTTAAGTGATTTTTTTCCCCCTAAAAGGATGGTTTTTAAAGTGATTATAACATTCTGACGTTCCCGTTGTTGGACACTTGGGTTACTTCAAGGTCTTTTATATTACACACGAGGCTGCACTAAATACCTTTTACATTTGTCTTTCTGATTCGTTTTCTTTATTTGCACAATAAAATCTCAGGATACATTCCTAGAAGTGAATTTATTGAGTCACAAAATTTGAAGGATGTGTGGAATCTTCTAACATGCCTAGGTTGCTCTCCAGAAACTGCACACTGGGTGTTCCGGGAAGGAATGTGTGAGTGTTTTCCTAAGCATGCACTAGAGCTTTGACAGTCTTTTGGGATCACACGCCTCGCCTCTCCTTGTTCTAGGGTGAGGCTGAGCACCTCTCTGCAGGCCTTTAGGCTTTACATACCTTCTGTAAATACAAGTTTTAATTATGGTGATTCATTTTCCCGAACATGCAGCACCTCTTATATGGATTGTAGTTCTGTGGTCATCTCCTTTCTGTCTCCGTTTGTGATTTTGCCGGCTTTTCCTCCTCTCCCTGAACAGAAGAGCGGTTTAAAGAACTCTCCTTGGCCTTTATTTTATTTGGATTAGGCTGAATCATATGAAACTATCACTTTTAGGAAGTGGAGAAATCATTGAGTGCCAGAAGCCTTTGTGTGGCTAACCCTGGCACGCTTCTCCTGGCAGTCTGACTGAAGGTCCTTCTCTCTCCAGACCCCACCCTCCTTCCCCTGTCAAGGGTCACTCAGTATGGAGCGTTTGCTGACTTTTGTCCCCTCCTGTCCTTCAGGACCAAGCTGGAGGCTTCACTGTCTCTGCCGCCTTTTATACATGTCTCCTCAGTGACGTTCCCCACTGCCTGGCTCTTCCTGTGCTTTCTTTATACTGCGATGTCATTTACATAGAGCAAAATGCAAACTCCTGGGTCATGGAGCCGATGAGTTTTCACACATGCAGCACACACTTGCCTCTTAGCGAAAGATCTAGGAAGCTTTGACCACTGCGGGAATTTCCCTCACACTCCTTGCTGGTTATTAACTGTCTACCAGCAAAGGTGTTGACTGCTCTGACCTCTGCCACCATAGACTGCTTAACATAGCCTTGAACTTCAGATAAAGGCATCTTGTGATTTCGCACGTTTCTCTTAATATATAATGGTCTTGACTCTATCATCTGTGCTATCATGTCTACTGGTAGCATGTTCTTCTTTTTCTTTCTTTCTTTCTTTCTTTCTTTCTTTCTTTCTTTCTTTCTTT
>OU015748.1:67782866-67793356 GCA_907169655.1 Acomys percivali | reverse complement strand
TTTCTTTCTTTCTTTCTTTCTTTCTTTCTTTCTTTCTTTCTTTCTTTCTTTCTAATGCTGTGGAGGACTCCATTGTGTCAATATTGAGTTGGCATATTCTTCTGCTAATGGACAGTTGGGTTATTATAAAAGTGCTTTCAACATCCCAGAGCCAATTTTCTTTTCTTTTGGCCATGTCTATAGGAATGGATTATCAGCTTACAGAGTAGACATGTTTAATAGTAATAGAAAAAAGCTAACCATTTTTAAACAAACTTATTCCATGTTATGCTCTTTCCAATCATATGTGTATCAGTGTCATGTGTACATGTGTGAGCATGTGTGTCTGTGTGCCTGTGTGCCTGCATGCATGTGTGTGACTCTGTGTGTGTGCATGTGCATGCATGTGTGCATACATGTATGCGTGTGCCTGTATGCATGCATGTGTATGTGAGTGTTTGCATGTGTGCATATATGCATGTGTGTGCCTGTGTGCATATATGTGTGCAGGTGCCAGTGTTGATGTGCGGACATGTGTGCCAGCGTGCATGCGTGTGTGCATGTGTGTGTGTGTATGTGTGTGTGTAAAGGTCAGAACTTACAGGAGTTGATTTCTTTTGTCCTTCTACTGTGTAGATCCTGAGGACCAGACACAGGTCATCAGCTTCAGCACGCATCCACTAAGCATCTTGTTGGCCCAAGTGTGTAAATATATGCAAAGAAGCGTCTGCTGAGATTTTGAACCTGACTTAGTTGAATGACTAGGTCAAATTGAGAGAACTGGTATCTTAATAATGCACGTGTCTGGTGTATTATCCATTTTGCTGTGTTTTCGTTTATTATCACATCAATATCGTCAGTATAAAACTTAGGCATCTTTTGTTAGCTGTATTTCCCCATCTTTGATTTTAAGTGTATTGCTGCATGCCTATGTATTTGCGTTTGTGTGGACATCTTGCGTAGTGAGCAGGGCCTCTCCCTGAAGCCAGGGCTTGCCGTTTCTATGTCTAGCCAGCCAGCTTGTTCTGGGGCTTCTGTATCTCTGCTTCTTCAGCTCTCAGGCTGCAGGCAGGCTGCCACCCCACCTAGCTTCCACACGGGCTCTGGGGACCAGTACTTTACCCTCAGACTTCCTTGGCAGGCTCTTTAAGCCCTGAGGCATCTCTTCAGACCCTCATTTTTTGATGTAAAAAATTACTATTATAAATTGTGTTTTTAATTTTTTAAACTCATGTCTTAGATCACTTATAGGCAATCTCCTTTGGATTTGTTAGATGCACAACATACCATACAATTTCTCTTGGCCACATATGTATGGCTGATTGCCAGCTTACTCATAATACCTATTAAAAAAACAGAAGGCTCACTTCTGACTAATCCCCTTTTCCCACCACATTTCATGGGTTCTGTATATTTCTTTCTTCCCTTCAAACTGTGACTGCTTGAGGGGAAAATACTTTGAGGCAAACCTCCAGTACAACACTTTCAACATGGAAAATATTAGCACTGGGCTTGGCTATGTAAATGATAATAGGGAAAATAACGGAATTAAAAAGCAATTACTGTGCTGCACGATCAGCAAACCTATCCCAGGGAAAAGGATCCTGGCTGAAACCCTTTATTGATTTATTTGTCTTTATTTTGAGTCGGTACATCTGGATTTATGGCTTGGTTTTTGGATCTCAGTGTTTGGTTGGTGTTCATTGTATTATTTTTTCCCCCTGTGGACTTTTGAGACTTCCATAGCAGCAGCACTGTTGGTGTAGGAAAAACCAAAGCCCAAACAAAACCACCACCACCAAAGCCCCCGAAACAAACCCCCTGCGTTTTCAGGATGGCTGGAGCGAAGCCTGGGAAACTCTCAGCCTTCAGGCTTGGATGCCAGCAGGCAGCAGTATTTTTAGATTTCTATTATGCACGTGGAGTCTGTGAGTAAATCGTGTTGTGGAGGAGAATGCAGACCTGAGTGGGTGGTGGGCTTTGTCGGCTCTCAGGCTCTTGGAGCTGAAGTGGCAACTGTGAGTCGCAGATGACTCCAAAGCCAGGGAAAAGTGTGGGTTGGATGCTGATAGCGCCTTTTAGTGACAGTGGACATTTTTCTTTCCTAGATTTCACCTTTTAGGAGGCCAGGAGAGTCATGGCAGCATTGTTTTTGAGGAGATTCTTTGATTGTTTCTCTGCTGGCTGCTGGGTGCTGTCAGGGCATTAAGCAGTAGGCGAGCAGTAATTAAAGCAGCTTAGCTCCCAGGCCACACACAGGCTTGCTCTCTCTCTCTCTGTTTTTTTGTTTTGTTTTGTTTTGTTTTTGTTTGTTCCTTTTTCTATCAATTAATGTGCTGACGTGTAGATAGTTATGCTTTTGTTATTGAGTTAACTTGAAAATGATGAGAAGATAATATAAAAGGAGAAAAATCATAGAGAGAAAATTTCTTGGCAAATTTAAGTTAAATGAATGCAAAGTGGTTTTGAAAAGACTCGAACATTTCAAATAACCTACATATGTGATTCTCTTAAACATTTTCGTTGACACTAAAATAGAGTTCTGTTATTGCTTGTGTTTTTGTGACTATTTGCCTCAAGCAACTGACACAGCCATCTATTCCAGCCACCTAAAAATACTGTTTGTAACCACCAGTTATGAAATAACTGCCATTGTTAATGGGCAATGCCGATATTTTCCAAATTTCAAGAATATGACCCATGCGGTCCAAAGACTGCTTTTTATCACTTAATTGATGGTCTAGATGACGTCCTGTGTCAAGAAACACACAGCCGGAGTGTCTCAGTCGCTGTGGAGGTTTGCGTGGGTGTGGTGTGAAGTAAGTCATCCGGTTCCTTGTTGGTGGTATCTTTGTTGTAGGCTTTACTTTCTGTTTTTACAGTGTGAACACTGCAGAGGGGGCGTCGACATCAGTCTCATGCGTTGGTCTGGTTCCTTCCTAGAGTAACTTCTCAGAGAGGAAGTGCAGGACGCGACCTGTACGCTGCAGTTTTAACTTATCCCGCCAGCCTTCCCTTCAGAACACCTGAATTAATTTATATTCTCACCAACATCAAACTGAACATATTTTTTAATCGCTCTATTGTCAGCATGATTTTTTTGTGAGTCTCTTAAAAGACTTAAAAATGGATTTTTGCTTGGCAAATAATAATCATATAAAAGTACTGAGTATAATGTGTATTTCCATATGCATTTATACTGTAGAATGATTACATCAATCTAATTAACCTATTATTTCACACACCTTTTATTCTTTGTGTGGTGAAAACATTTAAAATCCATTTTGGCAATTTGGAATTGCATAGCACATCATCAACTACAGTTGCGCTGCTGTACAGCACCTGTCTAACATCTATTGCTCCTGTCTAACTTAACACTTGGGACGTCTTCCTAATCTCCCACCTCACCAGCCTCCAGTAATCTTCCCTGTGCCTGTACCTCTGTGAATCCAGCTCTCTAGATCATGAGTCTCTCTGTGCCTGCTTTAGCACGCTGTCTCCCAGGGTTGTCCATACGTCACAAACAGTAGAATTCCATCCTCTTTTAAGGTCCACTAGCACCATACCCACTCTCCCCAGCTACCACATTTTAAATATCCACTCATTCATTGGCATCCACTATGTTGCTTCTCTATATTGACAATGGTAGACAGTTCTGCAGTCAGCATGAGAGTGACAATGACAATACAATTATACATAATGACTTTCATTTCTTTTTTTTTTCTTTTCTTTTAATTCGATGACCTTGAACCCCTGATCCTCCCACCTCTGCCTCTCAGTGGCTGGGATTACAGGCATGTACCTGCATGCCTGATTCTGACATACTGCCATCAACTCAGGTGAAAACATAGCAGGAACAGAGCCTGCTGTGTCCAGGTAGTCTCGCTTTCAGTCTGTGAGGCTCACCATGCCATGTCCCATGCAGCTGTATTGATTTATATTCCCATTGCTTCTGTTTCTAACATGTTGCAGTTTAGTTTGCATTTCTGTTATAAGTGAAGGTGAATATTTGTTATATAACTATTAATTATGTGTCTATCTTTTTTTTTCCCCCAGAACATCCATTTGGGTTCTTGGCACATTAAAATAAATTGGCGTATTTATCCCCTTGCTATTAAGTTGCTCATATATTTTGGACAGCAGCTCCTTACCAGTATATTCAGTGTGAGAATGTTCTTTCCCAGTCTGTGAGGTCTGCACTCAGTTGCTTTCCTGCTGTGCAGGAGCTCTTCGACGTGGTATGTTCTGTTAGTCTATTTTCACTGTGCTTTTGAGGTCAGAGGCAATCTGTGATTGCTCAGACTATGCCAGGGCCACTGAGAAATTTAGAAATTATTTCATGCTTTGTGTATGGGTGTTTTACTTGAATACATGACCATCAGATGCATGCAGTGGCACTGGTGGCCAGAAGAGGGTCTCAGATCCCCTGGGACTGGATTTGCCATATGGGTGCTGGGAATCAAACCTAGGTCCTCTGGAAGAGCAGCCAACTCCAGCCCCTATCATAAAATTTCACTCGAGTTTTTGTGAATTTGTATCTTCAAGAGAATTATAAGCTAAATGAGTCAGAATTCAGTCAGAAAATGGGCAACTACATCAGATATTTCTCATAGCAGAGATTCTGCATCAGGAATTGGTTCTGTAGATGTTGGAGACCTGGCAGAGCAAAAGGGATATGCTGACACCCCCAGGGACAGCAGCACAAAGCCATCTTTCCAAGTAGAAGGAGGCAGAAGACACCACTGAGCACACATCACGGTACAAACTCTTCTTTAAAACAGGGCCCTTTCTGCCCCAAAGTTCCCTACAAATGCTCTCATTGCTCTCACTGATGTACAGACACTCTTCAACCTAGCAGCATAGAGGCTAGATTAGACGGTGCATCTTCATATTCAAACAGAAGCTGAAAGTCATCATGAATTTTAAGTTAAAATTCCAAAGAAAATACACTAGATTTTTAAATGTCAGCTGCTCCTGAATTCACAAATAGTTAATACCAGATGCATGCAAGGATTCAAGGAGTTCTGGGAGTTATAAAACTGATCTTTAAGTCTAACACAAGTCTAAGCCTAAATTATTTCATCATTCACTGTTTCAGTCTTCCTGTTTGGTAGATCAGAGTCAGGGTGAGGTGATACTTTTAAACACAGGTGAATTGTGAGTACCTACTTGGTCGACAATTTAAGGTGACAATGTAGTTACTTATTAGTTAGTACTTGAGTTCAAATCCCCAGAACCCACATAAGGCCAAATATGTGTTCTTGTCAGCCCAATGCTCTATGGCAAGATTGGAGTGAGAGAGACAGGACAATTCCAGGAAGCTTACATAGTCTGGTGTGTGTTTATATGTTTGTGTGTGTGTATATGTGTGTGTGTGTGTGTGTGTGTATGTGTAACAGCAGAGACAACAGCAGGTTGTCCTCTGTCCTCCACATGCATGCTGTGGTGTGAGTATGCCACCACACACACACAGGCACACATACATATACCCACAGAGACAGACAATATGCACTCATACACATGCAAATACACATACACACTCATACACACATACACACATAGACACACATATATTCACACAGTTACACATACACAGAGACAGACACACATAGACACACACATACACATGCGCACACACAAACACACATACATAGACTCACACATATAGACACACACACACACACAGAGACAGACAGACACACACACACACAATTACAAATGTAGTTCTCCTGTAGTGCAAATATTTATTAAACAGCTCCTATTGGGCAACTAAGTATTAATTGAGATGTTGAAATAAGCCAAAGACCATGACACATTTAAAAAAAAAAAAAAGACTAGATTGTTTTAGAATTAATGAATGTAATGAAGAAATCAGAGAGTGACAGAATCTAGAATAACCGGGCTGAATAACAAGAAGCAACTTCGGCCCAGATGACCAGGGGTGAGAGGTGGCCTTGCTGGGGACTACATGATAATGTTTAGGCTGAAACCTGAGATAGCAGCAACTTGAGCCCCACGAAGACAGCAGGTGCAAAGGCCCTGCGGTTGGCCGACTGCTACAGAGGTGACTAACACACATGTGGGGGAGGCTGAAGGGGATGAATGGATCGAGGCCACTTTACTCAAAGCCCATAGAAGGACTGTTCTGTTTACAATGGCAGTGGGCAGCCCCATGAGGGTATAGTCAGGGGCTATTTCTCTGTCAGTGTCCAGTCCCTTCATGGCTGCTGTCCTCCTGTCACATGTAAATTTGTGAAGTGTCGTCTTACTCCCTTGAAAATGCTGCTTCTTTAATGCATATGTGTGTATGTGGTTTTGTGTGTGTGGGCGTGTGTGTATGTGTGTGTGGGCATGTGTTTGTGTGTGTACGCATGAGACAAGGCCTGTGTATGTATCCCTTTCTGTTCTGGATCTCACTATATAGAACAGGCTGGCCGTGAACTCACAGATATCCTCCTGCCTCTGCGTCCCCAGTGCTGGGATGTTTGTTTCACCTTTAAGACAGGCTTACTCATAGCATACACTTGTCTCAAACTCATTATGTATTTGAGGATGGCCTTGAACCCCCAACCCTTCTGTCTCCACTCCCCAAGTGCTGATTACAGGGGACACACCTGGTTTTATTTGAAATGTCTCAGGCTTTGGGTCACAGCAGACCACAAGATCAGCTCTCAAGTGTATCTGTGGGTGAAATCCTGGATGCTGAAGGCAAGTGTGTCTACCAAGACCCTCGGCAGGGCAGGGCTGGAAAGGAGAGTGCCGTTTGACAGAACTTAGCCTGCGTGGAGCCTGCGTGGAGCCTGCATGGAAAAGGCTTCCTGCAACTGGGAGTCCAGATGTGAAGTAATATTGTTAGGGTGGGAGGGAGAAGAGCAGGAGGAAGAGGCCAGAGCACACGGAAGGGCAGTGTGCCTGCCCACGAGATCGGTTAGTTCTCTGGTCTCTGCATTGCTCTTTCATTTTCCATTTGCTTCCTGCCTGCATGAGCCGACAGGTATTAACTAGTGCAGTGACAGGTACAGTCGAACTCTTAGACTCTCGTTGTGAGGAGTGGGTGTGTACCATACACCACACACCACAGGCTGCTCGTGCACAAGCTCAGCCCTGCTCCTCTGCACGCTTTCCCACAATTCCCACAACTCAGACGCTGAGCCTGCGAATCGGAAGCTGTGATGTCTTTATGAGACTTTTCCCGTCGAATGTCCTTTCTAAAAGGAAATTGTGTCAAGGTTATATGAAGAGAGTTGGTGTGTGTGTGTGTGGGTGTGTGTGTGTCTTCTGATGCGGATGCTGAACCACTTTAAATACGCAGCACAACAATGAGAAAAAGCCACCGCATTTGAGTGACATCTGCTCTGAGTCTGAGCTCCTGCCATGGGTGACAAGCTTTTGCAGTGGCAGTAGGAGTGGCTCACTTTTCCCCATGGGTCAGGACCAGGCAAAACGGTTACTATGACTCGTTAACTGGGGTGGCTTGATGGGTCAAACAGATAACTTGACATTTTATTAATTTTTTTATTTCTCAAATTGGAAATATTTCTCTCTGTCTTTGGGAAATCTATCTTTTTTTTAAAAATGTGAACAGTTTGAATCTACACAGCTGGAAAGGATAGAAATGATTATATAGGGACTGGTGTCCAGGGCACGGAGGAAAGCGAGCCTGGAGGGGTAAGGTCACCCGACCTTTGGAAAGAACAAGCATCTGGCCAACCAGCCACTTCCTCCAGGAGCTGGGGCTGGGCCCAGACAGCCCTCTTTCTGCAATACTGTGCAGCATGATTTTTGACTGAACACGTTAGTGTGTTTTGCATGAGTGGCTTGGGGCACAGAGTACAAGCATTAGGTGAAGGCGTCTATGTGGACATGCGACCTTTGCCTTGCTGCTGGTTCCCCCCTTTATGGGAAATTTTGTAAGCAAATGTATCTTCTTAAAATAAATGACAAGAGTAACAGAACAGCTATTTGTGTAATGCGTGGCTGTCCTCCTGATGTCTTAAACCCTACAAGGACAAAACTTGGTCTCTTTGGTGCCACATCACTGGTAGAGCAGGGATGCGGTGACAAACCAAAGCTGCCCTGACAGGACAGCTTAGTGGGGACAGCTTGCCTAGCATGCCCAAAAACCTGGGTTTGAGCCCCATTACCAAATGAAAACTGGACAGGGTGATACAAACTTAGAATTCCAGCACTCAGTGAGTTAGGGGCGGAGGGACCGGAAGGCCAACACCATTCTGGGCTACAAAGCAAGAGTTTGAGACCTGTTTAAGAAAGATAAAAAAGGCCACAGAAATCCAGAACTGAAGCCAACATTTCAATTACATTTTGGGAAAGTGAGAGTGAGGCATCTTGGGGGGTCACGTCTTTAGTCCCAACACTTGGGAGGCAGAGGCAGTGAGTTCAAGGCCAGCCTGGCTTGTATAGCAAGTATCCAGGCTAGCCACAGCTACAGGGTGAGGCCCTGGCTCAAAACCAAACCAAATGAATGATTGTGACAGTCTTTTGACTGATTTGTCTTCTACCATTGGGTCATTTCGGTGTTTATAAGTGGCAGCCCAGAAGGAGAGTAAAGAAAAGCAGCCCATTGTCCTGACACTCGAGTAGACCCACAAAGCTGAAACTAACAGGCCAAAGAGCCCTAGAGGGTTGTAAAGACTTTTTTTCCAAGAAAAACCGAGAATCACATATAGTTTTGAAATTATATATCAGTATAAAGCATTAAACATCCCCCCCCCCCCAAAGCCACTAGCCCTCTCTTCTTGGAAATGTGGTGCTGTGGGAAAGGGCCGGCTTTTGTTGTCTTATAGTAATGGTCCTTCTGGTGGGTAGCGCCTAGAGCCTCAGGGGAGTTTGAAATGGGGACAAGACTGGAAGAGACGATTCAGGCAGCGGGATAAAAAAAAATACCTCTTAATTCTGAACAGAGCATGGCTGCTCTTTAGTTGCAGTTTGGGGGTAATGAGTCTGGGTTTTGTTTGGAAGCTTTGAAAACAGAGGAATGCCCTCTGGAAAGGTTTGTAGAGAGAACTCCTTGGGAATGAGCTTGTGGTTTGGGAAGGGGGCAGGGGGCAGGGGGCAGGGGCCAGGGGGCGGGGGGACAGAGGGGCAGGGGCGGGGGGCAGACAGAGGGGCAGGGGGCAGAGGGGCAGGGGCGGGGGGGGGCAGGGGGGGCAGAGGGGCGGGCGGCAGGGGGCAGGATGCTATTGCTCCACCCGTGGGCTAACGGACAAACACCTTCATGGGAAGCGGTGCCTGCTAGTGGGGCAGTGGAAACACATGGGCGGATATGAGAAAGCAGCCTCGCCGATTGATTTGGGACCCAGCAGTATGACTTTCTAGATAGCAGATGGGAATCTGTCGCCTGTGCTCAGCATTTCTATTTTGAGCCCAGAGAGCATCTCCCCAACTGTTTCTTTCCTCTCTCCTGACTCCCTCTGTAGAGCTCGAAGCCCCTCTACTCTTAGTTTTCTCATTTTATTGGTACAGGTTTGCTCCAAGACCATACCGCGCGACGCGAGGTTACTGGGCTGTTGGCTAGAGTGAGAGTTATCCATGGTGATAATGGAGTCAGGCAGGGTTCTAGTGGGTCCGCTCAAACAGCATCTGTATCGCTTTCTCCGGGAATACTAGCTGGATGAGTGAGGGTGTGGGCAGAGAAGGAAACTGGCTGAGAACAAAATGCCATCCAATAAAATACAGGGTCTCACTAGGCAAGCCAGTCGGTGCAGTGCTAGGCACTCCGCCAGAGCTCCTCCCATCCCCAGACTCTCGCGCTTGCGTGACTCACACATTGTGAGAGGACAGCTTGCATTGCTGGCTGGTATGAAATTCTTGGACGTTTACTTTAAATTTTTTAAAAAAATGTATGCCTATGGATGCTTTCCTTGCATGTATGTGTGTTCCATATATGTACCTGGGTCCTGTGAAAGCCATGGAATGGCATCAGATATCTTGGAACTAGGGTTGTAAGCTTCTGTGTGTGCTGGGAATCAAACCCTGGTTCTCTGGAAGAACAGCCAGTGCTCCCAGCCGCTGAGCCATTGCTCCAGCCTGTCATGGGCACTTCATTCCTGAGACTAAAGCCGGTAATCTAAGGGGCACCTGTATGTTTGCATACACACTGTCACTGTCTCTGTCTGCCTGCCTGCCTTTCTCTTCTCTTCTCTTTTCTTTTCTTTTCTTTTCTTTTCTTTTCTTTTCTTCTTCTTCTTCTTTTCTTTCTCTCTCTCTCTCTCTCTCTCTCTCTCTCTCTCTCTCTCTCTCTCTCTCTCTCTCTGATACTCTGCAGGATTGAGCTGCTGTGCACATGTCTGAATTACATTTCTTGAGTCCTGAAGTATGAGATTTTTTTTCTGTTATTTCGAGGAAGGATAAAGAAATAAGATACTTCCATCTGTTTTTAATTTCAGTACATTATTTCTGGAGAACTAAAATTTAAAATAAGTATTTCTTCTTTCTTTCTTTCTTTCTTTCTTTCTTTCTTTCTTTCTTTCTTTCTTTCTTTCTTTCTTTCT
>OU015748.1:67730096-67752763 GCA_907169655.1 Acomys percivali | reverse complement strand
ACACACACACACACACACACACACACACACACACACACACACACACATATTATTATATTATATATATATTATATGTATGTGTGTGTGTTAGTGTGTGTTTTATTATTTTTTCCTTACTTATTCCTATGTTTCTATTCTTTCCAACTAGACACTTGGTTGGCAAGGATATTTTTTTTCTGGTGGATTTACAAAGGTCTTCATTGCTGAAGAGTCTGTGTCTTTAGTCACCCCATTTTATTGGTCTATTAAAATAGTCTACTGACTTTACCACTACACATGGAAGAAACACACAGCAGCCTAGAGAATCCTCTGGATTCCAAACATCCTCTTCTGTGCCTCGATTGTCAGCAGGTATCTTCTTATTTTACCTCAAGCACTGCAACTGACCAGTCACCCCACGACAATGAAGCCTCTCTGTATGACATCATTTATCTCAGAAGTGTGAAGCATTTAATATCACCAGATAACCGCCTCAAATTTGCCTTCAGGGGAACCATCATGTGGAAGCAGTTTCCTGGGGAAAGGGTAACTGTCTCACCGTGGGCACATAACACGGTTGTTCTGAGTGGTGCTATGTTATTAGGTGAACTGGCACAAGCTGACTTTCCAACTTTAACTCTTGACCCTCAGAGGTGGCACTTGATAGGAGTTCTTCATTCAAAGCGTACACTGTGTACATAGCACCAGAGCCACTGAAGGTGCTGTCTCCCAGTTAAAAGCATAGTTTAGCCTTCAGTCGGCGACAGAGCAATTGTTCCAGAGAGCATGAGGTTTTGTGTACTCCTGATGGAAAAGATGCCTCGCTGGTCTACTTAGACTTTGCTAGCCTCCACTGTTGGCAGGCTCACCTCACCACTCACTAACGGCGATGGCTGAATTTGCCTTGGTGAATCTATACAGAGACTCCATGGGTAGCTGCCGTTGACTATTCTGAAGAGAAGTTCACACATGAAGAAGACTCTGTCCTAGTTAGGGTTACTAATGCTGTGATAAGACATCGTGACCCAAAGCAAGTTGGAGTTTTAGACATGACTTGAAAGAGAGCAATGTAGGAAGAATAGGTGGATGACCACTCATTGGAGCCATCTGGCCATAGCACTTAACTCAGGCCCTCATGACCTGCTGTAGACTCAAGTATCACTTCCACTGGGTGAGAGAGGGCAACAGCTTTTATGGCTTGGGGGGATCAAATGATGATCAGTTAGCTCACAATGGGTAACTTAGAGCACACGCTCATCAGATGCCCATGGAGTTTTGCTTTCACAAGGACTTGAGGACTGGTTTTGAAGAGGAAGCAGTAGCTGATTTTTAAATAGAGAAAATTAACAACAACAACAACAACAACAACAACAGGCTGGGCTTTGCTCCAAAAATCTAGTCTTCTAAGCTAAGAGTCTTACATGGGGCTGGGCCTAGCCTTGTTATTGCATGTACTTTCGTGCGTGGGCAACACTGCCCTCTGGGATCACAGACATGTCTATTGAAAATGACTGAAGGCCATAGAGTTCTGAGTGATGGTAGATATGTTATCTTAGACAAACTACCTTTTCCTTGCTAACTTTTTTATAGTATTGATAATAAGAATGCCTTGAGGATATTTGGGCTAATTTTTCTACAGTGGTAATTGCTTTTGCTTCACTTACTTGTCATGACCTTAAATTTCTTAGAAAACAGTTTTTTTGTGTTTATAAGGTGCTTGATGAGACTGTATTTTTGTTCTCTGTTTCTAATTAAGTTACATTATTTTATGATAAGATGGAGCTATGGCTCTCATTACAAATAAAATACATAACAAATTACCGTAAGGCAAATGCATTCACAACCACCTGCCAAACCAAGAAATAATCTCTTCCATGTGCCCTACTTCTGTCACAACTCCCTTCTTCCTCCATAAGTAAATGGCACTTATGGTTTTATAAAAATATGTATCAAATACGTACACCGAAATGTGTGTCCCTAGGTATTACAGGCACTAATTTCTTAGAAATTACTCTTTCTTTTTAATCTGAACCTTCTCAGGGCCTCTTTCTTCTTTATGGTTTGTGGACAATATAGGGTCTGTCCTGTGGTGTCTCTTGTAGCATGGACTTTGCTGGCAGCAACCTCGATGGCTGTAGTAGTGTTCCTCTGTCCTTCAGGTATCCCAAAGTGCCCTTGATGGATTTAGGGGTTTGATTTGGCTTAGAACCACACATCCTTTTGTCGGGATTCCAGGAGAGTTTTCCCTTGGGAAGTACATGGCATCCATGTTGTCCATCTTTTAGTCATAGTAACAGCAGCTAATGTTCAAGCTTAGAATAACTCATATGTTAGTTTTTTTCTAATCCTGACTTATCAGTCATACTACTTTGATAAAGACTCGTTTCTCATTTTCTAATTTTTGCATCGACAAGAGACAGAATGAAGATCTCATTAGCTCTTACTGGGTTTAAAAATCACAGATTAGTTTTTTTTTTTTTTTAATTCCCTCAACATGCATATCCACACAGAGACTTCCCTGCATGCTTCATGGGCTCCCTTGAAGTGCAATGATCTTTTTGAGAGTGTGACAGACTGCAGGGGTGACCAGTGGACACCTCTTGGTGTTGACTTCTGGATGCTTTGCCGGGGTATTATTCCTCCAGGTATTCTGTGGCTGTGAAGTGCCATGAGCTGAAAAGACAGCTTCTAATGTAGCTCAGGCTGTTCCAACTGCTTTGTGACCTCAGCTGACCAGCAAATAGTTCGAAAGAGCAGGGAACACCCTCCGTGAAGAGGGAGGAAGTGGTTTCTGTTTACAAATGCTGCCAGCTTTGTGTTTAGAGACCAGAACACCAGCTTCCTGGTGGCTAATCTCCTTTGGAAATGAGATTGCCTCTCCAGTGTTGTCCACTGTTTCCGGAAAGATCTGATATTAATAGTTTTCTCTAGAATGCCTTTTTCTTCTACGAAGCAGGAAACCCTGTCTCGTCACATATCTGGGATAAGATTGTGAACACTCGAACACTGGTTTCCTCCCGAATTCCCTGTGTAAGCCAGTAGATGCTGGCAGGTCAACCTTTAGGAGAAAGCTAGTGCAGCTCGTTAAGCGTGTGATTGCCTCAGGCTTCTTTGTGTGCTGGCGAAAGACTTGAATTTGAAATGCATTGTGCCTTGGAAATGTCATTTTCCGTCCTCAGAGGAAGCTGATTGCATCTCCTCGCAGTAGCCTGCTGCTCCTTTAACTCAAATGCTATTTTCTGGACAATTCTGAGCCTTTTAATGCTCTTATTTTTTGTTTCCGTGACAGCAGCTTTCTGACATTTGGACTATGAAAAGGTTTATGATGCAAAATTGACGGAAGTAACACTTGAGCCAGCACACAAAACAGAAAACTCACAAGGGAAACAAAGGTCATTTTGAACGACTCCTGACAATTGCTTCTGGTCTCTGTAGCTAATGTCTATGGGCTTGTAGTATGGCTTTCCACCTCTGGGTGTTCCTGGGGTAGGAAGCCCTGGGAAAAAGATGGATGACTCTATGACTATAGCTTTACCTCCAAGGCCTCTGCAATCCTATTGCTGCCTCAACAGCCGTTAGCAGGGTTGGGGCAATAGCTCAGTCAATAAAGTGCTTGCCATGAAAACAAAGGACTTGAATTCCATACCCAAACCACACACACACACACACACACACACACACACACACACACACACACACCTGGCATGCATGTGACGATTATCCCAGGTCTAGGGAGGAGGAGATAGGCAATTTCTTAGGACTCACTGGCTAGCCAGCCCAGCTAAATCAGCAAGTGAGATACTGCCTTCACACAGAAAGCTTGCATGTGTACTCAGCCCCCACATGAACACATACATACATACATACATACACACACACACACACACACACACACACACACACACACAACTCCCTATTATCTATTGGTAAGGTATGAACTTCTCCCTGGGCTCTGCTTGCTCTCCAGACTCATCTCCCCGTATTTCTTAGGAGTCATCCTTGGATGGGCAATAAATAGCACATTTTCCTACTTTCCCACGCAGCGCATGCTTTCTCTTTCGGATCTTTGCTCACCTAATGCCTTCTAACTAGAACAATCCTGTCTCTTGTTTCCACATGTGAATTTGCTATTTTAAGACCAGATGAGATTCCCTTCATCCGCGGAGCCTCTCCTGGTTCTTCCAAAGGATGTCTTTATCACCTCTTTAACTCCCAACTACAGTTTTGGAGTAACAGCTGCTTTGTATGATTTTCTTTTCTGTTCACGGGTGGCTGCCTTCCATTTACGCATCTGTCACCCTGTCATGAGTATCAACAGGATGACTGCAGACAGCTCCTTTCCCCCCAGGACAGTCCCAGGTGTCACAAGATCCTGTTTGATAGGGAGGTGACCGGTGCCTTTAGAACAAGTGAATGGAGGTATCACACTCATGTGGGGACTAATGGCTGTATCACACTCACGTGGTGACTAATGGCGTCACTTGACACTTGATGTAACCCACAGGTGACAGAAGAAGGGGCTGGAGAAAAGAAGGGATATGGGCCGAGCTGGGACAGCTTTGTCTCCCTCCTTTGTACTGATTCTTCTCAGAGATGTCTTCCTAAGGACACTCCCATCAGAAAGTGGGGCTCCCTGGGGGCTGAGTAACAATCTCTCCTAACTGGAGGCCTGTGGGCATTGTTCCCTCTTACAGCTTCAAAGGAGACTGCTGGTGTTATGTAAACTATTTAGTACACAGGTGAGAGAAAATTTATTTATTATTTATTATAGTCAATTTCGTTGTATTTTAAAAGTTCATCTGCAGAGTTGTCAGATGATTGACAGTCTCTGTATTTTGCTATAGTTGTTTTGGCTCCTTCTGCACGTACATACATAATACATAATACATACGTACATACGTACATACATACATACATACATACATACATACATCTATTTAAAGTTGTATTTAAGTAAGAGTTACCTACAAATTTTTATATTCTGTTCTAGAATCACTTGAGGAGAGTTTCTATATGCTTTCCCCCCAAAATAGGACTTTTCCCAAAACAAAACAAAACCACAATAGTATTATTGTTACATAAGAAGTAAGCAGTAATTTCACAAAACCATTGGAAATATTCAAATGTCCCCAAACTGCTTTTGGATCTGGATTCTATTAGATACATTAGGTCTCTTTAAGTTATTTCTTCTTTAAAAAATTTTCAAATGATACCTGTCTATCTATCCATCCATCCATCTATCCATCTATGAATCTACTATCATCTATCTATCTATCTATCTATCTATCTATCTATCTATCTATCCATCTATGTACCATCTATCTATATATCTATTTATCATCTATCTATGTGTCTATCTATCATCTATCTATCTATCTATCTATCTATCTACCTATCTATCTATCTATCATCTACCTATCCATCACTATCTATCTACCATCTATCATCTAGTATGTATGTATGTACATGCACACACACACCAGTGGAAGTCCGAAGATAACTTGTGAGAGTTGGGTCTCTTCTTTTATCATGTGGGTCCCAGGGACTGAGCTCAGGCCATCAGGCTTGTGGGAAAGCACCTTTACCTTCTGAGTCATCTCCCCTGCCCTTTTTTAAGTCTTCCAATGCATCATGTCCTTCTGCCTGTTTTCAGTCTCGTGTATGAGTTGGGGCTGGGAGACAGGCCCCTGTTATTAATTCCTCCTCCTCCTTCTTGCTCATCCAAGATGTTTGCCCTTATCCCTTAGCTTCTTGTTCCTCTCCTCTGAAGAGAGCTGAGCATTACCCTGTTTTCCCCCTGGGGTCTGTGTCCAGTGAGACTCCTGGGAAGGGTTAAGCCTGGCATGGACTAGAAAAGTTTAGGAGACATTGATTCAGGGGCTTCAAGCCGACCAAGGCTCTCTCCTGTGCCCTCTCTCCAGCCCAGGAACTTGAGACTTGAGCCTGGAAGAAAATGGAATGACTGGAAGGGGCTTCTAGAAGGGACTCTTATGGTCACAGGTTGGGTTCTCTTCAGTCTTCACAGTCACCAGTCAGCATTAGATTCTCTTACTGGTTTCTTTTATGGGACTATTGCTAAATGTGACCTTTTCTCTTGGGATATCTAGGCCTCGGGGACACGCCACACTCGGTCCTTCCTCTTCAAAGGAGAACACACCCACAGGGGGAGAAGCTTCCTTGCGCTCTGTTCTGATGCCTTAGAATAGCTGAAGAGAATTTTAGCCAATGAGAGGTCTAGGATCAGACTGCTTCTGGTGGGGCAATAGTCACAGAAAATGTGAGTTAATAGTGACATTGGGTAGTTGGTCCAGAGCAGTAGCCTTAAGCCGGAAGAGTCCCTTGGCAACCCAAGGCAAATGCTCACCTTGATGGTTCTATGCCAAGCTGCTTGTTATGCAAAAGGTCTTGTTCAAGTGAATAAACATAGGAGGCACCGGGGTCTCTGTGGTCACAGACAAGCAGTAGGGGAAGCTGCTTGTTCCTTCAAAGGAAGAGATGCAGTACCTGTTATCTGCCCTGAAGGCTGGAAGCAGATGTACATCCTAGCCTAGTGAGCTGTCCTATGTTGTGTGACTGGAGACTTCTGGCACCAGAGCCTCCCCTCCCCGCCACCTCGAGTTTCTTATCATAAATTCGCTTCGCTCAGTCAATCTATAGAGCCTATCTTTATGGACTTGGCAAAAGGTTCTGATATAGTCACATGTGATCTGTATTTAGCTAACTTCGTTCCTCAAAGAGATTTATGTCTGCTTTGCTGTGCACGAGGGGCTGAGTTTATTCTCACTAGGAGACTTTTCAGTAGGTTGGGCTGTGCTTACCCATGCCTAAAGCAAGCCACTCGGGGTTGGAGCCCTCAAGTTTGAACCAACACCAACTACTGAGTCATTTTGAGGCAATCTGGCTTCTTGCCTCCTTCCTGTGTCTCATTTGTTTGTAGCCCATTAAGACTGGAAAGACCTCCTGCAAATAAAGTTATAAATAAACAGAGTGGGAAGATGTACTCACCTGTCCTGCCACACGTCAGCATCAGATCAGACTTACCATACAACAGAGGCAATTTAGTTGAGCTTAACCTAAGGAAAAAAAGTTGCCCGTAGAGATTTCAAGTTTTTTGATCTGTTTGCTGTTTCTTTCTCAACTTGGTAAATCCTTTGATGGTAAGAAATGTTCAGTTTTCATTGGTCGATTGATTGATTGTTCAACCAGCTTTTATTGAACGTCTATAACTTGGAGGCGTGGTGCTGGATTCTGAGGCGAGACCAATGGCATATGGAGAGTGCCTAAAAATAGTGTAACATATTTGTATCCTTTTCTTTTCTTCCAGCTAACATTTGCCTATGAATAAATAAGCACATTGGGTTCGTGCTTATTATTCATGTTGGAAACCCTCTAAAATGCACCTTAACATACAAAATTATCTTGCTGATGTGTCTTCACAGCTGACACCTGTGGAGGCATATGCCCCCTCTGCACCTCTTTCCTTAGTCCTGAAAGACCTACGTGTCACAAGGGTTTTGCTTACACGAAGTTTGTGATCTAGTAGGAGAATGACACGGAGTGCGTTAGGCCTCCAGGTGTCTTCTGTGACTTACATCAGCACACAGCGTTGATGAGCTGCAAGGGAGGCAGTGGCCCCTTTCACAGTGGGAATCATCTGAAGACTGTTGACAAAGAAAGGGAGGAGGCTGGTGCTGTCACACAGTGGTTTTTAAAACTTGCATTAGGCCAGAGAGATAGCTCGGTGGCTAAGAGCACATATTACTCTTTAGAGAACTGACAATCAGTTCCTAGCACCCATGGCGGGTGGCTTACCACCACCTGGGGCTCCAGATCCAGGGGGGGTCTGATGGCTTCTTGTGCCCTCTGAGGGAACCTGCACTTGCACTCACCATCCTCCCACAAATGCGTAAATAAAACAAAATATGAAAAAAATAACCCTTATTAAGTGCTAAATGCCGTGTTAACCTCTGAGGATAAACATGGATCTGAGCCATTTCTCTTTCAGAGAGATGAGTGTGCCTTAACCGTGAAAGGCTTAGAGGCAATAGCCATACTCAGAAAGATATCTTATCACTCTGGTAAATGTGTGAGAAACACAGGATTTCCTTCTCAAGAGCAGTGGCCGTAGGGAATGTCTCTCCAAGGGAATCACATTTAACCAAAGCAAGAAGAATGAATTTGAGTTGAGCAAAAGGACAGTTGTTGAGACATGACTCCCGAATGCAGGAATGACTTTGCTGGTGAGGAGGTAGGGATCCATCTAGAGGGATGAGTGGAGGGGGGGGGGTGACTCCACTGGAAGTGAAATGGGCACGGCTTTGGGACAGGAAATTTCAAGTATGACAACTGGAAAACTGTAAGCAGCTTCATCCAGTTGCAACCTGGACATGAGGGAGGGCAGCTTGCTTGCTGAATTTTGAGTTCATCCTTGTAAGCAACTGAGTGGGCATGATCACGGGAGGGGGTGTGGTTAAACCTGAGTTTCAAAAAGATAAACCTCAAAGGTGGATGAGTCCATTGAAGACTTTGAAGTCTGAGAGACCCAGCTTATGTCCCCTAAATGGATGATGAAGGCTGCATCTATGGCAGGGATGTCCAGCCTTTGGCATTGCAGTATGACGTCGTGGTCCACAAATGTGTCGAGTCTCTTCCACAGTTGTGAAACACATGAGCATCACAGCACACAGGTGAGGCACACCTGACCTGAAGCAATGGGGACCGAATGGAGAGTGGGGACTGGGTAGCTCAGCAGGGACCAGCTATAGGATTTCCTGACTGAAAGCAGCAGCAGGAGTAGCATCACATGATGTGCAGGCTCCTGTTTTATGAATGCGCATCTTATGGGATGAAGAGGCAGGAAGAAGAGGTGCTGACTCCATCAAGGGATGGTACCTCGGGTGTGTGTGTCCTGGTAAGTGCTCAGGGCTCATGGGAGAGCCAGCCTGCTGTTAGGAAATAGATGGTCAGTTAGTGTTTCCAGAGGCTGATAAAGTTCTGACTGGACATCTTTGATATGTTAACATGATATTTACTGAGGGAACTGGAGGGATGCGAACTATTCCTGAAAGAGTGTTTGCATTTTACAATTGGGATTGCTTGACTTAGAACAGCCCGTGAGAGGCTTTTTGTATGTGTTTGAGAGGCATTCAGCTTTGGAAGACTTGAACATATGCTATTTCTGGTCTTTTTAGAGGATGGGCTTTTGTTTTGTTTTTGTTTGTTTTGTTTTGTTTTTAAGAATTAAATCTTACAGCGAAGCTTGCCACATTCTGTTTTCTTCCCATTCGGTTTCCCGGGAAACCCACAAGTCAACATCTGGCGTTGGTTCTTCTTTATAAGGACTCAGCAGCAGCTGGACTTATGCCTGACATGACAAAATATCTAGTTGAATGTTCTCCTCTCCAGCTGGGCCAGCAGCTGAGCAAGACGGTGCAGTAGGAGCAACCTGGACAAGGCTACAAAGGCCACTTAGGAGAGCGCCTTTTATGGCCGGCTCAGAGTTCTTGGGATACACGGAAAAGCCCATCTGTGTGGAGTCATCCAAAGCCTAGGCGGGGATGTGCTGGGGCCGTAGTCAGGCATCAGACCAAGTCAGGGCATAGAACTTCTCCTCTGTTCTTTGTCAGTCGGGAAGCATGCTGGCTGATAACCACAGGGCCTCCGCATATCACTTTTCAATGTCTAATCCTTGGACTCTGAACTTGAGAGTCTTTTTCCTAGTTTAAGAGTGACATATTTGGAGAGCTGAAAGGGACCTTGGTAGTGACCTTAACCCAAACTCTGGTGGGGTGGAAGTGTCACCCACAAAGAGAGTTTAAGCAATATGGTTATGGTCCTCTGGCTGTCTAGTTATTGAACTCTCTGGCCCAGCTGAACTGCGGAGACTGGCCAGATCTCTAGCCTCCATCTTCCTTTCTGTTATTTGCCAAAAGCTAGAGTCTTTCTTCACTTGATCGAATCTCTCAGAAAAAAAAAAACCAACTCACTGGGAAGACGACAACAAGTGCTTTTCTATAGAAACTTATTTTTGTTTTTTTCCAGATGGATTTTCATTCTAACCCAGCATGGTTTCCCCTGACGACTCTGAGAGCCTTTCACAGCCCAGCATGGCATCTCTCTAATGGCCGTGCTCCAAGTTGGACATTGGTATAATGGCTCCAGCACGCATCACCCCTAAATTCAGGAAGTAACAGGTGCTAGGCACGGCGGCCAGTTTCTTCAAAGCTGGCGATGCTCCGCGCTCCCTCAGAAGCAGTTATGTGTTCAAGTGAAACTTTGTGAAGGGTTCTTGGGTTTTCAAAGTACAAGGCTCCTACTTTGCTGGGTGTCCATGGGTCTTGGTCGCCACTGGAGAGAGGGCGAGCAAATGACGCCTGGAGTGGCAGCCCAGTCAAGGAAGGCATGGGAGAACTTAAAGGAGGTGTGACAGGAAGGACGGGCCTGTGACACTCACATTTACCATCTTGGATTTGTGGAAAGGACTTGGGAGCCATGCTGTGGGGTCCTGACACTCTCTCCATCTTTCTGCTCCACAGTGTCCTTATTCTGGTCTGCAAGGACGAGGGGAGATTGTGAGTATGAACCCAGATATTTGTGTTGTTTATGCTCTGAGATGCTAAGAGCCTGGCTTGCAAATCAAAAGCCTTTTCTTTGTGCCTGATTAGAACTTGGCCATGTAAGATCTTGCTTTAAAAAAAAAAAAAAAAAAAAAGGCATCCATTAAGGGGGAATAGCTCTCACTTTTTTTATTGCTATGATTAAAATACTTTGAGGAAGAGTTTGTTTTTGTTTTAGGCTCCAGGTTATAGTGAGGTCATGGTGAGGGAGTCATGGGGTGTCAAGAGCTTGAGGCAGCTGCTCTCAGTGTGTCTGTAGAGGCAGAGGAAGGTCTGTGCTCAGTTTGCTTTAAACCTTTCATTTAGTTTGGGATCTCAGGCCAGGGACTGTGAAGCCTGCAGTGGGCAGGGCTTTTCATCTTCGCCTCATCATAACCCCACACAGACGTGCTCACAGTTTAATGCAAGTACAGATATGGCCAGCGTATGACCTAGTAAACAGCTCTCGTAGACATGCCCAGGAGCCCGTCTCCTCAGCGAGTCTACATTCTGTCAAATGGAAAACCATGGTGTGTGAAGGGGGTGGGGCTGCCTTTCTCTCTTACTGTGATTAATACATCCTGATCAAAACAATTTGGCGAACAAAGGGTTTATTTTCACGTCCAGAGGGCCAGAGTCCACCACAGTGGCAGAAGGCATGGCATCAGGCAGGGACAGGACGGTGGCAGAAGCCAGAAGCTGGCTGATCACATCTCATCCACTCCCAGAAAGCAGAGAGAGAGAGAGAGGACAGGAAGCAGGGCCAGGCTATAAACCCTCAAAGTGTGCCCCTCATGACATCCTTCCTCCAGTAACACTCCACTTCCTTTAGGTTCCGCACCAGCACCCCTAAACAGTACCACTGGCTGGTGATCACCGAAGACAGTGGGCTAGCTCATAACAGATTGCCACTCCACTGGGAAGGCCACAGTGAGAGGAAACCCGGGCCACTTACTATGCTGCGTCCACGCAAGTGGGCATTGAGTGGGGACTGACTGTGAGCTACACCAAATCAACCATGAGCTGTGTCCACTGAGCACTACGAGACCGTGAGCTGAGCACACAGAGTGAGGGGAAGGCCTATGCTGGTGGATTTCCTCGGGTCTTTGGAAGAAACACTCGAACATTTCTTCTTGTGTAGCTGAACTTAATTCCGTCCCGAAATGATCACAGAGTATTGGCGTCCCAGCAGGGTGCACCCACACCACCTTTCCTAGACTTTGTAAATAGTCCTCTTCATTAAAGCTCTGATCTGAGCATGGCTTCTTCTTCCTGCTGGGACACTGAGCAAATATATCAGCTAATCCCATACATCTGTCACACAGGTAAGGAAACTGAGTCACAGAGATACTAATGGCCTTTGTCTCTGTCTCTGTGTCTCTCTCTGTTTCTGTCTCTGTCTGTCTGTCTGTCTCTGTGTGTGTGTGTGTGTGTGTCTGTCTGTCTGTCTGTCTGTCTGTCTCATTTATCGAAGCATGCTCTCTTTTCATAATCCTGGCTGTCCTGGATTCACTATGTAGACCAGTCTCAATGCCTAAGGATCTACTTGCCTCTGCCAAATTCCTTTTCAAACAATGGTTGAATATTCACAGACTGATATCTCAAGATCACTAAATACTTAACCAAAGCTTAGGAAGCCTACGGCACCATAGCTCTCTAACATGATGAAATACTTCTGAAGAAAGTTTATTTATAAGACAATAAAACAAAACTGTGTTTAGGAGCTAGAGAGATGGCTCAGTGGTTAAAAGCACTAGCTGTTCTTCCCGAGGTCCTGGGTTCTATTCCCAGCACCCACCTGGCAGCTCACAATCTTCTGTAACTCCAGTTCCAGGGGGACCAGCACCTTCTTCTGGCCCAGGAGGATACAGACATTCATGTGGGAAACAGACATGCATGCAAACAAAAATATATGTAAAATAAAAACAATAAAAATGTTAAAATTGTCTGAAAATGTTTTAATAGGACAAGAAAGAAATAAAAAAAAATTCCAGAAAGAAGACACTCAGTTGGGCATGGCGGCTCATGGCTGTGATTCTGGTGTTCAGGGGGCTGAGGCAGTAGGATTGCTGTGTAGCTCAAGTTTTCATGAACTAAATAGTTAGGGTTTGTCACAAAAGTGAGAGGGGAGAGGGAGGAAGTGATGAGAAGAGAAGAGAGAAGAATAGGGGAGTGAGACACTGCGTTCTTTTCATTTTTATCTTTGAAGCCCCCTTTTGGAAACCATGTTTCATTGACTCTAAGATATTTTTTATTTTTCTCTCTCATGACTGCTCACTATGTAAGCCCAGACTGGCCTTGAGCTGGCAATTCTGGCCCTGCCTTCAAACTTCTTCACTTCAGTGTTGCATTTTATTTCTAGAATTACCATTTTATTCTGTTCTAGTTTCCAGCATTAATGGAACATTCCACACACATATTCTCTCTCTCTCTCTCTCTCTCTCTCTCTCTCTCTCTCTCTCTCTCTCTCTCTCTCACACACACACACACACACACACACACACACACACACTTGCATTTTGTCCTCCTCTTTGAAGCTTTAACATATGTTGACAGTGTTCTCGAAGTCTCCATCTGTCCCAATATACAGGTCATCTCCACCTAGCTGTGTCATTTGCTTTATCTTGACAATGAATTGGCTTTTCTTTCCTCTGTTTGCTCAAGTGCCTTGTAATTTTCATTGAGGATGGGACAGTGCTTGTAGAGAACAGTAGCAAATGCTGGGCTCTATCTATCTGTCAGGCTGCTGATGTGAAGGCCTAGTCAGTCTCACTCAAGTTTACCAACACTTGCAGTTAGTGATGCGTTTGGGTGAAATTGGGCTCATGATTGCTGTAATTACTACCTCCAAAGTCTTCCAGTGGAGAACTGTGCTGTAATTACCTTTGCCTGGTTGGACTGATTGTACCATCGTTCTATATCTAGGCTCTGCCATTAGCTTCCAGCTGACTGGATACCTACTCTGCTTGGGAATCTTTTTGTGTGTTTGTGTCTAGGAGTTGGTGCCCTTGCTCTGCTTAGGGGGACGCTGTGGTGGTGATGGTGGCAGTGAGTCCTCAGGTCTCCTGGCCCAGCCTGGTTCACAGGCAGCCTTCTGTGGCTGGGCTTTGAGACATGGAGTCCATCATCAGTGCTAAAGCGCTGCCTTATTTCTCTGGCCCTCCCTCTGTGGCGTTTTCTTTGTGTGAATGCATAGATGCTGGGGAGTTCTTCTGTTGCGCAAATGACAAGCTTTTGCTTCTTGTCCATTCCCAAGGGTATTCCCTGTAGACATGGGGACTAAAGTGTTGTGGTTAAGTTATCAGTATGGCCTAGTAATGTTTATTATCATGACGGCGGTATTTTCCAACCCACTAACAATAAATGAAAACACAGACACCTGCTATATTTTAAAATAGCCTTAGTTGACCTGGGGCAGGGCAGATATTAATCCCCTAAATTATCTCCCATACTGGGGCAGGTATGGGATACCTGTCCCAACCCCATGCCATCTGGTTCTAATAATTTCTATCAAGCTACCTCCCATCCATAATCCCAAATACCTGCTAATTATCATCATATGGGCTAAGTCTCCATCCATGCTGGCCATGTGCTTCTCCTCCACCTAACCTATGGCAAAGCCTTCTTTGTCCTCTCTTCTCCTTCAGTATCCTCCTCCCAGGATCCTCTCTGTCTCCCCAAGCCCAGGAACCTTAGCCATGCTTATCCCATTTGTCTTGCCCAGGTGTGATGGCTTTTTATTGGTCAAACAGTTTAGGCTCCTAGGCAAAGTACAAGGTGGGTCACAGAGGCAGCAAGCAGTAATTAACATCAAAATACATCAGACCAACCTCCAGCACTAAGGAGGTGTTTGAAAGCTGTGCCTCACCATGAAGTATAGTTCTGGGGAAAGAGGGAGTTTAGGGAGTTTTGTGGTTTTTGTTTGTTTGTTTTTTTTCCTGTTTCCAACTACAGGAAGACACTCTCTTCATCTCTGACTTTGCCTTCAATCTTTCTCGTCACAACCATTACAGATCCCTGGGGGAAAGTGTGAAAGGCGTTTATAGAGTCAGGTTTTGAGGCTCCCAGGGATTCTATGCTACCATTTCTTTCCTGTGTTTCTGATAGCTACCTTTTCCTACTATGTCCTGCCCGAAGTGATAGCTCACATGTTCCTTTTCTCCTTGGAGAGGCATGTTATATTTTTTTTTTGTAAGTTAATTCTTATAACTGCTTTGTGACCATTGCCTTCTAATGAGCTTAAAATCAGGCATAACTTTATTGATTATAAGAATGATTTCACTGTGACTTTCCGTATCATACAGCTGCTTTGTAGAAGTTAGAGTCACTTGCACTAAAGGAAAATTTTGGTTGCAGATAAAAATGCCAGTCAGAACTGAACAAAACTGGAACCAAAAAAAGCCAATAAACATCACATCCTGAAGCTTAACAGGAAACTGAAGACTCACATTTTATTCTTTTCCTGAGTTGCGATATTTGACATTTTTCGTTCTTGACTCCCAGGAAGTTCGTGCCTACAGTGGTAGGGGCACAAAAAGAGAGGTTATTTTCTCTTCCTTGGACTTGGGGAAGGGGAAGAGAAAGTCTTGCTTTTCCCAACGAGAAATGCTTTTTTTGTAAAAGGGATGTGAGAAAGAGACATGAAATAAAGACAAGAGTGAGACAACAGAACAGACACTACAGATCCCAGCTCCCCAAAAGAGGCTTGTGAAATGAAAGGTCCTGGAGAAGGATTGTTAATGTTCATGGAGCTAAGGAATATGATATCATAATTACAGACGTAGCTTAATGGTTTAATGCCATTTGGGGGAACAGTCACCTCATCTCTGCAACACCCTTCCTGCGTCCCTCTCTTCCTTGCTTGCTTGTTTATTTTTGAGACAGGGTCTCACTCTATCCCAAGTTGCCCTAGAACTCATTGGTTAGCACAGGCTACCCTCTAACTTGCAGTGGCAATCAAATCTTAGTCTCCCCAACGCTGGGATTATAGGTATGAACTACCACTGCTCTGTGTTTGTTACCTCAGTTCTCTCCGGCAGCTCCGGTAGCCATTCTGGGGCCACCCAAACAGCATCCCCTGAAAACCCATTAGAAACACAAAAGTGTGGGCTGGGTTGTATGTAGCACATATGTAGGGCAATTACCCAGCATGCACAAGGCCCTGGGCTTGATCCTCTGTGTGGTGGAGGGGAGGCAACATGAAACTTAAAAAAAGAAATTAGCATTTACAGATCCTACATCAGACCTAATGAGTCATATCCTCATTTTAAAAGATTAACAAGAGTGGCTCTTAAGCACTTGGATGTTTGAGAAGCAGTATTTTGCATAATCACTATTTCTATTTTTTTTATAGTCTCATGTACTTTTAGTAATAAGTTTAAAATCATTTATATCAAAATATTGTGAAGGTAACTTTATGTGCGAATATCCCAGGGTAGTAAGGCAAAGAACTAAGACATTTAAATTCACTTCATAGTCAGATTATTCAATTTAACTGAACAACTTATCACTGTTGAATGTGTATTAAGCTTCTTATTTCCCATAGTCCTTTGAGCTTTGTCCTAGCTCACAAAAGCTTAGCTCTTTCTTCTAACAATAACATTCTGGGTACTCTAAGTACCTTCCTTCTAGCTATCTTCTAAGGGGAGTGTGGATAAGCCTGCTGATGTGGTACGAGTTTCTGTGTTACCCCAAATGCATGTGATGGAACCCAACAAAGCAGATGAGGCTATCTAGAGATGGGAATTCTGGGAGATGACTGGATCTTGATGAAGCCTGTAGACTCAATTTTTTTTTCACCGTTCCTGGAGGTACTGCAACACCAGGCCGATGCGTGGAGTGGACAGAGCAAGCTCCTATTCCAACTCCTACTTCCAAAAATCCACTTAATATATTGTCCTCAGATAAAGGACGTATCAGATATTAAACTGATAAGAACAGATACTACACTTGATCTTAGCCAAAAGGCCGAGAAGTGATTGACTCAATTTTCTTAACCAAAATATTTTATTAACAACTTAGTGACAGAGCCTATGTCAATTGTAACCTGATTAACCAAAACAGTAGGAAATGAGGATTAATGGGCATAATAACAAAACCTTAAGGATATCAGTTCCGAGGAACGATCCTCCGGTTGGGAGCCACAGGACTTCTTCCACTGGAACCTGGGGTAACCAGACCCCAGAGCCTCAGTAGGAGCTGGAGCCCTGAAGCCTTCCCTCGAGCGGTTTTCTCTAGGAGCGTCTTGAAGGGCAGCGATAAACAGCCAAAACTATCCCAAGTCTCCTTTCGGCTCCGCTGCGAGTTCTGGGCTCATTTATATAGCTCCTCCCAGACTCTGTTCATGGGATTTTTTTTCATCTGGTAGCAATTAAGCTCCTGCATGAGGTGGTTGCTCTTCTAGTGAATTAACATCACCTGTTCTCTCACTAGACCATTCTGATCCCACACTTGGGATCCTAAACAACAGGTTTCTTTCCTTCAGAAGCCCTCATGGATGAAGTTAGTGCCCTGTAAAGGAAGCCACGTGGACCACATTTGCCTGTTGAAGGACTGTTTCTGAGCCACTAAGCACCCAATCTGATAGTGCCTCACCTTGGGCGTTTCACCCTTAGAACTGTGAGAAATGACTATCATTATTGTTGCTCAGTTTTGAGACAGTCTCCTTATATAGGCCTGGCTGGCCTTGAGCTCACGGAGCTCCTCCTACCTCTGTTTTCCGGTGCTGGGATTAAAAGCATGCACCTCTACACTCATCTGCGGGAAATGCTTGTTTCCCATAAGCTACCATATCTATGGGATCATGTTGACGCAAGCGGATTCTAAGGGGGGTTCTGCCTTTCTCTCTACCCTGGTCTCTGCTCAAGAAAGAAGTTCCCATATGAAGCCACAGCTGATGTTCTGTAGCCTGGGACAAAGACAGGGTGCTAGCAAGGGGGACCCATGTTTCCACTGAAGCTCCTGCAAAGGGCAACCAGCTCTCCAGTCTTCCTGACTTTGAGTGTCTTATGTAATGGTAGGTGTATGCTCAAATTATTTTCTTAACTTTCAATACAAATTAATCCTGTAGTCATCTCTGTTTCCTATTTTATTAGCTTTTTTATTTCCTTTGATGGTGGAAAAGAGCAAGGCACAAAAGGTGGAGTCCATAGAATCTGTGTCCATCTTGTCTTTCTTGGTGTACTTGGATCCTAAGGTGTTCAGCCCACGCCCCTCTCAGTCAGAGACCCAAAGACACAGAATCTGGCAATGACTATTAAGCTGGTTTAATGTATCTTGTTCAGTTTGACACTGTCGTGTATATTCTAAGCAAGTAGCCGGAGAAGAATACAGACCGTGGCATCGTAGTTGAGTTAGCTCAGATAAAGCCTTATGCTAGCTGCGTGGACCGACGATCTCTGCTGAATCTCAGTGGTCACTCTTAGCTGCAGGAGAGGCTGGTAAACTTATTCTTTAAGTTAAATATATTCCTATTGCAGAGGCCATCAGGCCTGGGTTTGCTATGGGTGTGGAACTGGACACAGATATCAGACCAACAGAGGCCACACACTAGCTTTGCAATACGTGATGCTAGCTTGGAGAAGGAGCTTTAGTTGTGTGGAGGCTCGGCTAGACCAACCCTTCTTTGATCTTCACTATTGAAATCTTTCATAGAAAAAAAAAAAAACTACATGTGACTGAGACCAAAAATAGAAAGAGGGAAGGATGCCCAGACTTATAGACACTTAACTTATTCTTGTGCAGTCTGGACAATTCTAGAAGTTTCTCCCTTGAGCCGCTGGTGAGCAGCAGGCTTTCGCCCCCTTTGTGTCCTTGTTGTCCCTGACTTCTGCTGCAATGCTGACTTGTAAAGTCCTAGCCAGTAGTCCACACAAAGACTCACCCAGGAGTTTAAGTTGACAGATAATTGCCGCCACTGATTGCGTTGCTGACAGTGCTTTGTGGTTATTTTGGTTTTTTTTTTTTTTTTTTTTTTTTTTCTGCAGAGTTCCTTAATTAGAGGAAATAGCGTTGTGTGCCATCCAATCAGCCTCTTGTCAGATATTATTACATCTGTGGCAGAATCAGGCGACGCTGGGTTTGTTCCTGCCAAGCTGGTATGAGGTTGGCAGCCTGTGGCCCAGTCTGCTGCCAGAACAGTGGCTCCCACCCTGCTCTGAGGAGGCTTGTTGCTGGGTTCAGGGAAGAACATCTCTGTCCCTACGCCTGCATCAGAGGCACCCCCACAGGCGGAGGGTCATGAAACTGTCCCCCTCCACAGCTCCCATTGCCTGAGGTAGTGCGCCCTTGCTCGTTGGGAGCTGATAGATTGCAGCGCCCTTTGGCACCTGATTTTATGTCCAGCATGGGTACCCTTTTTACTCATCTTTGAGAGAGATGCAGACATGATCTAAAGTTAGTTCTTCCTCAGGGAAGCGTTAGCAGTGGTTTCCCATACAGTCTAGTGAGATCTCGACGCACTGCCTTAATGAGGAGAAAGATTTGTCTTAGACTAGCAAACGTTTAAGGCTGTGAGTTTTCAGGGTTTGCTAATTCCGAGTCCAGAGAACCTTTTACAGCTTTACGTCAGAATAGCACATTGGCACCTCGTGTGTTTATCTGAACTTAAACAAGCCGGGTCTGAGAGGTTTAAATATCACACCGCCAAATGTGCACTGATACTCCCCATTCCTTATTTCTCAAATTAACTCCTTGCATCAAAGATTGATTGAACCTGCTGCTGCAGCCTGCAGTTAAGAAAGTTCTCAGGAACTTAACCACTCTGATCAACAAGTGAACATTTGCAAGTGGTCTCTGTTGACTTCCTGCCAGGCATCTGTGAAGGTGCATGTTTTTTTCCCTAGAGTTTTCAATGTTGGACAATGAACAAAGAATGCAGAATTGACTTGGGGTTGGCCATTGAGGATTTCATAGAAATTCTATCATATTCTTGGATTATGCAGAGAGAGTGAGTGACTGAGAGAGAGAGAGAGAGAGAGAGAGAGAGAGAGAGAGAGAGAGAGAGAAAGAGAGAGAGACAGAGAGAGAGAGAGAGAGAGAGAGAGAGAGAGAGAGAGAGAGAGAGAGAGAGAGATTGTGTGTCCATGTGTCCATGCAAAAAAGGAAGTGAGGGTTGGTCATAAAGAGGAGAAAGCAGTTAGTGGACACAGTGTGTGAGTAGAGTCCACAGACTCCGTAAGGCCAGCAAGCAGAGAGTGCGTAAGAGCAAGAGGAGGGTATTTCCCATGTGTCTGGCTTTGTTTCCTCAACTAGAAGGTAAAACAAGGCAGGCAGGAGGCTCTTCCATTCCCCTTTCAGCTCCAGGGTCAGCATGATGCTCTTAGTGCATGCATCAGACAAATGCTGGGGCAGTTGGCCACATTCATGGGATTGGTGAAATTCCATTGATTTCAATGTTCAAGATTCTTTATATACGTCAAAACAGCTTTGCTGTCCATTGGTTCATCTACATGGTGGTCTCTGGATAATTTGTGAGGTAATATTATGATGGCATTAGCTCACCCAGACAGACTACAGGGAAGAGCATATCTGCACTATCTGAGAATTATCTTGCTTGTTGCCTTCAAGGGAAGGAGTGAGCTTTTACCCTAGGAGGCTTCAGGAGGTCCCTGTGCTGGCAGACCAGAGTTCTTTCACTTCTCAGAGTGTGAGGGCCTATGTAAGCAGCTTAAACTACTTCCTGGTTCTGTTACTATGCCTTGGCATGATCTTCACGATAGACTTCCATAACTAAAGTCAAATCAAGCTAGAGAAAACAATTTAATTTCATTCAAAAATTGAATATAAAATGTTAAACATCTACAACAACATGCTGAGTATTCTTATATATTTTTTAAATTGAAAGATTTTATTTACTTATTGTGTGTGTGTGTGTGTGTGTGTGTGTGTGTGTGTGTGTGTGTGTATGCCTACACATGCATGCACATGAACGCAGTATTTGTGGAGGCCAGAGGAGAGGATCCCTCCGGAGCCAGAGTATAGACTGCACAGTGTGGATGTGGGGAACCTAACTCAGGCCCTAAGCTTGAAGAGCCTCTCTAGCCCAGTTCTTACATATTTTATAATGGCCGTGCACAGGCTCGGAGTCTTCAAGACAGCATCGTATCTCCTTGTAGTTCTCCAGCCAAGAGCCAAGAAGTGAGTGTGCCACTGTCCAGTTTATTCCTGCCAGTGGCATGTAGCCCAGTGCTTGTTCTCTCAGGAAACATTTTGAAATTCCTTAGTTCCCCAGACATGATGGAGTTGACCCGAATCATGCGGTTGCCATGGTATCCAGAGGCAGCCTCTGGAAGCGCATCACATCGACTTCACCAGACACAGTCGGTAAACTGCTTTGAAGAACATTCTCTACCTCAGAGGCCGAGAATAGAAACAGCGTTTATCCAAGACAGTAAAGCTGATTTGTAGAACTTCTCTCTAGAATAATCTTTCTTAGGGTTTCTGCGGAATTTTGCTCAATGGTTTGTGTGCTGTTGCGTTGACCAGCAGCAGCGTTCTCTTCGTCTCTAATCTGAAAGCTTCTTTCTGAATAAAATAGAAATGTGAGTGACCCTGGCTAAGAAATCCTTTCTGCATTTCAGAGAGAGGTTAAAGCAATTGAGCCACCCTGTTTATCCAGGAGCAAAAAAAAAAAAAAAAAAAAAAAAGAGTTTCCTGAGGAGAAAAAGACACATCCACGCTTTTACTGAGCAGCCTCTCCCTTCTGGTGGAATTCTTAGTTTCTGCTGTGAAGATAAAAATTGTTATGAGTATCTGATGCTTAAAACACAGTGTTATGGGATAGATAGATGAACAATTCTATTATCCCATAACTTTTTCTGACAAGAACACCAAAAACTGACTTTAATGAACATCTGAAATACAATGAGGTTTTATTACCTTTGGCGCTAACTTGCACACCAGGTCCCTAAACCGCGCATCATCTGTACCAGCTCTTTTGAAGCGTGAGCTTTAACTCTGCACCGTACCACGTGCCCTTCGCAGCCACTGTTGGGTTGTTTATGCCCTTGTTACTTGAGCTAATGTATAACATATTCTCACACAGAAGAGCGCTTACACTGTCTTTATTTTTAGGGAAATAATTCTTTGATGTTAATCTAATTTCCATTAATTCCTAGCTAAATCATTGGAAGAATTGAGTTTCTATAAGTTCTCATTGTTTGGAATTGCTGTTGCATGGAAAGGCTGCAGACCACCAGCTTTTTGCCTTAGAGTTACAAGGCAGGGACTGTTTAAGCCATTAATTTCTATTGTGTGACATTCGTGTAACACTTGGCCATGCCAAGCACTTTTTAAACCACTGTTATTTGAACTACAAGGGGGGTAATAACCTCCTTGGGGCAGAGAAGGAGAGAGCTTCATTTGTTTTTTTTCAGTCCCTGTCCTTTCATCTGAAAAGATTAAGGAGCACACAGGAAAGGCAAACTTTTCATACCTCACTCCCCTTTTCTGTTCTTTTTTAAGATTGTATCTCATGTAGCTCAGGCTGGCCCCAAGCGCTCATGTAGATAAGGATGACCTTGAACTTTGGAGCTTTTGATTCGACCTCTCAAGTGCTGGGATTAAAGTATGCACCACCAGCCTCTCCCCCACCAGCCTCCCCCCCCACCTCTCCCCCACCTGCCTCTCCCCCACCAGCCTCTCCCCCACCAGCCTCTCCCCCACCTTCCCTTTTAGCGTCCCAACTCCTGCTCCAGCCTGAGAGTTCCACTGATACCAACACATGCACAGCAGTAAAGCACACACTTTGCTTTAGTGGAAGCAGGAATTGAAGACCCTCCCAAACAGCAGGAAGAGTCGATCTCAGAGTAAGTTGGCAAAGGATAGTAAGCTGAGAAGCGAGACAAGACCCTGGGCTGGGTCTGTAGCTGGGAGAAAAGTTAGTTTATACTGGCATCCTCCCCAGGTGAGAGTTCTCCGCTGTGCAGCCATGAAGGACTGTCTTGCAGGTGGCAAATTTAAATTCGGGCTTTAAAGAATGAATGTTAGAGTGATTTTACGTCGTTTTATTTTTTTCAATGCCTTTAATTAAAAAAATATCTGCCTACCCCACCTCTGCCTACCCCACCTCTGCCTACCCCACCACTGCCTACC
>OU015748.1:67707116-67730086 GCA_907169655.1 Acomys percivali | reverse complement strand
TTCTTCTTCTTCTTCTTCTTCTTCTTCTTCTTCTTCTTCTTCTTCTTTTGATGTAAGAAACTAAATTCAGCTACTGGTTGAGGGATGAGTCATTCTAATTAATTGGAAGAGGAGATGAACTTCAACATAGTTTCAATTTGCTCCTTTCTTTAAATAGTCAAGCAATTATGTAGTAATTTAGCATTAATAAATAGTTGCTTCCATCTTTATCTCAACTTGGATTAATATTTTCTAAGCTCTGAAGGACCATATTCTCCAAACTATCCAATTAAGGATCAACTGCTGGGGTGCTGACTCAGGGGCTGGGAATCCTATTTTTCTTAATAACGGTTTCATTTGGGGGACTGTGAGGTGCTCAGCAGTGAAGAGCACTTACTGCTGCTGTGGAGGGCCTGGGTTCAGTTCCCAGCACCCACACTGGGCAGCTCACAGTTGCCTGTCACTCCCCATGCTGTCCCCTCTTCTGGCCTCTGTGGGCACCTACACTCACACAGTCTTACCCACACTCAGACACATGCCTATGTGTGCATACACATGATTTTAGAGGAAAAGATTTTAGTTTGGGATCACTTTATATTTACAGCAAAGCTGCAAAGATAGTGCAAAGAGTTCCTGAGTTTTTTTCCTCTAGCCTCCCTTAATGTTAGTGTCTCAGATAACACACTGCATTATCAAAACTAATAAGCTGACATATACATACACCACACACACACACACACACACACACACACACACACACACATATGCACTAAGTTGCAGGCTGCTCAGATTGCCTCAGATTTCCACTAATGCTCCTTTCTGTTCAATCCTAGATGTCCCTTGAGATTTAACTCTTCTCTCTCCATAGCTTTCTTGGATACATGATCTTTTCTGCACTGCTAACAAGTTCTACTTCCTTTTGAGAGGTGCATTTGCACTCTTCTCCCAAGTTAAGCCCTTATCAGTCAGGGACCTAGTAGAGCACGCAGGGTGCACACACTGCAGCATCCTGGAGAAAACTGAGCAAAGTGTTGTTTACAGAGGTGGAGATGGGAGTGAGGGAGCAGATGAAGGTTGTCAAGGCAACCGGGAGCCATCTTCCCTCTCCACTGGAAGCGGTGCTGGGAGCAGAGAGGCCATAGGAGAACCAGCCACCTACAGAGTCAGGAGCTCTGAAGTCCAAGTGTGTGGAGGAGAACAGACCTGGACTTTAGCTCCTTCCTTCCAGTCTCCTGCATCAGCCTCACTCTAGTAAGCCCGACATGACACTGGAGAACATAGATGCACATTTTATTTCCTGGCCATAGATGCAAAGAGAAGGGTGGAGAATGAAATACATGCACGTGTAGCCTTGGAAACTGTCCAGATCATCAACACGTGGAAAGGTCAGCAGCCATTCTACCTGTAGTTTAATAATGTAATGAAAACTGCTCTGTCCAGCTAAACAACCAAGCATCCGGACTGGATAAGGAAGCTTCACCTCAGGCAGGCGTGGAGTCAATAACAGGTTTCTAGAGTGAAGTGGACAACCCAGAGACATTTGCATAAGGCAGTGCTTTTCCGTTTTTCCTGCTTTGTCACCTGGCTCTAGGCTTTGGAAGAGCGATAGCCACTTCTCAACAACAGCAAGTTAGATTTTGGAAGAAACTATTCTGGAAATGTAATTGGCTTTTAATTTGGACTGCAAAGCAATACACTCAACTGGGCAAGCACTCTTCTTGCTCGGGGTGGGCGATGGAGGCGGGACAGGAGCACAAAGCACTCGCGAGCCTCCTCCTGAGCAAGCCGAGGTGTTTGTCTGATGGCCCCTGCTGTTTTCTGCTATGGGGTTTTGGCTTTGGATAGTGGGAGTGAGTGGATGAGGTTTCTTTTCTTTGTTTCAGATGAGGAGTAGAAACTCAAAAGGCTGGGTATCAATCTGTGTTTGCATCTTTTGACATGAACTACACTTGATCCGTAGGGATTTGTTGCCACCTCCCTCCCAGGACACATATCTCGCGTGGACAGGGGTCTCGGAGAGAAGGCCATCTGCATTCATTTCAAAAGTCTTTGCGCTGGGACCTTAGCAAGATGGAGCCTTCTTTCCAGGGTTTGAATGAAAAAAGTTCATTGAAAGGAGTCCTGCAGCCCTGAGGGCAGGATCGATCAATCAATCAATCAATCAATCAATAGGCATGTGGCTGAAAATCAGCAAGAGCAGGAAGCCATTCTTCCCTTGGTTCAAAGGGCATGAAGGAACAAATAATGGGGTCTGGGGAGGGTTGTAATCACATGCAGAATCCACGTCATCGGTGAGGGCACTTAGCAGTTACCAGGCTCTACCGTGTGAGGAGAGAGGGGAAAACCACCAACCCCTTGTCTTCTTCCCACCTGTGGGTGGTTTTTCCCATTGGTGAAACCCAAGAGACCTGAGGGGGAGGGAGTGTGGCTGGTGCCAGTCAGAGGAGGCATTCAGCGGTGCTGTACGGAATGCCACCATCCAGCCCATGCTAACAGAACATGCTCCCCAAGCACCAGCTAACTGGCTGAGGTTATAATAAATTTGGGTTTGGAGGGAAGAGCAAACTAGATATAGTGCACTAATGGACAAGCCTGGTCTTAAAGAGCAGTTTTTAAAATTTTTTTAAATTAATTTTTATTAATTTATTCTTGTTACATCTCAATGGTTATCCCATCCCTTGTATCCTTCCATTCTTCCCTCCCTCCCATTTTCCCCTTATTCCCCTCCCCTATGACTGTTCCTGAGGGGGATTTCCTCCCACCCCACCCCCCCGGTATATGCTCATAGGGTATCAAGTCTCTTCTTGGTAACCTGCTTTCCTTCCTCTGAGTGCCACCAGGTCTCCCCCTCCAGGGGACATGGTCAAATATGAGGCACCAGAGTTCGTGTGAAAGTCATACCCCACTCTCCACTCAACTGTGGAGAATGTTCTGTCCGTTGGCTAGATCTGGGTAGGGGTTTAAAGTTTGCCGCCTGTATTGTCCTTGGCTGGTGCTTTAGTTTGAGTGGGACCCCTGGGCCCAAATCTGCCTATCATAATGTTCTACTTGTAGGTTTCTAGGACCCTCTAGATCCTTGTACTTTGCTATTCTCCCATGCTTCTCTCATCTAGAGTCTCAATAGGATGTCCTCCCCTCTGTCCCAGTTTCCTGGTAAGTGAAGGCTTTCTCACTTATATCTGCATACTAGCCCAAGGGGCATATCCCATGAAAGCCTTCACTTAAAGAGCAGTTTTATGGTTTTGAAATGATGACTCTTCCCCTCACCTGCCAAGGTTGTAATTCATAAGCCTCGTGTGCCCCTGGATTGCTCAGTCTCTTAGTATGTTGAGAAAGTTGCCATCCTTTAGGAATATGGGGACTGAAGGAGTCTCTGAAAGTCTCTGAAGAAGGGGTCCCCGCAGTTGCTCCAACCGGCATTTTCAGAGTTAAAATGGCCATCGCAGTCTGTGAGCTATTAGCACCCTAATGGGTTGTTTCTGCTAGAGCTAAATGTAATTATTAAATAATCATTTCCAGTTGTCCATTGATTATTTGTACATAAAATATTTAATGAAAATAGACCCAAGAGAGTCGGCTATGGAAAGACCCAGTTCTGGAAAAAATACTTGTGTTTTCTCTCTTATCCTAGTAGCAGGTTATTTGAAAACAAACATAGAGCAACCTTAAGTGCTTCCGGCAGCTCTCACGAACTCTGGCCCCAGGACCACTGCAGACCTTCTGGCGTGAGGCTCAGAGAAGCAGAAGTAGTTAGCATGGCAGCTTCAAGGAAAGGGTCCAAGGGTTTCTTCTTTAGTCTTGGGCTCAGTGTGTGACACATGGCAATGCCTCCCCAGGAGAAGGAATTCCTATTGGATTTGCCTTTTCCTGGTGGATGATCTCTGAGAAACCTCAGCATCGGCTCTCTCAAAGTGCTGATGCAGTTGCTTGCCAGCCTACCTTTACTGTGACATGTTTATTCTAAATAACCCTTCCCATATTGCTGTTAGAGTCTTAGACAAAGCTACCTTCATTTAAAGTTCTTGAAAATGAAAATCATGCTCATTAAATACTGTTTATTCATGTTGTGCATTTCTTTTTTATTTTATTATTTAATTAATTTATTCAGATTATAACTTAATTGTTATCCCATCACTTGTATCCTCCTGTTCCTCCCTCCCTCCCGCTTTCACCTTATTCCCCTCTCTTATGTCTAAGACTGAGGGGGACCTCCTCCCACAATATATGGTCATAAGCTATCAAGTCTCATCTTGGTAGCCTGCTTATTCTTTCTTTGAGTGCCATCAGGCCTCCCCACCAAGGGGAGGTGGCCAAATATGGGCCACCAGAGTTCATGTCAGAGTTAGTCCCCGCTCTCCATATAACTGTGGAGAATGTCCTATCCATTGGGTAGATCAGAGTAGGGGTTCAATGTTTACTACTTGTATTGTTCTTGGTTAATGTAAATCAAAACAACTCTGAGATTCCATCTTACACCCAACAGAATGGCTAAAATAAGAAATTTAAGTGACACCACATGCTGCGAAGTTGTGGAGAAAGAGGAACACTTCTTCATTGCTGGTGGGAATGCAAACTAGTACAGCCAGTTTGGAAATCTATCTGGTGCTTTCTCAGAAAACTGGGAATAGGGCTTCCTCAAGACCCAGCTATTTCACTCCTTGGATATACCCACCACACAAGGACATATATGCTCAATCATGTTCATAGCAGCCTTATTCATAATAGCCAGAAGCTGAAAACAGCCTAAATGGCCCTCAGCTGAAGAATGGATAAAGAAACTGTGGTACATTTACACTATGGAATACTACTCAGCTATTAAAAACATGTTGTACATTTATGTAGACTCTTATTAGGTCAAACTGTGCTTTTATTGTTCCTTAGGCCAGAAAGGGTGTCTGGCCTGTCTTTGTCTTCAGCCATGTGGCCTGCAGGGAAATACTGAGTTAAAAGGTTAAAAAAAATGGTCATGAGCCATTCTTTCTAGTGGTCAGCCAGCCCAAGCAGAGTTCAAGGGTCATTGACTCTCTGCTTAAATGAATTTAGTTGAAATTATAAGCAAAGCTAAAATAAATCTGTCTAGCATGCTTTATGAGAGGACTGTCACCAGTTTCCCAGTGCCTAGACTCAATAAGTGGCTCACAGTTACTTACTCTAAGCAAATGCTGTGACCTTTGTAGTCTTGATTTGACCTGTGTGAGACACCAAAGCCCGCGGTGCTGACACCACACCATGCTAGCTGCCTGTGACACAAGGTAAGAGTCCGAGCCCCAAGACTTCAGGTGCTGGTTCTGATATATAGAAAGTCTTTGACCTTTGCAGAGCTTTTTCTTTGATTTCAAGATGGGTTCCTGTGTCTGTAGGTGGCAATCACATCACGGCTTCAATTTGATGGTCTTTCCCATCCCTCAAGGTCAGTTGGTCACCATGCCTGTCTTCCTTAGTTCTTTAGGAAGATCCCTGTCCCTTTTCTTTGCTGACATCACAGCCAGTGCCTTTCTCCTGGCCTGAGCTATAGAACTAGCCTCTAGCCAGATTGTCTGTTCACAGGGTCCCCTTGTCCCTGTTATCTGGACCATCAGATGTCTCAGGCTGAGTCTCTTCTTACACACTCTCAGCCAGTTTACAGCGAGAGTTGACAGTAACCTCTGTCAATAACCAACAGAAATTTCTGTTTGCACATGCTATGGGAAAGATCCTGTGCGAGGTGCTGTAGGAAGGCAGCCGGGTCACCTTGTTGGTTCTACACTGTGTCCCGGATTAGCTTGTGATTTCTTAGACAGCAGGCGTTGTACTTGTCGGCTGTAAATGTGTATGGCCAATCAGGTTTCTAGTCAGCGTCCCACCAAAAAAGACTGCGAGGAACATACCACAGTAGACCAACACGAAAGACATATGGCATTGGGAGACCATAGGCAGAGTGTCCAGGACCACAGGCAATTCTTTTGTCAGAGACTAGTCAGGATTTCCTGACTAGAAAGCTTCTGGAACAATCCAAGGTCTTTATGCATTGTCAGGATGCACCACTGCTGAACTGTGGCCAGGCTGTGTGCAGTCATACAGAGAGCCCGAGAGGCAGCGGGTCGAGGGAACTGCTGTCATGTGTCTGAACTTAGTTCGTCTCTCATGGTGCGGTTTGTTCAGCAGTCTGTGCCATGAGTCACGGTACAGTTTTACAAGCTGTGGCTTTTGCTGAAGTTCCGGGTGCCCTCTCACATGCTGAATGTAAGCCGAGTTGGCTTTAGTGTAAAGATGGAAGGAATACCAGCACGATGTCTCTCCCCAGGGAACTCCCAGTTAAGGCTATCCTAATTTGGTACGTGTTAAAAGTTAAGGACAAGGTATTCCTGAATTCAGAGGAAGCAGCCCATTTTTTTAAATTGCAGTTATTTTTTGAGACAGAGTCATATTAGGCACATGCTGGCTTTGAGTTTACTGTGTAGCAAAGGCTGGCCTTGGACTCTTGACCCCTCCTGCTCCCACCTTCCAAGCATTAGGATTAGAGGCATATGCCACCATATCTGACTAAGCATGCTATTTCGTTGAAATTCTATAATATACAAGGCTCATATACATTGTATACTAAGCAAACTAGACACATTACTTTCTTTAATTCCAGCAATAGGAAGTGGGTGATATTTTTCTTATTCATTTTAAAGTAAAGAAACTGAGATGCAAAAAGGTTGAGTAAGCAAGCATTCCTGGTCACCCAGCCAAGGCATGAGGGCCTGGGACTTTATTACACAAACATTCACAGGGCACTCCCCTAGTGCTTTTCGTAACCTAAAAAGTAAACCTTGGAAGTAGCCGTCACCATGGAGAGAACTGAAACTTGGGAATGTGAGGCAGCTGCCCTGGGATTACTATGCTGGACACACAGCAGAGGAGGCTCTGGAGTCAGCCAGTGAGGCTGCCCAGGGCCTTCGCTGCTTCTCTTTAGTCCTGTCCTGTGGGGTCTTGACTCCACATTTGTGTTCTTAGCCACTGAACAGCTCTGTGCCCAAGGAGACACTTCACAGAAGCGCTGAAGTATAAGCTGGGGCTTGGCAGATAAATGGGATTTTTCAGAGCCATGGAAACCAGGCTCTGACAGTCCATCAGGAGCAGGGCCCTTGAGCAGCCCTGGGAACCAGAGTGGTACTGCCGGGCCAGGGAGCAATGAGGTTCTGAATGCAGAAAACAGAGAAATAGTAGGTGACAACCAGTAGAGCTGGAGACAGGGGTGAGGACCAGACTGGGGACATCATTCTTCATATGTGACCAAAAGGATGCACTTCTCAACATCATGCTTGGCTCTAAACGATCATTTGGAAAAGGGACCAGCAAGGGTATTCAGGAGGAAGGCAACTCCGAGTTCCTACCATGTGTGAGACAGAAGGAGCCATAGGAAAGAAGCGTTGCTTAGAGACAGTCCTAAGGCAATTGCTTCAAAGAGCATGGCACTCATTTTAATGTCTATGTCCCTGTAAGCTAAAGATAAAAGATGTCAGTACTTTGAATCAGTCCTCTGTTGTTCTTGCAGTTCTGGGGGGTGACATGCATTTAATGCTCACATCAATCTCTTAGGGTAGACACTATTCATGCCTGAATTCTATAAATGATGAAACAGACTCGGAGGACCCGAGGGATTTATGTAATTTACACAGCGGTCAATGGTAAGCCAAGACTCCAGCCAGTTTGGTTCTAGGATTTGTTCTGTTGTGCTGCCTTGGGAAGTTTGTGGCTTCTGGCTTAGGAAATGCAAAAGGCATGGCACACACAGCCATCTTGTGTCCTAGAGAGGCAGGGGAGGCTATGGAACTTGAGGAGGGAGGAGTGCTTGCAGAATCAGCTTGGCCCTTGCCAGTTCTGCGTCAGAATTCTTTCCCTCTGCGTGTTTGGGTCCATGGAACTTCCTGCCTTGAAATAGCTGTCTCGGCAAAGAGTGTCACTCCTCAGATATCAAGGAATGGTCCCCCAAATTTCACACTGAAATCCCGGTCCCCGCTGGTTGATGGAGCTCTTCCTAGGGACACTGGCTCATTAGCCAATTAGCAGTTAGCTGTGTGCTGTCCTTCCTGCCACTGACCAGCGGTTCACGTGTGTATCTGTTAACAGGTGCCCTCACTAGGACTTGCAATTGTCACACAAAGGTTTTTGCCGACTGGGGGCTACTGATTGTGTTGGTTAGTTTCAGGATGTGGCATTTTAAGTACTTGCAGCAAATGAGAAAAAGTGGAGGTGATGCACATGGACTGTGTATCTTGGAATGAAGGCACTGTTGGGTGAATCCCCCCCGTCTTGCTGCCCCCCCCCCGCCCTGTAGCATGCACTTACAGATTGTCTTAATTCAGTAACATAAAGGGAATTTTCTCTCTATCAATGGCAGCTGGAGTGGAGAGTCTGAGCCAGAGAAAAGCCACCTTGAATCATCCTTGGTAAGTGACTTAAACTTTCTGCATCTAACTGCATTCGTTTCTGTGTGTGTGTGTGTGCGCGCGCGCGCGCTCGTGTGGTGCTTGTGCGTGTGGAGAACAGAGGTCAGTTTCAGGCATTGTTCCTCAGGGGCCATCCACTTGATTTTGGGACACAGCCTCCAATGGGAATTTGGGATCCCCACCAAAGGTGCACTGACTTGCCATCGAACCCCAAGGATCTTCTTTTCTTGTCTTCACCTCCCCAGCACTGAGATTATGAGTGGGCGACACACGTGCTTTTCACCCAGGTTTCCGTGCTTGTGTGCAGGCGCTGTGCCGACAGAGGTGTCCCCCAGCCCCGGTGCTGTCATTCTAAAATGGTGGTGATAAGAAGACTTAACCTCATAGGCTTATCCTCATGGTCCTGATGATTAGGCTAGGCAGTTCTTGAAAATCACTGGCAGACACAGTACTCAGTACATAGTGAGAACTTAGTGAATGATAGAAAAGTAAACCCAGGAAATGGCTGTTGTATGGTGGGCAGTAAACACCCAGGATATGGCTGTTGTATGGTGGGCAGTAAACACCCAGGAAATGGCTGTTGTATGGTGGGCAGTAAACACCCAGGAAATGGCTGTTGCATGGTGGGTAGTAAACACCCAGGAAAGGCTGTTGTATCGTGGGCAGGACACCCAGGAAATGGCTGTTGTATGGTGGGCAGGACACCCAGGAAATGGCTGTTGTGTGGTGGGCAGGACACCCAGGAAATGGACGTTGTGTGGTGGGCTCGGGTATAATTGTAATTTGGAAACGCAACATTTTACTTGCTCTTGAAAAGTCAGCTGCATGTGATCAGGATGAGATGGGAAGAGGAGGCGGGGGAAGGGGGAGGGAGCTAAGAACAAGCCCACTGGTCTCTGGGCTAGAACCAGCAGTTGTGTCTGTCTGTCTGTCTTGCTCCGGTGAAGGAGGTCCCTGGCGGCACTCATGCATCAGACGGCTTCATTATGTGAGCACATTGCCACGTGGGGCTTTAATAAGTACTTTGCACGTCACGTGACTGGCAAGCTAGCTACTTTAGCAAGTTCTCATCCCAAGAAACTGGATTCCAGTCAGTGCCTGAACAGACATTTGGCGCCGTGCCGGGACTGCTGACAAATGGCTTGGAAAGTCCCCGTGACGCATGCTCTGAATACGTTCTTAAACATAATGACCTTTCCAAGAGATGTCCCCTGCACTGGATGGTGGTTGGCGATGGTGTGAAATGGTGCCGGGATTCGCATAGCTCTTGCCTCAGCCAGAGATACCCTACGCCAGCTTCTGCCACAGAGCTCCGTTCCCCTGCTTGCTCGCTGCCTGCTTCCCTCTCCTTACTCATCAAGCCCCTCTGCACACGCTGCCTACTGAACTCCATGGCCGCATCTCTTTAAGGTGCTGTCTTGCTTACTTCTTTCTCTCTATTGGCATCAGTAACTTGTGCCTCTCTTGGCCCTCCCAGAACTTCCTGGGATCCTTCCTGACTATGAGGGGAATTCAGACATATGTATGTACATGTATGTCACACAGGTAACCAAAAAGTCATGCATATTCCAGAATTAGTTCTTGTTTTCCTGAAACTTTATGCAGAGAATGCCAAGGCCAGCGCTTTGTGTTGGTGGAATAGGTGAAGGCTGGCTTTCTCTTTCCTTAAAGTCCAGTCTTAGACAACGGAAGGGCTTACACTTATGCACTGATCGGAGGCATCTGTGTGAGAGGTGGAAAGCCCATGGTTTGTGGCAGGGCTGTCTGTCTGTCAGTCTGAGGCAAGGCTGTCAACATACAGTTTCTCCAAGTTGCTGTAATAGGCTAGGGCATGGTTCAGGAGAATTTGAGGAAATGTACACTTTATGTAAAAATAGGATGCTAGTCATCCTATGCCCCTCAAAGACAACTCACCTTTCCCCTAAAGCATGTCTTCCTTTCTGCCTAAGCTTCAGATCAAGCTATTTTCTACGACTGCTATGCAAAGAGCCAAATTAAATCCAAGCTAGGATGGCAGGAGGAGATACATCAGAAAGCCAAGATTAGCATCTGTCCGTGCTGGGCGGTCACAGGAGGGTGATGTGTCTGCTGTTTGCTGAGGCCACTTTGCCCCATAGACTGCTCCCATGTTATCTGATGCTGAGACAGTTGCTGGAGGCTCTGCTAAGAAATGTAATTTACTCTACTGCCATGGGTGTCTAAGAGAATATGGATTGCAAACAAGAATGTTGACATCTGGGGAGACTGCTCAGTTAATAATATTTGTCATGAAAGCAGTAGGACCTGAGTTCAATCCCCAGAACCTGAATAAAAAAACTAAAGCTAAACATGGCGGTATGCACCTGTAATTCCAGTTAAGAGGGTCCCTGGAGTTCACTATTCAGCAAGCATAACTGAACCCCAGGTCTCATTGAGCTGCTGGAACAATCCCCAAGGTATACACACACACACACACACACACACACACACACAGATACACACACACCACACACAAACACACGCACACAAACTCACACCATACTGCACACACACACACCACACACAAATACATACACTACATACACACACACATATGAATACCACACAATCATACATACCACACACACCACACTGTACACACACCACACATACACACACACCCCACACATATACACCCCCACACCCCCACACACATATACCATACACACACATACACACACATAAACACCACACAAACATAAATACCACACATACACAAACACACACTACACTGCACACACCACACACACACACACACACACACACACACACAAACACACACAATCTCAACAAGGCCTGAGTCTCCATTTGTTTTTCACCTCTTTACTTTGGACTTGATATAGAACGCCGCCCATCTCTCCAGGTGAGCTGTGCCTTCTGTTTGCCAGCCCTTTCTCGGAGCACTTGGTAGGAACGAACTATTCTGTGTCCTCTATAAGCTGAGGCTGTGGCATGATTGGCACCCACAACAGGCTCTGGCCCATGAGTGACAAGTGAATGAGTAAAGACCGTCTGCTTCTCTCCTTTGTCGACACGCTCCTTACTCGCAAAGCCGGGGCTAGCTGTGCAGGGCTCAGGACCCCATGACGGCTCTCAGCGGAAGCACTGTGCTCAGTGGGCCTCTGGCTGTGGCAGGTGTGCTGGGCGGACACTGAGAGGAATGTGTTGTGAAAGGTTTTTGTTAGCCCTCTCAATCTGGCTGTCTAAGACTATGAAACTTTAAAAAGCGTCAAAACGAGAGGAATAGCTGCAAATGCTTTTGCTTAGTCTTCCTAAGCTAGAGGTCAAGAGAACAAAGGGGTCCAGGCCACATCTTCCCACCCTGTGTGGGCAGCTGCACGTTACAACTCTGGGCTCAGGAGGGAGAGGGTTTAGAGAGGAGAAGACAGTGACATAACTAGAAAAAGTGACTTAATCCACAAGTACGCAATAGCCCACAATTTCTTTAAATACTATTTTTATTAATTCTTTGAGAATTCCATACAAAGTACTTCGATCCCAGTCACCTCCTACCCTTCTTCCCCCGACTCCACGTTCCTAGCCCCCTCACTTCATGTCCTTTTCTCCTTTAAAAATCTAATCCATTGACTCTGGGCTGCCCATATATTCCTGGGGGTGGGGCCAGGCATTAGAGTACTGCCCACCTACAAGAAGCCACACCCCCCCAAAGAAAACTGACTCCCCCTCCCCTGGAAGCCACCAAGGGTCCAAGGCTCTCAGAGAAGACTGGTGGTTAGGAGCCCCTTCCCACTGGCTTGATCTTGTGCAGGCAGCCATAGCTGCTGAGGTCATGGGCACAGTGGTCCCGACATATGCAGAAGCCAGTTTCCCTCTCATCTTCCCCAACTGTGGGCTCATACAGTCTTTCCATCCTCCTTCTTGACTCTTGGGAAGAGAGAGTGCACTGTCCCACATGGCTGTGCAATCCTTGGATGCTCACACTCCACTTTGACCGGTGGTGGGATTCTTCACTAACTACTGCACAAACAAAATTCTCTGATGAAATCAAAGAGCTGCAGTATTAAAGACAGAAGTCAGGGCACATTGCAGGCTCTCCACCTGGCAGAACAACAGTCACAAGCCAACAACTCCTGGGGCCTGCGAGCTTCCTAACCGTGGCTTCTTGGCCAGATTTACAGTGCCAGGCATATGCTTTCTCTTTGTGGAGTGTAGTTCATGATTTTCATTATTTACTTATTTGTGTGGGGTGGTGGTGGTGGAGAGAGCAGGGGCATGTCACAGTGTGTGTGTGGAGGAGGAAGGGCTGTCACAGTGTGTATGTGGAGGAGGACAACTTTTAGTAGTCCCTTTTATCCTTCCATCACGTGGAACTCTGGGATTCACCATCAGATCGCCAGGCTTGGCCCCAAGTGCCCCAACCTGCTCTGCCACCTTGCTGGCCCTAGTCTCTGATAAGAGCAATGATTTTTTTTTCTGTGTCCTTGAAACTGCATGTGGCGAGCTCCGTAATTAGTATCCTGGATTTTTTACAAGGTTTTGCAAGAAATGGTAACATTTCTTCAAGCTGCAAAATTATTTTAAGTCATATCATTCTATTAAATCAACATGCTATGATTTGGTTGAGTGCTTCTCTCTTTCTTTCTTTCTTTCTTTCTTTCTTTCTTTCTTTCTTTCTTTCTTTCTTTCTTCTGTTATGATTCACGCTTCTATGAGCTTCTTGCATGTACCAAGTTTCTTGCTTTGCTTTTTTGAGTTTTATGTAAATTGAATTTTTAAAAATTTTATTTAAATAATTTATTCAGATTACATCCCAAATGTTAGCCCCTCACTTGTATCTTCCCATTCCCTCCTCCCTCCCTCTTTCATCCTATTCCCCTCCCCCTAGACCTCCTTCCCCACCAAATGATGATAGCCTATCAAGTCTCTTCCTGGTAGCCTGCTTCCTCTTCCTTTGAGTGCCACCAGGCCTCCCCACCAAGGGGAAGTGGTCAAATAGGGGCACCAGAGTTCATATCAGAGCCAGTCCCTGCTCTCCACTCAACTGTGGAGAATCCGCTGTCCATTGGCTAGATCTGAATAGAGGGTCTAGGTTTACTGCATGAATTGTCCTTGGTTGGTACAGTAATTTGTGCAGGCCCCCGTGGGTCCAGATCCGCCAGCCTTGATTGCCTTTTTATAAGGTTCCTGGATCCTCTGGGTCCTTCTATCTTCCCATTCTCCCATACCTCTCTCACCTGGAGTCCCAATAGCAAGTCCCAGCATCTATGTTCATAGCAGCCTTATTCATAGTAGGCAGAACCTGGAAACAACCTAGATGTCCCACAGTAGAAGAATGGATAAAGAAACTGTGGTACATTTACACAATGGACAAGGAAATCTTGAAATTTGCAGGCAAATGGATGTAACTAGAAATGATCATCCTGAGTGAGTTAAGCGAGACCCAGAAAGATACACATGGTATATACTCACTTATAATTGGATAGTAGCCCACGTGGATGTCCCCTGAGAGTCTTCACTCAGCAGGGGATTGGGACAGATGCTGGGACTCGCTTTGCTTTTGGATGATTGAGTACTACCCTATGGAGGAAAGACATTTCTACAGCTCTGGGTACCTAGTGCCACAGTACTTTTCAAAGAGACAGAGTTAATGCATCCAGGAACCATTTAGCTCCTTTTAAAAGCTGTGTGCCCTGTTCAATGGCGTTTAAATTACTCGATCATATGTTCATATCATAAGCCTGAAACCATGTCCTCCAAATTCCATTCTCTCTGTCACTTGCCATGCTGCCCACACAAAAGCTGGTTCCTGTCGGGGTCTCAGTATAGCGTCACAAACAGTAAACACCCAACTATCCAAACCAATGAGGAAACATCAATGCTGGTTGTATTTAGCAAAGATGATATAACGAGAGTCCTCCAAAAGCTGTTCTCTCTGTCTCAGTCCAATCACGTGGAAGGTTGGCCCGCCCATGCGCGGTAGCTCATCCTGCGCATTTCCGGTTGGCTTCCTGGTAGATGCATATTATCTACATCAGGTGGTCAACTGTCTTTCCAGAAGCCTACCCATCCCAGGCTGCTCTAAGACAGGACTCTTTTGTTGTCTAGAACCTTCCTTGCGAAAGAGTCTAAGTAGCTTCGGAGAGAGTTTGTTCATACTCAGACTTCACACAGTAAGAAAAAAAAAACTGTGGTGGTTTGAAAGAAGTGACCCCTCCTCCCCCGTCGCTCCCCCCCTGCCCCTCCTGCACCTAAGTCTCAGGCATTTCAATACTTGGTCCCTAATTGGTGGCCCTGTTTGTGGAGTCTTGGGAGATGTGGCCTTGCTGGAGGAAATGTGTCATTGGAGAGCAGGTGTTGAGGTTTCAAAAGGCACGTAGCTCTGTTCAGGCCACTCTGTGATTCCTGTCTGTGGTGTGAGATGCGAGCTCTCAGCCCATGTCTGCGTCTGCTGCCACGGTTCCTTGGTTCAGTGGATTCTTACAGCTCTGGAACCCTGATCCCCAAGTCAGCCTTTCCTTCTTAACATCACCTCGTCACAGAGATAGAAAAATCGCAATTACGGGCAGCGCTGAGCTGATGAACAGGGCTGTGCTTTCCTTAGGAGGAGAAGAGGAGACTGTTAATGTGATTGTCTCTGGCGCTGGTGACCACAGTGACTGTATAACAGCGTGGCTTTCATATGTTTTCTGCAGGCCGGATGCATCTCTGCTCTTTAGAGTGTCTGCCACCAACCCTCACAGCTATACGATGTAATCGATGTTTTCATGGTTAGCTTTAGGTGGAGAGACTGACTCTGAAATGTTTTAAGGAGCTTTCTTAATGTCATAGAGTGTGGGACAAAGACTCAAACTGTCTGGCTCTAATATCTACGTTTTAAACTATTGAACGCCACAGCTGCAGTTTGTATGCACAGTCAGCTCTCAGCGTCTGGAGGAACTAGTTCTAGGACTTCCTTCAGATGCCAACGTCCTCAAATGCCGAAGCCTCTCATACAAGATGGGGCAGTCTTTACCTACAGGGCTAGGCATAGCCTTCTGCATTTAATAAAACATTTAATAAAAATGTCTCTGACTTGCTTATGACATCTAATGCATTGCGAATGGCTGTCGTGTTATATTGTTTGGGGAGTGATGAGGAGGGAGGAAGTCTATGCATGTTCAGTAGAGAGATGCAGTTTGGAGAGGAAGTTTTCTAGGGTGTAGTTAACTGACAACGTAGAGAATTACATATATGGAGCACTCATGGTATACCCACTACATGGGTATACATAGTTACAGACACAGTACACACACACACACACACACACACACACACACACATGCACACATACATAATTATTTCCTATTTCTCTTCTTTTTGTTAAATTAGAACTTGAAAATTATAGAGATTGGCCATTTCTTGTAAGTATTTTTTTTTTTAATTAAAACACTGTTTAGGGGGATTTTTTTGACACTGTCTGTGCCAACTTACCTGTGAGACCCTGTTGATCTGTGCCTTGGTCTTGCTTTCATTACTTCTTATGAGAAAGGATGCTTTGAGGTCAGTAGGGAGACATATTGGAACCTGTCCTATACAGCTAATGAGCAAGGGTTTGATGAGCCTGCTGACAGGGCACCCAGCATCTTAAAGAAAAGGGCTGATGACTTAAGTTGCTTTTTAAAAAGCAATTTCTCAAGTAAATGTGTGTGTCCTGCCCAGGTTCTCAGTTTAATGTTAATGTGCCAGCTTTCGTCTTGTGTATCGCTCCTCATGATGTGCCTGCTCTTTAGGGTCTGGTCCATGTTTTTCGGTGGAGAGAGAGAGAGAGCACATGATACCACACTCAGATAAGAAGTCCCTTTCTTTTGTAAAAATTGATTGCAAGTTAGATAAAGGGACATTTTTTTTTCTCAGTCAGAGAAATAAGTAGACACTTTTGTTTTTGTTTTTGCTTGAGAAGGAAATGTCTAGTGGCTGAGGTCCCTCCTCACAGTAGAAGCTGATGTTCAAAACGTCATTCAACTGCTCTGTCTAAAATGCTACTAAACTCTGCTCCTCAGTGAGGGATGCTGAGTGAGGCAAGCAGCATTCATCTTATTTTCTGAAGTGGGAAGGGTGCTGGGATAAATGTCAAGAGACCTGAGGCCAGGGCTATTTCTGCTGATTACCAGCTGCTGTGGGCTTACTACTTCGCCTGTGTCTCACCGCTTTTAGCTATAAAAGGGAGGTTTATACTAAGTGTGCTCTATGCCGTCCTCAGGCACGATTAGCACAAGATCATGTTCAGTGCTGGAAAACTTTAAGATCGAGCCTATGTTGATAATATTTCTCTGGCTCTCTGGGCATTATCTAACAGGGCATCAGGACCCACCCTCACTCAGGGAGTGACTCTCACATGTACCCTCTACTAATTGCAACTGTCTGGCCCTGACTCAAAACTGTCCAATTAGAGATTCCATCCTCAAGATTAGGCAGTTGTTAAAATAAAAATACCCCCTGAAGGCTCTTCGTTAGAATTGCTGTAATTATTTAGCCAATTTAATACAATAGCAATAACTTAGCATAAGAGATTCCCTGTACTAAGCCGAGTTGTCGATGTGTTTGGAGGGCGGGGAGGAGGTTAAAGCCAATAGGATTGGCCTCTGTCCTCTCAGGACCTATAACGAGTGTCTCTGTATTAATGTCAGGTGAGCGCTGGGTTGACTATTGTCAAAGTTACAGAGTGAAGTGGAGAGTGGGGTTGCTGTCAGCTCCCCGGGTTTAGCTTCTGCTTCTTGTTTTTTAAACTACACAATCAGGCTTGAACAGGAATTTGTGAGAAGGCTGACTGATGAAGGGACGAGGTAAGGAAGGGCTTGCCGGGCAGCGTGGCTCAGAGCTAACGGTGAGACCAAGGCAGTTTGGAAATGATTCAACAGATACGGTGGGGTCATGGCTCTGTAAAAGATGGGCAACAGAAACTGGATCTGGCTCCACCGGCAGAAGGGAAAGAGGACCTTTCTCTTAGAAAAGAGAGTCTATATGGTCGGCCCAGTGCAGAACAGTTTTGAGAGGAAAGAGCCAGGGAGACCTCCAGCCTCCACCACTTGAATGCTAATGAACGGACCCTTCCAGATCTTGACCTCCTGGTGCTTCTAGGGATAAGTATCGAGCACCAATACTCCTGCCAGCAAACTAGACAGCTTGGGAGATGCTCCAGGGATGCTGAAGGGTGGGGTGGGGGGGGAGGGGAGGGCTTGGGATGTCCATCACACCTGGCCTTATCTTTATCTCCTTTCCTCTGACATGGGCAACTGAGTCACAAATATGCCATCTGAGACAGTGGCAGAAATGGACTCCCTGGGCAGAGTTGTCCCCCAGAGTCACTGTCAGTCACAAAATACAATACTCTGGGTCGGAGGGCAGTGAGCACTGTTTTTCAGCACCCGCTTAACTTTGCTCTTAAGAAAACCTAATCAAGCGAGTGGTGCACTGTGCTGCCTGGCTGAAGCCACGCTCAGCGGCTCCTGGTTTGTCTCTAATGTAAAGCACTGAGGAGAGAGATGTTGTTTGGAGTCTGGAAAGCCCTTTCCACTCATGGAAAAAACACCCCTCAGCATCTGTTGATCTCCCAGGTTTCTGAGAGTTGTTTTTGAGTCATTTAGAAATAGTTGAACACTTCCAAACTGTTTCCATTTAAAAGCTTCCACATTTATTACCTGTCCTATAGAGCAGGATTTTATTTTTATTATTAAATGTTTCTGTCACTTGCTGAATCAAGTCTATTTATGTCATTAAACCATAGGCTGAAAGATGGCTACTTGTAACCCATGGCTCCCAATAAGTAGAGATATGTTGGCGTACTTTTCAATACACTATTTTTACTTTGGGTTCCTTAAATCTCTTTCTCTCTACTCCACCCCAATAACTTCCAACACCAGGTAGAGAAGAAAGAAGGTTAGTGGGGAGAGGGGTCATAGTTTTCCTTAGCTGCTTCCTGCTGTTCAGGGTCGTTGGGTTTTTGGGGGCAAGTCCAATCTTCATTTCAGGAGATCTCTGACTTCTTCTATTCACACTGCATCAACAGCAACCAGGAGCAGCAGGGGGAAGCTCCAAGAACCTTCTTCTTTCTTAGAGCCCCCAGTCTCTCTTTGGGACTGGCTTTTATCCCCACTGACAAAGACCACGCCCCCACACGAGGCGGTTCCCAGCTGACAAAGATCCCACACCCTTTCATGAGGTAGTTATCAGCTCTGGACAAACTGGAGCAGCCCCCACATCCCACACCTAGGATTAAAACAAAAACATGTTTATATATCATAAACCATAACAGAAATATTTTGGCATTGAAATCTTTAGAGATCTTAAAGAATTTAAGATAAAGAACTGTCCAAGGAATAAAGAATGGGCTGTTTTTATAAACAATTATATAAGCAGTTGATTTCTTGCCTCTTTCTGTTGTCCTTCAGGTAGATGCATTTATGAAGAATACTAGACTGAAAATAGCACTGAAGGCCCCAGGCAGGAAAGAGATACACACTCAAACAACAATTCAAATTTAAGTCTTCTTTGCAAAAGTATTTTCCTGTGACTGGAATCCAGTGAATAACCCCTATGGCTATAGCCACACTAGCCACACTAGGATGTTAGGTGAGAGGAGACGTAGGGTGGTAGCCATGCCTTCAGCAGAACAGCATGTGTACCTGCCAGGAAGATTGACAGATGATCTCTTCCTTAGCTGTGGAGATCCATCATGGGCTATGCTAGCCACAACCCATAGAGAAGACAAGGAAGCCTGTTGCTGCATCCCATAACTGTAGATGGACCTTGGCTACTTAGTGGATTCTTCTTCCTACCACTCTTCTCCACCACTTTTCTTTCACCCTTTCAGCTCCACAGCACCAGATAGGAGAGAAAAAAGGATAAACTCCTTCCTGCTGAACAAGGACGTTGAGTTCCTTAGGGCGAGTTTGATCTTTGCCATCACGATATCCCAATTCTTGTTGTTTCTTCTTTGTCACTTAACAAACTGTGACCAACAACAACCAACAGAAATCAACAAACAACCAACAACTCACCCTGCCTCTCAGGGCCCTAGCATTCATATACCCTCTGAAAAGTCCCCAAAACGTCAAGTGACACACAATTGCAGAAATTGTCTGCAGCTGGCAACACCTCTGCTAGAGCATGAGGCCAACCACAGTCAGCTGCTGTGGATGACCTGAAGCAGCCCTATACCCCACACTTGGCATCAAAACAAAACAAAAATGCCATAACACTTCTGTGTTTTCTAAAGAAATCAAAACTCCAAAATTGTCACTACACATAACATCCTGACTTCTTTTGGAGAAGGCTGGAGATGGTTGGAGAATGACTTGAGGGAACCAATGAAAACTAGCCATGACAGCAGATAGAAAGACACTGCCCTGTAGCTTCAGCTAGTTAGTTATTTCACACAAGATAAGGCTTGTTAAATGGTCTAGCAACGTGGTGAATTGAACACAAGTTTCCTTCCAACAGGGTATGGATGAAAACTCAGAGTACACAAAATTCATCAGGGATTTGAAACTTTCTACTTCTGGCTTTGTTTGGGCCATGACATAAGGATGGGACTCTGGAAGAAAATGGCAGAGCAGGGGCTGGCATGGTGGCCCAGTGGTTAAGAACATGCACGGCTCTTGCCGAGGGCTAGAGTTCAGTTCCCAGCACCTATGTTGGGCAGATCACAGCTGCTTGTAACTCGAAGTTGAGGGGATCTGACCCTCTCTTTTGGCCTCTGTAGGTGTTGTACTTACATGTGTGCCCCACTCCTTGGCCATGCACACAGTGAAAAAAGTACCAACAGGAGTTGGCATGTGGCAGGCAGGACGCCTAGTCCAAAGCAGACCGAATGTCATTGGCTTTGGTATTTCAGCTGAGCTGGACTCATAAAGATAACACGAATAAAGTAAAAATGAACTTAGCATCGTCACGAGAAACCATCTTCATCAAAAGCAGTGCTCAGAACAACAATCCTCCTGTAAATGTCCTGGTCTGTGAGGGAGCCTTGCTCACTAGGTATAGCCAAGCCAGTGTCACCGGCACTAAAAACTTCCTTGTGGTCACCTTATTTAAAAGTCAGGATACTTTGTCACAGGCTTTGAACCCAAATATTCACAAAGGCAGCCTCTTGGCAGGAGGATGGGCCACTTGTGTTTATGGCGCTTGCTTGATTCAGCCATGAGAAAAGTGAACTCCTCTTGAGCAGCTGGTTTCCTGGATGCCATTCTGTGGCTGAGCTGCTTCTGTCTTATGATGGGAAGAATGGCCATAAAATGGTTTTAATTAAAACATTTTCATCTTGCCCTCTCCTCTAAAAATATTCCATGGAAGAATACTATTGTAATTGGAAGAAATATTTAGCTCAGTAAAACTAAAATACAACTGCATATAATCAGGAAATGAAATAATCAAGGTCAGGCTTCTTAAAGAGCCTCCAGGGCTCTGGTGAGTATGTGCACAGAAGTTTACGCCAAAGCCTGCACATTTTTTCACAGCAGACGCTGACCTGATGGGCCATGGATGAGCAAATTGGACTTCCTCTGCTTGTAAGGCTAGTTTGAGAGATATAAAGTCATTCCCCTCGAGGGAGCTGATCTGATGCCAGAGGTATAGCCAGGAAGAGTGACTGTGGCTGGAAGGCAGTAATCAGGGTGTGCTCACCTTGGAAGCCTGGGAGGACCTGAGCTCCAGGCCCAGAACCCAGTGTGGTAGGGAGGATCATAACACGGGGGAGATGGAGACGGTGGATCCGGGGGCCAGCCTCACTTGCTGGTGAGTTCTGGCCAGTGAGAGGCTGTCTTAAAGACAGGGGAAGGTGGTACCTCAGGAATGATGCTTGGCATTGTCCTGTGGTCTCCATGTGCATTCACACACAGGGCATCTGTACTCGAGAGTAGAATTAAATGATTGTGCAGATAAAACAAAGCCACGTAGATGATACAGGCAATAAGCACTTTCCTCAGAAAAGAGGGAGGGTGGTGGAAAAGCCCACAGCACCTTGGAGGGCTTTAGCGTGACAGTGGGAAAGCGTGTGACAACGGGCTTCAGATGGACTGAGGTTGTCACCACCAAGCCACCCAGCCTGCTTGAGTACCACCCAGGGCTCAGCCTTTGAAGGTGAGCTGGCTAGTTTTGCACGGCGGGACTCACCAGAAGTGCTTGCAGTTGTTTCACAGGTGGAATCTACCCCAGCCCAAGGTATTTGAGGTAGATGGTGTTTTGTTTCCTAAGACTTCTGCTGCCCAGTCCTGTGGGTCATTCCTCCCTTTTCATCAGTCGGGAGAGTTGCCCATCTCTGCCACTTCTCTGGGGCGGAGCCCAGTCCTACTGAGAACCTTCAGCAGCTCTCCTGTGCCCAGTAAAAGCTTGGCTAGCAGCCGTGACATAGTTCTCCAGTGGGAACCAATATTTGCATTCTGCATTGGTCCCCTGTAAAATGCCACCTGTGCCCGCAGCCAGGCACAGCTCACACATCTCCTGCCTTCATTTTTCTTGAAAGCTGGTCAGTTAGGTTCAGCTGAGGGACTTGTGGGGACCTAGAATGGGTTCTGTGGTTATGTATTTTTCCCTCTTTCTTCTTGCTTGGAGATGGATCAAGTTCAAATACCCTTTTGTCCTGTTACCAGCCTCCCCCCCCAGCTTCCCCATCATCTCTGTGTCTCTCTCTCTGCCTCCAGCTGCCAAACCTTTGGCCAGAATAGTAAAGTCCCTACCTTGAGCACAGTCAAGAGCCATGTGAAACGTGTTTCTTATTTCCAAGACCCTAGAACCCGCAGTCCTCTGCAGCAGTTAGACAGGCTGGTAAATAGCCTGGTTTCCAGGAGGCAGGTGACCGTGGGTCCCCTCTTAGCATTGCATGGGTGGCATTTTCCTTCACTTTTATTTGCTACTTCCTCTCAGTGTTGTACTGTTTGGACTGCTACAGTCTAACTTGGCCAAACTTCCTTCAACATCCTGAAACCGCATGTATACTCAGAAGAAAGAATAGCTTGTAGGTTTTGGTCTGATGGAGAAAACTGAGAGTGGCGTCTTGCTTTCCAATTTTAAGTTAGTAACATGGTCTCTCTGTGCATTGCAGTTCTGATGGGTTTGTGTTTGATTGCTGGTTTGGCGTAAGTGCCATGAAAGCTACAAGACCCCATTTTAATTTTCTGCATCATTTTAATTATTCTTTGACATTTTCCTTTCTTTAAAAAGAATTGTGTGCTGGTGAGATGAATATGCATGCATGTGTGTGTGTGCATGTATGAGTATGCATGCATGTGTGTAAGAGTATACATGCATGTGTATGAGTATGCATGCATGTGTGTAACAGTATGCATGCATGTGTGTGTTTCTGTGAGTATGCATGTATGAGTATGCTTACATGTGTGTAAGAATATGCATGCATGTGTGTAAGAGTATGCATGCATGTGGTTGTGGGTGTGATTGTGCATGCATGTGTGTGAGTATGCATGTGTGTAAGCTTATGCATGCATGTGTGTGTGTGAGTATAGATGCATGTGTGTGTGAGTATGCATGCATGTGGATGTGGGTATGAGTGTGCATGCATATGAGTGTGGGTATGAGTATGCATGCCTGTGGGTGTAAGTATGTATG
>OU015748.1:67666032-67691464 GCA_907169655.1 Acomys percivali | reverse complement strand
TTATTATTATTATTATTATTATTATTATTATTATTATTATTATTATTATTATTATTATTAAACTCTGTTCCCCAGAAATCCTTTTTCCAAGAAGATCACTGAGTTTGGTGCCACTGAGGAAGTGATCGTGGGGCTTTGGGAAGGCTACAGATGTCTACAATTTTTTTTTTTTTTTTTTGGACGTTGAATGAAGGAGGCACAGTTTGAACTTCTGCTTAAATATTTTAGGTACTTTCTTTTGGGAGATAAACTGATGTGTCTAGGATTGTAGGTTTCTAGCTAGGATCTAGGAATATTATTAAATACATCCAAGTGAAATGCCAGTTTTAACTGTTATTTCTCAAATCTCTCCCAATTCTGTTTTGAAAATTCATTATGGCCTGGGGCAAAAGGCTTTTGGGCTAAAACGCACTTGTTTTGTGCCTAAAAAGCAGGACAGGGAGAGAGGAGATACAACAGAAAATGCAAGGATTGTGCAGAGTGGCCTGGAAACCTCTTTGTAAGCTTGACCAAATATAGCTAGCAAACGGACCCGGAGTTCCGAAGAAATGCCACAGTCAGCCTTTCTGAGATGCCACTGGGGCAGCAGTGGCTCAGTTCTTGCCAATCAAGTCATCATTGGACAGGGATGAACACTGTGACCACAAAATAGGCAAAACAGTCAACATTTATCCCGGAAAATCCCTGAGAAAACCACTCACCGCCATGCAAAATTTATAGATGTGAAGAGTCCAGGCCGGAGAACTGTCTGGTTTGCCTGAAGTCTTCCTGGCGCCTAGAGAAGCAGTGCGGGAGCTCAGGGCTCCTGGTGGGTTTTCCTACAGCAGATGTTGACTCACTGCACCAGGTTCTGTGCTAAATATTTTACTTACTTCACTTCACCCTCACAAGATTATTTACACTAGCTTCCATGCATCTGAACATCTGTGCCATATGTATGTCTTACACGCATACTGTGCACCAGCCACTGTCCAAGGTGCTGGGACATAGCTGTGGTTTCTGTGTTCCTAGTCTCATATCTAGTGGGAGCAGAAGACAGTGTCGTCATAAGCCAACAAATACGAACGTCACTTCTTTGTTTTAGAGACAAGACCTCGCTGTACAGCTCAGGCTGGGTTTGAACTCACGATCTTCCTCTGCCTCCCAAGTGCTAGGATTACAGATGTATGCGGCTATGTCCGGCTGAAATAGGAGCATTTCAATAAGGGAGAGAGATTTTGGTGTGGAGAAGGAGAGTGATTGAGATGGAAGAGGATGGCTTTAAACTGAGGTAGTGACATTTAAGTGGTGGCATGAAAGATAAAAATAGTGCTTAAGGCTGAGGGAAAGATGTCAAATACAAATCCGCAGTGGAACATGGAGTGACGCCTGGGTGATGAGACCCTGCTCGCAAGGACAGACGTAGCAACAGTGGGGTGGTTAAACAGGAAACTGAGGTGATCTCGTCCGTTGGCTATTGTTCTTCCTCTCCCACTTCCTTGTTTCCCCAGTGAGACGCCAAGGTACACAGGGGTTCTGTGATTTCTCCCAAAGTCATGTCCTGTTGAGTGGCACAGGCAGCGCCAGCTGGAATTTAGGCAGCTCCAGATTCTACACTGTTCTGTGGCCCATCTTCTCTGGCAACTCCACCCACACTATCCCAACGTGTGAAATAATAGCACAAGTGTGATAAATAATTTTAAATGAAACTATTGCTTTCTTCCTCCCTTGAAAAATAGGCCAGGGGAGTGTATGTCACTGAGTTCTACTCTGAGCAGGTGGAAGAAGCCTCCATTCTCCTTGTATAGATGCTAATGGATAGAAGTGGCCGGGCTCTGCTTCCTTCGCTTTTGACCTAACTAGTGTTACTGCACTTTGGGACTCTGGTCAAGCGAATGTATAAGATGGTATGTGGACACTGATGTGATTTAGTGGGAATGTGTGGGAATACAAGTGAATAATGGAGGAGCTCCTTAGTGTCCTTCCTGGACCTGAAAGAACTGATAAGGGAGGCCACCTCAAGGCAGACTGGGTCCTGTCCTCTGTCCTTCCTTTCCTGCTGCTCGGATGGACTGGACAGGGTAGGTACCCATCCGTGTCAGGGTGGGCTGGACAGGATAGGTACCCATCCGTGTCAGGATCGGCTGAACAGGGTAGGTACCCATCCCTGTCAGGATGGGCTGGACAGGGTAGGTACCCATCCATGTTCATGGGGTGGGTATTTTGGGAACAGGAAGGGATATAGTGGTGGCTCAGGGCAGGACATGAGTGGACATACACAGTCATTAGGCAAAGAAGCCTGAGAGGCACGCCAAGGGTGGCTCTATAGCATGGGGAGGGGCAACAGCAACAGTGGCTAGTCACTATGAGCACACCTAAAGCTCAGAATTGGCTCCAAGTACTGCTTTCCACCAAAAAACCTCCCTGAGGCTCCTTGGAGAAGTGATAGATTTCAGAATTAGGACAGGCAAGGGCAGGATGGGCCTGGAACATTATGTTAACACCTGCCCTACCCCCAAGTAATACTAAGATTCAGAGGTAGATGGAAGGAAGGCAAAGGATATGGAAGCCAGCTGACAGGCCTCCTACTGGCCAAATCTGGGGTAATTTAAACATTAAAGATAATAAATTTAGCTCAGTGAACAAAAAATGAAATCTAAGTCCACATTAGCATATTTAACTTAATCAGATAGATAACCCAACATATAACTTGTAAGTTTCCTGAGGGATGGAGTATTTGCGTGGCTTTAAGGCACCTTCTTGTGAAATACCAACAAATTACAGAAGAAAATGGAGTGATTTATACTTGTGTGTCTGTCAGGGTTTTTTTTCCCCAGCTAAAAGTACTAGTAGTGAAATAAATCAAAATTATGTACCACCTGCTCAGGGCAAGAAGAAAAACATGGTACCAAGTTTGTGATCTTCCTGTCAAAGATGCCAACCTGAGTTGACTTGTGAGCGTATTCTGGAGAAGCTGAAGTTGAGGTCTAGTCTTTAAAATGATCCAGCTGTAATTAAAAAAAACAACAAACAAACAAACAACAACAACAACAACAAAAAACCAAAAACCAAAAAACCAAGATCTTCCAAGTTGAGAAAAGATCCGAAGGTTGCAGATTGGAGAGGGCAAAGTAGCGAGGCAGAGAAGTTCAGCCACAGCCCATGACTCCCTGGATGTCGATGGCCACGTGGTGGCTGTGAAGTGAAGACCCAGAGGCGTGCAAGGTGGTGTCTCGTGCCAGCAGTTATCTCCAAAGGGCTCACATAGTCCACTTCTGGCACTTCCGGATATGTGCATGATTGTTTCCAAATAAAGCATTTAAGAATTAAATCCACGTAGGACTGGGAGAAGACCGCTCACCTGGAGAAGTGATGGCTTTGCAAGCACAAGGGCACGGTGTGTCTCTGCAGAGCCTATGTAAGTAAAAGGTGCACGGTGGCATTTACTCACAACCCTGGTGCTAGGGAGGCAGACATGTGCATTCCTGGGCTTGCTGGCTAGCCCAACATAGTCTGTACAGGAGCCCCCAGGCCCACGAGAGTCCATGTGTCAAAAAAAAAAAAAAAAAAAAAAAACCAATGAGCTAACCAACCAACCAACAACCAACCAAACAAACCAAAAAACAAATCCCAAAAAAAGGTGGAGGATGGTGCCTGAGGGTTGTCCTCTGACCTCTACATGCACACGTGTATATGCACACAGGTAACACCCACACACATGAGCCTGCACATGCGTATATACACAAAAGTTATAATGAGTGTCTCTTCTAGTGTGCACAGTAGTATTAACAATAAAGTCATGTTAGGAAGCTTGAGGGCTCTGAAGACAGATTTGTCTGGGTTTGAATCCTGGTCTCTTTTCTGCTTTTGGTTCCGTTTCTTCTTCTGACAGATGCTTATTAACTCATTTTAGTGACGTCATCTTAGTGTGCAAAGCTCCTGGAGAAGAGGTCCCCCTGTATCGCAAAGGTCAGCAGGTAGAACATCTCCACATTTCACCCTCCCCATGGTGGCACAGCTGGCCAAAAGACTGCCAAGAGCCCTTCCGGCCTTAGAACTGAGCCCAACTTATATTAGACCATTAGGATATAAAAGAATATTCCAGAAGCACTGTGAGGTTGCTGTGATAGGGTTACAGACTTGAGTGAGAGCTGTTGGAGAACCTGCTGGGCCTTGCTTGGTCAGCTTCATACAATTGCAAGATATCACCAAATTAAAGCATGCTGATCATCATGCCCACTCCGCCCCTGGAACGCAGCCAACAGTCAGAATGCAGTTCTTAGGCATTCGGTCATTGGAAATCCCATTTTTTAGGATGAGAAGGACCTTAGAGACCTACCTCTCTCTTTTTATAGGCGAGGATTGGGGCTGAAAATGATGACAGAGGCCCCATGTGGCATTGTACCGCTGGCATCAGAACTCCGAGGTGTTCTGACACTGAAGTCACTGGCTTGGGGTCACTCTGAGGTCCCACAGAAGGAGGGAAACCTTTCTGGAAGAAGAAATGTGTACAAAAGGTGCTGAGAGGGACTTTCCAAATCTCCCAGCCAGTGACCTGGTGACGTCTCAGCTCTGAAATGCCCCAGTATTTCTCCAGACTTCTGTATAGCACGCCTCAGAAGCAGTAAAGTGAAGCTCTGTGGTACCTTCTCACTGGCACCACTGTGTTTTCGCAGGCCGTCATACATGCAGACAAGGTGTCGAGCCCTTGGCCTGAGGCTCCTGACCTACCCCCTCCATGAGTCCGTGGTTGGGTCAGATTCCACGAACACTCTTGTCACTCTGTGCCCCCACTACATTTTAGGAGACTCCAACTATTTTTGGTAAGGAAACAAGCATCTTTCAGCCTGCCAGTGAGTTTGCCAAGACACATCCTGATTCATTATACAGCCACCAAGATACAAAGCCCTAAAAATAGCAAATTTGCTTTAATGTTTCATTTGGCATCAGGGCTCCAAGTTCATGTTGAGCTCCAGTCAGTATTTTAGACTAATTTCCTTTAATTTCCTGGGTACTCTGCTCCTTGGCTGTGGAGGGCAACTTGCTCGTTATCTTTATCTCTGCTTGGCTTTAGATTAAGGCTTTGCGCTTAAGAAGAAAAACAACATTTGACCGCCCATCTGTTTAATATTTATTTTCCCATTTCTTTTTTTAAGCTCCCTTGTTATGCTAACATTAGTGTTTCTAAATAGAGTGCTCATATTTGATTGCATTGTTCCTTTTAAGACTTTTTTTTCCCCTTATTGGTCTAATTAGAATTTATCATACACTAGAGCTAGAACCCTCTCAACGCAAAAACCAAAGTTACATTCCTAAAGCCCTGTCGGTAGACAGACTTTTCTTGTTGTTGTTTATTTCCTTCCGTTTGTTAAACTCTAACCTGTTTCCTGATCAGCAATATGTTTTATTAAGCTGAGAAATGGTGGTTGGGTGAAGTGCGTCCTGAGGTTGAAAGCGAGGTGCAAGTGGTGGCTCCCAGGATGTCCTCCAGCTGTGAGCACTGGTGTGGACCAAGGGACGTCAGCCTTGCAGTGTGCTCCACTGTCCATCTTGCCCTGTCTTAGTCTCGGGCGGGGTGGGGGGTGGGGGCGGGGTCTAATAGAACAGGAGACTATGGAGTTGAACTAGTTATTTCCCGACGGACATCCAGGTAACCATTACTTTGCAACCTGTTCTCCTCCTCCTCCTCCTCTCTCTCCTTTCTCCCATCTCTCTCCCACCCTCCTCTCCCCCCACAGCCTCCTCCACTCTCCCCCCCTTTCCACTATAATACATGTATATGCTAGGATACAGCTGTTCTCTACACAGTTTCTAGGGCGTTGTCTTTGTTGTGCATCTTCAGCCATGTTTGTGGCTTAGGGACTCTTGGAGGTCAGCAATTGCTGTGGCTTGGGGTGTCTCTGATTAAGCACCTCTGCTGGCTGTGCTTGGCTAGGCACTTAAGGAAACCGGGACTGAACTGACTCCTTTAAACACTGTCCTGGGACTCACTGTGAGTCTGTTACCTTGGCAGGTCTGGCGTTCTCCTATGGGTCAGGCATGGTGCTGGCCAAGCCGGGCCCTTCAGGAGTGCGTGATGTTTGTTTAACCTCATTATGTAGATTGTGGGGGCTTAGAAAACTTCAAACTTGTATAACACGGTTAAGAATGGCACAACAGTTATTCTAATTGCCTTTATCTTGAGTCTCTGGAAATTATATTTTATTTTACTTATTTAGTTTTTATTTTATTACATATTTAGTTTACTTATTCCTCTCTCTCTCCTCCTCTCTCTTTCTTTCTCCCTCTCTCTCTCTCTTATAAACTATTTGGGACTTAAGTTGGAAACAAATATCTCTTTATTCTGAAATAATTGAATGTGTGGTTTCTAAGATTAAAAAAAAATCATTTCTATCAGTCCAGAAAGGATTTGTGGCTGTCATCCAGTGTCTTTGTAACTGCATTTTTAATCAATGTGTTTCAAATCATTAAGTTGGTTCCCACTACCTGTATGCCCGACCATTTCTTCATCTTTTACTGTATTTAATTGAACAGAAAATGCATTATGAGTTACTCAGTTTCTAAAGTGCTGGTCTAGGTTTTAGCAGAAACGTTAAGTCAGGGTTTCTTAGGCCTTCTCTGTGTCTTATGACGAGTTCATTTAATGAACCAATGTTAAAAGTCGAGTTTTAGGCCCAAGGAGCCTAGGCTTTGTGATATTAATGACCCATAAGTTTTCTGAAGGCCCCTCCTGTGCTTTGGTCCCCCTTGTCCTGTGGCCTCTGAGTGCCCCTGTGTCAAGTCTGTACATTCTGCTGAGTCCCTGTTCACAAAGAGATTTTAGGGGGGCCGCTCTAGGGAATGTGGCCCTCTTCTGCTTCCTCAAGGCCTCTATCTTCTCTTCTGGTAAATGTTTACACAGCCCTAGAGGCTTTATGTCCCAGCCCTGGCCTGATTTAATCAGTAACTGAAAGGTGTTGCAGGAGATGATCTCTTCGTGGCTTTTCTCCCCTTTCAGGGACCTTACTGCTGCTGCTATTGTCCGTTTGGCAAAAGACAACAGTAATTTGAAAGGAGATGATGGAAGCCAAAGGTGGGGTGGAAGTCTCTGGGCTGCAAGCTCCTTCGCTGATGTTTATGTGGTTTTGAGTACGGATCTGAGCTCTGCTTACACAGGATCTGTGGCTCAGAGAGGACCAAGGACTCAGAGGAAGCCAGAGAGACTCGTACAGGGACGAGTCTCCTTATCCCAGCTCCACTTCTTACCAGTAAGGGTTAGCATTCATTCCTGAGTACGCACTTGTAAAGATAATTACTATTTTAAAACCATGCATGGCTTGTAGGAGGCTCTCGGTATTGATCCAGAGGTGCTAATGATGTTTTTGCGTTTTTATTCCCGTCAGCACAACTTGCAGCTTCCTACTTCAGCCACGCTGCTGTAAATGGAAGCAGGTTCCATTTGCGTGCTCAGAGGACCACTCCATGAGGCCTGTCCAGAGCACCCCAGGGAGGAGGGTTCTGAATGGATTCTCTTCCCTTCCTCCCCCTCCTCCTCCTCTTCCCCCTCATCCTCTTCTCCTTTCTCCTCAAATGCAAATCACTATTAATTCTTGTTGTAGAACCCCCCCCCCCACACACACACAAAAGGGAGAGAGACACACACACACAAGTGAGACACACACACACACATGAGAGAGCGACAGACACACGAGAGAGAGAGAGAGAGAGAGAGAGAGAGAGAGAGAGAGAGAGGGGGGGGGGAAGGCGGGAGGGAGGCAGGGAGGGAGGGAGGGAGGGAGGGAGGGAATATGAAGCAGGAAGTAGGGGGTGGTGCAGGTGAGTTGAGAAAGAATAGTGTGAGGCCCAGGGCTGACCAGGGAAGATGAGGAGGGACTGGCATGGGGAGGGGTGGGGGGGAGGGTATTTTAGTGTCATGTGATCTGACCCACCTGGGCAGGTGAGAAGGTTGACTGCCTAAGGATTCCGATGTAGAAGGTATTCTGCTCTCAATGGCCTGTCACCTCCCCCTGATTCTAACGAGGAATAGTTAATTGAGCACCTGGGATGCCCAAGTCGCCCTCCTGACTGTTGAAAGTACAGATGATGAAGACATAGGTCCAGCCCTGGCATCCTAGAGGGATGCTCCTTCGGACACAGTCCCTGCCCTGTACTATGGTTCTCTTTAACCAAAGTTTCTCATGTTAACAGCTTAGAGAGTGCGATCCATCTGGACTGACTCTGCACTGTGAAAAGACCAGAGCCTATCTCTGACTTTCTTGCCATTTCCCTTTAGAGTCTTGGGAGTTGTGATGTAATTCTGTTGTTAGCTGCTTAGAGACAGGTCACAAGTCACAGGTCACAGGTCACAGGTCACAGGTCACAGGTCACAGGTTAAAGCCCTGTGAAAGACTCGGTCCTTCAGGAGTCTCTCTCTCTCTCTCTCTCTCTCTCTCTCTCTCTCTCTCTCTCTCTCTCTGGGACACCTACCCAAGCTCTGGGGGTCTTCAGGCCATTATGCTTTTCCCTGTGGGACACAAGCAGAGAGTTCTCACTGCTCCCTCAGGTTGGGTAACTATCAGGATGAGTCACAGGACCCGGGACAATGTCATTATTATAGTTCCTTATGATCGCAGCTTAACAGGCAGATGAGCAGATGTCCGGGGCTATGTCTGGGAGGACCCCACGTGGGAAGTGTTCATGTCTTTAAGACGCACCACTTTCTCGACATATTGAGGTGTCACCAGCCAGAAAACTCATCTGAGTATTGGAATTTCAGAGTTTTTCTCAGGGTTCCTTGTTGCTGTCCACATGTTGGTTTCATCTCTCCCCCCTTTCCCTAGATGTTGCCATCAAGTAGTTCAAAGGTTCAAATCTTAATTCAGTTGGTTGATCTTTCCAAACTATCAGCATCCTTCATCCCTAAACTACCTACAAGTTGATCGTGGGTACCATGTTATTTTTAATTCAGATGTGCGGCGAGGGGTCCACTAAGAATAACAGAGATGGCTCAGTGGTTAGTAGCAATTGCTGGTCTCCCAGAAGGCCTGATTCTGGCACCCACGTCAGTCAGCTCACAACCTCCTGTACCTCCTACTCCAGGGGGTCTACAGCCCTCTTCTGGTTGACATTGGCACTGCACTCATGTATATAAACATGCATATGCAAAGAATTAATTAAAAATATAACAAAGTTTATTGGTTAAGAGGTGATAGGGTCGGTCAGAGACTACTACTCTGATTCTTTGCTGGTCAATAAGAATACTCTAGATTGCTCTAAACAGCTTTATTTGTTCCAAGAGAAAAAATACGAGGCCTTTACAGACGTTTGTATGCAAGCCTTGTAGACAGCTCCATGCCTGAGGACGCCTACTCTGTCCACGGTACTCAGAAGATATGGAGTCAGAGTGACATGGGATACCAGGAGGGCCCTGAATGGCAGATACGGTGCAGAAGGGAGCGGGGCAGTGGTGTGGGGAAGCATGGTAGAGAAGATTCTGTCAAAGAAAGCTCAGTGTCTGGGGACAGCACCACAGCATCTCAGAATGCTTGGTTGCCCTAGAGATACCTGTATTTTATCATGTCCTTTCACGAATATTGTTCATACAGTTTTTTCAATCTGTATTTCATTAAATAGGGCACAAATCAGTTCATATTAATAGCTGTTAGTGACCCCCTGTGTCTTAAACCAAATCTCCTCTGATATTTTTCTCACCTCTTTTAGCCATCTCCAAAGCAGACTAAGTGTAGATAGACCGTGTGCAGCAAGGAAAGGGGCAGAGCAGCGCTGACTGGAGATGTGGAAGAGCTTGGTGGGAACCATGCAGTCTAGAGCTGGACACGGCTCTGTCACTTGTCCATGGGACCCTGACAAACCACTTAGCCATACCCTGTACTTTACTCTCCCGTGACGGTAACGGGGATGACCAGCTTCAAAGGAACGTTACACAGCTAAAGAGCTAAGCATGATCTTCTTCACCGTTGCCTGCCGCTGAGTCTGAGACACTGTGTTCCCTGCTGTTGCCACTCTTTATTTCAGAGAGAGGGGACTCATTTCCCTCGAAGGGACGCTGCTCCACGTCTTCTGTCTCCATCTCGCAGGTGCGAGGTTCCCACTCTCCTTCTCCCCGCCCCCTCACCCCCACACCCAGCGTTCTCCTCCCTTGGAATGGCTCCTCCTGAGCTGCTGCTCAGTTCTGACTTCTTGAATGCTGAAGGCTTTCGGTGACTATGGAGATTTTTGCCTGCATTTTTCTATATCCCTTTTTCAATGTGCCTCTTATGGACTGACCCTTAATGTGACTCTGAGCAGGAAGGACAGGGAGAGATGACTAGGAAATGGCAGCTGGGGGCAAAGCAACCAGATTCCAGGCATCTAATGCCCATCTCAGTACTAGGTGGGAATCAGGTATCTAAAATATGAGTGAAGGACCTTTCATAATTAATACTAGTCCCCATGGTCATTATCTGTTGCTTGATTTTTAATCCCAGAGACTTCAGTGAGACTGTGGCAATCGCCTGCTCCCCACAATAGACATTAAATTGGGAAGAGTGGGCAATGCCCAGATGAAGGCTCACATCCTACCGCAATGGCTCTCCCTTGTCTGGTGACAGGATGCAGGTAACATGGCATGAACTAATGTCCTGTCTACTGAGGTTGGAAGCAAGGTGCGCCTCTCCCAGATGTGACCATGTGATTGTTCCTACAGTGACACTATACATGGTGAGGCCACTGAGCCGTGTGCCAGTGCCAGAAGTCTAACTAAGAGAAAGTTGGGCTCCTTCCCAGGTACCCAGGATGCACACCCACCCACGTTCCTCCAAACCTGTGGGGATGAAGGAAGCAGGAAAACAGAAGGGAACCGTGGGAAAGGGAAGGTGTGGGTTAGGGAAGGAAGAATTCCTGTGGCTGCCTCCCTCCAGCCAGCCATGTCAGGTGTGGCTGCCCACACAGGCAGTTGGCAAGCTGCATAGAGGGCTCTGTTCTAATCTGGTTGAGGAGCTCTTTGCTTTATTGCCACCCTGGAGAGAAGCAGCTAAGGTACTTTTCAGTGCCACCCACATGTCAATCTGTCTGGTCTCATATTCAGTCAAACGTCTCCCATGTGGTCCCTTTGCCTTCTCTTCAGCCATGACATGGTAGATACCGAGTTCATCCACGTGGTGGGACCTGCCTTGCACGAGCAACTCATGTGTGCTCTCCAGCTGTGCTCACAGATGAGTAAGGGGAACAGGCACAGCAATAGAGATGGACTTCTGCATTGTGACTAATTGCCATTGCCTACCTGGCTCTGCCTGGTGCCTGTAGCCAGGGAACTAGAGAAGGGAGCGTGGGTTGGCCAGCCAGCAACTAAGGAGAGGATGTGCTGGAATCAGAGAGCATGGTCTGTGCCTACCAGAGGGGTGGTTTATAAGCCTGCTGGGCTCTCAGCTGGTCCAGGTGGAGGCAGAAGCCCAGGAGGATGTGAGTTGTTAGTGGCTTCATCTGATACATGGCAGCCCCGGGGCTCACACTTTGGCATTCTTCATAGGACGAGACTCTGTGTTCTCACTTGCCTCGGGATGAGGATGAGCAGTCATCTGGGGCTTCCTGCCAGCTTCCACTTGCACTCCTGGCCAGCATCCTCCAGGGATGAACTTGGATCTAACACTGCCCTGCAGCAGCTTGGCCCTTTTTAGAGGAGATGACCAAATAAAGTTCTCTCCACGGACTAGAAATAAGTCTTTAAATACTGCACAGACCAGGTTCAGCCTCTCCTCACTCTTGCGTAGCCTACACTCGCCAGCGGTGCCCATGGCCTGACTTGGCCTCCACAATCTAGGGAGTAGAGGGACTTCGGTAGGGAAGGTGCTAGACTCTGGATCTCACTGGTGATTTTTGAGGAACAGTTTCAAGCTAAATAGATGTATGGCGTTCCCAGACTTACATAGCTTAAGAATTGGGACAAATGGGCACTGTGGAAAACAACATTGAAAGATGTCAAAGAAACTCAAGACGTGGGGTGAAGTGACTTGTTTAAGACAATTAATTAATTAAGATAACAGCAGTTGAGTGCTGAGCCCTGGATGGAATGCTGAGATAAGATATGAATAATGAGATAAAATATGAGTAACCTGTTCAGAGTTGCTAGGACCAGGAGGCTCCAGAGGCAGCCACGGGAGCCTTTCATATATGGATGCTTCCAGACCAAGCCAAGAGAAGTTGCAGCTGCCACTGAAGGAGGCAGGACCAAGGGGCACTGGCTCAGACTTCACCAAGGCTAGAGCGGTGTGCCACATGTCTATGGAGCATGGCCTCCCCCTTAATGCCTTGACCTGAGACTGCCAATCACACCCTGTGATTAGTCACCCTGTGTCTTAGTCAGAATTTCTATCGCTGTAATAAGACACCATGACCCAGATAACTTGGGGAGGAAAGGTTGGTTTGGCTTACACTTCCAGCCCATCACTGAGAGAAGTCAGGACAAGAACTCAGAGCAGGAACCGGAGCAGGAGCTGATGCAGAGGCCATGGAGGGTGCTGCTCACTGGCTTGCCCATCATGGCTTGCTAAGCCTGCTTTCTTATAGAGCCCTTGGCCACCAGCCCAGGGATGGTCCCATCCACAGTGGACTGGGCTCTCTCCCACTGAGCACTAATTTTTAAAATGCCCCATAGAATATCAAGTCTCTTCTTGGTAGCCTGCTATCCTTCCTCTGAGTGCCACCAGGTCTCCCCATTCAGGGGACTTGGTCAAATATAAGGCACCAGAGTACGTGTGAAAGTCAGACCCCACATAGGGGAGGGGAGTAAGGGAAAAATGAGAGGGAGGGAGGAATGGGAGGATACAAGGGAGGGAATAACCATTGAGATGTAATATGAATACATTAATAAAATTTTAAAAAAAGAAAAAATAAATAAAATAAAAATGCCCCATAGGCTTGCCTACTGCCTGATTTTATGGAGGCATTTTTTCCCCCAATGGAGGCTCTCTCCTCTCAGATGATTAAGCTTGTATCAAGTTGACATAAAACTTTCTAGCATACCCTGTAAATGTTCCTTCTCCAGACCTTCTTTCTCAAGGCTTTAGGTACCTGAGGAAGATTAAAACTCTGTCAATAACAAGTATACCAAATATTTTGCCATCACAGCACATGGGGTATAATTTTGTATTCTCTTTTCTTCCTTATTATATTTTAGTTTAGGAATATTTACTGCTACACATTGTATTTGTGATCTATGGCCACCTGTTCTCAATGTCAATAGCACATATTATTGTTTTTATTTCAGCAGCATCCTATTTCTAGATCCCTCTTTTCATTCCTGCCAACCATGCTGTGGAACAAATACACACAGAGCATCAGGGGCAGGTGGCAGTTACAGGTGCTCGCTTCTAGCTCACGAGCCTGCTTGTTAGCTGGCCTTGGCTGGGCTTGGATCCCGGCTGTGGGCTCAGATCTGGCGTGTCTCATAAGGCATTCGCTCTTCTTGGGCTAGCAGGTGGCCAGGGCATATTCTTCTCACGGCTGTATCAGAAATGCATTCAATGCAGGGAAGTAGAAGGATTCAGTGTCTTTGATGCTGAAAGCTTAGCCACTGCTCGCTGTCACTTCTACCTGTTTCCAGGGACCAGAGCACATCTCCCGTCCAATAATGATATTTCTATAGCAGACATAAGCCACAAAGGTAGATATTAGGCTACTGTTGGGAGCCACTACAGAATCCCATGGCAGAGCCAGGAATGGTGGGTTGGGAGGACAGGGTTGTTGGTTGTGCAGCTGTATGGGGAGAGGGCACCTGGGGTCCAGCAGGCTCTCAGGATGATTGTCTTTCATCCCTTTTGCCTTTAATTTCACTATTCACCACGACTTTCAGGGTACCTGGTCCTGGAAGCTTCTGAGCCATGTGGCGGTTACACAACATAAGTCTGGTTGCTTTTTCGTTTTCCCACTCCCACCTTAGACATTTTCAGGTTTGTTGAGTCAGTTACCACTCGCCCATCTGCTTTCCAGCATCCAAAATTTCATCGCTGTTATGCCTTTTTCTTGGTGCCTGTAGGTATTTTGCCTGTAATAAAAATCCTTTCACTGTTGTTTTGTAGGGTTTGGGAGGAGAGTAAGGCTAAATGCCCTCTTTCAATCTGCCATCATTCTCACTGGGCTCTTTCCTGACACTGTAATGATCAGCGGCCTTGTCAGCACGAGCTAGTCTAGCTTTGACTGTGGCTGCTCTGAGCCTCATGTTGCCCAGAGACAGCTAAGTAGAGGAATGTTGATGATGTGCCTGATGGCATGGTGACTCACCTCTCGGTCTGGGTTGTAGGAACACAGCATGACTGCACAGCCAATCCTTTTGACAAGCCTTGTGTACATAAGCACAGATTTGAAGACACCATTTATTTCTTTGGAGTTCTGACCATCTAGTATTTTTAGATTTTTCTTAGACTCAAGAAAAATGAAAAGAATCCAAATGATGCCTTTTCAGTCTCTTCTGATATTTTCTCTCTTTTCCTCCAAATCATTAGTAACACTGCTAAGAATATTTTACACAATATGGTTTGCTCTGTGACTTGGTATTTACAGGGACTGACCACTGGCGTCTCATATTGTTCAAATGAGAAGAAGAAGGACAAAAACGTGGTGATATAAAACATTATGTCCTCGAGTCATTTAACCCATAGCCTCTCTGATGACACTATAGGTACACAGTAAACCTGGCAGGAGTTGCAGTAGGCAAAATCCATCTCAAAACGTTTTGCAGTGCTGATAATATGGAGCCCACAAACATTTCCAAGAAAGAGGAGAGTGAGACCAACTAGCAACCAGAAAACTGGGGTTCAAATTCCCATTTGGCTGTTAGGTTCCATATGATGTCAATAACTTAATCTCGAATGAGCAATAAGTCTCTTTGCTTGTTGGATTGTAAGTTGGCCTATGCAAGCAGCCCGTTGTTAGGATCCTTCTGCAATCTGGAGGCACTATTCCTTGCAAACTGAATGAATGCTGCATTTTTTTTTTTAACTGTCAGATACACTTAAAAATAACCCTGGCAGCCGGGCAGTGGTGGCACACGCCTTTAATCCCAGCACTCAGGATGCAGAGGCAGGTGGATCCCTGTGAGTTCAAGGCCAGCCTGGTCTACAAAGGGAGTCCAGGACATCCAAGGCTACACAGAGAAACTCTGTCTCAAAAAACAACAACAAAAATAACCCTAGCACCTGGCAGGCCATGTTCTAGGGCACTTTGCATACATATACTGTGACGTCTCCTCAGAACTTGGTGAGGTAGGTGTTATAATAGTGCTATTGCTACTATAGTAGTGCTAAAATGAGGGAAACTGAGGCTCAGGAAGTTAAGTGTGTTGGTAAAGACCACCTCATTAACTGCTGCGGCCAGGATGTACCCACCTGCAGCTTGCCTCCGCGGTAGCAGTGACCACACTGTGTGGCTATGGGGTGACCTCCACGCACCGCTCTCTCCTAACGCTCCCTTCTAGGCTCTTCTCCCTCTGAGGTTCACTGCATGGCTAGAGCTCTTTCCCGGTACCCTCTGCTGCACTCATGCTCCGTATCCATGGCTTTAACTGCCACTTGTAGTCGTTACTTTGCTTGCTGCTATGGCCGAACACCTAACAAGAAGCAACCGAAGGGAGGGAGGGCTGACTTTTTTGGCTTGTAGCTCAAGAGAAGATCTAGTCCATCACTCAAGGAGGGCACAGCAGTGGGGGCCTGAGGCAGCTGGTCAGGTGGAGCCTGAGTCAGGAAGCAGAGTACAGACCGGAAGTGGAGCCAAGCTACAAAGGGCCTGCCCTTCATGACTGACTTTCTCCACCAGAGCCCCGCCTTCTAAAGATCCTAGAAACTTCCAAAATAACACTACCATCTGGGGACCACATGGTCAAACACATGAGCCTCTGGGGGACATGTTCCATTGAAGCCACACCATCATCTATCTGCTAATGAATTCCTTACTTCTGTCCAACCAAGGCCTCCAAAGGAGGTTGGTCTGACCGCTTTCTGTGTTTATTTGAGTACCTTAAAACCATTGTATGTAAAAATCTACTAGTGATATGTCTTCTTACAGTTGCTGCTCCTTCTCAGGGTAGACGCCACTGAGGCAGGAGGTACATGCCAGAAGCACAGCCTTCAGGGCCCTTATCCATCTCTGTGTCCGTGTAATTTATCAGTGTCCTTCCATCTCACCTAAACTGCTCAACAGTGTCCGTGTGTGTATCTTGAGCCAACGGCCGAGTCCATATCAGTATTACCACTTAGCGGGATTATTGTGCCATCTACAAGAGACCCTTCTCCAGTCTTTTCGGTCTTCTGGTCCACATCGCAGTAAAGAAGATCTAGCCATAACATGATGCTAAGCAGGAACTTTCTTGTTTAGAACCCTTGAGAGCGTCCCCAGTGACCTCCAAATGAAGCCACCTTCCTCACCTCGACACCCAAGGCTGCTGGGAGCTGCCTCCCTACTTTTTCTTCCATCTTCTTCTACAGCCAGAGTGAGCTTCCTGTGGCACACCCTTTTCACATACAGCCTTTGCACATCACTTTTGGAGAAGGCTTGTATGGCTGGTCCTGAGACCAGTCTGAATCCCTCACTGGCCAGCTTTTCACGTCCAGATCTTTGCCTTCTTTAGATAGTCATTTAAAGAGAATATTTTTTTTCCCTAGGAAGCCTTCCTTGACTTTGGAGGCTGGAAGTACCTTTGATCACCCGATGCAACACTTAGCATGATTTATTGCAATTGCTAGTTTAATTGCTCGTCTCTGTGGCTACACTGTAAATCCCTTAAGGCCAGGCTCTGTGTGGGTCCAGATCATTACTCCTTGAAACTAACAAAACGTCTGGCATGGAGCAAAACTCTATTTATTGAATATTGAGTGTTGCATTAAAAACATCAAAAGCTATAAATTTCCCAAAATAAGACCCCCCAAAATTCAATGCTTTTTGTCTTTAATAGGTCAGATCACCAAGTAAGAAGACAAAATAGAGACAAATCTTTGCTTTATTCAAGACATTGGGAAACAAAAGAAAGTAAAAAGGCGGGCGTTCCTCCTCCTCCTCCTCCTCCTCCTCCTCCTCCTCCTCCTCCTCCTCCAGAAGTGCGGATGCACTGTCAGCTCCATCACTTGCAACCCCAGAGCAGCAAGATGCTGATGAGATAGACCATGGTCAGAGACATGTGCGTGCAGTTCAGGGGGCTCTAAATGTACTCTGACACAGGCAGCAGGGAGCAACAAGGACCACGTACCCAAAGCTGGCCTCTTCTCCCTTAACTCCCAGAGGAGTTGATCCAAATTCTTCTTGGCTTCACCTGAATTAAAACTACCTCCAGATGCTCAGACAAAAAGACTTCCTCATGAGCTTTCTTCTTCCTCCTCATCTCCTGTGTCATCTGCAGTTGGCATTTCCCGATGGGTTAAGGACCTCAGGGATACCTGAAGAAGTCAGCTCCTAGGGTACAAAGGACAGAAGCTGGGCCAGTCGGGCTGCAGGATGCCACTACATGTCCAGTCAACACTAGGGCTGACTGTTCCTTGGCTTCAGCCAGCTGCCTTTGCTTTCCCATGCCACCCCACTGTTTCTCACATGCCTTGCATTTGAATTCTAACCTAGGAAATGTGATGGTTCCCCCGCCCCCCCGACCAGACTGTGAATGTGCCTTTGAGTGAGGCACTATATCTTATTAATGAGCAACAAGGCTGGTCTATGAAGAGGAGTGTCAGCGTGGGCTGCTGAGCAGCAGGCAACTCAGAGGCAATAGGCCCAAAGCCAGTGTGGTCAGAGTGACAGTATATTGTCACCTTCACTGTTATTCCAGTGTTAGCTTCCTCAGAGGTGAAGGATGACAATGGCCTTGTTAGGTTCATAGAACTAGTTGCTATCCCCTGTGAGAGTAACGAAGGACCAGCTTCTGGTCATAGGACATGAGGTATCTTCAGCTCTGTCCCCTACTGCGGGGCTGGCTGGGGTCAGTCCTGCCACCAATTCTGTGCTCAGACCATGCATTCTGAGCTGCTATTGTTCTACCACAGACCAGAATAGCCTCGGTCCAATTAGGCTCACAATAAACACACCTGCTGGTGAGACTTCAGACTGGGAGGCCTTTCAACCCTAACGTGCCCTGCAAAGCCTTGGATAGGTAGAAAAGGGCTGTTTTCTAGCATCTCTAGCATTTCTAGCCATCAGCCAAGATGACTGTTGGTTGAACTTGGGCTCTGCAGGCAAGCCACCTGCATTTTATATCTAATCCCCTACTCTTCTGCAAGACTTTCTTTAAAAAGCAACTACATACATGTTTGCTTACAGGCATGTATGCTCATCTCATGCGTATAGTGCAAGGTGGCAGCCAGAAGAGGGTATCAGATGTGAGCCCTCGTATGGATTCTGGGAAACAGACCAGGGTCCTCTGCACAAAGCAGCAGGTGCTCTTAGCCTGTAAGCCATCTCTCTGGCCCCAGCAGGGCTTTATCTGTAAACATGGAACAGTGTTGGGTAAAACTGTATACTGGTCTATTGTAATATGAGCGTTGCCACCGGCATGCCTGGCTTCGAAGGACTGCTCAGCCATCCCCACTAGCTTTATGATCTACTAAAAATTAATGCTCTTAGTACCTCAGTTTCTCCAGCTGAATAACATAGATGATTATATATATATATACACATATATATGATATAAGTAATATGCATATGTATTTATAAATTGATGTGGGGATTAAATGAGTTGAAGCTAAAGTCCTTAGAATAGTGCTCTAATTGATCTTACATCTTATTCCTATATATCTCATTGATTTGTAAAGATTTCGTTGGGCAAAATGTGAAAAGCATTTGGAATCACGACTGCCTCAAAGTCAGTCCTCTAAGCTAAAGGCCGGAAGTTATTGTGCTGCGGTACGTCCCTGTGGAGTGCAGGGGATCAAATCTGCTGCCCTGTGCTTTGGAGACAAGTTCTCCACCATGGAGCCAGCCTTTCAGTCCCATTAGGCTGCATTTGTTTTCTCCAACAGGCTAGGGGAGGGGCCTGGATTCCCACTGCCACAGCACTTTCCACCCGTGTTGTCATTGCTTGGACTCCGTTTTCCGTTCTGAAATTGACAGGCAAGAGTGGGCAATTCACTGCTCGAGACTAGTTAAAATGAAAAAAATACCAAAGCCCAGCAAGATTTGCGGTCTCGGTGTCGGTTAACCTGCAGTGAGAGGTCTGTCGCAGGTGGGGGGGGGGGGGCACCTGCCTCTTCCCATCGGCCCAGATGGTTTCCCAAGTGCAGCTGGGAACATGAGGGTGGGGGTGCAAAGCTCCCCTTAACTAAAAGCTATTTGCAGCATTGGAGACAAATGATGTCAAGCTGAGACTCGAGACTTCGCCCTTTCACACCGCTTTCTGTAAAATATTTGTCTGGTTTCAAATGTCAATTTCATACCCATGATTGAAAATGAAATTCTACCTACCGCTGCAAAGAACTGTTGCTTTGAAGGAAAGTTTTATCCAAAAGATGACTCATTCGCATAGAGTCTAGCTAGATTCCTTCACCAGAATAAAAAATGTAAATCCAGGTGTTTGGAATGGGGGCAGGAAAATAAATATAAATTTGCACTCGTGGCTTTGGGCTTTCTTACAAGAGCTGCACCTTTTCCCACCTTAAACCATTTGTCCTGTGCCTGGGATATTTTAACGAGTGTGCAGAATAGACACCAAATGACAACTTATTTCAGGAATTGCCACAGTGAGGTTGAGATTTTTCAGTCACTAATTTGTGTCACCTGTCATCTCTCCTCCCTCATAAGTATCTGTGCAGGTGGTTGGCCATGACAGGTGCGTCACAAAGTCCCCGGTATGAGCCCTTGTCTGGCATATTAGTTGGGAGGATACACAGTTATTTCTGAAATCTGCCTCACAAGTTTATATTTTGTGTCAAAATTTTGAGAAGCACTAGTTTCTGTAGATAGTGAATGGATGGATATTCTAATAGACTTCTGATGGGTGAGATGCAAAGTCTACTCTTGAGGTTTAAAATGTCTCAGAGCCTAACGTACAGAAGCAAATGTCTTCGATAGATTTTCTTCATCTCATTTGCTATTATTTCATATATGAAAATATTAAATATACTGGTGAGAAGTTGAAGTTTATACTCTTATAAAAATCAGTTATAAACTTTCTTTTTCAATTTCACCTAAGATATTTTTATAGTGTTGGTGGCAGTTTCTTCCAACTCAAGATCCTTTTTGGAAGCCTCTGGCTCAGCCCAGTTGCTTCATTCGCTAAGGTGGTGGCAGATTGGTTATTCTGTGTGATATAAATTCTGCTTATAAACTATTTGATGTTGTGTAGGCTATTTTTCTTTATTTTTATCATCAAATAATTGGGTTTCTCGCAGTTTATTCAGTGTGTTGTCCCTGTCCTGTATTTACAATGTCTGTTGTGTCACAGCTGTGTTCTTTGTCACCATCTTGCCCTCTGGCTGTATCACAGTTACTGTTCCTGCCACTGTGTGAATAGTCTCAATGGGAGAAAAAAGCTGCAGCCCAGAAGGTTAAAAGGATGCTCTGTCCCCAGACCAATAGCCAGTGCTATTTGGTATATTTGCTTTGTAATTACTTGCAGCATCACCTGATAGGGATATGTCAAGGTCTTCTGGCATGCCCCGGACTGTGTTTCAACAATGGATGGTCCTTGGATGGGTGGTGGCTATAAACATGATATGATATGATATGATATGATATGATATGATATGATATGATATGATTGATATGATCCCACAAGGATTCCCGCATTTCTATGTTTCCTTTGGGGGTCTTGTCTTAGAGTTAGAAGTTTCTTAAGGTCTAATAGGACCCTCCTATTGCTACCTAAGACAGTATTTTGCTTGGATCTTTGCCTCAGTAACTACTTTTCTGAAAGGACTTGCGACTCATTTCAGCATGGCACGTTAGACGCGTCCCTCCATTTATCCTCATCTTCCCTTGGGAAGAAGTTTGCTCTGTTCAGAATGTGGACTCACATTCCAAAAGCACAACTTCAACCTTGAACAGAGAGTTAAGTGTTTTAAAGGAGAGAGAAAAAAAAAAATAGCAACCGATGCACATGAAGGCCTCTCTCACCAAAGCTGCTTTTCTCTATTGAGGGGCATCATGGGTAATCTTAAGACAAAACAAAACAAAACCACAAAAAGCAAAATATCAACGTGATGGGAAAAGCACTCCATTTTAAGTAAGACCAACTGATATTAATTGCGCTGTCACTCACTTGCCATCCAGTCTTACGGTCATTGTTTAACACACCGGTTAGAGATTAGCAGCCACCTCACAGAGTTGTCATGAGGGTCAGAGGTCAACCCCAAGTGGAGAGCACCCTGCAAAGGGTAGAGCATCAACCAGGCTTGTCAGTGCAGTGTCCGTTGTCTCACACTGATAAGTACACTACATTACTGATAATAAACCTTGGGAATTAAATCAGAGCTTGAATCTGGTTGAACAGAGGTTTGTATTTTTTGTTTTTGTTTTTGTTTTTGTTTTTGTTTTCCTAAGAAGAAAAGATTAACTGAGCAAACTCTCCTGTCTACCAGAGGGAGATGAGAAGGAAAGCTGAGCTCCTCTAAAGCCTTTACACTCCAATTTGCAAATAAAGAGAGAGAACTAATTAAAAACAATCATTAAGTCATTGAAAGAGCTGGGGAGACAACCTACTTAGCGATGCTGCTTTCGGCTGGTTCCCGTGCAATTAGTTTCTGTGTGATTTAGGGAGGCGTGCCTCATTAAAACTGCACTTCAGACAGCCCATCAGCCATAATGTGCTCTCCCTTCAAAGGCCCAGTGTCCTGCTTCTACAGTTCTGGAAACACTAGACCATTAAATACACTCTCTCCAGGCCCCCAGAGCTGTGGAGAGAGTTTCCTTCACAACTGCTGACTTATACGGTTGCTGCCATTTTCTGTCTCTTCATTAATTCATTGAACATTTATTGACAGCTACTGATGACCTGATACTTAATTACTCAAATGAAATGTTTTTTTCTTCTGACACCAAGGTACAGAGATAAATCTTGCTTTCTACACGATAGGGAAGTGGGCTTTCGCCCCCCCATGCATGGTAAGCCTAGCTGGAGCCGAACACCGACAGCGCAGATTTAACAGGGTGCCTAATAACTGCGTCTATTGCAAATTGTATTTCGTCTGCTGCCTGAGGCAGCTCTTAGCTGTCTGACTTGCAGTAAGGAACACAGGTTACTGTGGCAACACCAGGAAGATGCTGACAGTCACCAGGTGACAACCTGTGGTCATAACCCTGTGCCTAGCACAGGCTGAAGGTCTGACCTCAGCTTCAGCCTTGAGGACACACCACAGGTCACTGTCATTATTTAAATATCATAGGTGCGGTTACCTGTAGCATGTTTTTAATCGCCACTTCCAAATTTTTACTGCCATTCTTGGTTGCTCATCATTGGCAGATAGATAGCAAGGCTGAGCTGGGCCATGCTCTTCACCTGCTTAGCCTGACTCAGCAGTTTGGATTTTGTCTGCGCGTCACCATTTGGACCTCTGTGGCTTTAAGAACAAGATGGATCCTGGGCTCCACGGAACATGGTTAGTGAGAGGTGCGGCTCTGAATCAGCTTGCTGGGTTCAAATCCCCACGGTTTCAGCATGGTGTAACCATGGAGGCAATGACCAGCTCTAAGAGACAGCTTCTCCAATGGTGGGATAAGAGATGAGATAAGAGAATCACAAAGGCCAAACGGAATACCACACACCAAACATTTAACATAAGTCTCCAAATACACTATTAAATTCATATGTTATATCGCTTGTCCATACACATAAGTATAAGGCCACCATGAAGTAAAACTTTTCCTCCACTACCAGGCGTTCCCGTCATCACGATGCTCTACCCATGATACGGAGCTAAGCTCTGAGACCATGTGCCACAATGACAATTCTCCTCCCCGCCCCCCCCTTAGGTTGTATTTTGGTCACGGTGACTAAAAGGAATGAGTAGGTTTCTCCATGTGTGGGCCTCCGTATGAGCCGCTCCCTCTGCACACACTGCTAATCTCTAACTCTCAGCTAATCCTGCCCCTCTCAGCCTTCACTGCTCAGTTAGAAGATGCTTCCTCAGGGCCCTTGATTTCATCACAGGCAGCTTCTTCTGCATCACGCTCCATCTCAGACCTGATCTCTCATGCTCAATCGCCTATCAACGCACATGTGTATGTGGATCTGGGATTGATCTCAGAGCTTTGTCCGTGTGCTATGTTGAGACTCTCGTTTCTCTGTCCAGGTTTTACGTTTCAATAGAGCAGGGATCTTACTCATCTTATTGGCTGTGCCCTCCTGTTGCTCGGCATAGTCAGATGTTCAGAGCAGAGTGTTTTCTAAGTAGCTATGAATGAATGAATGCGAGGTGGGGGGATAATCCAGCCGAGGTCACAGTGAGTGGAAGGGTGAGGACCATGAGTGATGGTCACCCCTCTGATGATTGTCACTGATCAGAAGTCCCTGGAACAAAAGACAAAGGGCTGGGTCCATCGGGTGAAGACAAGCTTTGGGACCATTTGCTTGGGACTACCTCTCTGTGTGGCCATTTTAGCACCTCTCTCTTTCCCTCTCCTTCTCTCTCTCTCTTGTTTTGTTTTTTGACACAGTGTTTCTCTGCATCACTCTGGCTGTCCTGGACTCTCTTTGTAGACCAGGCTGGCCTCAGACTCACAGAGATCTACCTGCCTCTGCCTCCCGAGGGCTGGGATTAAAGGCATGTACCACCATGCCCGGCTTTTAGCATTTCTCAATAGGAAGTTATCTTAGTTTTCTTGCATGGTATAGAAAAACATTAATAATGCAATTCCAAGTTTGGAAAGAGAATGGTATGGAAAATAGTGTTTTTATCCTTAGTTCCACCCACTCCCTAGAGACCCATCACCCCTTGCATCTAAATGTCGCCTCTACATAGCTTGGCTACCAGTGGCATTTCCACGTATTCATGCTGAGACTCAGGGTAGCCAGGAGGTCTCTGTGAACCAAAGGGAGGACATGAATACTTAGTCCCTGGACTTTGGAGTCAAATTCTAGCTCCACAACTTGCCGAGCACCATTATGAGTGCATCAACTTCTTTAAATCTTTTCTTTTTAAAAGTAGGAACATCATTATTAGTGATACTTCCGGAGACCAAGTTGGGCAACTCATATAAAGGGCTTTCTTTGCTCAATATTTGCTAACAGTTGGTGATCCACAGTAATTCATCACTGAAAAGCTTTTCAGAACACATTTAATTACCCTTTAGTTACCCCCGGAGTCATAGAAATGTACACTATGTCAGTAGAGGTATGCTGAGAAGCCAGAATTAGTTTTTTAAAAATGGAAATTTTGGGGGAGATGTCAGTGGCTTAATGGATGTTGAGAAATGAACAGACAGACCTTGGGAAAGAAGGAGTGTGAGGAACGAAAATTCACGAGCCATCTGTCCAAGGCGCTGCTGTGACTGGTGGCCCAGCTTCAAGTGCTCCTGTTAGCTGCAGATTAAATGTCTGGAGAGAGAATCAGGTGGCCTGCCTTGCATCTGGGACCATCCACAGTGGTCAGAGGAGCATGAGTACCCAGGGCAGACAGTTCTAGAAGGCCATATGCTGACTAGACAAAATCCCCAAAGTGCCAGACTATTGCTAGGGTTCTAAGGACTTCTCTCACACACTTCTCATGACTTATTGTCATTGTCATCATCTTCCTTGGCCACATTTAATTGTTTTCTATTATAACCTGGCTTTGTTTCCCTCTGTCTTTCTGAGGGACTCTCTTTTGAGTGACTTCTACAATGTTGATTCACTTACGCATTCATTTAGTCAACACATGTTGACGGAATTCTTAGCAATTATCAGCTTGTTTTCCAGAGACTCAATGAACCAAAGAAATTATTATGCCCTCAAGGATTTCCTTCCTAGTAAAGAGAGACAGACAACTAAAAATAAATATATAGCATCATGTGGTACTGGGGCTAACAGCCAAACACCAATGGAAAACCATAAAAGAGAGAAGGGTGGTGCCCTGTTTATGAACCTCTCTTTCACCTGGCCTGGTTTGATGGTTTCATTGCTTCATTTGTCTGCCATAAATGATGAGCTGGCATCTCTCCTCAGGCATGAGCATCATAGTGTTCCCTAGATAAGATACCCTTATGGTCTGCTATGGGGTGATGGCATTTTCTTTACTGAGTCAGCCAGGCCCCCTCCAGATCAGCTGTTGCAGGTGGCCTAGAGAGAAGGGAGAACTATGTCTGGGCCCTCAGGTACCCTCACATTTTGAAGCATACTGAATGTCTAAAGAAGACATTTCCTTAACCCCATGCAGCTATTCTCTGTTCTCCAGATTCAGGTTGGTTTCTTTGTGTTCCTCCTCTTCTTCTTCCCCTTCCTCTTCTTGTCCTCTTCCTCTTCTCATTTCCCATCCCATCCCTTTCTTCCCCTTCCCCTTCTTCCCCTTCTCTTCCTCCTCCTCTTTCTTCTTCT
>OU015748.1:67630934-67652783 GCA_907169655.1 Acomys percivali | reverse complement strand
AAGGCACGCAGAACAACAGTGTCTGAGAATTGCCCAAACTGGCCAAAGGACATCAGTGCACAGAGTCAAGAGGTTGAGCCAAGTCTCAAAAAGAACTAACCATGGGAATCCACCCTAACACATGTAACGATCAATTTTTTTTTTAATGAAGTAAAAGATTCTTCAAGCAGTGAAGGTGGATCAACATCTCACCTGTAGGAGGAAGTCTGCAGAGCGTCGCCAGTCAGGGCACATCAGCTAGAGCAGATATAGTGACCTGCTGACAAGGATTGTCAAGGTAACACTACAGTCAACGGAAACCTCTTTAAAAATCTAAAGGAAAAACCATAGTCATGCTAACTGATGCACAAAAATCAACCCAAATGACAAAAGTCAGCCACCATTGGCGAGAAAGGAAGGAGCTTCGGTTACCAAGGAAAACCTATAGACTCCTGCAGCTCCCAGGATGCTGAGAACAAGGTGGGAATGCCCCTCTCATGGCTCTCGCTCAGGGTAGCATCAGAAATCGTGCATTACAGGGGAGCAAGAAGACACAGTAAAAACACACAGAAAGCGAGGAACAGAATTGCTTCCTCCTTACAGAGAGCATGGCAGCCCGCTGGGAAAATCCAGTGGTGTTTGCCAGAAAAACCCAAACCAGCCAATTAACAGCACTATCCCCACCCCTAGGATTAAGGAGTAGAGTTCATCAAGATTACAGATGAAAGAGGAAAAAAATGAAGAAAAAAAAAACCCTCTGTAAATATCAACTACTATATGCCAGTAATATATGCACACTGAAGTTAAAGCTCAGTTTCACTTATAATCACTTTGAAACATATGGAATGTTTAATACTGCTATTAAAAACAGAAAAATTGCACATGGAATGCTTACCTATATATCTAAAATATTTTACAAAAAATTTAATACAGAAATTACAAAATTTCTATAAAATAGAAGACTACTAAAGTAAATGAAGAAATATACTGTTCTCTTCATGGAATAGAAGACGTAACAGAGTAACCATGTCAGTTCTCCCCAAATTTATAATAATCTATATTTCACATACTTTTTATTTTTAAAAATTTCACAAAGTGGTTGGGTGATGTAAACAACATTTTTCTAAATTTAAATTAAAGTTGCAATGCTTAAAGCAACATTAAAAAAAATAAAGTGAATCTGATTTTAAGATTTATATATAGTCACCAATTAATATACAGTAATCAATGTGTTGCTTAGCAGCGCAGGGGGGTGGGCACATTGACAGTAGAGCAGCTTAGAAGACCTGGAAGTGGTCATGAATAAGTATTAGCCAAGTGCACTGTGGTCAGTGTGTCAAAGTAATTCAGTGGAAGAAATATTCTCTCAAAAAAGTAGTGCTCAGGTAACTACATATCTATTAGTTAGAAACAAAGATTTTTGGGTTGGTGAGAGGTGCTGGACCCACAGCCCTGCGTGCCCTTGCACTGGAGGGCACACATCGGCCAAACCACAGCCCTGGACAGTGTCAGTAGAAGCCGGCTTGCTCAGAGAGGTGTGTGCGCGCTCAGTTCTGTGGGATGAAACTGCTCCTGTGCTGCTTTCAGTTCATACCCACCCACACGTAAGCTTAATTTGTATTTTCTTGATGATACACACAGTTGCTCAGTTTTTCATCTGTCCATTCACCGTGCCTGCCTGTCTCCTCCATGGCTTGCTTTGCTATCGTGTTGTTTTTATGACAGATTCATAGCATTTCTTTAAACAATTTGAACACTGTTTTTTGGCCTGTCATTTTTTTTTTACTTTTAAAATATTACATTTATTAAAATATTACATTTATTTAGGGAGTGGTGTGGGACTGTGCACTTGTCATACCTGTGGCGGTCAGAGGCCACGTGTTTGTAGTTAGTGCTCTCTCCTTCCACTATGTGGGTCCTGAGAATCAAAGCTAGGCCCCCAGGCTTGGTGGCAAATGACTTCATCTGCTGAGTCATCTCCCCTTTTAAAAATTTTTATCATACCTTAATATTACATTTGCAAATATGTCAAACTTTCTTTTTATGGTTAACCCTTATTATATGCCTTGAAGACTCCTTTCCCATTTTTGAGGTCAGAGAATGTTATTATTTTTTTCATCTTCCTCTAAATGTTTAAGCCTTTCTGCTTTCCACAGCTAAACCCTTAATCCCCCTGGAATCAATCTTTGGGTATGCTTTCTTCTTGGCTGGGTAAGTTATTTCAACTTTCATGGGAGCTCTGATATCTTTTAATAGCTCAGTGAATGAGAAAACCAAGGAAGAAATCTCCTCTGCAACAAGATTTGGGAAGAAGCCTGGCTGTCCCTTAGACACCCCAGAGAGAACTTATGTTGAAACGAGACACGTGTCCTTTGCTTTAGCCAAGGCTGGCTTGCTTTGGCAACTAGAAAGTGTGAGTGCCACGTATTTTTAAAAAAGAAAGAAAAAAGAAGAAGAAAATTACGGTGGGAAATGAGTCCTTTTCCACCATTTGAACTATGGCTCAAGCCGTTTAAATAACCTACTTGCTGAGAAAGCAAGCAAGCACTTGTGTTTTGGAAGCTAGGGTCTCATGTGGCCCAGACTGGCCTTGAACTTAGCTTATGTAGATAGGGATGACCTATAACCCCTGACCTTCCAGGACTGGGGTTACAGGTATGCACGCCAGCCTGGCTTAGCAAGTTTGGAAAAGGTCCTCACATTCCCACCACAGTTAGGCTCAGCAGTGAGAGTCCCCTGTGAAAGCGCTTCCTGTGGTAGTCAGAGGACAGTCTGCTTTGGCAGCGCCTAGTATGGGAGTTAGCACTGGCCAGGAGGTCAGGGGACCTGACTTCAAGCTTTGATTTCTCACTCTCAAGGTGTTTGTGTAAATTCCTTGCCTCCGTGGCCCCTTCTAGAATGGCTTAAGCAAATGGTTTATTTATTCTCACACGACAGGCCAGGAGCAGGTAGGGCAGGCCAGAGCCTTTTGGTTTAGGTCATGTGGCTTTTGTCATGTACCGTCCATTCACAGAACTTCCGTTCATACATCCAGGACCCAGGCTGGCTCGCTTGCCCTTCCTCCTGCTCCTCCTCAGCTGAAAGTCCCTGCCTTGGACAAAATGAGGGTTCTGGGGGGAAGGGGGAGAGGGGTAGACTTAACATTGGGGAGGCAGCCTGCAACATCTGTCATGGTCTCTGCTTCCAGCAGGAATGTCTGCCCGCTCTGGCAGAGCTGTGTGGATGACAGAGTGAAAGATGGAGAGCAAGGGAAATTCACACACCGTAGAGTGCGTTTCATAACCGTGATTGGGTTCTGAGTTAGTTCCTCGGAGAGTAAACTCTGTGCTGATAGGAAATTCTAGGAAAGCAAGGCCTGGGAAATTCCATACTCATCCAGCCTGGCTCCTCCTGGCCTCGGTAGCTGACAGTCCACGGGCTAGCCGCATGTGCTTGTGGACACGCAGCCTTGCATACCGACCTTGCCCTCTCTGTCCAGCCTTGCTGTGGTAGAAGCGTGTGGCTGCTCTCCCAGAAGACCCTCACCCCCTTCTCTAGCTCAAAGAGCCCCGAGTGCCTCCTCGTGATGTGTTTGTGTCACTTGCCTTTAGCCTCACCTCTTGGGATCGCCCTGGGTTAAAGTCCTTCTGTGTGTTGGAGTCACAAAGCCATGATTTCTGAGTTCAACCTTGACGTTGTTAGGATGGATGAGGTCGGCATCCTCTGAGGATGTGAGTGAATCTGATTTATGCTCTTCATTGCCTATATATGATTCCGGAATGACAATCCCTATACATTTATTATTTTAACCAATTTGACAAGTGTGTGTGTGTGTGTGTGTGTGTGTGTGTGTGTGTGTGTGTGTGTGTGTGAGAGAGAGAGAGAGAGAGGTGGGGGCGGGACAGGCAGGCAGGCAGGCAGGCAGGCAGACAGACAGGCAAACAATACACTGGTATGTAAATAAGTTTATTTTGAAGTTGATAGTCCTTGGCTATAGCTGAGTTCACATGCCCCTCAGTAGCAACTGAGACCATGAAACAGTGGGCACTGCTCTTTGAGGGGACAATGCCTATGACACTCCCCTCTGAGTACTTTAAGGCAGCTGCCAGAGGAGCTGAGCTGCAACGGTTGTCAGAGGTGTGTTTCCTGCTTCCTGTTTGCAAAGACTGCTACAGAAGGCAGAAAAGTAACCTAAAGCGTTCTTGCTGCTGCCAAGTGTCTGACTATGAGTGACCGCAATTGCAGAGCCCCCGCCCGCCGCTGAAAGGACCTGCCTGGGGAAAGCAGCTTTGAGGCCTGAGGTTCCGGGACTGTAGAGTGAGTTCTTTCCTAAGCTTTTGAGAGGCCTGGATTCTAGGCTGTAAACTCTTGACTTAAAACACAAGCTTGTTTATGCTGGTTAGATGGCTGAGTCTTCATGTTTGCAGACATTTGGCAGACAGAGGGCACTGGGCTGCTGTGTGTCCTCAAAGCTTTGCCTGGGGCCTCCCATGGACATGGTTGACATGAGGTGTTTATACAGCCCCAAAGGCAAAGCTGAGTACTTGTTCTAATTTTCAGAGGAGAAGAGAAAATCTGTTCTTTTCTACAGGACTGGATTAGATGGGAACCGCATTTAAGTATCACATTTAGGAAAACAAAGCATTAAAAAATGCAAAATAGGAGACTTGGTAATGACGTAAAAGACTGGTTATTGGTTCCTAGAGAATGACTGAGTGCTTCCATCCCTCCAAACTTCTCAAGTCGGCGTGTTTATTATGAAAAATTGAATTTACTGTACGATGGGCGCTGGGATTTTTTTTAAATTCAGAATAATTCTGAAAATCTCTTACAGTGGGGGCCATACTGCCATAGAAGGTTTCCTGCTGGGATAGGAGCAGTGTCGCTTTTCTAATTTGTTGGTATTTGTCGCAAAAGCTGTCTCATTGGTTACGCAGGAAATTGACTTTTCAGGAAGGGGACTCTGCTGTATATGAGTGTTTTAGAAAATGCTCAGAATATGCTAATGGGCCTAGATGAGAGCCAGCCAAGATTTGGAGGCAAGTTAATAGGACATAGTCATTGGCAGCATTGTGTGTGTGTGTGTGTGTGTGTGTGTGTGTGTGTGTGTGTGTGTACACGTGCTCGCGAGCTGGGGTCAAAACATCACTTTATAATTAATAATTAATCTCATGTGCTCTTGGCCAAGCAGTTTAGTGTGAGAAGAAAATGGCAAAAATGAAAATAAGTAATGGCAAGACAAAAAACTATTTAACAACAAAAATGTTGACCTCACAAAGAAGAACGCCATGTTTATGTGAACTGAACTTCTTTCCCCTCTTAGGGCTCTCTGATTTAAGTGTTTGATTAGTCACACAGCTGATCTGCTTCCTCTGGGTGAATCGAGAGAGTGAAAGTAAAATGCTTTTAAGGAGCCCTGAGGACAGACCTCAACTGCCAGGAGTCCTGTTTAAATCTAATGGCTTTGCCCTGCTGGCCCTGGAGCTGAGTGTCAACCTTTGTGCTTCCCCGGGAGGCTACAACAAGACTGTGCCCTTAAACCCACTAAGCACAGGCAGCAGGAGGAGCTCTTTCTTTTTGTGACATGTGACATGGCTGTCTTCCTCAATGGACGTCATACCGCTAGATATGGCAGTCTTTCTCAATGGACGTCATATCACTAGACATGGCAGGCAGTCTTTCTCACACCTCTCTGAACCGTTATAGAAAGTGTGTGTTGCTAAAGACAGCAGAGCAAGCATGAAAGCCAACAGAGGAAACCTCTCTTTAAATGTGGGGGCACAGAGACGAGCCACAGCACTGTTGTCTTTGTGACAGGATCTCACTATATAGCCCTGTGAGGCCTTGCCTCCTGCCCCAGCCTCCTGAGCACTTAGGGTTCTGCCTGGCTAGGCGTCTAGTTGTCACTGCCCTTTGCAGAGCATCCTCACCTCCCTTAGGCCTACGGTTTCAGAAGATTCTTTTGCGTGGTTCTCTTCTAGAGTAGACCTAAAGAATGTTCGATTTCCACTCTGATTGATGTGGGGAGGTCCCCGAGTCCCAGGTTCACACATGCAGCATAGCATAAGCCATGCCCAAAGAAGAGTAGATAGGTGAGTGGTGGACAGATAAGCTCTCTGAGAGTGGAGAAGCCATTCTTGCAGTGACAGCTCTTGTCTGGAGAGAGCAGGGGCCAGTCTAGGGGGAAGTGGCTCTCTAGTGCAGGTTTAGACATCTCATCTGGGTTTTTCCAAAAGAATGATAAGCCAGCAACTCTCCCGGACTCTTGTAGGGTTTGGGGAATTTTGTGCACACACACACACACAAAATCCAGACATGAGGAAGAATTGCCTACTGGCAGGCTGTGATAGCAGTAGGCAGGAAGGCTACGTGTGACGTAATTGCTTTACATTATGCAGAGAGAAAGTCTAAATGGGGAGTCTCCATCGAGTCCCTCCCATCATAGATTGGGGAACCCCATGGCTCACAGAGAGTGAAGTAGCAGGTGTGGGGCCTGCAGGGCTCTGCACCGGACCCTCTGCATGTGCTACTGCTGTGAGCTTGGTGTTTTTGTGGGACTTCTAACTGTGGGAATGGGCTGTCTCTGACTCCTTTGCAGGCTTTGGGACTCTTTTCTTCCTATTGAGTTGTTTCGTTCGGCCTTGATATGAGGGCTTTTGCCTTGTCTTATCGTATCTTGGTTTCTCCTTTGGCTGTCCTCTCTTGGAGGAGCTAGAAGGGGGGTGGGTCTACAGTAGAGGGGAGGGGAGGGCACCTGGAAAGAGGAGAGGGGGAGGGGAGGGGAGGACTCCTGGAAAGAGGGGGGGACTGTGTTTGGGATGTATTATATGAGAGAACAATCTTTTTTCAGTAAAAGAAAAATAATAAAAAGAAATTACGTTAGAGTGAAGTCTGTGAGTGGACTTGAATTTGTGGCTAGTGCTAATGTTCTGAGGATGAGCGTCTGGCCTTAGCTCCCTATGTGAGGACTGCTTTTACTGGATCCCCAAGAAATTGCTACTTTCCCCCAAGTCCTCCCAGGTGACCAGCTTCTCCACTCCAGAGTGCTCGGAAGAATTGCGTTTTTTTCCTGCACTGGATTTTCTTTCTTTTCTTTTGTTTTCATTAGTGACCACTACATTGTGTTCTACACAGTAAGTCAGCAAGGACTTGAAGGTGTGCCATCAGATAGCAGCTTTTAGCCTGAGAGCTTACTAAGTATTATTCTTAATGTCTCATAAATAGCCAGCTGTCACCAAACATGGAATTTTCAACAGACTGCCCATCATTTGGGAATAATGATGGGGTGAAACTGTCTGGGAGACAGGGAACACAGGGTGCCAAATATTCAGAGGATAATTCAAGTTTGTGCCTAGATGTTTACAAACACTCACATAGAAACTAATGTTGACCAGCCATGCAATTGAGTCTAAGTCAGCCATTTTCCACCCACCATGCATTCAAGCCCAGAGCAGCTAATACATTCAATGAAAAACAAAAACAACAAAACTGCCTTTTCATCAGGGCATGCAAAAAAAAACAGAACAAGGGCAGCTAATTTCTTAGCAACTGGGAACAAGACCTCTTTGTGGCAACAAGCAGAGCACGTGCCCAAAGTGAGCAAACAGTCATTTCAATAATGGATGTGTGCTGACTCAGCACCCACTGACATGAGACCTCAAGAAGAATGAATGATATTGTACCACCCATCTGATAGCAGGTCATGTTCCTGAAAGTATGTCTTATTTATCCATTCAACATGCAGTGGTTGTGGCATGATTACATGTCAGGCACTGTGCCAGGTGTAGGGGGGCCAGGAAGGCACGAGCTCACGTATTCAGTAGGGTGGGGCTATCCTTTGGCCATTGGCTCTCTCCCAAATGGCCCGGGAAGTGAAAATTTAATTCCATACCACGAAACTAGCGAGAGGTGGTAGTACTTTTAAGAGGAGGATCTAATTGGAGGAAGTCAAGTCACAGGAAGCACGCTAGCCCCCATCTCTTCTTGATTTCCAGATGCCATGAGGCAAACAGCTTCTTCCAGTGTCCACTCTCTCCATGTTGGACTGTCTTCCCATAGCCCTAAAGACAATGAGTTTAGCTGTCTGTCACCTCTGAAACTGTGAACCAAAACCAAACCTTTCTTTTTTTTTAGTCCAATGATTGATCTCAGGTATTTATCACAGCGACACAAAGCCAACATGGATATCTTGTATGGCCAGGGGGTGGGGAGAGTGATAACCAAATGATCACACAAGAGTATTTCACAAATGTGTTGAATATTGCAGTGGGGGATGGGATGGGGGCAGCAGAGAACTGTGAGCTTGTAAATTTCTGATGTCACACACAGCTTCACTGGGAGTAAAGGGTGTGTGTGTGTCCCGTGAGAATTCTGAAGGTGTCGGCAAAGGCCTGAGCTAGTGGGGAAGAAGGAAACACAAAGCTTTACAGAACCTGGACACTGACCAGTGCTGCTGTAAAGCAAGGCGCCGTGATGTACGGAAAGGAACTAGGAGAGAACAAATGAGAAAAAAGCGTAGTTAGTCTGTAACAGAAAACACAGTCTGTTATTCCCTCTCTGCAGTGTGAAAATAAAAGGAACTCACAGTTGTCCAACAATTCCACCCTTTGTAGGAATCCATTTCTTTATCCATTCCCTTATCCAGCCAAAAATACATAAGGCAAAAATCCCTGATAGCAGAGATATTAATTAAGTTCTGGTGGAATGGGCAGACAATAAGCCAATACACCAATGTAATGGTTCCGTGGCATGTTTTTATTTGTGGCTACGTGGCATAAGTGGTGTTTAAATAAAATTTAAATACACTCAATGTTGCGTTGAAGCATGTGACTCCTCTGTTGAGTAAGCGGAAGGCTCGTGTGCCAGCTGTCATGAAATGATGCTGGACTGATTGGGTGCTCATAGCACTCAAGTCGGTGCAAGACTGCAGAAGGATTCCGGAGAGACAAGAACAAGTGAGAAAGTGGGGTTCATGCCAGTTTCTTCTCGGGTATGAGGACGGAACAAGGTCCCTCTTCTCCTTGTGCTTTACCGTGTCTCCCTGGAGGTGTGTGGGAAGGGCAAAGGGACCTGAAAGGCAGAGCACTTCACACTCTTCCTGCTTCTTCTAGATGGGTAGAACTCATTGAACATTAAATATAGTTCGTAGACTTTCCACCCTTATCATCTCAGCAAGGTCCGTGTCTATAGTCAGCGGACACACTCAAAGAGAATTATTCACTCCCATATTCTCCAAAGCTGCTCTGTGATGGTGTGCCTTAAAATTGTCTGTGGCTCACCACTTGGGGCACAGTGCATCCTCGGAGCCTTGTTTGAGCCCTGGTTCTAGCGACACACAAGAACTTAAATAAGACACATGTAATGAGATCAATTCTCATATTATAGGTTTGCAGTTGGCTCTGTCTTCTCTGGAGAGTTGTTTAAAGAGTTCCTCATGACAGTGGAGCCTGCTGACACAGGCCTATAATCTCACCTAGACAGAAGGTTGAGGCAGGAGGATTGCAAGCCCAAGGCTGGCTTGGCCTACAGAAAAGAATCCTTCATGGCAATACTTGGATATAGACATGGAAATAGATGGACTTAAGCCTGGCCATCTACAAGGCTCACTGTCAAGTCAGATACAGAAGTCAGGTTTGGCCCACTGGTTCCTTCTATTAAAGGGAGACACAATAAAAAGGCATTTGAGTCAAGAAAATCAAACTTTCAGCCTTTCAGAGTATAGAAATCAACACAGCTATCTCTGGGTGGTCACTGCCTTAGTCTGGGCTGCTACAAGAAAATGCCGTAAACTCAGCGGATTATGAACAACAAAAGTCCATGTTTTTATGGTGCCAGAGGCTGTGAAGTCTCCAATTACGGTATTGGCAGATTCTGTGTCTAGGGAGAGCCTGGCTCATAGTTGAGAGACTGTGCCTTTGCTAATGGTCTTATGGAATAGACGGGAGGTGGGGCAAATGAGTGTGTGTGGCTGAGAGGCTAGCGGTTTGTGGTATGTATAGTGTGGTGTGATGTGGTGTGTGTTGGTGTGGTGTGCATAGAAAATGGAGAACAACCACCTTGTCATTGCCTAGACACTGCCCACCCTTTTTTTTTGAACCAAGGTCTCTCACACCACGTAGGCCAGACTGACGGTCTAGCCAACAACTCCAGGGATCTTCCTGGCTCTGCCTCTTTGGTGTCAGGATTGCATGTGCATGCCACCATGTCCGCGTTCTGAGGAACAAACATTTAAATTCAGTTCCTTATGCCTTGTGCCAAATACCTTACTACAACTGAGCGATGACCCCAACCAGGTGTGTGTGCATAAGTGAGTGCATGTGTGCATGCGTGTGTTTTTGTGATGCCCTTTATATGAACACGAAACATCACCGACGATGACTTAGACTTAGTAATCAATCCAGTCATTTTCTCCAAATCTCATCACCATGGGGCTAAAATTTCAACATATGAGTTCGGTCATTTTTAATCAACTTGACAATTCTGTTGCATGAGCTGTCCTGAGCATATAGGTGCTGAGCAGCATTCCAAGAGCAGTAGAATATGACATCAGTCATGACAACTATCTCTAGACATTGTCAAATGTCTCCAGGGAGGGACAACTTCACCCTGAGCTGAGAATCACTGCTTTGGCTGTCATAATTGGTGACTCAGATGATGAATTATAACTGTGTGTCACAGTTATATGGCAAATGTGTCCGTTGGACGGTGTAATGTATTTATAGTTCTGTGGTTCTTACAGCACAATCAAGAATAATATAATGAAATGAATTTGAAGACCGAGCAATTGGGGATTTAGCCAGCCATGCTGTGAAGTTGTAACACAGTAACGCACTTTTCAGGGGGTCGTGTGTACGCTCAACAGCCTTCTTTTACTTGTAATCATCTTATGGTTTTAACCTCGGTGTTTAGAACATACATGGTGGTTTAATTGTCTCTTAAAAGATATGCTTTTGAGAATTTCAGTGCCAAAGAAGGCTCTGGCTCCAATGCTCACATGAGTAGCCTTTGGGTAATGTGTACAAACATATTTAATGAGGTCAATTCTGTTTTTTTAGGAAGCAAGAAGCAACACAAGGTGGAGGGAAAGCCACTCTGGGCCTCCTGGTGCCGATCCCTAGCATTTTCATGTAAGTTGCTGTAATGGTATGTTGATTTAATGTTCCCTTAATATCGTATGATTTAATCTAACCTTCTAAAAATGGAAAACCCTGTGTTTTCCCTGTCACTGTAAAGCTAAGAGCTGGCATTTCAATCACTTTAATTGTACATGACTAGATCTCCCAAAGGTATTTCACCATGCCCTTGAGCCCAGAGAAGAAGTCATAATGTATATGATTACACAAACATATGGCTAATATGTGGCACCACACCAAATAGAAAATGATTTCTTTCTTTCTTTTAGAAAATGATTTCTTAAAATTTCTTTTTCCAACTACTTCCTCTTGCCTCAAAGTGTTACACATGGTTCACACGACACTGGAACCATTTGTAAAGTAAAGCTGTCGTCTGTGTTGCTGACATGTTCAGGGCTGTTTAAGGACTGTTCTCCTAGAAGGCTTTGAATGCTCTGGGCTAGTGTTTCTTAGATGATCTGGTGGAAAGATGTGCCTTTCTGTCCAGGATTAGCGCTTAGAGCCTCTCAAAGCCCAACAGACATCATTAACAGTAGCCAGCACATTCCACAGCCTATCTGTTGACAGGGTCTCCTTGATCACACCCTTGGGTATCACAGCCATGTCCGACTGCTGTCATGGCTCCCATGGTGAGTGGTGATGTGCCTATTGTGGTCTGGTGAGGCTGGTCCTCAGGCCATGTCTGAAGTAGCACTGCCCTGGATGGATCCCTGGGCTGTTCCTCTGTCATCGCGGTCTGATGTATAAGAAGCACATTTCCACACATTGGACTGATTGTTCTGTAGCTAGCAGCACCTGTCTGTTTGAATGTTGATCAAACTTTAGCACCAGCACAATTGACTTGCCTTAATTACAACAGAGAAAAGTGATTGACACTGCCCTATTGATTTATTTTTTTAAATACTTAGTGTATTGTATAAAATCTACTAACACAAAACCTATCCCTCATCCTCTTGTGCTAATATGAGCCTTATAAACAAATACCACCTGATCAGTCCTTTAATTTTCTCCATCCTGATAGTGGCAAAATTTCCCTTAATTTGGGCAGGGGTGGAACTCTCTGGCAGAGTACTTGTCTGACAAGTGTAAGGATCTGGGTTCAATCCCCTGAGCTGGAAAAAGAATTCATATAATCCAAGTCCACTTAATTCAGACAAAAGGAGCTTGAACAAGTCTGAAGTGGCCTGTCAGATAGCAAGGTTGAGATAAACTTCTGAGTGAAAAACTCAAATCCATTGTTAAATCCATCACATGCTGCTCAGAGGAAATACTGAAGCTCTTGAATCTAAGTGTCTTTCCGATTTGGACTCCCACAGGGTTAGATCACCATCTACCACGGCCACTCCTGGAAGAGAAAAAGCCACATGGAGTAAAAGTAACAGAATGAAAGACTTAACAATAGGATTTAAGCAGAAGTTCCAAAATTTGCCATTTCTAACTTGATTATATCAATAGCTTGCATAAAACAAATGGTAGGTAAGAAATTGGCCCAAAGGCGCCCCAAGGTCAACTCTCTTCTCCCTTACACCTGTACCCGTTGCTTATTTCTGTGGGAAGGTATTTGAGGACCTTCAAGCATTAGCCGAGCGCTCTCTGAGAGGCATTCACCATTGAGCTCTTCTTGAGCATGCCTGGGCCAGGGCATATGGGGTACGCGCTTGGGCATAGAAGCCACTGACTGCCAGGATGGATTGTTTGGGGGTAAGACTTTAAAACATCTCATCTGCATCCAGATGTGGATTCTTCCACCTCGTTGCTAATGGTTGTCATGGATAAGGACTGAAAGTGTGTGACCGTATATATTCCCCATGCTGCAGCGCCAGCAAGTCAGCATGCGGCATTCCTGTCTCTGCCTGGGTGCCTTTGTTCCTTCCTGTCAAATAGACTCTGTTGGCATCATGTGGGAATAGGTAAAGGGTGTTGTCTATGGTTGGTGTGGTAGGTTCAGGTATTGCTCCCCGAGGACAGAGATCAGCCCTGAAGTTGGGGCATGCCCTGTCTTGACAGAGTTGGCCATCAACTCCACCTGTACCCAAGCTTGCCCATTTCAGGCAGAATTCTGTCTGTGACAGAAAACAAGGACCTTTTTGCCAAGTGCCTGGTTTACCACATCTGAAGCCATCTCCATAAGGAGGTTCCTTGAAGCTCATCACCTTCTTTGAGACAGGCTGGGTGTTGCCAGGAGTCAACCTGTCTCATTTTCAAAGAATCCTCAAAAAAAAAAAAAAAATCTTTAAGTGCCATATTCTGTAGGTCTCTGAGGTTTTTGAAGACCTTATCTAAATATTTTACCTTGTCTATCTATTGAACCTAGGATGTATTTTCTTGTGATAAAATTGAGTGGTACAATGAATTAAAATTAAACTTATTTTACATCAACAAACAAATTCTATACCGATGAATTAAAAATAACTTTCGGAGTAACAAGGAAAGCCTTAAGTTGAAGAGTAGATTCAATAATCTACCTTTTGTCCTATATATTTCTATATCATCAAAGAAAAATCCCTGAGTCCTATCTCATTCTCTCTCTGAATAAGACCAATAAAAGCATAATCAACTCCCAATGAAAATAAACAGCCATAGCCCAAAACCTTACCCACCCCCCTTAAGGGAAAGGGGACATCTTTCTCTTTTTAAGGCTTCTTCTGGCTGATTTGGGACAAATAATACCTATGTAGGGGCCCAAATAAAAATGAGAAAATGGTTAAAGAAGCTAGAGATAGCATTTGTAGTTCAATCTCCAAATGTTGAGAAATTCTAGGCTTAATAAAAGTTCTGTGTGGATGGTCTGAAATGCTGGACCAATTGGAATCATGAGCTTTCTTCAAAGCTCTACTGGGAGCTGTTCTGTTCTGATGACAAACAGCAACCAAAGCACTTATGGCTGGAACATGAGGAATGCAGGATGTCAGCATCTCAGCATGCTGGAGGATGAATCCTGTTGGGTCTGATCCAGCATCAGTGTCCGGTTCTTTTGCTCTGAAAATATATAATTTCTCACAAGCATTATACAGATCTAAAACTATAAATGCATGAGGTGTGCAGGATGCACAGAACAATCAAGGCTGGTTCTGTAGTTTGAATTCATGTACGTATAGACTGACTTAAGTTAGCAGTCTCCCTTTCATCCAGGTCTGTTTTATTTTGACCTCTTTCAAAGAGGAAGTATAATATTACCATTACCAAAGAACATACAATTGTTATTTAATTGAAATCAAAACAAGATTGTATAGTTCTAAATGTCCTTCTCTAGGCTCTATGGTGCCTGATACATAGACCGGGCCGCTACCTGTCTCCCGAGAGAATGTATCTTATTTTGCTCAGTGCAACTAGCTTGTCTCTAAAATGGGATACATTTTCTGAGGAGACAAACCAGTTGCCCTAAGCAAAAAAAGAGGCATTAAGCCTTAAGTAAATTTATGCATACCCTAGGCATCTTGTACCTGAGTTTTCACATTTGTTGCAAGTGGTTTTGTCTCACTCCTCCTCTCTGTAGGGGATGGACACTTCCACCTTTTAAACTCTATATAAACTCCAATTTTAGCATTTATGCATACCCTAGGTATCTTGTACCTGGGTTTTTACATTTGTTGGGGGTAGTTTTGTCTCACTCCTTCTCTCATAAGGGATGGACACTTTCACCTTTTAGTTCTAAATGTCCTTCTCTAGGCTCTATGGCACCTGATGTATAGCCTAGGCCACTACCTGTCTCCCAAGAAAATGTATCCCATTTTAGAGACAAGCTGGTGGCCCTGAGCAAAAGAAAAGGCTTTAAGCTTACCTTTTGGTAAGCTTTGGGTTTTGGGGACCTAACTAAACTGATGTGCACTTTGTCACCTGTAAATCCTCTGTGTCCGTTTGCATCTGCTGTGTCCGCCACCTGTCCACCATGAAAGTAGCTCACGTGTAGAGGGATAAGCCAGCTGCCAGAGCAGTGACACCTCAACTCAGCATACAAACTTGATACTTTGGAAATCAATCTGGCTCTTTCTCAGAAGACTGGGAATAGTGATACCTCAAGACCCAGCCATACCACTCCTGGGCGTATACCCGAAAGATGCTCCACCATACAACAAGGACATTTACTCAACTATGTTCATAGCAGCTTTATTTGTAATAGTCAGAATCTGGAAACAACCTAGATTTCCCTCAACCAAAGAATGGGTAAAGAAACTATGGTACATTTACACAATGGAACACTACCCAGCTATTAAAAACAAGGAAATCTTGAAAGTTGCAAGCAAATGGATGGAACTAGAAACAATCATCCTGAGTGAGGTAGCCCAGACCCAGAAAGACACACATGGTATATACTCACTTTTAAGTGGATATTAGCCCAACATAGATGTCCTCCGAGACACTCCACCCAGTAGGGGAACAAGTCTGATGCTGGGACTTGCTGTTGGACTCTGGGAGGAGTACTGAGAGTGGTATTGAAAAGGGGATGAAAGACCCCAGAAGGTTCAGAAGCCCCACAAGGAGACCATCAAGGCCGGTGGATCTGGATGCAAGGGGCCCTGCACAAACTGTTGCACCAGCCAAGGACAATGCATGCTGTGAGCCTAGACCCCCTGTTCAGATCTAGCCAATGGACAGTTCATTCTCCACGGTTGTGGGGAGAGAGGGGACTGCCTCTGATATGAACTCTGGTGCCTCCAATCTGATCACTTCTCCTTGGTGGGGAGGCCGGCGGCACACAGAGGAAGGGGAGGCATGCTATTCAGATGAGACGTGATAGGCTGTCATATGGTGGTGGTGGTGAGCCCTGTGGTCAGAGGTCTAGGGGAGGGGAATAGGGCAGAAGGGGGAATGGACGTTTTATCACAGCAATAGAAAAGTAAGCAACACGATGTTAGAGTGAAGGCATGCCACAGAAGTAGCTGAGAGCTCATGTCTTGAACAGCAAGGAGGAGACAGAGAGCATGGTAGGAGTGATATGAATCTTTATCAAAGCCTGGCCCCCAGGGACACACCTTCTCCAACAAGGCCACACCTCCTACTCCTTCCCAAACAGTTCCACCAACTGGGGACCAAGCATTTACACATATGAGCCTAGCAGCGCATCCTCATTCAAAGTCCCTCATCCCTGACCTGCTTTGGTAAGAGCCAGCAGATCACAGGTAGCCATTCAGCTGGGAGGGAAGAGATGAACGGCTAGCCTGTGACTCGGGTAAAGATACTCTAAGACCCATGGACCACTTAGGGATCTGAATCTGTGTGCACGTGGATTCACTCTTTGCCCATTTTGGAGGAAGGACCTGAGTGCCTGCATCTTTCTCACACATTTTCAGTCTTCATATTTCCATGTCCCTGATTTTGTTTTTCCCTTTGTTGTGTCCTAGAGTCACTAATTAATTATGGACCCAGTTTCCTCTGGGCAATTGCTAATTGGATGTTTTGAAAAATTGCTCCCCGCTGGCTCAAATAATTAGCACAGAATTACAGGACTCAGGGGTGCTGAGAAAGGTAGACCACAGTGGTTATGGAAATCCAGCAAAAATCATCCAAAGAGGCTGTTACTCCAGGAAGTAGCAGAGAGGGAGCACCGGGGCAGAGGGGCTAGAAAATACATTTATGGTGAAATGATGAAGGGCACAGGAGCAGCTATTATTTTTTAAATATAATATTTTATTAATTATTTGGGAAGGTCATCCATGAATACAATGTATTTTTACTATATTCATCGTCCAGTTGTCTTCCTAACTCCTCCCAGATCCACTCTCCACTCTCCATACCCCCAACCCCCTCCCTCCCTTCTGTCCTTTTAAAACCCATACCCACTGAATCAGTTTGGGCTACACACATACTTATGGGTGTGAGTGAGGCCATCCACTGGAGCATGGTTGACCTAGCAGGGGCCACCCCCTTAAAGAAAACTGACTCTTTCTCTTCCAGAAGCCATCATCTATCAATAGCTCCTGACTTAAGGTTGGGTTCTCGTGAGCGCTATCCTTTTTCATGACAGAATGTCAACTGGCTTCTTCTTGGACAGGCAATCACAGCTGCTATGCATTCACGAGTATAGCCGTCCTGTCATGTCCTGAAGACAATTGCACTGTGGTCATCCCCAACCTCTGGGTCTTACAGTCTTCCTCACTCTTGTTCCAAATGATCCGTGAAGCCATATGGATGATCCACTCATGCCTGAGCACTCTGCTGACACTTGTCCTCTGCACGTGAGTCAGTTCTGAGTTTCTGTATCCACTGCTGCCCACTGCACAATGATGAGGATGAGAGCCGCACTAATTGTCATGGAGACATGAGCTGAGAGGGCAGTTTAACTCTGTGTCCATTTAGCAAAATAGTAGTAACACGGTCAACCCTGAGGCATGTAGGTGGGCCTGTTTTTGAGTAGAACATTTGCAAGGAGGCACATCCTGTTTGAAGGATTCATTGGCTGGGTGGCCTGAAATAGCCGACGCCTCCTGCTGAGAAGGAGACTTCTGCAAACAAGGTGGAGAGATGAATGAATTTAGAGTCCAGCATGCTGACATCTGTTCTAACTGGGGCTTGGAGGAAATGACTTACATTCTCTGAGCATCCAGTTCTTCATCTGTGCCTGAAAACCACATAGTCCATGTGTCATAAAATTGTGGTAGGAATAACTGAGCTCTAGTTGGGGAGAGTGTCCAGACCACTTCCTGTACAGAGAAGACTCTTGTCAGCCATTATTAATATGAATTTATGCTCTTTGTGTCATGAAGCAATGATAGTAAAATATTAACATGGGGAGTGTGCTTAGCCTGGCACAGATCAGGGATTTAAGGTCCCTTCAGAGCCAGTTTCCTCATTTCTTTCTTTCTATTCTTCTGCTGGCTACGTGGTTTTCTCTCCCTCTCACCTTTTACTTCTACTTGGGGACATGAGAGCTTAAAAAAACTGGGTAAGGAAAGTACAGTTGTCCAGCTGAGGTCATCAGCTGTTGGGCTAAAGCAGATGTGTGGGAAACATTGACTGAGGCCACAGCTGGCCAAAGAAGGCCTGGAAACCACTCCCACGTGTATTCCACCATCCTGGGCTGCGACTGATTCAGCATTCGGCATAGATAAATTACAGCTCCGGAGTCCAGCCAGCCCCCTGCCATTAAAATGTCAGCCTTCCCGATGGCGAGGTGCTGTGTCTCCCTTTGCTCACTGCTAACACTCTAGTGTCCAGATATCAGCCATGAAAGTGCTTAAGCTACTACAGGGCCCAGCCTCACCCTCCTGGACTCGCTTCTCCCGTTTGATTTCTCTTAAATCAAGCTAGACGCCATCAGAAGGATAAGCCTTGCTGGGTACCAGAAAGACTTAGTTAGCAGCAGTGCTGTGATAGAAAGATCTAGAATGACTTAAAGTTGTCTTTAAGCTTTGGCTCTGTTGCTCTTTACTGGGGTGATATCGGGACAAATCAACATAGAAGAGATCGGGCCAGGTGCTCCTCATGGGGGACGTAATGGCAAGGCTGTCCATGGCTAGTTGGTTATCCACTCAGAATGATTGTACAGATTTTTTAGTCCCCAGTATGAAATTGCGAATTCTAACCCAGTGAATCATAGGGAAGCAGCTGCTTTCCCACCCTCTGCCCTGCACTCCAGGCTTCAAAGGAGATGGAAAGACAGCGAGAGGCTGGCATTGCGCCGTCTTTCCCAGATCCCAACAGTTTCCCATGCCTTAATCGCCTGCGTCCCAGCTCCATGATTTTTATTGTATCACATTCTATCTATACTATTTTTAAACTTACTATCTTGGGCTGGAGAGATAGCTCAGAAGTTAAACGCACAGGCTGTTCTTCTGGAGGACTCTGGTTCGGTTCCCAGCATCCACATGGCAGCTCACAACTGTCTGTAACTCTGGTTGCAGGGAATCTGACACCAATTCATAGTAAATAAAATCATCTTAAAGATAAACGTAACATCTTTTTCTAGAAGACTCAGCTCCTCTTTTACACATTGACTTGACATTTGACCCACATGAAATTGCCAGTTGCATGTGCCAATTCTGTTACCTCAAGTATATTAAAATAAACACACTTCTAATACTTTGCCATAACTCTGTGCCACTTTAAATGGCTTCTAGCAACATTCAAGTATCTCAAACTTTGAAAAATCCCTCCACAAAGGCAAGAGGCAGACCCCTGAGGGGATCCCCCGCCTCTGAGGTCCTTCCGTCTTCCAGGGATCTCAGAGCCTAAGAAGAAAGCATGAGCCAAGATCTCTACCAAAATGCTGGGGGGTCCCATCCCAAGTCATTGGGGGATTGCCCATTTTCTTCTGGCGTGGAATTAGGTGCAGATGTGACTAAACCTTCTTTCTGAAAAAAATCAAAGGGAATGTGAACTGTGAAAGGTATTTTGTTAGTTAAACAACAACAACAAAAAAGGTAACAGTCACTAGGGCGAGTGCAATGGCTGGGTGTGTAAATGTGCTTGCTGACACACTGGATGACTTGAATTCGATGCTCAGAATCTACGTGGTGGAAGGAGACAAGGACACCTGCACGTCTCCCTCTCACGTGCTCATGTACATGCATGCGCACAGCTTACGTAAGTGCTTTTAAACGTCAGTGACAGAGGAAAGAGCTGGAGTGAGAGCGAGTGATGCGAGTGAGCAAAAGTAACAGCAAGAGAGAGGCTTGCACGTTCTCAGAGAAACAGAGAGTCAAATGGAAGGCTAGAGACATCCTGAGGTGTGTGTGGGGGAGGGCGCATCCTCAATTTCTCCCTTTGGACTTTCACTATGACATGCAATTCTCCTAAGTGTCGCTTGTAATCAGTGAGGACCTGATTAGACACAGCAGAGGCTCAGCTCAAAGATGCGGAGGAGAATAAAATTGCCCAGAAATCTTCCTGCCCCGCCCCCCTCAGTGCAAGTTAGCCCGCCTGCCTTGCAGCCTCGGTAGGCAAGACAGATTCAGTGCCAACAGACTTGTAAGAGTTAGCAGTGAACCAAGTTCTTTTTCTAGCATCCTTTACAGCTAAGAAAGGGACACCTCCCAGGCATTATCGTAATACAGAGCTGGTGGCTTCAGGCCCACACATCCTGAAGGAATTAAAGTATCTAGGAACATCTTCCCTGGCCATGTAGCAGAAAAAAGGGCTGGCAGATGGGCACAGCCCTAGTGAGAAGACTCAAGTAGGGTCCCATCTGCAGTGCATTAGGCCCCTGTAGATTCTGGTAGACTTTTGATTACGGGGAGGCAAGTATCCAAGCTAAGTGCCTAGAGGCCAGTCTTGAAGAACCTCCATTATTTTCAAAGTGTCCACTAAGAGGGAATGTTGATATGGTTTCCAGCCTGTCCAAAAGGGCGCAGGGACTTATGCAGAGGGACTATGGGCCGCACCTCAGAGAACAGGTTCTGGCAAAATACAAGACTGCCCTTTCTGAGACGGATGCAGGGGAACACCGTCTCATATTCTGTTGTCCCCAAACATCAGCTAGTGTACGGTGCGGTCTCGGTTTCTTCCCAGACTTGCGGGAATTCTCCTTTGACATTGGTTTGTCCAGTTGGTTGGTGTGTGCGTGATATTCACTAGATAAATTATGAACATTCTTCTTTCCTTGTTTCTTTTTAATCAGATCATTCTTTTTGTTTTTTTGTGTGTTTTGTTGGTTGGTTGGTTGGTTGGCTTTTAGAGACAGGTTTCTCTGTGTAGCCTTGGCTGTCCTGGACTCTACTTGGCTGTAGAGCCAGCAGCCTCTGCCTCCCTGAGTGCCAGGATCAAAGGCATGAGACACCGTGCCCGGCTCGTCAGATCATTCTTATTAAGGGCTCCTTTTCTATTTCCTTATATATCTCCCCTTCTTCGTTAAATAATTTTAATTATTTGTTTATAATTTTTGCGTGTATGAATGTTTTCTCTGCACTTATGTGTGTGTGTGTAAGGGCACCACATTCATGCATGCTGCCTGTGGGAGTCAGAAAAAGGACTTGGACTCCCTGGGCCTGGAGTTACAGATGGTTGTGAGCCACCATGTGGGGGTTGGGAACTGAACCAAGCTTCCTTGCAAGAGCAAAAAGTGTTCTCAGTCACTGACTCATTTCTCCACCCGCCCACCTTACTTCTTCTTTTTGATCGTAGGTCTGTACTTCCAGAGCAGATCCTTTCATTTCTCCAAAAACTTCCTTCTCACAATAAATAGAGTTCTTTGGGTTTTTCAAAAATCTCAAGACCATGTCAAAGCTCTGACCAAAATAAGCATTGTTGTACAGTCTGTGAGTCTCGGAGGCAGCAGTGGTGGGCTGGCCACTTTCAGAAGTTAGTACCTCACTGGATGGCCGTGAACTACAGACACACCTCACTACTTTTGAACAGCCCTGAGATAATTCAATAAAGGAACAGAAAAAACAAATCAAAACCAAACCCAAACAAAAAGCTCTTGGCTTCCTGTGTGTGCCTCCTTATGTGTAATTTTTGCTCTTGTTTGTTTCATATGAAATTTATGTGAACGAGCCAACACTCCGGTGACTATACATGCAGCCAAGCCAAAATTGAAAAGAACCCCCTAAAATAAAGCAGGCACCTTGGGAAACTATTTTCTTATTAGATGTTTGGTCTGACGGCACTTAGAAACACGTGGCTCTAGCGTGGCTCTTTGCTTGGGGGTACAAAGCCACTTTGCTGCAGATCTAAGCCACGGGAGCAGCCATGTCACTGCTGTGGAGCAACATTTATGAGCTTACAACATGAGAGGGGCCACAGAATGCTAGGGAACGAGGATCCCAGCCCCTGCTTCTTTGGGTGAATTAACGTTGCACCCTGCTGACAGCCTAATGTGTTT
>OU015748.1:67598015-67625456 GCA_907169655.1 Acomys percivali | reverse complement strand
AGGGCACAGCCCCTCTTTCTTAGTCCCCCCACTATCTAGAGGGCACACCCCCTCTTTCTTAGTCCCCCACTATCTAGAGGGCACACCCCCTCTTTCTTAGTCCCCCCACTATCTAGAGGGCACACCCCTCTTTCTTAGTCCCCCCACTATCTAGAGGGCACACCCCTCTTTCTTGTGTTGGATCTTCTCCATCAACCTCATTTTCATCTTTCCTGATTTTCCTGGTTGCTTTGAAAACAAAAATAAGGACCAATACTTCTGGGAAAGCATCTTGACACAAGACACATCAGAGGTAATTATTTTTAACACGCATGAAGACATACCATAATTTAACTCATGACTTAAGAGATTAACTTTGTAGCTATAATTACTTACTGAGGCGCGTTTCCCCTTGAGAAGGCAGTGTTCCATTGTTGTGTCTGAAGGTTTTCCATTCTGGCTTCTAAATCGCTTTTTATAATAACCCATTATTTTTTTCTAGAAACTTTTGGATTATCTCTCTTACTGGCATTCTAAACTGTCACAATAATATCTTTTTTTTTTTCCCTGACATTTTTGGTACAGAGACTTGTCATATGGCTCTGGATAGCTAGGACTCACTTCATAGTGTTGACTGTCCTGGAACTCACGTGATCCTCTTGCCTCTGAGTGTTGAACTGCAAGTTAGCACCATCACACCCTGCTAGTGGGTCTAACGGATACTGTTTGTGTCACGGTGTCAAGTGTTGGCATACATGTCCTTTACATGCAGTGAAGGAGCACAGCACCGTTGATCTAGAAAGTCTGCTGCTCCTGATGTGTATTCACTGCCATTTTCTCTTCCAGAACATTCGTTGTCGAGCACTGGAACTCTTGTCTCAACTCTCTATTCTTCTTGTCCTTCATCCTCATCATCCTTTTCTCGCTCCACCTTTTAGCATCCCTCTTCCTTTTTGAATGTTAAGATGGTTCCTAAATGCGTCTTCAGAATTATTCACTGCGTTAATAGAACGCTGCTGTGATGCTTTCATTTTTATGAGGCCATTCTTCATTTGCTCCAGGTTCTTTAGCCTCTTACTCTTGCTTCCTGGACACTTGGCTGTACCTTGCTCTTCTGGGCTGTTTGATGGTCATTTTCAAGCTTTATTCTGCTCCTCAGAGTTGTTTGCCTGTGTGTTCACTCTGTCTGTGTTTGGTTGTTTATCTTTCATTAGAGTCTGCTGTCAAATGTCTGACACGCCCCCAGCTGAGCATTCACAGTCAAGAGTGAGCAATGAAAGCTCGCAGGCAACTCTGCGGCCTGGAAGCTCCGCAAGGCTCTTTGTGGGATTGCTGACTAGTCACGTGCTCATTTTGTTAGGGAATCCATAATTATCTGTGCTGTTGGTCTTTTCCTGGGGATGTTCTAGTTTTGTTTTGTTTTGTTTTTTTTTTTTTCAGAGAAATCCTCTAATTTCCCTTTAGGCTGAGTACGGGGTGGAGACTGTGGATTACACTTTCAGCCTCACGCCTGCGGCTCACTTCCCTGCTGAGCTCCTGGGCTGCATCCTAGGGAGGAACCCTCCAGACTCCTGAGGGGCACGGAACAACCACTGCCCTGTGCAGTTGGCAAGGGTGTGTGGTTGCCTACAGTGGCTGTCTGCACTGTCAACTTGACTGACCATAGAATCACCTAGAAGGCTCACTTTTGGGTGTCTGTGAGCATGTTCCTGAGAGATTTAACTTGGAGAAGGCCCACCCTGAATATGGCTGGCACTGTCCTATGAGCTAGGGTCTAGACCAAACAAACTGGAAGGAAGTGAAAAATTAGCTGAGCCCAACGTTCATCTCTTTCCCCTTGTTTCCGGCAGACTCAATGTGACCGGCCACTCAAGGCTCCCAACACCATCCCCTTTCCTGCCATGGTGGACCATAGGCCTTAAACAGCGAGCCAAAACAGACTCTTCCATCCTTCATAGTATTTGCCAGGTGTTTTTTCATAGCAAAGAGAACAGAAACCTAATCCACTCTTACCATTCCCTCACTCCCTGATTCCTTCCCATTCTAGCCTCATCTTTAGAGGTTTCTGGTGCCCCAACCCCAGCATATTTCCCAGGTCCCAATAAAGTCTGTAGGTAATTGATTTCAGCTTTCCTTTTTCTGTAAACCCATTTTGTCAAATTATTTCCATTTCCTGAAATCGTGGGTTTTTTTTTTTTTAATCTCTTTTTTATTCTTTGGACCATAGCTATAAATTTTTATAACCACCCCCCAATATCATTTTGTACAGGTTTGACTTGGGGAGAAGACTAATGGGTATGTTTAATTTGTCACATTTAATACAGAATCAATATGCATGGATTTAACAGTTTCCCCAAATTGCTCCCCCGCCCCCCACAAGAGTGACAGCCTTCATATTGTGTTAACACACCTTATATTCAGCGTGGGTCTTCCCTTCTGAGGTAGACGTGGAAATTCCCTCACAGAGGCAGTGTGTCTTCTTGGTCACTCTCAATTCAGTCAGGTTGGCAGTGAAGAGTGCCCCCCTGTCTTCTTAGGAACGTTGGTCGTCATTAATTATATACCAACATATTTGCCACGGCATGGGGCTGAGACAGGGGCCTCTCTCCACGGGAGGGGGGCAGGAGGGGAGGAGGGTTCCTGAGTGTGAACTATCTGGTGTGAAACCAGGAAATCCTGGGCAAACCAAATAAGCCAGCCGCTCTCATCTGTATGTTCCGTTTTTCAGTCGTAGATTTCCCCTGAACTCTTAGAAGCCACGGCAAGGAGGAACAGCCATCAGCTCATCTGAGAGCACAATGCAACCTTGAATTTAAATAGATGTTTAAAGGCACGATCTCATCCTAGAGAGAAAAATGCATCAAGAAAAAGGGAGATCGAGGAAAACAGGAAAATAAACATTAATAAAGCCGACTGTGAGAGGAGTTAGAGAGGCAGAAAAGAGCAGAGCAAACAGTCGAGGGACAGGTGTGTATGTGAGCTTTTGGGGCCACGTTCTTCTGAAAGGCAAGTGCCTCCTAACAGGCTGAGTCTTCCCTTCTGAGTGACCAAAGCCTTTGAAACCAGACTGGCTTGAGGCAATTGTCCTCAAGTGAGTCAATCGGTGTGTTAGAAGTGCTTACTCCAAGCTCAGATCCTGTGAGCCGCCGCAGGCAGAGCCCGCTACTGTGTGTCAGACAACTCAGGCCGCCTTGGCACAGAGGACTACTCTCCATTTTCTGGGTAATCACTAAGTCGAAAGAAGGGTTTCAATTTTAAAAATACTTTTTAATCTTTTATTTTTAAGGGGCTTATATTGGCTCTCAGGCTAGCCCAGATGTTCCATCTCTGACTTAAAATCCTCGAAGCAACAGTTGTTCCTCAAAGGCCCTGTTTGCTTCTTTGTCTCCAGCGGGTGATGAGTGGGTCAGGCAGGCCTCTCCCATGGCTTTTGATGTGCGAGGGGCCTTGGTTTCTTAACTTCACCCTGGGTTGGTGGTGGGAGGAAGTTAAATGCAATGGGGGTGGGGAGGGGTTCGGATGTTAATTGTCTCAGGGAAGAGGCTGCTGAGTTAGGGGCTCATACTTAGCTGTTCCTCTGCCTGTCAGCAGGGAGCAAGCAGCAGCCCCCCAGCATGGCCCAGCCTCCACCTCCTCCCCACCACAGTGAGGCACTCAGACAGCTGCTTGCTTCTGAGGTGGTAGGAGGAGGCAGCTGCTGTCCGTCAAAGCTTCCAGGGTCTTCTGGAAGGTTATTAGCGTCAGAAAGAAATACATTTTAATTAGCTCGCATCTCCTTTCCACATAAAACCATCAGAGTTTAGTGCAGGGAGGCTTTGGTCTCTGTTTTCTAGGCTTGGCTACCATACATGCCAAAGTGAGGTTTCTCTTATCCCCTTGTTTGTTTTTGTGGAATCTTTTATTCTCAGATATTTTTTTTCCCATCTCAGTAAGGCTAAGCCCCACGTGAGAAATATTAGTGTGTCTGCCTTTCGGGAAGTTCTAAGACCACCTGGGGTGTTGTTCTCAAACGTTTCACTCCTCATTTTAACAGATAAGTAGATTCTCCCAAGAGAAACGGATGCATATGAATGTATATAGCACTCAGACAGCCCTGTTGACAGGGATACCAATGTTATCTTCATTTTACAGGAGGAAACTGAGGCAAAGAGGGGACAAGACAGCTACTGAGCCATAGCTACATGTCCCTCTGTCTCTGGAGAAGTGTCCCTTCCTACTTAGTATTCTGGCTCATGAGATGTTGATTTATTGGGCCGGGTGTGGTGGCTCACGCCTTTAATCCCAGCACTCAGGAGGCAGAAGAAGGCAAATCGCTGTGATTTCGAGGCCAGCCTGGTCTATAAAGCGAGTCCAGGACAGCCAAGGCTACACAGAGAAACCCTGTCTCGAAAAACCAAAATAAATAAATAAATATGATGAGTTATTTTTGTAGGGAGCACAGAAGATCTAAAGGTTTGGAAAATGTATACAGAAATCTGGATCTTTCTGCCTGTTTGAAACTGGGATTGATGGGCACTGTTAGCTTTCATTGTTCACTCAGCGGCAGCAGCTGAGAGACAGCCAGCTGTCTAGACAGGCACCACCGCCAACATCCTACCAGATTTCCTGGCTCACTTCTAGAAGCTTCGGGGCCCTGGATTCTATTCCTGCACTGCTCCGGTACATCATGAGCTAGCTCCAAGGCACATCTGTCGATGTCCTAGAAACCAAATTTGCTTCTTTCTCCCTGTGGTTAGATTCCCAGTGAGTTCTATCTAATGATTCATCTGACCTAATGATCAGCACTGAACGGGACTGAGTCACTCGCTGCCTGGGGTCCCAAACCTGTGCTGTCTGACAAAGGTTTTCATCAACTGGCTGATATGTTCTGGAAAGACATATCACAAGAAGCCAGATTTTCATTCAGGGCAGAAAGGTGATTTCATAGCCAGCTTGCCTTGTCTGGGAGAGCAGGAGTTTCACAGAGGCTGGGAATCCAGGGTTGGTCCCCAAAGGACTTAGAAAACTATGAAAGCAAAAAGTACACGATACAATACCGAGTACAGGGAAAGCATCCATAGGGCAGATCTAAGTCCTCTGAATGTCACTCAGTGGCTGACAAGTTTACATTTCTTTATCTGTTATGGTTTGACACTTAAATGCCCCCAAAGGTCTATATGCTAGTGATTTGATCTCTAGCTGTGCACCAGTGGGTGGCGGAACCTTCAGGATGTGGGGTCTATATGAAGCTAGAAAGGTCATTTGAGGCATGCCCTTGTAGAAGATATTGAGACCCTGAGCCCTTCCTGTCCTTCCCTTGGCTTCCCAGCTGCCACAGCGTGAGTAGCTTTATCCCGCCCTGTGCTCTCTGCCATGATACCCTGCCTCCACACAGGCTCCTGACGCAGGGGATCCAGATTGATTCCAAAAATTCTGAACTACAGAGCATGGAGCCAGTAGAGATGAGACCAGGACACACACAATAAAACGGGACAGGCAGAGCTTCTTTATTGATCCTACAGCCCACACTGGCCACAGGGAGACAGCAGGGACTGAGGCATGGCTGGCTTGCATCACTGCCTAGGAGGAAACAGCAGGCTGGGTATGGTGGTGCTCATACCTGTAACCCCAGCACTCAGAGAGGCAGAGGTGGGCAGAGCTGCCTGCTCTACAAAGCAAGTCCAAGACAGCCAGGGCTACACAAAAATACCCTGTCTCAAAAAAACCAAAGTGAGGGGGAGTAGCAGACTCTAATAGATTTTCTATGAATGATTACACATTAGTAATTGTTCATCCAGTGGTGGACATTGGGCCAAAAATGTTTTTCTTCTTGCGCCCAAGCACAGTGGCTCTAAGGTGAGTGATCAGGAGGCCGATTAACCCTGGATCTCCTGATGCCATCATCATCTGTCCTTGGGTTTGGTTTGGTCTTGGCCTTCTGATAAGACTGGGAAGCCATGGGTGCTCCAGCTCCTGAAGACAGAGGTATGAGGTAGAAGAAGCACAGACCAGCTCCAGCAGGCCAAACAAATCCTCCACTGGAGATTTGGGCAGACATGTTTCAAATGGTCTAACTGCCTGCATGCAGAGTTGAGCAGAGTCTGACTCAAAGGTCGACACCGTAAAGGGACAGACCACGTGAAGACAAAGTCACCACGCCTGTGACCTGTTTCAGTCACCCATCAACTATCTGTAAGCTCCTTACAAAAGTCAACACTTGTGGCTGAAGCAGCCTTCAAATCTCTGCAGAGTAACCCCGGCAACAGTTGCCATTGCCTTACAGTAGAGGTGTCCCCTCCATAGGACAGCGGTGTGGCATTCAAATTGGTGACTTTTGATTTAACTAAGACCAAATTCTACAACTTCATAGATCATCTGGTGTCTTAACTTCATTCTGGGAGCAACCAAAGATACTTGGGGAACGAGGTTTCTCCTTGAGAGCGTTTATCTTTTGCGCTTTGTCATTCGTGTAGCCGTCCCGAAGAACCCCAGGATTTCAGTGACAAGGTCATCTGTAAACATGCTGGTCTGTGGCCTAACCGGGTGTTCTGTCACATGGAAAACTGACTGACATGTTATGTATAGCCATAACAAAATTCCATAATACGCTAAAAATGTATCATCCATATATCTTAATAAACCCAAGGTCTGTTAAGGAGTCGACCCATTGGTTTCATTGTGCATGGTGCTTCTGGTTTTGGTCCTCTGCTGCCTCCAACCTCTTCCGTAAGAGGCTGCCCCAACTCTTCCATGCCCATCTCAGTCGTGAGATGAGATTCCCTAATGACTTAACCGATTCCCCAAATGCCGTAGCTTTCTTAAAACCACCAGAGCACAGATTAGGTCCCAATATTAAATGAAAAGGGACACTCAGCTGACAGAACCATACAATGGCAGCAGTGTCCCAGCTGCACAGAGTTGTGGTAGAGATCAGGGTTTGTCATGGGGCCTGCTATGGTCACTGGTAAGCCAGAGCACCAGAAGTGCCCAGGTAGCCCCAGAGAATACTAGCAGATGTTTCCAGCTTTTCTATGTGCAATGGGGACGTGGTAGGTTTAGTCACTTACCAGTAAATCCAAGCCAGGGTTATGACTATTTGTAATCTTAATATTTGCGTCACCGCCATTTTGTTTTTAGTATATCATATAGTATATTATACATTCATTTTCATTTTCAAGTTTAAAGAGATTAGAGAGCCAGAGTAGACTGGGGATAATAATGGCAAGCTTTATTTATTTTTGAATATATTTTATTAATTTATTCAAGCTCTATTTTTTATTTTAATCACACTCCATAAAAATTTTATAGTTACGTTAAGATGGCATATACTTCCCTCTCTTTTAGACTGTAAAATATTTTATGACAATTCACGAGTTGCATGCAGCTCTAAGATGTCTCAGACTCTTCCTTTTATTATTTACTCCTTTTTCTGTCCCCACTTCCATCTTTTTATCTAGTTCAGCATTTCTTAAAATTCAAGCTCTCAAAATGCTAATATCATAAGATCCATCAGAAATAAAAGTTGTTTTTTGTGTGTGTGAGTAAACAAATTTGGGGGGAATTTTTGAACTTTCATCTGTTGTGGAAACTTGCTTTGCATGTTAAAAGCCACTGAAGACTTGGGACTGGAGAGATGGCCCGGCAGCTGAGAGTGCATGCCGCTGGTCCTGAAGAGCCGCTTTCGGCTTCCAGCACCCACTCTGGGAAGCTGCAGAGGGATCTGTCGCGTCTGCCCTCCGTGGACACTGCACTCGTGTGCACATAGCTACACACACATAATTAAAATCAAATATTTTTAATTAAAAAAAAATACATAGTCAAGACTTTGGATTGCCCTGAAGTGAAGAAAATATAAGACAAATACTTTTAATCTAGTGTTTTTCAAGCATGTTTCACCGTGGGATGTTTTCTCTCTTTCATGATCCCCATTACAACCTGCTGGGTCTGCTGGGAAAAATATTAATCTAGATCGAGTTAGTATATGGCTTTCTAAGCTTGGAACTGGATGGTTATTATTGCTTCTGCTCTCATTAAAAGTATTGTACTTTAGGTGTATAGATTTATCTAACTCCCAGAGACCAAACTTGGTGTTTTCTACTCTTTAATTTACATGTCTGAAAACACAGAATAAAAATGAGAAATCTCACATGCATAAAATTGGCTTTCAACCTTTTTTTTTTAAGATTTATTTATTTATTTATTTATTTATTTATTTATTTATTTATTTATTATGTATACATTGCTCCGCCTGCTTGTACCTCTGAAGGCCAGAAGAGGGCATCAGATCACATTATAGATGGTTGTGAGCCACCATGTGGTTGCTGGGAATTGAACTCAGGACCTCTGGAAGAGCTGAGCCATCTCTCCAGCCCCATCTTTTGACCTTTTATCTTCGACTTTGTAGTGGCTAAAGATAAAGTTATTTTGTTCCAGTTTGTGTTGGTCTTGGGTTCAACGGCCTAGCCTTCCCACGGTCCTTTCTTCTCCAAGTGGTCTTGCACTCAGAGAAAACATTAAGCTCATGCAAGTTCCTTGAGAATAGTACAAAGCTTTTAAAGATGATATTGTTCCGTCTTCTTTTTCTCTCGTTATTCATAAAGAACAGCAATCTATCAGAAGGCAGTTTGCTCCGTGGTGTGCTCCTGTGCACAGCAGTCAGCTGCTGTGGCCTTCTCTGTGTGGGCAGCCATTTCCTGGCAGGCTGGAATTCTTTGACTTGTACCATCGCCACCGTGTCGCTTTGAAGAAATGCTCTCGGATATGTGCCGGCAGAGGCAGGACCCGTGGGAAGCAGGGTGGCCATGAGATCGGCTGTTCGGGTTCTTTTAGAAGGCTAATGTGTGAAGTTAGTTTTTGTCAACTTGACACAAACAGACTGGGAAGAGGGAGCCTCCGCTGAGGACCTTCTTCCATCAGACTGGCCTGTGGGTGGGTATGTCTGGGGCATTTTCTTGATTGATGATGTGGGACACTGAGGGTGGTGTCACCCCTGGGTAGGTGGTCCTAGATGGTATAAAAAGAAATCTGAGTGACTTTTTTCTTGTCAAGTAGACATGATGTTATCTCCCATAATTTGCTTGGCTCATTTATTGGAAAAAAAATTAATAATTAGCTAGTACGAGCCAGATACTCTGCTATATAGGCCATGTTCCATTCATGGCATACACACAACTCATAATCTGTGAGCAGTTTTTAAGCACAACGGACATGTTTATGTCAAAAGATGAGCAATTATCTTGATGTGCATCAAGCTGCTGGATATGAAAACATGCAGGGCAATGTTCTATGGTGAGAACTATTTTATATATAGTTATTATATATATATATTTTATATATATAAATATATATATATTTATTTATATATATATATATTGATACATAGAACTCATTTTCCCTTTATAGTCTTACCTCCTCCATAGCCCCTCCTCCTATTTCCTGCCCTTGGTCTTTTCATTTTTTCCTCTTTACTAACATGGTCAATTGACTGATGTATCATGTTAACCTCTTTCTGCTGGATGCCCATCGGCAGAGGTTCTAAAAAGCTACAGATCTGCTCTGCCAGATTTCCCAGGCTCCTCCAGGCCTGGCCACGTGTCCTTTTTGAGGTCAATGAGATATAGTGACATTATGTCGGGGCTGTTAGGGAAAGGTGATGCTTCTCTGTGAAAGGGACAAAGGAGGGGAGAACCCTGGTGTGGCTCACTTCTGGTCTCCCTGCCCTGAGGTTCAAAGGCCATCTTGTGACCATGAGGCAACCAAATGAGGATGAAAAATCTGAAAGTGGCACCATACAAGTTATGAAAGCACCTGGGTTTGGGTGCCATTTTGGGTCTACTCAACCTAAGTTAGCAAATGCTCACACTAAGACCATGATAGTGCTAGAACAGCATTCTATGTCAGTGCCCATTTAGTCCCACGACACAGAGAGATGTTCCTTCTCAATGAATGTATCCCACAGTTTCCTCTTCTGCTTTGACTTCCCCTTTTCTTCTGCCTAGTCCACACTGCACTATGCCCCAACTAACTTCCAGAGCCCCAGAATTTGGAAATAAAATCTTAACAGGGTAATTCAATTAAAACGAGCTTGTTAGGACTGCCCCCAATCCAATATGACCAACATCTTTAGAAGAGGACATTTGAGAGCACGCTGCCGGAGGATGGCCATGTGAAGACGGGGGAAGATGGCATCTCGCTGTCAAGGAGACAGGGCTCAGGTGTAACTGTCCTGGTGACACCTTTCCAGGACTGGGAGACTGAAATTGTGCTGTGTAGGTGGCTCAGTCTGTGCTGTTTCGTTACAGAAGTCTTACCCAATGACTGTGTGCTCTTCGCTCACTCTGTTTGGCTTAAGCCATTCTCAAGAGCAAGGCTTTCTTTAGCCTCCTACAGTTACATGGCGACTATCTCCCCAAAGGTCTTTTTATTTTCTTTGTTTGTTTTTTGAGATTTCTCTGTGTAGTCTTGGCTGTCCTGGACTCACTTTATAGACCAGGCTGGCTTCGAACTCACAGTGATCCGCCTGCCTCTGCCTCCCAAGTACTAGGCTTAAAGGCATGCGCCATCATGCCCAGCTTCACTAAAGGTCTTTTTTTTAAACACAGTAGTGTTTCTGAGAAATCACAGAGTGATTTTCTGGGGTGAAGCCTAGTAAGATCCTTGGGGTGGCTGTGAGCCTCTGTTTTCCTTTCTCTGTTGTGTACCGGCTGATGAGGTCAGCAACTGCCTCAGTGTTCCCTCTATGCAACATGTCTACCAGGGTCTACCCAATCCTGGCCTGTAACCTCCAAAACGGAGCCCAGATTAACCTTTTTTTTTTTTTTTTTTTTTTTGGCCAGGTAACTACCACAGGCCTTGTGTTCATTACGGTCAGTCACAGAATGATGGCCAACACACCGATCTCCTCTTGTGTCTTCTTGGCCACAGTTGTATTGCAGGCTCCTGTGCAGACCAGAAAGGGAATCTCCACAGTCATCTGGAGCAGTCTAAACTCACTCTGGCTAGCATGGAGCCTGCCTTTCTTGCCGTTCACAGATTCAGAACGGTGAGGGGGAGGTCTTACCGACCATTCTGTCAGCTCAGACCTCATACACCAAGAGCGACTCGGTTCTCCCTTCCTGTGTCTCCAAGTCAAAGCGCACTTTGGTTATGTCTGGAGACGTTTCCCATGGTCACAGCCTGGGAGAGCTGCTGTCAGCATCCAATTGGTGATGCATCCAGGTAGGCTAAAGCACACAGAAAAGTCACCCCCAAAGCAAAGCATCCAGCCCCTCTGTGAGGGCAGCTGAGACTGAGAAGGCCTGAGTGAGGAGGGAAGAGGCTATGGCTGGTCCTGTTTGGATATGGCTGCCGTCTGCAGTATTACCTTTTACCCCTTAATACAAAATAAAAGATGTATCATAGAAAAAAATGGCCAGACTGGTCAATGGTATTGTCTCAGTCAGGAGTTGGGGAGGGCAGTCACGTCTGCTGAGGTTTGCACAGGCTCCCTGTGAGTCTAGCTGGCTCCAGGCTCTCCCAAAGGCAGAGCTGACCTGACAGTGCTGCGTGCCAGCCCCACTATACAGCTGTCTGTCAAAGACCTGAGTGAAGCAGGAAGATCTGTGCAGATTAAAATGAGAAGAAGAGATGAAAAAAAAATGATTATTTGGAAATAAACTTGAAGATGTCTATTTAGATCCCCTAAGCCAGCAGTCTGGCACATAAGCAGGACTAAAAATATGGAAATATGGTATTGTCACTCTGAGCACTGAATTTCAGCTAGCTCTAAGCATAATAAGATCTTAGTTGTTGTGTAGAAGCATTGTGCTTTCACATTTAAAAGATATTAATAACTATGCTTCAGTGTATCATCAGTGTATGCTTAAAATACAACCCATGATTTCAAAAAGTAGCTCTTTAAGTATTATATTCAGTTATTGGTTTTTGCATCTGTCCATGGCGACATTTGCTGTAAGTAATAAATGGTACAGTGAAATGTAGCTGTAGTTTATATCACAGCTCAGCAGCTTTTAAATGCCTTTGCCAGGTCATTTAAATATGCTTTAGATATGTGACTGACAGGCATGCTTGTTTCTACAAAGGCAGTAAGATTAAAAATAAATCAGTGTGGGGACCTGTCACTTCCTGCGTAGACACCATCATTTTCCTGTTTGGATTATGGCTGCTGTCTATAGCATCACATATTTTACCTTTAAATTAATAACAAAAAGAGTAGCATAGGAAAAAATGGCCAAATAAATCAACAGCAATGCATTAGTCGGGGTTCTGCAGAGGAAAAGGGCTGAGAGAATGAATGTATCAAAGGAAAATTTATTAGATTGGCTACAGGATGCTGCCAGGATAGACCAACAATGGCTGCCTCCACTGAAGAGACTGAGAATCCCACAGCTGCTCAGCCCCATGAGCTGGGTGTCTCAGTAGGTCCAATTTGGTACCAGATGCTCTTGGAGAGCTTCTGGTCATCAGTCCATGCAGAAAAGCTGAAGAAACTAGGTTCTGATGTTAGTAGAAGGCAGCAGCAGCAGCAGCCACAGAGTGGATGAACTCGCCAGTGAGACCGGAAGGCAAGCAGGCAAAGTGTAAAAAGCTTTTCCCTTAGACTTCTCTATTTCTGGGTATGCCTAGAGGTTGTCTCTTAGTTGGTTGCAGATCCAGTGAGGTTGACAACTAAGATTAACCATTACAGACATGATATTTGGATTTGTTCACAGCCAGCATGCACTTACTTTTTTTTTTTTTTAATGTAGTTGGCATTTCTTATATGTGGAGTCAGCAACTGTGGATTCAAATAACCATGTACTGAAAATGTTTGCAGGAAAATATTTGCATATGTCATGAAAACATGCAGACTTGACATTATTCCCTACATAAGACTTTGTAACAATGATTTATGTGTAGTTTATATTGCGTTGGGGTTTTATAGGAAGTCTAGAGATGACTTGAAGTATATGAGAATTTGTTCACATACTATATACACATGCTCTAGCATTTTGAGTATGGGACTTGACCATCCAAAGATTTTGGTGAGTGCACATGTCCAAGAGTGCTTTACCTGACAAGTTTACACAGATGAGTCAGCCTAGAAGGGAATATCCATTTCAGTTGTGGGTGGACCACCTCAGACTGGCCTGTGAGGAAAGGGGTTGTCTTGATTGTTAATTAATTCAGGAGGGCACAGCCCACTGTGGAGGATGGGTTCCATCCCTAGGCAGGTGACCCTGAACCATGTAAGCATGCTAACTGAATGGTTCTACACTAGCCGTGGGGCCAGGTAGCAAACAGCACTTCCCCATGGGCTCTGCCATACTTCTTTGACTGTGAAGTGAATGCCATGTGTGGAACAGCAAGCAGGTCTGCTGGTCTGCTTGTAGGTCCTTACCTTGAGTTCTTTCCTTGACCTTCCATGACAGTGCCAATAAACCCTTTGCTCCCCTAAGTTGGTTTGGTTGGAGTGTTTGTCACTGCAACAGAAATGCCACTAAAATAATGTGGGTCCTGGCACCAATGCTCTGCAAATACAGATGGACTCCTGTCTATGATAGTTGACCAACTTTGTATATGCAATGAAGGACTTAATTAGCTTAAGCTATTTTTTCAGGCTGTATGTTACAAAACCCACTAAGCAGCACATTTATCTAAATGTTCCTTAATCAATTAACCAAGACTTTGCATTGGGTTTCACTTTTCACAGAATTGCCACAGATATATTTCCTAACGCATGGTCCTGTAAGCTCATATGCATCTCTCATATTAATTTCTTATACTTAACCAGAGGTATCTAAAAGGCAATTCAGTCTCTGGTTTTGTATAAAGCTAGGGTCCTCTTAGGAATCTCCGTTCAGCCTGAAAATGTTCTTCAGCTGAGTTCTTCTGTTTAGTCACTTACGGATGACAGCTAACGATGTTTTACATGTCTGAGAGCCCTTCATTTCCTTATTACGCAGATATAGCTGCAGTTGGCTCCAGGCTTCTTGCTATTAATAGCTGGTGAAGATGCACTGTTCGTCTAATTTGGCACTGCCTGTGGTGACACAATTGGTTCTCAGTTACTTTACTGCCAATATGTGCAGCTCAAGCCACAGGGCGCTTTCGGCTAACTGATGGAGTCTCCGACCTCCAAGACCAAATCTAAGATGCACTCTCCTTTCTCGGCTCCCTCAGCATGTCTCAGGGAGACAAAGCATGTCCTAGGTTTGATTTGTATCAATGTTCATCCTCAGAAAATACAGAGCCTTCAGTTCAGGGCAGCTTCTGAACTTCCATATAAAGATTAGAGCTGGAGCCAAAGGCCATGGCTAAAGGGCTTGCTTTGGATGCGTGACAAACACTTTAACTTTGTTTAAATTGTTTTTAATGGAGGGAAACACTGTACATTTTCACCATATCCCCCGCCTCCCACAAAAAGCTAGTATTCACAGCTATGAGGGAAATGATGAGGAAATGATTGGGGAGAAGGGTTAAAAGTCCCCAGTCATCTTTGGGCAGAACCTTTATCCGGTCTCCTCATGGAATGTCCCATTTGGTGCCACCACTGAAAGACAAGCCGCCGGATACAGCTTTTCAGTATGTGGCATCAGCATGCCTCTTGGAGCTCATGCCCCACTGCTCCTGTCCACCCCAGCCTCTCCCATGCCAAGAGCAGGACACAAGGCTTTTTCATTTCTTCTCCCCCACCTTAGTTTGGATTGTGGGTTCATCCTTCTCCCCCTCCATGGGTCAGGTGGGAAATGCTGGCTGTCTATCACACAGCTCTCCCAGATCAGGGGTTCTCAGAAGGGAACCTGGCACCTGAGTGCTGACAGTGTCTCTGGACTTGACATTTGATGTATGTTGTATGAAGCTCTTCCTGTTACCATGCCACCCTGTGTTTACCAGCATCAGTATCAAAGGCACATGGAGTAGAAGGGCAGCAGAAGCACAGCTCTGTGAGTGCTAGCTTTTTTGAATGATGAGGTTGTACAGGGGGCCCCATCCTTGGTAAAGGGTTGGGTATATTCTTTACTTTAAGAGTTAGGAATCATGGGGTGAGCACTGGCTCTTACAGCGAAGCCTCTTACTAGCCATGTTGCCCAGCAAGCTGTGAAGGTGCCCTGAGATGGTCCCACTAATGCATCTGTAAATACAGAGTACATATTGACAAAACACAGGCCTGGTTCATCTGTGACCTTCCGATAAGCACCAAATGTCATTCTCTATGGTCACTGTTTGGTTTCGGTGAGAGCCTGCAGGTTGACTTGGCTTATTAAACGTCTAGAATATCCTGTTCTTTCCCAAGATGACTGAGTGTGACCACCAAAACTTTTCTTGTTTTAAAAATCGTTAATATTCAGAAAGAAAAGCTTCAAATGTCCAGCGACTGTGGATGGTTATGTGACCTTGGGCTGTGTGACCTTTCTGATGAGGTACTTTTCCCCTCTGTTTTAGAGAACTGGGTTGTCATCGCAGCGAAAATGGTTGGACATGGTATTAATTATGGCACACCCATTGAGTTGTCTCTCTTTTATGTTCCGTGGTTCAGTGAGTTCCATGTGCTTTGCCTTGTATGATGGTCCAAAGTGAGCAAGAGACACATGGTTCCTGCCTTGGGCTCTTCACGGCTGGAGAACACAGTCTAGCCTGTGGAGTTGTAGTATGGAATACGTTTCGATTTTGAGGCTCACATTAGCCCATAAGACATCAGTCACCTTTATGAGATTCCCCTCAAAACTCTCACAGCATTGGCACTGCTGTTTCAAGAGCCCATCGCAGCCGAGAAGAGGGCCTGTGTGGAGCTGTTCTGATGACAAGGATCCATGTTTAAACGAGGGCTCACGGAGGGCTATTTCAGTGGTTTGTGATAGAGATGGAGAAGTGGGTATGGTCAGGATTTATATGCAAAATCTCAGTAGCTTCTGAAGAGAGTGTGATGGTGCCTGTCTGCAGTGGCAGGTGGTAGTCACCCATGGGAGAGGCCATGGGAGGTGACTGCTACTGGAGTTGGAACAGAAGCTCTTATCTTGAAGGATGGGGAGATCCTGAGGTATAATTTACTTATATATCAAAATAAGATTCACTAGTGTTGCTGGGACCAGAACCAGGACCCTTGGGGGTGGAGGTGAGCTTGCACAGAGCCAATGACACAGACTCCAGGAGTCAGGTAAGTGGCAGAAGCAGACTTGTTTAATGTGGAAGTAGGGGATGCCTTTATACCTCCCTCCCAGTGTCCCCTTGGCTCCTAAACTGTGAGCTGCTGCTGTGGCTCCTCTTCCTTAGTTCCCATTGTGATGTCACTAGTCTCTGGGCATGCACAGCCATGTCCAGGAGGTCTCAGGCCACTCTAGATGAAGACCCCTTTCTGTGCATGCATATTCCCAGGAGGACTTTGTTCCTGCTCAAGGCAAGTCTCCTTCCTCCTACAGCTGTCCAGATGTTAAAATAGAATTAAACTGTTAAGGTTTAAGTCATGCATGCATGTGTTTATACAGCACTTGACTAAATTTAGTTCATGTATGGGGTATATATGTGAAGAACCACAGAAGATACCAAGGGGCTGGTATTGGTTGAACTGACACAAATCTAGACATAACTGGGAAGGGAAACTTAATTAAGCACCCCAGTAATGTTGCCTGTAAGTAAGTCTGTAGGGCTTGTTTTTGATTAATGACAGATGTGAGAGGGTCCAGCCTACTGTGGACAGTGCCAACCCTGGCAGGTGGCCTTTGTAGTATAAGAAAGCAAGTGGAACAAATCATGAGCAGCAAGTGAGCTAGCATCCTCCCCTGTGGCCTCTGTATCGGCTTCTGCTTCCTGGTTCCTGCCTTGACTTCTCACTCTGGCTTCCCTCCATGATGTTCTATGACCTGAGAGTTGTGAGACAAAATAAGCCCTTCCAGCCAGGCATGGGGGCGCACACCTTTAATCCCAGCACTCAGGAGGCAAAAGCAGGTGGGTTGCTGTGAGTTCGAGGCCAGCCTGGTCTATAAACGAGTCCAGGACAGCCAAGGCTACACAGAGAGACCCTATCTCTAAAAACAAAAAACATAACAAAACAAAACAACAAACAAACAAAAAAGGAATAAGCCCTTCCATCTCCAAGTTGCTTTTGGTCCTGGTGTTTTACCATAGCAATAAAAAACCCAAGTCAGGGCTCTTAATTTATTTATTTTTTTAATTTCCCTAACAATTCCCTAAATGCATTTAGTGAATTTTAGTCATTTGCATTCCCCCATTGTTTTCTCTTATTCTCCTTCTTTCTCCCCAACAGGTTTGTCTCCCACTAATGTTAGGATAAGACATGCATAACCAAACCCACATTGAACAGTGCGTTGTTATGCTGAGATCACCCAGATCGGGAGACCCCCCCAAAAAAGACCACCAGGACTCAGTACTGATGCAACAAACACAGGGTCCTGTATTACGGCCTCAGCGCTTCAGATCACAATCCTTCCTGACGCAGCAGGATAGGAGAGTGATCCCAGAGCTTCAAGGGTAATGAGTTTATAAGGAAAAACTGGAATTAGGGGTGAAGGTCACAGGGAAGTAAGGAAAAAAACATAAGTGGTAGTTGTGAGTCCCAGGAATGTCGGCCATCAGGCTGGTTGGGTCCAGGAGGCTGACTCTTCAGGGAAGTTGTTTTATCTCAGAGGATCATTGGGCGTTAACTGTATCTAATCACTCCGGTGGAGTTTCCGGAGACTGCTGGCAGGTCTAGTTTATGGCAGTGTGTGGTCTTTCCCAGAACACAGGAAGTAGTGAAATCACCTGGAGGACTTCTCACGGACCATGGCATTAATTGTAGAATATACATTACATATAAAATATAACATTAATTTTGCCCTTACAGCACTACATGGAACCTGGACAATATTCAGAAGTCAGTGTGACAACAAACATGTCCAATTAACAAAAGAACAGTCTTAAGTTGCCCATTAGGGTTTATGACTTTCCCAGCAGCCAGTTCTTGGCCAAGTTTACAGTAATAGGCATGAATTTCCTCTGTAGCATGGGCCTCAAATTCAGTCAGCAGTTACTTAATTGGTTACCTGCATCATAACCATGCCACTAATACATCTGTAGGCACATCTTTCCTGGAAGGTCAGTATTGTAGTTTTCAGGGTGCACAGCTAGGTAAGCCTACTGATGACTTTTTTGGTCCCGGTAGCCTTCATAGCACTTTGCAGAACTCTGAAAGCTCTCCTGGAAGGAGCAAGCTTCCAGCTCAGATCCCGCATGGTTCTCTCTGTCATGTAACCAAAGACTGTGGTGTCTTCAGCAGTAAGATCTTCCCATCAAAGTCTGATGAGCAACCAGGAGCAGCAGCAGTAACTTGTATTGTTTGGTAGTGGTGGCAGGGGGTGGGGGTGGGGGTGGGGGTAGGGGCTCTGGTTTCTCTGGGCAACTCTGCTCCTGGAACTGTATTTTTGTTTACTAAATTTTAACTTCAGGGAAAGCATTGTTGATCCATACAGAGTACCTCTATGCCAACTCTTTTTAAAATTAAATTTAATAATTTTATAAAATAAGCTTCCATATGGCCTTTTCCTGCATCCTCACTGTGAGTTGTACTCCCTTCTCACCTTGTGTCACCTGTCTTCCATCCCACTCCACCCCCACCCCCAATCAGGCCTCTTTGTTTCTTCCTTTTCTCTCTTACGGGCCCCTAGCTATCTTTCTGACCTCCGAAGGAGCTCGAAGCTAGATCTACAAGTCCAAGAGTTCATACGTAGGGTCCACATCTGAGAAGAGAGCACTTGGCATTTGCCTTTCTTGGCCTAGGTTACCTCATTCAGTATGATAGTTTATAATTCCATCCATTTCCCTGAAAATTTCATAATAGAAATTATCTTTGTAGCTTAATAAAATTCCAGTGTGTATATATACCATATTTTTAATCATTCATTCATCAGTTGATGGACATTTAGGCTCATTCCATTTGCTGGCTATTATGAATAGAGCATCAATGACCAAGAATGTGCAAGTATCCCTGTAGGAGGATTTAATCTTGGGGGTGTATGTCCAGGAGTTATATAGCTGAGTCATATGGAAGTTATATTTTTAGCTTTTTGAGGAACCTCCACAATAACTTCCATAGTGGCTATACCAGTTTACACCCTTACCACTAGTAAATAAGAGTTCCACTTTCCCCAAATCTTCACCAGCATTTGTTGTTGTTGTTTGTTTTATTTATACTAGGAGTTGTTATTTTTTGAAGCAGGTTCTCACTAAATAGACCAAGCCTTGAACTCTCTTCTGTCCCCTGCCCACCCCACTGAGTGCGGAGATTCCAGACAGTACCACCACGTCTGTAAGGGGCTCTGTTTGAGCTCAGTAGTTTGCAGCTCAGAGTAGAAACAAGAACATAGAGCCAGCAGGCTTAAAGTCAAGGAGAGAAGGCCAGTCGGAAATGAAAGTAGATCTTTATTCCTAATACAAAAACAAGAGGATTATGTAAGGTGGTTTTAGATGGCAAGAGCAGGTGTTTGCTTGATCGCAATGTCAAAGGCCACACTAAAAAACAAATACATTGTAAATATTTCAAACCAGTATTACCTATTTTCAATATGTAAATCTCTAATTCTCTTTAGGCTGTGAGGGATTTCAGTACAAATTCTACATGTGAGGGCCTGACAAGCATGTGCAGACAATTAGAAGGCTTGGGCAGCCTGATTTTATCTATCTTTCTCAGTAGTAACTTAAAACAAAGAGGTGAAAAAATGACCTCACAGGTGGACAAATGGAGGTTGTAGTCCTGTGGGTTAACCAGGATTGGAGGATTATGAGTGATGATATTAGGGATTTTTCAAGTGTTGTGTAACCATAGAATCCTTTGTCTAAACAGTTTTCCAAGGATGTGTGGGGTATCAAACAGGGTCAGAGATGTCGGGGAGGCGTGGCCTCCCCCACTAGTCTCTTCAGGGACCACCTGCCAGGGTACCCAGCACACAGTCTAAAGTGTTCCAGGTCAGTTTCCACAATTATACAGCTCCAGACAAAGGTCCAGGAAGCAGAGAGCGCCGGTCTCCCCGACACTACTTGGCAAGGATACAAGCAAGTCTGAGGCTTGCTCTGTTTGTTTTTTTGGCTTGTTTTACTTACTTTGGCCTCTTTCCTCGAGCATTCTTCTGAGAGTCAAAGTGATTTGCATATCTTTCATTTGTGTTTACAAAGGCCTGTAGCTTCTGCAAGTGGACCTCTGTCTGAGCAGTGAAAGTGACCAAGGAGAAGAGTGGGTGTGTGCTGTGCTCTGGGCTGAGAGGGCCTTGGTTAGTTTCCTGCAGCTTTATCTTTGTCGCAGATGGATTTGAGTGAGTTTATCCTTGCTGTAGAGAGGTGGCCTTTCCATGACCCCCACCCCCAGCACGGTGCCCTCTCTCCTGTGGGAAAGGGAGTCCTGCAGAGATAGTGGGTTGCAGTGTGTGCCCTTGGTGACACACGTTTGAAAGTAGCACTGTCTCAGAAACTGTGGTACAGGGACCTGCTGTATGGCTCAACAGGTAAAGGCGCTTGCTGACAAGTCTGGAAAAACCGGAATTTAATCCCCAGCTAGCTCCACATAGTGAGGGAGAGAATGCACTACTGCAAACTGTCCTCTGACTGTCACATGCGTCACCCCCTCCTGGTGCATATAGTTTAAAACCAAAACCTCTGGGAGAGGGTCTGAGGAGGGACCTTAGTGATAAAGCTTGCCTGGCACATGCCAGGACCTGAGTTCTGATCCCTAGCACATCGAAACAAGCAAAAAACAAAACCAAAGCAAAACAAAACAAAACAAACAAAAACAACCTTTATGGGGCTGGAGAGATAGCTTGGTAAGTAAAGCGCTTACCTTGTACCCTAAGGACTTAGATCCCCAGAGCCTGTATGGAGGAGGAGCAGGAAGAGGAGGAGGAAGAGGAGGAGGAAGAGGAGGAGGAGGAGGAACTGCTACTAAATGCAGTGGCACTTGCTTTTAATTACGTTGCTGGTAAAGCAAAGATGGGCAGATCCCTGGAGCTCACTGGCTAGCCAGTCTAGCATAGTTGGTGAGCTCCGGGCCACTGAGAGACCCTGTATTTTAAAAAAGAAAGAAAGAAAGAAAGATGCACGGAACCTTAGAAATGATACCCAAGATTGACCTATGACCTCCACACCTCCACATGCTCATGAGCATGCACACACACAAAAGAACCTTGTGCAGCTTTACGTGGCCTTCATGGGCTAAGAGCTGCATGTCCCACAGGTGGCTGGGTGGAAGGCCTTAGGTTCTAGCTGAGATGCTGAGATGCAGGCTATTGCTAGGGCAATGGCCCTTGGGCTGTGCTACCTTCCAGTGTACAGCACTCTATTACATAAGGCATCTATCTTCATGTTGAGAGGGACTTAAAGCGGGGTCCTGAGTAGGTTGGTCCCCTGCAGTGCCAGCATAGATTTAGGATAAGGGGAGGACCAGGGAACCAGGAGACCAAAGTGAGGTCTATCAGAGACCAACCGGTGCCTTCTGAGTCCCCGAGTACAGTAAAGATGCCTCCACCTGAACCAGAAGCCTGGGTTTCTGTGGGCAGAGACTTTGGGCAGTGCTAAGGGGATATGTCACTAACCTAGCACTTCTTAGTTTGTTAGAGAAGTGCCCTGGGGAGCAAAGGGATCAGCTGTTGTCCCAGCACCCAGCTCCTCCCTTTCCTGTGTCACTGCCAACCAGCTTTAACTTGGCCTGGGACAGCGCCCAGATTTACACATTCTCCCGAATGCACCCATTACCCAGTCCCCTTTGCCAGGTATGGGGAGAAGGATGGCTTTACCTTCTGTGGTGAAATTACAGGACAATGAGTAGCTTTTCCAGGTGGTTATGTTCCTATAAATTCTCAGCAGTGGCTGAAGCCGGCATCCACCGCCAGGGAAGGCTGAGAACCAGCTGGCACTGCCAAGGGCAGTCAGATCCGTCGATATCTCCTCTGCAAGCTCTTCCTGCAGCCAAAACGCCACTCCAGGGAAGAGGAACAATTAGGCTTATTCTTTGAAAATTGCAAATTTCATTTTAAACTAGAATAGTCCCCAATTTTAACTATTTTGCTGTCTTTCTTTGACTTTGAATAATATTTTTTGGAATTAAATTCTTAGCCCCCAGGATTTCAGCACTGGGGGTTAATTGGTCAGTAGTACTGAGCCAATGGGATTATTTTTAAAGATTCATTTTTATTGGGGGGGGGGAGAATTGCAGACACTGTGTTTTGTTTAGCTTACCAAGTAAACCATAAATAGCCCTTGGCCAAGATGGTTTGATAGCTCCAGTGACTTCCGTTATTGTTGAGATGTTGGCACAAGATGTTCAGGTTTTGGGTTTGGGTACTACACTGCATTGTTGGTTACTTAGTCTTTCAGGTAATGTTGTGAGAAAAAAAAAAAAAAAGAAAGCCTTCATTATTGACAGTCTTTAGAAGTCTTACGCAGAGTGTGGTAGAGGACTACCAGCCTTGGCACCACCTGAGAATGTTCTAGAACTGCACATAGCCTGACTGTCTCTCACCTGATAAGAACCTGCATTCCAGTCAGGCCACCAGGTGACTTGTGCACATGTTGGTCTAGTCTGAGACTTTGAGTTGTCATCTGAAAAAAATGGGGAAGCACCAGGCAGGTTCTCAAAGTTCAAGGTGAAACCATGTGCCATGATAAAGGGCAACAGCTTGACAACCAACTCTGGTCTCCACCACGGGTCCAGGCTTACAGTGTGGTTGAGCATCCACAGGTCCAGGCTTACAGTGTGGTTGAGCATCCACAGGTCCAGGCTTACAGTGTGGTTGAGCATCCACAGGTCCGGGCTTACAGCATGGCTGAGCATCCACAGGTCCAGGCTTACAGCGTTGCTGAGCATCCACAACAGCTGCTTGAGACCCCACTTTACATGATGAGAAAGCGAAGGGATGTTCTAGGACGCTTTCCTAAATATTGATGAGAATGACTAGTCCCACACACAGATAAAGACTGACACCATCATCTCAACACTGACAGGTGAGGAACACGCCTCTTCATGGATGGCTTCTGGAGGTGGCAGGACCACAGGGAAGCAGGTCAGAACCCACAATATTGATGTTGGAGTTTTTGCTGTTTATATAAGGAAATAACTCCATCAACCCCAAACATGTCTGTTATTGACCAGCTCCCAAAGTCAGGTGTTTGCTTAAAACAATAAACAGAGCCCATTTCTCTGATCTCAGGTTTGTTGCCGTTACTATATAATACAGCCTGCTCCTCAGACTTGGTTAGCTTTTATTTCCACTGCAAATAGGACTATGCACAGAACAGCCTGGATTCCCTGTGTCCATGGACTAACATCTGTCATTATAAACAAAACAACCCCCCCCCCAAAAACCAGTCTTGTTTGATTGTCCAACCTTGCTATGCACTGAGAAGAAATGAGTCCGTTACCTTAGAAGCCAAACTGGATGGTCAACTGTTGAATGTTTCCAACAGAAGAGAGAGAAATGCCCAGCCCTGTGGATAGGTCTGACATCCTTGCCTCAGGCACAAGGGTCAGAGCCTGAAGTGGGAATTCCACACTTTCATGGCCTTGGAGGAAGAGGGAGCCTTTCACCATAGGCCAACAAACATCCCTTTGTTAATCAGGGTGAAAGTTTGTAACTGACATGCAGCACTGGTCAGGACACACAGCAGCGGAAGCTGAGCAGATGGGGACACTGAGTAGGAGCGCCCCCTTGTCCATTCTCTTCAGCCTGTTGAGCTGATGGTACAGTCCCAGCAAGCCCAGGAGACACTAAAGAGCCCTCAGTCTGCACTGGCTCAGCACAAGCGTATGTTCCAGTCATTTCTAGTAAAAGTGGTCCTGAGCATCACGCTGTTTAGAGGCAGCAGCAGCAGCAACAGCAGCAGCAGGCTTAGGTTCCTCACCTCTGAGGTCTTAGGGAATGCAGGGTCCCTGGCAGGCGTCAGAGCTTCTGAGGCCTCTGCCTGAAACACCAAGAGGGTGACCCACAGTGCTCGCCTGTTGACACATGAGGTCTAGCCTGAAGTCGGCAGGAACACCTGACAGCTCTCCAGTTCAGTTGCTGCTAGATTCCCTGGGCAGAAAATGCTGGGGTTGGGTGTGGGAGATGACAACCCAGCCAGGCACCCCAGGAAACGATTCTTTAGGTCTTGGGGAGCTAAAGCAGCCTCTGGCTCATGAGAAAGTCAGAGCCCACAAAGCAAATGACCCTTCAAGGGAAAGCGAGGCTGTCTGATGATCCTTGTTTGTCTTGGAAAGATGGTAGATACAGAGGACACAGAGCCTCACCTGTTAAAGACTCCACCTACTGGAATTTGGGGGAGTCTCAGCATAGTTTCCACCCATACCAAGAAATCGGGGTTCCCCTCTTGGGGCTGTTAGTCTCAGTAATAAAAGAATGGTTTAAGAACAGACTCAAATAAAAAACTTTAAGAGCCAAGCCCAGCATGGCCTAGGAGTAGATCTCAGCAGATGCCGGGAGGAGGGTGGTGGAGAGAAAGGGCTGAACTGTGTGAGTCCAGCGGACACACAGGCCCCATTCCCTGGGTAGGCAGACAGGGGAGCTGTGGAGAAGGGTTTGGTGCCCGAAGTACAAAGACAGGCAAAACCCGTTCTTCAGCTCTGGGAAAAGAAAACAGAAGAAATGGGAAAAGAAAAATTGTCCCCTTCTCAGTCCTGACTCAGACTGTCCAGCCCACCAGAGCCTCATGGCAGCTGGTAGGGGCAGGGAATTATGGGAAGGAAAACTCCATCATGCCACTAAAGAGCTAAGTATTCCTTTTCTCTCTTTAACGGGACTTAGGGTAAACCTCCCCCACCTTCCTAGGGGTACCCCCTTAGCCGGGTCATTGATTCTGCCTAACTAGAGTATTAGGTCTCTGCCCAGGACAGAGCAGTGATTCTCTTGACCAGGCGGAAATAGTTTTTCCTCAGTGAGCCAGAACTGTTGCTGCAACACTATGAGGCTATTTGACTGACTTGAACTTCATGACTATATAGAGTTGGAATGTTGCAGCTCCAGAGCCACATTATCTTGGGCTATTCTCAGTCCACTTCATAGCCATTTACTGACTGCCTCTTTGTCTGACCAACATCCTTGTGGTGACCGTAGGAGGCATTTGGGGAAGTATATCAACAGACATGCCAAAATTTGGGGGATGTAATAGCTTCCAAAACCAAAAAGGTAAAATATCATCAGATTGGATCTGAAACCTACAGCTGAAACTTGCTGTACCCCGTTAGGTGATGTTTCCACTGATGCATTTGGGAGGCCTTGGTTCCCTGGCTGGCTTTCAGTGGGTGTGTGGTTATCACATGGGGAGGTGGTTTTGGGAACACCTTGGATCCATATCCCCAGGTGATGGTCACTCATCTCTGTGTCCCTTTGAGGTGAGAGTTGTATTTTGCATCAATGTGGTACAGTTAGGGCTGGTGAAATGGTTCGTGGAGTGACGGTGCTTGTCGCCAAGCCTGATGATCCAAGTTCAATCTCAGAGTCCCACATGGTGGAAGGAGACACCTGATTCTCACAAGCAGCTCTTTGACCTCCTTATGCACACTGCAGTATGCACATGTGTGCGTGTGTGTGTGTGTGTGTGTGTGTGTGTGTGGGGTGTGTGTGGTGTGTGTGTGGTGTGTGTGTGTGTGTGTGTGTGTGTGTATCCACACATATAAGTAAGTGCGATTAAAATGCTTTGAAGGCATTTGGTCAGACAGTGGCTGTGCCCTGCAGAGCTTACAATGTCAAGCATTCCAGTGCAGTCCAGTGCAGTCTCTCCCATCACCGCCATGGGGACTCGCCAGGGACTTGGGAATGACATGGAAAGGAAGTCTACACAGAATAACAGAGTTAGGACAGCCAGATGGCCAGAGAGCGTGTCCAAGCAGTGACGGCCACATCATGTCAAAGGCCTTTTTGCTGTGTATACTTTTTTCCGGTGGCTTCTGGTGGCAGCTTTATGAGGTGTGCCCTCTGAATCAGCCATGTTACTTTGAGCCCCAAGCTGTGTCCCTCCCATACCTACCACCAGTGGCCTTGGGATCCATGCTATGAAAGCAAACTATTTAGGAATATTTTCCTAAAAAAATAAGAAAGAGGTCCTAGAGAGACGGCTCCATGACTGAGGTCCCTGGCTCTTCAGAGGACCCAGGTTCGAATCCCAGGACCCGTGTAGCACTGTGTTTCCAGGACATGCAGCTTCCTCTTCTGAAGTCTGTGAGCACCAGGCACACACATGATGCTCAGATACACAAACAAGCAAAGCACAAATACACATGAAATAGAACAATACATTTTTAAGTAGCACGCATGCACACACACACACACACACACACACGAAGAAAGGAATCAAGCTTTACTAGCATTGCTTTGTGGTTTGAGCCTAGTGCATCACAACACACAGCCTTGTGTTGCATGTGTCCATGTGAGGTCACCTTTCAATTGAGGGACTTTGCACATATCACACTGACCCCCTGACCTATTTCACACTGATTGTGATAGCTAATGCTACCCCAGTTTACTTAGCTGCAGTGGAGGCAATTTATAGATTTCATTATCTTCTTTACTCTGAGTAGATGAGCAAAGTCTTATTTGCTTATCTATTCTTGCAAAAGAGATCAGCAGAGAGTAGAAAGGAAGGCCGAGGCTGACGCTAATGATTCACCACACTCAGGAGACGGTGTGTGTGCGGGTAATGGTGTGTGTGGGGGTGACAGCATGTGTGTGGGTGTGTGGGGGTGACGGTGTATGTGGGGTGATGGTGTCTGTGTGGGGGTGACTGTGTGTGTGTGGGTGATGGTGTGGGGGGTGACAATGTGGGGGGATGATGGTGTGTGTGAGGGTGACGGTGTGTGGGGAGGTGATGGTGTGTATGGGAGTGACGGTGTGTGTGTGCGGTTGATGGTAGATGGTATGTGTGGGGGTGACAGTGTGTGGGGAGTGACAGTGTGTGTGGGTGACAGTGTGTGTGGGGGTGACAATGTGGGAGGGTGATGGTGTGTGTGAGGGTGACAGTGTGTGGGGAGGTGATGGTGTGTATGGAGGTGACGGTGTGGGTGTGGGTGATGGGGTGTGTGGTGGTGTGCTCCCAATAATGTAAGACTGAAGACACTGTAAATGGCACTGAGCTAATAAGTTTCCAAAACAGTTCCCAGAAGAGGATTTGAAATGTGAATTGTTTTCACTGTCCTTGATGCTGAATGTCACCCAGTATCCCTTATACCTTACCACAAAAGTGCAAGGACCCTGGGAAGCCATGGCGATTCCAAGAGATTTAGGCACTGAGCATGGGCACTAGTGACAAAGCCTGTAGTACCCACCTGCTGTAGGCATGAGATCCATGGCTACCCACCTGCTGTAGGTGTGAGATCCATGGCTACCCACCTGCTGTAGGTGTGAGATTCATGGCTACCCACCTGCTGCTGTAGGCATGAGATCCATGGCTACCCACCTGCTGTAGGCGTGAGATCCATAGCTACCCACCTGCTATTGGTGTGAGATCCATGGCTACCCACCTGCTGCTGTAGGC
>OU015748.1:67533482-67546950 GCA_907169655.1 Acomys percivali | reverse complement strand
CACGCACAGAATTGTCCAGGTGTAGGCTTCCTGCCCATGCACAGAATCGTCGTCCGCATGTATGCTTCGCTTCCTACCAATGCACAGAATTGGCCCAGGTGTACGCTTTGCTTCGTCCTCATTCTAAAGGGCCATTTATCACCTCCCAACTTTTAAAGAATGAAGCTGTAAAACCCATCCGCAGTGTGAGGTTAGCTGTGTGACTCTATAAAATGGGATATTTCCAGTTGTGTGGCTCAGAAGCTATCTTGTTGAAGTGCCAGGCTAGCCTAACAGAAAATGAGGTCTGGGATGCTAGTTGTCATCATCATCATCATCATCATCATCATCATCATCATCATCATCATCATGTCATCCCCTTCTGCTCTCTACACTCCCTCTTGCCTCCATCTATCCATCCATCCATCCATCAGCATCAAGGGGTGTGCTCCCAGCAGCCCTTGCAGCAGTCAGGATTGAAGTCCGGAGGAAGGAAAGATGCCCTGAGGGTGATCCTGGCAGGAAAGCAGAGGTCCTCAAGTTGCTGTGTCTTTGTTGAATCTGCACTGCTGGATGAGTGAGGCGCACCAGCCTGAGCTGACCCCATTGGTTGGAATCATCCCAGGAGCCTTAGAGGAGAGGTATAGCATCTGCCTACAAGCCCTCTCTGGACTGGAGCCCAAATCTTGTGGCATGGCTGAGAGATGCCAATCCTGAGCTGAATTTAGAACTTTAAGGACCAGAATCTGTAAGGTGAAGGTGTGAAAGTCATTTCTTTGCAAAACTTCCTCCATGGTTGCTAATTCACATGAAGGAAACCTGGAGAGCTGCCTGTACTTCCTCAAGCGTGTGAGGGTCTGAGACGCAAACAGATCACATCAGTGGCTTCAGAAGCTCGCAGCTGCTCGGCACACAGCAGAAAGGCGCATGCAGGTCCTACGCCTTCTGATTTAAGCATCAAGGGCACATCTTGCCTTTAGGACAGTTAGTTATGAAGTCACAATCTACCCAACATCTACCCAACATGGTGGACCCTGTAGCATGCCTGCAAACTGTTGTAGAGAGGTATCGTTGGTTCCAAGGAGATTCTAGGTCTGTCCAGACTACTGCAACCAATCAACGCTGAGCAAGTTCCCTCATCTCAGCAGGGAACCCTGTGAGCGACTGTGGGTCCCTCAGTGTGGAAGGCCAAGCAAAGGCTAAGGGTGTCAGACCTAAGTGGGCCATAAAGGGCAGGGAGTGTGCTATCTTTGTTTCTTGGAAAGCCCAGGAGAGCATTCAGCTTATAGTAGATACACAGTCAATGCTCAGTGGCTGACTGGAGGCTGGCCACATGGGCAGGGAGGAGGAGGAGTCATGGGAGTAAAGCTCCTTTCCAGTAATGAATGGGCTTCTGTGAGAAGTTCAAAACTTAATTCACATTTCCCTACTGACCTTTTCAGAGTTACACCTTCATTTTATATTAACCTCCCCCTTCTCTTCCAAGAGGAAGTTATAGGACTTGAGTCAAGGTTTTTCTTTCCAAACCTCATAAAGTAAAATTATACTTTGCTTAGATATTTCTTTTATTGTTGGTGCCCACTTCCTAATGTGGGGTACACCCTTCCCTTGGCTTCATGAGTGTGTGCCAGAAAACTTCAAAATATTTCACAGGGGCTGGTAAGATAGTCCAGCGGATAAAGGCGCTTGTCGCCAAGCCTAACTTCCTGAGTTCGATCCCCAGGTCTTGTGTGGTGCAGGGAGAAATGCAATTCTGCAAGTCACTCTGACTTCTTGATGCACACCTCTCGTACATAAAATACACAAATATAAGTTTTTTGTTTACAGTCTACACTTTTGTTTGTCTTGTTTCTAAGGTGTCACATGATTTTCTTTTCCTTTGCATCCTGAAATTGTTGTTTAGCAGGAAGCATTAGTACAAGGGACTAGCAAAGAGCAACCATGGTGGGTGAGTTTGTGTCCTATGACTCGCTGCACTCCACTCCGCTCTCCATAGAAAAGTATTGGGGGAGGGGCTGCTGGGCAATATTGAAGAGGCAGATTACTCAGATCCTCTTACTCGCTGTTGGGTTTTCCACCGTGCCTTAGCAATATCCCATAACCATCAAAATTAGTCACGTCTGCCCACCACTGAGGTAAGTCACCGTCAGTCTCTCATCACTAGATGAGAGAATCAAAGCCCAAGGGAGCTGACTTCAGCCCAAGAGCACATAGCAACAAGAGAACCAGCCCCACGTGTCCAGAGCTCTTCCCTCCCCTAACTCAGCCCACTAGTCATCTATCTCTTGCCAGCCTCGGAGGGCCACATGGAAATCACAACTTAGAAACCGTGCTCTGTATACGCCGTTGGGCCTGTGTTTAGGAAAGGAACATTAAACATTGGTCTCATGGAAGAATACTGAGAGAGCTTTAAGTGAAAAGCCCCTGCTAATATCTGACTGTAAATACTCAAATGTGGATCCTGTACTTAACAGCCTAACAAAGGAATGGCCAGTCGTGTGCAGGCAGGGATAGGGATGCGCATCCAGGCAGCAGGTGCTCCTGAGACCACCCAAGCTCCAAACTTAATGCAGCAGCCTGTCTCACAGGTCACCACTGTCCTGCTGTATGGAACCTTCTGGAAATGTAGTGTACCTTTAGCTTGAGTTCAAATATTTTGTGACCAGTAAGGGAATGTTTGCACAAGAGTGGTTCTGCAGTTCACCTTGAGCGGCAGCCAATGGCCCTGATGGAAGGATGGAGTACATCTTCTGCTCAACCTGAGGAGGAACGGGAGCTACAGGGAGCCCTGCCCCTCCCACTCAGGATGCCATGCTCCTCAGCAGAGGCCTCTACAGATGCGCTGGTGGGTCTTGGTGTGGGTGTTAGACTACAGAAGGCTAACTGATTCACATCGGCAAGCCCTGTAAACTAGACTAGGTTCTAGTCCAGACTCGGTGGCCTCAGGCAAGTTACTGCAAATTGGGCACTCTAATCTGAACCATTAGAACCAGAAGCACCCCAGAGCCCACACCCTTTAAGCGCTAACATGACACCACAAGTGGAAATCTATGCACCTAGAAACCTTGTTTCATGAACAAAATTATCTAAAATTTTAGATTAAGTTGACAACAGATAATTGAGAGGCTAGCAGAGAGAGTGTTGAGACACGCATGGGTCCCTCCCAGTAGACCTAAGCCCAGGCATCAAGCTCCCACTCCCCACCTCCATTCCCTGGAAGAGGAAGAGATAGAAGAGGGCGAGGCCTGAGCCTTGAGGTCTGGTGACTTCCGGCCAGGGAACCCATTCACCTCTGTGCCCCCAAGACCCCGTGTTAGCCCGGGTCAGAAGGGATGAGACACAATTGTGCCTGAATGTAATTTTATACAAGGCATCTAGAAAGCAGAAATAAATATATTTGGATTTCACCCCCCAAGACATGTCATTGTATATATACAGACATTTCAAAATCTGAAAAAATAATCTAAAATCCATAACATGGTGGTCACAAATATTCTATATAGGGGATACTGACCTCTGCCCCTTAATCAGTTCCCTGATTTTGGAAGACAGAGATAAAAATGTCAACTATTCATAGTCCATGGAGAGCACAGCATGCGATATCACAACCCACTAATGCCCAAGCTGACTCGTTCCCAGGGTCACTGGTTCCCCATTTAAATGACTGATATGGCCACTTTCTATCTCGCTGTAGGAACTGCTGACTCTGTGGAGAGGGGAATGACCCTCCCTGACTTTAATGAGGAGACTTGGCAGGCAAGATGTTTCATGGCAGAACTTTGAGAGAGAGCCGTGGGCCTCAGAAACGAAGGGTGGATCTTCCTGAGGCCCTCTTCCTGAGATGGAATGAAGGAGGTGCCAGGGTGACAAATGGATGGTGACATGGCCTGAGTCATAGTTCAGAAAGCTATGGAGCCAAGTCCCAAGAAAGTCTAGATCTCAGAATCCAGAGAAAATGCCCATGGAAGAGGGGAGTGGGCTCAGGACCAGCATGCTGGGCAACCAGGAGGGGTTGCTGCTCTTTGCTAGTTCTCTGTCCTGTCTCTAAGACCCCAGACCTGCCAGCACATCCCACCTGGTGTCCACAGCAGGCTGCCTCCTCAGGACATCTCACAGTACACTCACGTGTTGGATGAGTGAAACGTAGCATGCCTCTTGACTGTGAGACTTTTTGTTCCTTTTTATTTGTCATAAATCTCTCAGTGGGGAGTAACATAAGATATGTTTCCTGAGGCTGGAGAGGTGACTTAGCAGTGAAGAGCACCAGCTGCTCTTCCAGAGGACCCTGGTTCAATTCCCAGCATCCACACAGTGGCACACACCCATCTGTAACGCCAGTTCCAGGGGTTCAGTGCTTTCTTCAGCACACATGTGAGACAAAGGCATACATGCAGACAAAACACCTGTACACATTAAATAAATAATTACTTAAAAAAAAAAAGATGTGTTTCTCAAAGTTGACTGTGGCATTCTCCCTGGCATTGGAATCCGCAGCTCGTGAAGGCCTTTCACACCTAGAGATTCCTCTGCCTTAGGCCCCTTTTTGTGTTCCTGTGGGTGTTTGCAACTCTCGGCAGAACATGGCCTCCTTCCTGAGTCTCTACTTTCAAGGAGAGGCCGAAGGTGAGGTTTGAACAGGAGAATAAGGCCTAGCTTCCTCATCCTCTGGCCGACACACAGTGTGACTCAGATATTCCCATGCTCTGGCCGGCACACAGTGTGACTCAGACTGCATCTATCTGTGGACTACCCTTTGAATGGCTGCGATGGCCTCTTTTGTCCCACAGTTACTGTCATAGACAGCGTCTTGGATATACCTGGGACTATTAGCCTTGGCTGTCGATGATCTGCTAGACCCTGGCTTATCTAGCGTGACACGAGGTGCAAATGCAGGCATAGGTAATCAAGGGTGCGGTTAGGTTTGTTTTATAATCATGGGGTTCACAAATATAAGTGGAGAAGAGAGATGAGGCAAGAATAAGATTGTTTCCTTGCCTGGTTTATAACAGGCAGTATTTATTTTAAGCAAATTCTCAAACAAATAAAGCTGTATGTCTATGCTTTTCCAGCTTCTGGCTTTGATACACTCACTGTGACGAGGACTTAAGCCCACCCCACCTCCTCTGGGTACTTCCTGATCTAGAGATGCCACAATGCTGCAGAGGGACCAAGTGGGGTGGCACACATCTGTCACCCGGTACTCAAGAGGATTATAAGATTAAAGCCAGCCTGGGCTACAAAGTGAGGCCCTGTCTCAAACACACAAGGAAACACAAATGCCTCTTCACGTGGCCAGATCAGACACAGCCCTCCAAAGACACTGCCCCACACCACAAGTGGAAAGTGCACCCCGTGGTAGGTTTGGTACATCTGCACATTGCCTGCAGCAGCTCACTTCTTATTATTTGGAGGGTGTGTGACAAGAGAAGCAAACGACTCTCATAGGTGCAATTGGGACATACACGAAAGTCCCAAAGTGCCCAGGAAGCAGCTACTTTGTACAAACTGAGTCAAAGCAGTATTTAGTTGGGGGGAGCAGGAGAGGGGTTTCCCCACTGCTGTGACCCAGTCCCTACAAGGAGTAACTCAGGGAGGAAAGATCTATTTGCACTCACATTTTAAGAGCATAATGTCTACTGGGTGAGGAAATCTCAGTGTCAGGAGTGGGAGGAGGCTGGCCACACACACACACACACACACACACACAGACACAAAGAGGACATGGGACTTGCCTTCAGTGATCCACTTTCTCCAGCAAAGCACTCCTTCCTTAATCTCCCACGGCCTTCCCAGACATCCCTGTCGCTTATTAACTGTTCAAATACAGAAGACCACAGTGGACATCATTTATACCACAACAGAGAGTTAAACAGAAGCCGTTATTATACATTCTGTTGCTTAAAACCTCAGTGAACATATTATCTTAACCTGAGTCATAATACAGTCTAAAGATCATATATGTGTGTGTGTAAATATATACACACACACATATATATATGCATATTTACATGAGCAGTCACAAACTCACATAAAGAGTAAGGCACATTTAGTTTTAGGTTAGACGTACATCAGAACTGAAAACTGTTCGGAACCCTGGCTTTTGGGAACACGGCTGTGACTGTGTCTACCCTGAGCCTTGAGAGGAAAAAAAAAAAAGAAGCCTTGGAAGTTCGCAGTGTTTGCCAAGTGTGTCAAGAGTCCCGGTTGTCCCAGATGACAGCTGGCACACACAGGCAAGTCGCTCGCTCTGGCTTTATTTTTTCTCTTGGTGAAGAAATAGCAACTACTTGCCAGCCTGCTTCTTCGCAGGAAGCCAACAAAGAGTTTGCATACGGAATCTGTCATTTTTAATCATTATTCAGTGTAACTTTGGTTGCCAGAAAACAGAAGCTTGCTTGTTAGGAAACCTTGGATAATGGGGAAATTGCAGAAATGAAAGTGGTATATCCACTGACGTGGGCTACTGATGATATCTTCGACCTCACGTTGAGTTTCTTTGAGGGAGCCCGTCTCCTATGCCAGACCTTAACAGTTCAGCTGTTCTGAGCTGAGGAAGAGTACATCTCTAGAGGGCAACCGGTGATGCTCCCTGACTGCTCAGACCCCTGCCATCTGCAGAGGGCTGGTTAGGTGCTGCCTGGTTGGAGCAGGACACACAAAGCAGGATTTTTAAAACTCAGGGACATTCTCCTAAAATATATGACCACAGTGGAGGCATTTCTGGGATCTTGTGTGTCCGGGTTTCTCGTTTGAATAACAATGGTGTTTTAGGAACCTTCCAGAACTTTAAGGCTCTGTCCTTCACACTCAATGACAGGAAGAGCGTGAATTTGCCAGTGGCTTTGCTCATGTTTGAGCGCTGTCCCTGGGCCAGCTGGTCCCCATCAGGCATGGTGTCCTCCTTCAGCTAAGCATTCGCCACACTTGTGGCTTGGAGGTGGCCCAGCCTCTGAAAGTGGGTTAGCCGATTCCTCTTCCCCCGCCCACCATGGCTAATTTTGCTTGAGATTTCACAGTGCTTCTAAATTTATATATGTAAACAAAGAGGGACACACTTTTCTTCGGGTCCCTTATTAGAATTAAAAGTAGGACTAGTTTTCACCCTTCATACAACCGAAAGAAGCGAGTGGGGGGGGGGGGTGCTGTTCCGAGTGTCTCAGCAAACACAGTGGGGGTGGGGCGTCTGCATGCACTGCTAACCTGGCTGGCTGCTTTGATTTTGGAAAGTGTAGTCCATATGAATGAGCTGGCATTTCCAGAGAGTTTGCATGGATGGTTTTCCAAGGGAAAGAAAAAGATGACCTTCACTGTTAGATTCTGAAAATACCAAGAGACTGTTCACTTAAAAGCTTATAAATCAGGAATTGTTATTAGCTTTCTTTTTTCTCTCTTTTTTTCCATTAATTAATTATTTACTTTGCATCCCAATGGGAACTCCCTGTCACTCCTCTCCTCCCAGGACCTCTCTCTCTCACCTCCAATCTCCCACCTCTCTTTCTCCTCAAAGATGGGAGGCCTCCCATGGATGTCTGCCTGCCTTGAGTATCAAGTGGCAATAGGGCTGGCCTCCTTTTCTCCTCTTGAGGCTGGACAAAGCCATTGAACTAGAGGAAAGGGATCCCAAGGCAGGCAACAGAGTCAGAGGCAGCCCTGCTCCTGTTGTTAGGGACCCACATGAGGACCACGCTGTACATCTGTTACATAGGAAGAGGGAGGAAATCAGCTAGGACTGTCTGTTAGCCATCCAGGAAGCACCATCATGGATTCCAGGAAACTGCAAGGATTTGTTTTCATTTTATCTTATTTTGGTGTTATTGTTTATTATTATTATTATTGTTATTGTTGTTGTTGTTGTTATTATTATTATTATTATTATTATTATTATTATTATTATTATTATTATGGTCTGTTTGGAAAGGGTGTGGAAGGAAGTGAGAAGGATCTGGAAGGAGCTGAGGAAGGGGAAAACCATTGTCAGAATATATTGTATTAAAAATCTAGTTTCAATTTTTAAAAAATGTATAACTTCACACACACACTCACACACTCACACACTCACACATACACACACTCACACACACTTTCACTCACAACGTGGGAGTTCACATTAGGAACCCATTGGCAGCTCATTGTTCTCCTGACAGACTTCTGACTGATTTTTGTGTGTCATAACCAGAAATGACCAATTCCTCTCAAAAAAAAATTTTTAAAGAATGTCTTTGTGAATATACTATAATTTGTCTGAAAAGCAGCTTTTCCCAAAAGTCTAAAATAACTGAAAATAAAACAATATTAGATGGAGTTAGGGAGGCCAGAGAAAGCATTTATAGTGATGTATTCAGTGTGCTCCGCTGTGAGTGTGTGTGTGTGTGTGTGTGTGTGTGTGTGTGTGTGTGTGTGTGTGTGTGTGTTGTCAGTGGAGCTCCTAGTGTGAGAATCAGGTGACTTTGGAAACCGTGTATAGGAGCTCTTTGGGAAGGAACTGCATGGAAAATGAGGTTAGCTGTGCTAGAGGAGAAGCGCTGGGGCACTGAGGGGTGCTGCAAACACCGCTAGTTAGCATATTAGCCTCAGGCTATTCCTGAAATGGCCTCTGAGTCTCCAGGTCAGTTCAGTCTGGCGCTAATTGAAGTGGGTGTTTTCAGGGTGCCTGGTGCTTAGGGAAAAGTTCTGTATACTCCTAACCTGCTCTATACTGTAGCCTCTGAATTCTAAATTGGTATTTTCCTTTCTTTCTTCCTTCCTTCCTTCCTTCTTTCCTTCCTTCCTTCCTTCCTCCCTTCTTTCCTTCCTTCCTCCCTTCTTTCCTTCCTTCCTCCCTTCTTTCCTTCCTTCCTTCCTTCCTTCCTTCTTTCCTTCCTTTCTCCCTTCCTTCCTTCCTCCCTTCTTTCCTTCCTTCCTTCCTTCCTTCCTTCCTTCCTTCTTTCCTTCCTTCCTCCCTTCTTTCCTTCCTTCCTTCCTTCCTTCCTCCCTTCTTTCCTTCCTTCCTTCCTTCCTTCCTTCCTTCCTTCCTTCCTTCCTTCCTTTAGGGTTTTTTGTTTGTTTCTTTGGTTTGGTTTTTTAAGCCGTGGTTGTCCTGAAACCCACCCAGTCTCAAGACCAGACTGCCAGGCTGGACTTGAACTCATAGAAATTCACCTGCCTCTGTCTCCTGAGTGCTAGAATCGAATCAAAGACGTGCACCGCCATGATGGCTTGAGTTGGTAGTTTCGTTCTGTTCTGTTGGTACGTAGGCTGCTCGGCCCCTCCAAAGTCAGTCATGTTCTGTCATGGGGCAATCCACTAGTCAGAGCAACCTGGCTTTTAAATTGTGATGCCGCCTCTTACTGGCCAGCTTTGTAACATTTTCAGTTTCTCTTAACATCTGGCTTCTCCCACGATGCCATTAACATCTACACAGCAAAACCACTGAGATTAAGTGGAGTGTCACATATAAAGCCCCTGCCAGCCACAGTGCTGTGCTCCAGAAAGGGCAGCTGACAACAGCATTGGCATGCTGGGAGCACACTCCTTTCCAAACCAAACCCAAAGCCTTTCTCTTGGTTGCTCTTCCAGTGACTCTCCTGTCCTGGGCCCTAGAGCAAAAGTCTTCAAGGTTAGGTTTAATTTTTTTGTCAATTTGACAAAAGCAAGGGTCATGTGGGAAGAGCAAGCTTTGCTGAGAAAATGCCGACATCTGCTTGGCCTATAGGAAAGCCTGTGGGGCGTCCTCTTGGCTGATGATTGGGTAGGAGGGTGCAGCCACTGTAAGAGGTGCCACCTCATGGCAGGTGGTCCTGGACTGCAGCAGGCTGAGCGAACCGAGGTGTAGGCAGTGCTCTTCCATGGCCTCTGAGTCACATCCCGCCCTCCATGAGTTCTAGCCATTGTTTATCCCAGTGATGCACTGCTTTGGGGATGAAGAAGACAAACAAGCCCTCCTCCTCCTCCTCCCCACGTTGCCTCATGTCGTGGTGTCATGTCACAGCACCAGGAAGTAAACCAGGCCACGGTCCCAGACTCACAGCCCGCTGCCTTGTCCCTCGCACTTGCTCCTAAGCCCACTTCTCCAGTGGTGCTTTTGCTGTTAAGGGTCACCTTGGTCTTGTGTAGTGGCGCTACTACACAGTGGCATTTACCAGTGACGAGGACCCAAGAGCTGCACTTGGTAGAGGTCACCCCTCCTTCCAGTGACTGTCTCTTGGCTTTACGGTGCCATCCTCCTTGCTTCCTTCCTAGCTCTCGATGTATTTGGGGGACACAGAACATCACGCTTCTTCTTTTCTGACCAGTGACTCCAATCCAGTCTTTTTGTTGTTGTTGTTGTTTTGGCTTTTTGGTTTTTTGAGACAGGGTTTCTCTGTGTAGCCTTGGCTGTCCTGGACTCACTTTGTAGACCAGGCTGGCCTTGAACTCACAGCAATCCGCCTGCCTCTGCCTCCCGAGTGCTAGGATTAAAGACTTGCACCACCACCGCTTGGTTCCAACACTGTCTTACAGTCTCACAAGGTACTCATTGACTTGCTTACACCCAGCCTGAAACCCCACCCCCAATTCCAGAGTTATACCCCAGCCTTTTCTAGATTCTCCACTTGAACACCTACCTCAGGGCTCTTAATTCAGTGTTTATGTGTGTGTGTGTGTGTGTGTGTGTGTGTATGTGTGTGTGCATAAGTGTGTGTGTTGTATGTATGCATGCATATGTGTAGGCTATATGTACATGTGTGTGAATGTGTGTTATATGTGGGTTTGTGTGCATGAGTGCATGTGTGCATGTTGTATGTATGTGTGTGCATGTGTGTTCATATGTATGTATGTGTGTGTGCATAAGTGTGTGTTGTACGTATATGTGGGTGCATGTGTATCCATGAGTGTGTGTGCATGACTGTGCTTGTTGTATGTATGTGTGTGTGCATGTGTGTTTCTGTGTGTGTGTGTGTGTGTGTGTGTGTGTGTGTGTGTGTGCATTTCTGGGGTTGGTGACTTTTTGTTATTGTGGCAAAACACCTGACACAGCAATTTAAGGGAGAAGATTTACTTTGGCTCGTGGCATCAGAGGGTTCAGCCCATGCTTGCTTGGTCCTGTCGCTTGAGCAGAACCTCATGGGCAGGAGCACGTAGTGGAAACACTTCTTCACGTCACATGAATGGAAGCACCAGGTGAGACAGGAAGGAGCTAAGGACAAGACACCCCAAACACCCCATCTCTAGTGACTGCTTCCTAAATCCCACATCTTAAAGCCTACGGCGCCTCCCACAATCGCACCATCATCTGGAGACCTCAGTTTCCAGTGAGCACAGGGATAGTTCATATTGAAACTGACATTGCGCATGCACGGGTCGGGGGAACTCAATCATAAGAAGCCAGATAGTGTGGTGACAGAAGCACGTGCATCCCAGGATCTTAGGGCGAATGGGCGAATCCCAAGAGAGTTGATGGTGACATTCCAGCTAAAAGACAGCATCTCAGCTTATGTTCAAAGGAAAGGGAAAGCTCTTGTCTCCACTTGTAGGCAGTCAGGTAAGAGGAGCTCTCTCCTACTCCGAGGGACTTCAGGGTTTTGCCTTCTGGTCTTTGGATGACTGATGAGACCCACAGGGTCAGGAAGGGCGCTGTGCTTTACTCGGTCTACTGGTGCGGATGTTCATTTCCTACAGACCCCAGCACAGAAACACCCAGAGTGCTGCCCCACCATGCCAGACAAGATGACAGGCAAGATGACCAGCATGCAGGACGTCCAAACATTGGATTCCAGATCTTTTGGACCCAAGTCACTCTACCTCTTGACAGAGTTTCCATCGTGAATGCTTTCAGCTTGCAGATACAAAAAGATTAATGGTATATCTCTTTCCTCTTTTTAAGCACCCCAAAAGCCAAGCCACACATCACTATGAAGCCTTCCTTAAAAGTTAACTTTTTTTATCTTGTTCTAAGATATTTTTTTGTTCTAACCATATTTTTTAAGAGAATAAAAAATAGAGCTTTTGTGGTCCTTGTATTAGGATACAAAAGTATATCTATCAGGGTCCCAGGGATGGTTGGGGAGAGAAAGGAACTCCCAGAATATCCAGGTGGTTTGAAGAAATGCATATACATCAGCTAGGATAGAATCCAATTGCTTTAACACATCCTGAGGTAGAGCAGCTGAAACAGTTTCACCTGGCAATTAAGAGAGAAGAAATTCAGATTCTGGCTATTACCAACAAAGATGCTATGAACATAATTGAGCAAATGTCCTTATTGTGTGGTGGAGCATCTTTCAGGTATATGCCCAGGAGTCGTATAGCTGGGTATTGAGGTAAAGTTATTCCCAGTTTTCTGAGAAAGCACCAGATTGATTTCCAATGTGGTTGTATATGTTTGCACTTCCACCAGCAATGAAGGAGTGTTCCCCTTTCTCCACATCCTTGCCAGCACGTGCTGTCACTTGAGTTTTTGATCTTAGCTGTTCTGATGGGTGTAAGATGGAATTTCAGAGTAGTTTTGGTATGCATTTCCCTGATGACTAAGGACGTTGAGCATTTCTTTAAGTGTTTTTCAGCCATTTGATATTCCTCTGTTGAGAATTTTCTGTTTAGCTCTGTACCCCATTTTTAATTGGGTTGTTTGTTGGTGTTTAGTTTCTTGAGATCTTTATGTATTTTGGATATTAGCCCTTTGTCGGATGTAGGATTGGTGATGATCTTTTTCCAGTCAATAGATTGCTATTTTGTTCTGTTGACAGTGTCCTTTGCCTTATAGAAGCTGTTCAGTTTCATGAGGTCCCATTATTAATTGTTGATCTTAGAGCCTGAGCTGCTGCTGTTCTGTGCAGGAAGTTGTCCCCTTTGCCAACTTAAATGTCCATCAACCAAAGAATGGATAAAGAAATTGTGGTACATTTACACAATGGAATACTGCTCAGCTATTAAAAACAAAGGCATCATGAAATTTGCAGGCAAATGGCTGGAACTAGAAAAGATTGTCTTGAGTGAGGTTACCCAGACCCAGAAAGACACACATGGTATATACTCAATTATAAGTAGCTATTAGCTGCATAATACAGGATAACCACACTACAATCCACAGACCTAAGAAGCTAAATAACAAGGAGGGCCCCAGGGAGGATGCTTAGTTCGCATTCAGAAGGGCAAATCTAATACACACTGGAAGCAGTGAAGAGAGAGAGCAGGATGGGAGTACGGAGAAAACCTAGAGCCCTGTTCAGATGCAGCCGATCGGCAGCTCGTTCTGTGCGTGGATGCCCTAGTCAGGGGAGCAGTGGGGCGGCCTTGCAGGGCCACAGAGGAAGAGGATGCAGGCAATCCTAATGAGACTGGATAGGCTGGGGGCAGAGGGGAGGGGAGGGGAATATGGGGGAAGAAGGAAGGAGGGTGGGAACGGGAGGATGTGAGCGAGGAGGTAACAATCGGCATGTAATGTGAATAAACTATAAAAAGTAAAAAATAATTTTAAAAAGAGAGAGAGAGAGAGAAGAAATCAGGCTCCCAAGATCACCTAAGTCCCCAC
>OU015748.1:67517483-67533472 GCA_907169655.1 Acomys percivali | reverse complement strand
TACTCCTACATAGGCATTCCATATCCTGGGATGCAGGGCAGAGGAAGAGCAAATATGTGGCTTTCTCTCAAGGAGATGACACATACACTGTCTGCTTCGCTTCTACTCATAAATGACAGGTCATAGCTAGTCACAAGCCAGGGACCACTACATTGAGTGGCCACATGCCAGCTTGGGAGATTCCACTACAAACATTAAAAGGGGAGCTGGAGGGATGGCAGTCACCAACACAGTCACTGTGCAGGCATGAGAACCCATGTAACAGGGAGGCTGTGTGGTTCACACTGTGGTCCCAGCACTGGCACAGCAGAGATGGGCAGGTACCTGATGCACACTGACCACCCAACCTAGCCAATGAGAGATTGTCTCACTAAAGCAGGTAGACACTCCTCAAGAATGATGCCTGAGGTTGTCCTCTGACCTCTACAAACACCACACACACACACACACACACACACACACAGACACAGACACACACACCACACTCAAACATACAGCCACACACACTACACACAAACACACACACAGACACACAGGCACACCACACACAAACACACACACAGACACAGACACCCACACCCAGACACAGACACACACACAAGACACACAAACACAGACACACACACATACACACAGACACAGACACACCACACACAAACAGACACAGACACAGACAGACACAGACACATACACACATACACACACATACACACAGACACAGATACACCACACACAAACAGACACAGACACAGACAGACACAGACACATACACACATACACACACAGACACACACACAGACACCCACACACAGACACACACACACATACACACAGACACACCACACACAAACAGACACAGACACACAGACACACACACACACATACACACAGACACACACACACACAGAGAGACACGGGAGGGGGTAGCTGTTAAAGACAGAGAAAGGAAGAGTGAGGAGGGGAGGAAGGGGGAGAGAGAGTGGGAGAGGGAGGGAGGAAGGGAGAGGGAGGGAGGAAGGAGAGGGAGGGAGGAAGGGAGAGGGAGGGAGGGGGTAAGTACTAGTAAGAAGGACAGCAAGTAAGGCTTTTGCTCAACAGTGCCCGTAACCACCTCTGACTAAACAATACAGTCCACAGAGCAAAGGTGTGTCTTATATCCCATTGGATCACTTTAAGTTCTCAATCAATATTTGTGATTGGGAGAGTTGTTTAATGTATTTTCATCCAAGTGATTTCGTGGAGGGTTTTTTTTATTATACTGCCCAAAGCAAATACCATTTGATCTCTAGTGTAAATACTGGAGCAGAATAAATGTCACGGGGCCACAGTGTCAGAGATAGGTCCTCTATGGCGGCTTCCACATCCCCTCATTCTAAGCTGGGGGCACCTGTAGGAGAGGCATGCTGACTAACGGCTGGGCTGCCCACATGAGCGGACCACCCGCCTCATTGGAGCACCCGGAGACAAGGCTCTAGCAAATCCACTGACCTAGAAACTAGAAGGCATTGGAGCACCCCACATTCTGTTTCTAACACATACTTCATGGGGACTGGGTAGCAGAAAGGCTGGACGATTTGTTCTCCCGGGGCAATTGGGCCGGATCCTGCAGCAGGAAGTAAACAGAGCAGCGGTAAGGCAACTGTCCCCTGAATCCGAACATCTGTTCAGACTTTCACAGCTCCCAGGAGGAAGGAGAGGCCTCCACTATAAAGAGAGGACTCCCCGTGCTATCTGAGATTTATGGTGATGTACTGTGACCTAGCCCTGGCCTTATCTCTGTGGTGCCTTTGAAAAAAAAGGCTAACCTGGTGAAGAGGTAAGTCAAGCAAGAGGAAAAAGGACAGTGGTTTTCGTATTCATGAGCACAAACTTTGCAGGGCATCAAGACCCCTTTGGATTGAGATGCTGCTGATGCCAAGTGCAATGCCGGGCCCAGGACAGAGCACAACCCCACGTCCTGCGAGGACCCCGTATAAACTCGTGGTGTTCCGTGAACCCTAAAGCAGCAGCCAGTGCTCTGTACACCGGAACTTCACTGGTGTTTTTTGCACACGTTCTCCTTGTATCCAAATGAAGTTGTTTGCTGTTTAATGTAGCCAGCTGTACCAGGAACCTCAGCCGTTCCCATCCAGAGGTCAGTTTGCCTTTCTCCTAGGATGAATGGGATCCCTGCCCCCTCCTTTTGTCATCTGTCTTTCCCAGAATAGTCCGTGGCATGGCCCTTGGCCAGTGCTTTCTTCCTTCCCAGTGCAGGAGGCTCTGATCATTGGCCACTGCTCTGCTGGGCTTCCAGCTGTCTCTGAGCCCCCTGGCCAGGAGGTAATGCTGTAGAGTGATAATCACTGTAAAAATAAAACCGGTTGCTAGCCAGGCCAGCCAAGCTGCGTGGGCGGAGTGGAAAATTCAGGCTATGTGTTCTTGGTGTGACAGATTGTCAATAGCCGAGGTGTCCTGCTGAGAGCTGAGCTGAGCCATTCTGTTTCAAGACCCAATCTGTGTGATGTCACTCAGCAGCCCTTGGGACATCTCCTCAGAACCAGGCTGGCAGGGGGGGTGGGGGTGGCAGGGGCTGTAACCACAGACTGGCTCTGTGATTGGCCACCTTCTTGACTTGAGCAATCCCTGGGAATCTTGTGTAGCCTTGGGAACTTCTGCATCAGAAATCAGGAGTGGCTGCCCTCAGCTGAATTCCAATGGAGAGCTTCCACGGGACTGTGTCCCAGCTCACTCCTGATGTGCCTCCATCGATGGTACACTTCTCTCACTTTAGTTAAGCTCTGATACCAGCTTGCAGTTGTCCCATGGGATGACTGTAGCGCTGGAAATTCTGTGTGAGATCTGGGTGCTATTTATTTACTTGTTTATTTGGAGGGGGTGTCTATTTAGCTTTAGAACTCCTGTACCCCGAACCCTTTGCTGTGTGGCTGAATTGAGGCAGGAGAAGAAAGGGAGACACCACTTTCCTGCCCACAAGGCAGGCAGGCCTCCAGCCTCTCCTTAGAGCTTCCTTCAATTCAGATAGAAGTTTCCAGAAAAGAATATGGCATCACTTCTGCCTTTCATTGCTGATGACTCCCTGTTCTGTGTATCAGGAGATTCTTCTTCTTTCTCCTCCTCCTCCTCTTCCTCTCATCTTCCTCCTCCTCTGTTCCCTTTTCTCCCTATCATTCTCTGACCTTCCTGTCTCCCTTAGTATCCTCGTCTTTAAAGACACTGAGGCTCGCGCTGGCTTGTTGCCTGGGCTTCAGAGAGATTCTTTGTGACACCTGCTCCTGGCCGTCGGCGTGGTAGCACCGTGTGCATCGTGTACATCGGCAGGACACTCTGCTGTAACAGTTCTTATCAAGTACTGTTCACTGCTCTTTCGTTTTGTGACTGCTTCCTTGTCTTCTGAGAAGCATTTCAGATTAAGCAGTGGAGGTGGTGAGGGTGTGGGCGGTTTCTTTCCTTTGTGGTTGGCTGCTTGGTTTGCAGACGGTTGCCATCAATATTACGACGCCGGAGTCCTGTAAGTGTGCTGCAAGTATTGCATGTAGAGTAGGTTGGAGAGGGAGGAGTGGGTCCCTGGTAGCCGAAGGAATTGTACTTTCTAGTGAAAGAGCCCCGCGATCCACATGGGACTCAACTCCTGGGTTCAGAGTTAGCATGAACTCTTCCTATTTCATCTCTTGAATGTGTAAAAATGCAAATCAAATTGCAAAATAATAATTGCACACCCAGCACGTCGGTGCTGTGCTGGACACAGTTGCACACAAACCTCTCCTGCTGTGGAGTTGATGGCTCCATGGAGGCCTGTGCCTCTGTAAGCCTGCAGTGAGTCTATGAGCGCTGGAGCACCACAGGCACACGTGCAGAGTGTGAGACGGCAGAACAGGATCCAGGTGCTGTGTTCCAGGTGAGTAAGAGCACCTGGTGCTTGATGCAGGCCTGGGGCTAAAGCTGGGTCTTCTGTGTTACTGGGTGAACGAGTTGAGTGGGTTAATGCCTTTCATTGTTCTTGGGGTTCAAAGAGAGAGTGGAATGTCACCAAGTGCTCAAGGCAGTATTTGACACCCAGAACATGCTGCTCAGTGACAATCTGCCATTGTTGCAGGTTTTCTTGGGGTCAGTGTCAGGGGCCTCAGAGGAGACACGGTTGGGTGGGGGGGCCTCGGGGCCTGTGCTTCTATAGTTGGGGCAGGTGTGAATGCACAGTCGAATGCTTTAAAAGGCAAGTTGAGCCAGATTGTAAAGCCGCTGATAAGGGCAGTCTGACCTTGAGAACAGCGGTGAGTTCTTGGTGCCTGTGAGCAAGCAAAGAAAGATGAGTTTTTGAAAACTCCGCTCTGGTAGCTATGGGGGTGCTGGCTTGGAAATGAGTGAACTGGCAGAAGGGAGGCCCAATCACATTTGCTTACCCAGAGCATGCTGAAAGCCTGCCGTGCTCCTGGTGCCTGTAAATGAAGGCGAGGCCAATTGTGACGAGAGAAGGAAAAAAAAAAAACCAGTGTAATAAATGTTTTCTGACATTAAATTGATTTTGTTTTAAAAAGGGGGGCAAGGAAGATATGGTGGCACACACTTTCAATTCCAGCACTCAGGAGTCAGAGGCAGGTGGACAGCTGTGAGTCTGAGGACAGTCTGGTCTAAACAGAAAATTCAGGGATACACTGAGACCCTGTCTTAAAATAAAAAGTGAGCCCTGAAAATACACACACACACACACACACACACACACACACACACACACACACAATTATTATATGGATTTTTATATATTATATAATATATTAGTATATGGATTGAGCAGGTTGTATTTATATATTTAGGGATATATATGCATGTATATCAATAATTAAAATATCAATAATTAAAGAAAAAGAAGCCATGAATTTGAGTGGGAATAGAAGTTGAAGGGAGAGAGAGGAAGAAGGAAAATGGTATAATTACAACTTATATATATATATATATATATATATATATATATATATATATAATTTTCTAAAAATTAAACTTGGGGACCATTTAGAAGTGGAGTCATAGAGAAAGGAGACAGGAGGAATAGCCTGTCACAAGGAAATGAACACTTGGGGGACCCTGGACTCAGGCATTTCATCAGACGTGAGGAAAGGACAGCCTCTTGGTCTCCTCTGTGCGTCCTCGTTCTCCGGGAAGGGAGCTACGGGTGAGCAGGTGGCAGCCTCACCCCAGCTCTGGGAGTGGCATGCGAGGCCCTCTAACATCAGGGCATGCACCAGAGTCACGTCCAGAGAGATTCTGAAAGTTAAGCAAGTGACAGCAAGGGGACCAGCAGCTTCGGGCAGGATTCTTCCGGCTCCTCGTGGCACCTCGAACGGTCAGTCTGTTCACTTTTTGAAATGGAGACTGGCACTTGGCTTTGGAAAGTCCTTTTTCCTGTCAAAATGGAAACGTTACCAGAGGCAGCATGAATCCTGGGAAAGAGGAAAGTACGGTGCTGTTTGATGAGAACTTGAGGACTGGCTCTGAAGGCCACGGCAGGTAAACAGTAGGCGTTGAGTGTAAATATTGACATGGGACCAGCAGGAAACAGGGCGAGGAAAGGGGTGTGGCATGAAATGGCTTTGGCTTATTGGAAAGATGTTCGTCATGAGTGTAATAAAAGTCCAAAGGAAAAGACAGACGTAAAAAGATGTGGCCTCTGCTGCTTGAGTGTGTGACCTTCCCAGAAACGACCAGGGGCACCTTTATTGGAAAGACAGCTGGGGACTGTGGGCTAATTTATTGCCACGGTGAATCCGCACCAATCCTTTACTAAATAGTCGAGATTCTAGTGGGATAAATGTAATAATTCTCAAATAAAACACTCCATGTAGATTGAGCTAGATTATTAAGAGGAATATACCTTCTCTGGGATAACTCTTGGCGGGTGCACATTGAAGAGACATGCCATATGCTGGCACTATGAAAGTTACATCCCTCTTATTTTAGTTAATTCCTCAGAAAACCCATTCACCACATTAGCAGGCAAGCCAGTGTCTCTGTCTGTCTCTGTATGTGCGAGTCATCTCTGCCCTCGAAAGTTAGCCCTCTGGGATCAACACAAGAAAAGGCAATAGCAGAGCTCTCTGTCTGTCTCTGTCTGTCTGTCTGTCTCTCGTCTCTCTGTCTGTCTGTCTGTCTGTCTGTCTGTCTGTCTGTCTGTCTGTCTCTCTCTCTCTCTCTCTGTGTGTGTGTGTGTGTGTGTGTGTGTGTGTGTGTGTGTGTGTGTGTGTTATTGGGGCTCTCGGGGATGTCCCAGTTCCCTCATCTGAGGTTTTACACATCTAGGCTGCACTTCCTTCTCACCACCACACAACGGCACTATTTAACAAGCCCCCAGTGCAGCCTTGTGCTGCTGGGAGCCAGGGAGCGATCAGGGTGGCCCCGTACACATTTACCACCTAAAGGCCTATTTCCCGCCAAGTCCTCCCCCGCCCCCATTCTAACAGTGGGCCAGCTTTTTTACAAAACCCACAAAATAAAGGCTATTGAGACTGGATTTCCTGATATTTACCGTCTGGTAGGTCCCTACCAGTAGACGCCTCAATGCACATAGTGTGTTTGGGGATTCCCATCTTAATTGGTCCTAACTGAAGATTTCAGTTGATTCAGTCTATGCTCGCAGTGACTGTGACCTTAGAGAACCTGTCACCATTCTATATTTTCATTAGTTAATAGTATTTTACTGTATGTCCTGGGTCACCATACATACAATATCACAAATACCACTAAGGTCAAAGGTACAAGTGCCTAGCCGCAGAGGGTTAAGTTTTCCTATTCTGTGTACAGAGGGTGTTAATCTTTCATTGAAAAAGGGATTTGATCCTAGAAAAACACGTAGACAGAAGGAACGAAGCTGTCATACAATTCCCTGGCTTTTCTGCAATCTTTACTGACCTCGTTTCTGCTGGCAAACCCGGGGATATGGGGTGCAGCTGGCAAGAGCAGCTGGGGAAACAAGGAAGGAGAGATTCTGACAGAAGGAAGGGGTGTGGGGGGGTGGTAGAGCCAAGAGCCTGGAGAGATGCATCATGGGTAGTGTGCTTCATGAGAAAGTTCTCTGTGTTCCAGCACTGGGCATCAGTACCCATGGTTGCCAGGCCCATTGTTTCCCACAGACAGCTGTTCCGGGTGCAGTTAGCAGGGCATAGCTGAGCAGGCCAAGCTGAGGGCTTGTCTGTATGATAAATATGACGCATAATTTAGCATCCAAATTGGAATACTTTTAGAACAAATGGAACACTGTGAAAAGAAAATCAGGGCACAGGTGTAAGCCAGGAAGGGCAGCCGTGGACCACAATCGCTGTATTTTGTAGATACTTTCTAACTAAGTGGGCCAGTAACTGTGAAGAGTAAAGTATCCTTGTTACTAGGGAAGCTAATGGGGGAAAAAGCAAGCTGTGCCCACCACAAAGCAACTACCAGCAACCATGTGCCAAACAAACAGTAGTCACAGAGTGTGGCTTGGGTGAAGAAGCCTGTCTGGGCAGTGACCTTGGACAAGTCTCTGAGCATCCACTTACTGGGGTTGGTTTGTTAGTGCTAACTCAGCCAGTGATTGGCCACAGGGGCTTGTGGCTGCTCTGTTCTCACCTCTGTATCTTGGTGGTAATCTCTCTCTCTGTCTCTCTCTCTCTGTCTCTCTCTGTCTCTCTCTGTCTCCCTCCCTCCCTCCCTCCCTCCCTCCCTCTCTCTCTCTCTCTCTCTCCCTCTCTCTCTCCATGCCATGGTCCCAGCAGTTGCTCTGTCACCCATTTTGAGAGTTTGAACTCTTACCCTGCCACCAGCAGCCTGCTTCCTCCCTCCTAGCTTTGTTAATACCTTAATCTTGGCCCTCCCACCTTCTGGAACCGCGAGGAATGAATTTGTTGCTTATAAGCTACTAAGCTTATGGCATTTTTTTTTTTTGGTACAGCGCCATAAATGGACCAAAGTAATTCCTACAGGGCTGTCTTGTGCTACTGCAAGTGCAGAAATTAAACAAGATGCTGTGTTCAATGGTCCCTGACATAGAAGGCATCAAGAGATGATAGCTGTGGTTCCTGTTGTAGGGACCATACCATACTGAAAGCACAGAAGAGGACCAGGGAGAGAACTGTGCCTGGGCGCATCCAGAAAGATGCTGGGTAATGGCACTCCTTGTGCTGTACTTAGCCTCACAAAGACTTTTTGTTACCACTGGTCTTTAGGGGATGCTCTAGAAAAGATAACTCCAACTGCCTTACCTCATACATGGCAGAGTGAGGGTCAGAGGGGCGTGTTTCCAGGATTGGTTAAGTTGTGCCTCTCACTATTTTCTGTGTCCAACTTGGTCACATATGGCACCTGAAATGTGGCTAGTACACTCTCCCCCCCTGGAGGGCCCCTGGCTTCCTGGATGAACAAAAATAGTTATGGCACCCACTGTCTGGAGTGACCCTGCTTTTGGGGCGTTCTCTGCCGGGTCTCAGGAAGAGCCTGGTTTCTGTTGACTTTGACATCATCTCAGTCACAGGGAGGAGTTTTGCCCCAGTGCCAGGTGGATTTTGGGAATGCTGGCAGAATTCTGAATCCTCCCCTGAGAGCTGGCTGCCCCCCGACTTTGTCTCATATATATAACATGGCATTTTATATGTAAAAAGGTGTCTGTTGCATTCACAACAGCACTCATCACCACTATCCATGTGACTTTTCGTCACCCCAAACAGAATCTCTGTGCCATACAGTATGGAGTCCCCACTCCCTCCTGTTCTTCAAGATCTTGGCAGACCCTCTTATTGTCATGGATTTGCTTTTCATAGGCACTGTGGGTGAGTATTACAATGCAATAGCGAACTTTCTGAGTGGCTCCTGTTAGGTAGTCTTCAAGGTCTTCCCATGTCGAAGGGTGTGTCACACCCTTACTCTCATTAGGATATAGTATTTCAACATATATATATATATATATATATATATATATATATGCATGCCACATTTTGTTGGTGCATTTTTCTATTGAGTATTGGGATGTTTCCATCTTTTGGCTGTGCGTGATTTTTGTTCATTTGTGTGCAGTTCGTTTTCTGATGTTAGCAACCAAATCTGGGGCCCGTGCATGCTAAGCAAGCACTACCACTGAGCTTCTGCCTCTGAATTGTTTGCTAAAAGAATTGGTTCCTTGAGGAAGCTCATCTGTCCATGGGTAGCATCCACAGCTAGGGATGAGGCTTAATCTGGAAACAATTGAGGTGATGACAGCATAAATACTTGAGAAGAAGACTAATGGCTGCATCTCAGGATAATGTAATCAACCCAGGAGCTTCTTTCTAGGCGACCATGGAATCGTGACTCTAAAATGAGCACTAGCGAGTAAAGCATCTGTGAAGGGCTTGTGAAAAGCCTGCAGAGTTGGACCTGAGGTTGACACACACACACACACACACACACACACACACACACACACACACACAAACACAAACACACATGTATAATATGCCATTGCAGGAGAAGGGGAGCCGAAGGTACCACCTCAAGTTACATGGTACTTTATGGTGGAACCAGAGCCTTCAGAGAGCCTAGCCTAACTCTGCCTCCGGGCACACATGCCTTTGATAGCATGAGCCAGGCCACCCTTGCTAAGAGCAAGCATGCTGCTATTATACCCTGCCCTTGCATCCTGACTGCCAATCTCAGTCATGCGATCTTGGATAGCTCACTGGACCTCTGTGCTTCAGTGTCATCGTCTTAAAACTCATGTGACTATAGTGTCAACTTCAGGAGGCGTTCATGACCACTAAATAAATTAGTTCGAGTACAACACTGTTTCTTAACTGGTACTTTGTAGGGGTCAGTAGCAGTAAGTTAGGCAGCCAGCCAGACCCCACCAAGTGGGGGGCAGCTAGGGAAAGGTGTTTGTGTAATAAGTGGGGGCTCATATTTACAAATGATGCAGTGATACTTTTGTCACCATCTCCATGTAAGTTGGTAGAGCATTTCAGTTACTCTGGGAACTCCCAGCATGCCATGGGACCTATGGTATGATATGAATGACCGTGAATACACTAGCCAATATTGTAGTCATAGTGCATTGAATCATTAAATGCTCAAAAGGCATAAATTCATTGAAGCATTAAATACTATCTGGCACATGCCTTTAATGCCAGAACTCAGGGAGACAGAGGCAGGTGGGTCTCTATGAGTTCATGGCCAGCCTGGTCTAGGAGTCCAGGATAGCTAAGGCTGCACAGAGAAACCTGTCTTGAAAACCAAAAATCAAAAATAAATTAATTAAAATTTAAATACTTAAAATTATTTTTATAAGCCATCAAGGTGGTGACCAGGTTTCCCTTGAGCTCTAGGCTGAAACTCATGCTTTTGGAATGTCTTATTTAATCACGGTTGGAAAGCCAAGTGGATGCTGGCAAGTGGTTCCTCACACTGAAGTTCACATGGAGCCAGAACTCCTCCAGGCTCTGCACAGAAGAGCAACTCTGACCAATGGCTGGGGAACTGTGGTAGCTGGTATGGTGTCCCTCATCGGAATGTTTTCAGGCACAAGTCTCAAAAACTGCACCCCTGGCCTGCACCACAGAGCTCTCTCACCATTGCCGCTGCGGACACAGCCCAGGGGGCACTTCAGTGATCGCCACAGATGTTCTGTCCCTTTTCTCACGTGCTCAGTGGCATTTTAGCCTCAGACCTTGTGGCCGCAGGAGGTCATATCTGGCTGTGAGCAGTGTCTGCTCCTGTTGGATGGTAATCTAGAAGCTACTGGAAGCTTGAAGGATTCAGTTTAGTAGCTTCTGAGTAACAGGTGACTGCACCAAGTATTTCATATCGTCTGAAAATGTAAATATGACAGAAAAGGACAGTCAGAATGGCAATTTGCTGAGAAAGATGAGATTAAATGAAAGAGTTTTCTTGGAAGCAAAGATCCTGTGAGACTTTTTGAAAAGAAAGACAAAGACTGAAAAAAATGTGAATTTTTCTTTCTTTCCTTCATTCTTTTGTTTCCCTTTCAGTATGCCCATTTATTTATTATTTGTTTATTTATTGTTTTTCTAGTACTAGGGATTAAGTGCTGGGTCTCCCACATGTTTGGTAACCACTTTACCACTGAGCTACATCCCCAGACCTTTTTTCTTTTCTTTATTTGGGAGGGGAGGTGGAGTGAGGTGAAGAGACAATGTCTTAGTAAGGTGCCCACTCTGCACCCCACAGCACCTATGAATCTTCAGCATCCCTTCATGCTCTCTTGCATAGCTAAAAGTACAGACCTTTGTTGCTTGATTTTATCTGCAATGAAACCTTCTCTCTTGGCTTCTTGCCATCCTCTTTTTTTATGATTCAGTGGCCCAGAACTGGGGCTCCTGCCTTCCCCCAACACAGCCCCTGGCAAGGGAGACAGACACTGTCACCAGCACTGGCTGAACCCCATCACCACTCACCATGGGAAAAGATGGTGAGATGACGTCATGGTTCATGATGTCAGTTTGAACGGGACAAGAGCAGTTGACACGCATTTGACATGTGCCACATCAACTTTCAGAGGCAGTGGGTATCTGGACTGCATTTCATGGTAAAGCCACTGTGGCTGAGCAGCGTACAGTTGAGGGCCTGGAGTATGGTACCAGCCTACTGGTTCCTCTGCTCCTTCGAGCTGTATCCTAACGCTGGGAATAAGGAGAGCTCACCTAGAATCACACGGGAATGGCACACAGATGTCATGGCATCTTCCTGCTAGAGTTTCACAAGAGAAGTATGTCTTTAGCTGGGTATAAAGTCATGTTTTTCAAAGGTTTATTCAACTAAAATCTGTATCAAAGCTGGGCATGGTAGTGCACGCCTGAAGTCCCAGCACTCGGGAGGGAGAGGCGGGTGGAGCTCTGTGAGTTCAAGGCCAGCCTGGTCTACAAAGCAAGTCCATGACAGCCACGGCTTCACAGAGAAACTGTCTCAAAAAAAAAATTAAGGATGTCATTATAACATGTCAAAAACCATGCTAAAAAGGCATGTGGGTGACATAGGTGGGTAGAAAAAAACATAACTCAGAAGTACAGCCAGCAAAAGCAAGGGGAAATGGCTTGTTTTGCATTGAAAGACTTGAAACTCTAGTCAGTGTGAGGTGCTGTGCCCGCCTGCCTCTGCCACTGTGCTTGTACCCTGTAGAAGCCAAAGTGAGTGTAAAAAAAAAAAAAAGACACTGATGCTTGGGTCATAACTGTCATTGTCACTGCTGTTGCTTGTTTGTGCTTGGAGCAGTGTTTGGGGCATTGCCACACACCTCATCTGACCCATACTGCAGAAGGTATTGTTTTATTTACATATGTGAATTTGTGGCCCAACCAGTTCAGTGACATGCCCAGGGGATCAAGCGAGCACATGACGGAACAAGGATCCCCAGCACCCACATGGTGGAAGGAGAGAACCAATTCCTACAGATTGTCTCTGACCTCCACAGGTGCACTGTGGCACATAAACACACAGTAAATGAATAAATTTAATTTAAAAAAAATAAAGAGCAATGGATAAAACCTATACCTTTGACCTTAAAACCCATATCCTTTGCTCATCACCAACCAACCTTCTTGCTTCTTAGTATTTCTGAATTCTGAGCTTTCACCAGAGACCGAAACCCTCGCTCAATGACGTCTGTTCCCTTTCTGAGCTTCGGCGTGTTTGCTGTCACATGAGATAACCGGGTCACGGACTCAGGGACGGTTAGGCAGGGCCTGGATGAGAGGATGCTTGGCAAACTGCCCAGGACCACAATAGGCTCTTGTTCCCCATTCATTTCACTTACATGTGGCGTGGTGCTCCGCAGAAACCAAAGCAGGAACTTGGTGTCCCCTGTGACTGGAATTCTACTTTGTCCCTGTCTCATGCTCTCTATCCAGTCTTGAAGGAATTGTCCTATTTCCCTAAGCCTTGGTGCCCTGTCTGTGAAGTGAAGTGAGCCAGGGGCTGTCATGGGGATTAAATGGCACAGCGTACAGAAAACATTTAGCAGGTGCCCTGACTGTGAACAGTGAGTGATGAAGTGAGGCCTGGGGACAGAGACTCCTTGCGCAGGTGACTGGTAACAGCAGCTAGCAAAGGAAAACAGGCTGTTTGCACCCTCAGCTGCCCCCTCTTCCCCTTCCACTCCTGCTGAACCCCTTTCTCCCAACACCTCTCTTCTCGTTCCACCTTCTTTTTGTGACTCACATGAGTTTATTGGGATTATTTACTGGATTGTGAGCAACTTGCCACTGTCTACCACTGAAGATGTCGCTCCCTCCTCCAGAGAACAGTGGGGCCTCCTGAGCTCCCCCATCTGTAATGGACAGTTGGTGGTGCCTGGCTTTTTTAGTGTAGGTTCTGGGGATTGAACTCAGGTCCTCAGGCTTGTAAGGCAAGCTATATCCCCAGCCCATAATTTTATATTTTCAAAGAAGTCATTGCAGAGTTGATATGAAACTGTGTTGAAAAGAAAGCGTTGGCTGACTCTGCTCACCTGAGTCTCAGCTGCCAGTTCCAGTGCCCATTTCCACAGTTGGAACTGCTTGGGCCATTTTCAGGCTTATGTGCATTTTAAGCAAGAGATGTGTATTATGGCTCTCTAAAGGAATGGAACTGATAAAATGAATGCGCGTGTGCACATGTGTGTGTGTGTGTACTGATAAAATGAATATATGTGTATTTTCATTTTAATGTTTAGCAAATACTTTCAACTTAATATTAAATGAATATATTCATTTTAATATCTATAATTCATTAGAGTGGCTTAAAGGCTTGTGATCCAGCCAGTTCAACCATGGCTGTCTCCTGACAGGAAGGCCCAGAATATGGTGTTTGTTCAGCCCACGAGGCTGTCCCCATGTGGTGCTGTTGTCCTGGAGGATTCCTAGGGAGCTGCTGGTCTTCAGTGGATGCTGGCATGCAGAGCAGTGAGGTTCTGAGCCGAGTGAGGAACGCCTGCCTCCGGAACAGCCCATGAGAACAAGGGCAAGCACACTCAAAGCAAAGCTTTCCTTCTCCGTGCCCTTTTACCTGGGCTGCCAGCAGAAGGTGTGAGCAGGTGGGTGTTCCCACCTCAGATGAGCCCACCAAGAAAATCCCTCACAGAGGTGCCCAGCTGTTTGGGTTTTAGCTGGTTCCAGATGTGGTCAATGACCGCCAAGATGGCGGGTTAGTGAAATGCATCTATTATTATCCAAAAGAGAAACAATAAAGTATTCTGAATTAATGGAGGAGCATGAATAATAAATTTGAGGTATTTTCTCTTTTTTACAATTTTACAATTAGATTTTCCTTTTTTAAGATTTATTTTTAGCTAGGTATGGTGGCACAAGCCTGTAATCCCAGCACTCGGGAGGCAGAGGCAGATGGATTGCTGTGAGTTTGAGGCCAGCCAAGGCTACAACAGAGAAACCCTGTCTCAGGAAAAAACAAACAAACTACCAACCAAACAAAAAAGGCAGAAAGTCCAGATATGGCTGCTGGGTGAGTGTGATTGCTTCCTGCACCCACGGAGGGGATTCAAGTTAGTAGAGAATCTCATGGGCCATTTCCTGATTGAATTTGACCTTGACAGTGATGATGTACAGCAGATGAACGAACAGCAAAACAGGACCCCGGCCTATCTGAAGCTTAATTAAACTCAAAGATGTTCTCAAGAGCATTGGGGCGAGGATGAGTAGGGGGGGTAGAGGGCTAACAGAACGCGCTTGATCCTGTACAGAGCATGCCCAGGCCCAGGGCTCAATCCCAGCACCCAAAGACTTCTTCCTTATTTGGGGGTTATTCCTTGGGCCATGAACGCTACCCAAGTAAACTCTGAGTTACAAGACGTGAGGCTTTGATTTTCATCGAAAATGGAGGTATTTAAAAATGTCCCCGTTTCGAGAAGCTAAACACTGTTTTGCTCAGGACTGTGGGTCGGGGGATGCACGGCTGCAAAGGTGGACCGGCTTGTGATTCGGGATTAGTAGATAGAGCCAGAGCTTCCAGTAGGGTAGGGATCCTGTTTTGCTGTTAGCCTATCGGCCAGCGTAGATAGGTAGTCAGCTCCCCAGCCTGACTCCTCTGACCCTTGCACAGGCTGGAGATCCCTCAAGGATGATGGAAGCTGTGAAAACTAGAAAGGAGCCTTCAGAGGAGCCGTGGCCAGGACTGAGCCTCCTTCTCTCTGACACTCCCAAGTTGAAGGAGGGCCTTCCCTCAAGTCAATGCCACCTGTGTTGGGCATTTGGGTGTTTTTAAGGGCTGCGTGAGGACACACTTCTTAGTTTCCCCATCCTGCCGCCTGGCCTGGTGTGTTAGGTGAGACCCCTTGGCCTGACATCCCCTCCCAAATAGTCACCTTCACACTAGGTCATGAGATGCCATATTCGGAGAGCTCCTGCATGCATTGCCCTGGGGGCATTATTCTGTCTCATATATCATTGAGGAGACTGGTTTACTGCCATCTTACTTTTGGCATCTGTGGCTGATAAAACAGCCCCATACGTGTCACAGCTATGGCTTGTGAGGGAGTCTGAGGAGTGAAGGCTTTGGAGAGTTCAAAAGGAAATCTTCACTTTCTCTTTATATCCATCTGTTGTCTTGGTTAGGGTGTCTATTGCTGTGATGAAACAGCATGACCAAAAAGCAAGTTGGGGAGGAGGGAGTTAATTTAGCTTACATTTCCCTGTTGTGCTCTTTCACTGAGTGAAGGCAGGACAGGAACATAAGGGTGGCAGGAACTCAGAGGCAGGAGCCAATGCAAAGGCCCAGGAGGGGTGTTGACTACTGACTTGCTCAGCCGGGCCCGCCAGCACAGGGATGGCCCCACCCACAGTGGGCTGGGCCCTCCTTCATTGATCATTAATTGAGAAGATGGCCTACAGCCAGATCTTATGGAGGCATTTTCTCAACTGAGATTCCTTCCTTTCAGATGACTCTAGTTTGTGTCAAGTTGACATAAAATTAGCCAGGACACCTGTCAACATCAACATGCACATTGTCCTCTGCCCAGTGGTCATATAGCTACCTACGTCTCTTAATGGTTT
>OU015748.1:67468361-67514324 GCA_907169655.1 Acomys percivali | reverse complement strand
CACTGGGCACTGATGGGCCTGGGCTGTGACACTGGGCACTGATGGGCATGGGATGTGACACTGGGCACTGATCAGCATGGGCTTTGAGTCAGTCAATGTTGGTGGTAAGAACAAATATATCTAAAAGATAATCTGGTTTGATTGTAAAAGCAGGAGCCTCTGTTTTACTCAGAGTTTGTATAAGCTGAATGGGATGGTGAGAAGCAAAAGAGAACAAATCAAATGAAAACTGACCAAACAGAGAGATAACTCAACCAACAGAATTTTATTGAGCAACTTAGTGTGTGCTGAGTCTTATTGTAAACATTGGGACTGTGGGGGTTGTGAGCCAAACAAGACTAAATCTGTGACTTCGTGAGGCCTCCATTTTAGTAGAGAAAGATAAACAATAAACATAATAACAAAAAAAAACCTCTTAGTGTACTACAAGTCTTAAGTGTTAAGGCAGACAATAAAGTACACAAGGAAGATCCAGTGTTAGAGCTTTAACTGGGGGCACAAGGGAGGATACCACTGGAAAGGTGACATTGAGGTTATCTTGAAAGAGGTGAGGAGTGGCTGGTGAAGATGGCTTCTGTTCTAGCTGCATTGAACCTATCCAGAGCACACTCACACGGGGGCATATAAGCAATGGAGAGGCTCTATCACCCTAGAGGATAAGCTGAGAAACACTGTTGTTTTCTCTCCTCTTGTGAGTTGAAGCGACGCCGTATGGTCCTGACTGAGACCATGCTGGTTCCTGAAGCAGAGTTCCTTGTGAGTGTGGACTGGGTTCTTCAAGTACAGCATCTCTTGGTCCATGGCTGGGTAGGAAGGGAGGACTGGATGCCTTTATCCAGATGGGCAACGAGCCCAACCCTGAGTGGAAAGAGGGAGCGGCAGCAGCAGAAATGCCTGTCCATGGCAGCCGTCATCAACTTGTGACAGTAGATACCTCCTAAGCATGCACAGTGCATGCCCATGGAGAAGGCCTCTCCCAGCTTCTTGTCTCCTCAAAGAAAGACTTCAACGAGCAGGCACAGATGGTTTAAGCAAAAGCCTGTTCAGCGAAGCAAATAACAATCTAAGGAGAGATTTGAACTCACGCCAAGTGAGTGCAGCAGCCCATTGAGTTCTGCAGTGTGGATTTCTAAGAAGTCCCTTACAGCTGTGATGTCATTGCTAAGTTCCTCCCCTCAGATACGGCCTGCATTTCACCCCCATTGCACTCCATATGTCTGTGAGGATTTTCCTCCCCTGGTGTTTGGGGTGTTCTCTGGTGTGCATGTGTGGGCTACAAAAAAGGTCCGTGTCATTTTCATTTCTAAGATGGTGGTCAAGATGTCAAGCCACAAGGCAGTATTTTAACCACCAGGAGACACTACAACAGCGGTTTCCTTGGCTACCTCACGCATGATTCCCTGCCTGTCTAGCCAGGATGTACTTAAAACAAAAAGCACAGATCACACTACACCCCCACCCTGTTCGTCATGTCTGCCTCACTACCTCCTCTCACAGTATCGGAAATAAAATACAAATCCAGATGAACTCCTGCAATAGGCGTAACATCTGGCTAGAGAAGCTGATCTTGAGGAAACTGTGTAAATAACAAATTCCAGATGTAGTTACCATATTTTTTGGACCCTAAGATGCGCTTTCCTCCCACCAAAAGTGGGGGAGGAGGGTGAATTTGTGTGCCTTCTGGTCCAATTGCTGTTTTTACTGTTTTTCTTGTTTTACTGCTCTAAAACCTGGTGTGTCTTATGGTCAGGTGCATCTTATAGTCTGAAAAATACAGTAAATGCAAGGTGTGACTGAAGTGTGTAAATGAAACACAGTTAGGTCTGGATGGCCAGAGACCTCTGGGGGGTGGAGGGAGGGAGGGAGGGAGGGAGGGAGGGAGGGAGGGAGAGACAGAGAGAGAGAGAGAGAGAGAGAGAGAGAGAGAGAGAGAGAGAGAGATGTTCTAATAGGGCTGAGTATGTGTTAGGTCAGTGAGCGTTTAGAAAATGGGAGCAACTATGTAGAAAGAGCAACCTTTTGGAGTACAGAACATGGCTGCCACATACAGAAGAGATCTGGTGGAATGGGAGCACCCAGGAAGGCCAGTGGGGGGCCCCACTGGTGTCTGGGAACCAAAGGCTCGCCTTGGAGAAGGTACTCAACACCACTTTCTGCTCTGGTAACTCTAGAGTCACGTGGCTGAAGTCACTGTCTCATGGCACTCGTCCAGCATCCGTGGCATCTAGCTCCGGAGTCATAGCCTCCCCAGAACCGGGGTGGGGGTTGGGAGGGAGGGCAGAGTGAAATCCAGAGCCCTTCTCGTCAGCTAAGACTCCCGTGGGACCCGTACCGCTTCGTTTCTGGTTGTCATAACGACCACCACATGGAAAACATTGACCTAGGGGCTGGCAGGGCCTCCCGGACTGCAGACCTACAATGATCTTTCATATCGAGCTAATGATGCTAAACGGAGGGTCAAGCCAGAGGGCAGAGTGGCCCCTGTCCCTTTTTTCTCTATGTGTCATCTTCTTGCTCTTGTTCTCTCTGATTCTCCGTGGACATTGCGTGAGTGGGAGAATGCCCTCAACGCTGGAGGACTTGCTTCTGTAAATATCCCACTGGGATGGGACTGTATGTATCCTTACCTTACTTAGCTTAATGGTGTTTATTGAGCATCTGCTGGTGTCAGGCGTGGTGCTGATTTTTTTCCCATCCCCTTCTCTTTGTTTAGTCCTCCCGACAGCATGAGGATATAGGTGCCAATTGGGCCTACTTACTGTATAACGACTAAGACGAACGATGAGGCATCAAAGATGTCCCCAAGGTCACGTGGCACGGTGCTACAATAGAGACTCTGATTTAGTTGTCGCCTGCCCTGCAGGAGTGTCACATAAGGCACTTAATAGTTTATTCTTGCTAGCCAATGGGCTTCTCGTTTAGTGTGTGTTTGATGGACAAGTGTTGCATGTTTTGTGGACAGACAGTACATCCTTCCAGGCTGGCCAGGATGGGGAGGGAACCAGCCATTCAAACACCAAAAACATCCCAGCAGGGGATACAGCAGGGGTCGGGGTGGGAAGGGTAGACTGAGTCACCCTCCCCCTGGGACCACAGCAGCGTGAACGTGTCACAACTGTTCATTTCTTTATAATTCTCATCCTTGGAGTGAAATCACAGACTTTCAAAGGAAAACATTAATGAAACTTCAATGAATTATATCCCAAACCCCAGCCTCCTGCTACTTCCTTACCCCACGTAGGATTATTTTTATAGACCTATCCCTTCCAAGCCCGGAAGCCATATGCCAAATAAATTTTAAAAATTATGAACTATTCTTGGACTCCATGGGGCCTGGAACCATTTACTAAATGCATGTGTGGCCCCCAGAGGAAATCTAAAATTGGGGAATTGAGCCTCTGGTCCTCCAGCTGCTGGTAAGCTAATTGGCCTGGACAGCTAAAACCCATCTGTTTGCTGCCCTGGCCTAGGCAGCTCCATGCCTGCCTGCTGTCACGGCAGTTACCGTGAAGCCAAAGCCTATGGGTTAAAATAAGAATTGTTAGTACTTCAAGTTGACCAGACATTTGTTGGGATCAGTATTCCAAGCGACTCTATCTGGTAGGGCTGTGGTAACCTGGAGAGACTATTGAGGCCCCCGTGCACGCCCAGCCATAGCCCCTATGCAGCTGTCATCAACTCTGCTAAAGCAGTCAGGTGGCCAAGAGCATGATGGCTCATACCTGTAATCACAGCCCTTGAGGAGGCAGAGGCAAGCAGGTCTCTGTGAGTTCAAGGCCAGCCTGGTCTACAAAGTAAGTCCAGGACAGCCAAGGCTACACAGAGAAACCCTGACTCAAAAAAACAGCAAACAATGACAAAAAAAGATTTTGTTCGAAGCTCTTGACTTTCAATATTCACACAGCTGCTTTGTTGGGCCAGCTGGGTAGTATGTTTAGGCCTGGGCAGTGAGCGCCTCATCTAGGGCCTGTCCACTAACTCATTGCCATTTAAGTGGGCAATGTAAGAGCACCTCTAACTCCTGGATGTGAATTAGGCAGGAAGTGTGGAGCTAGCCACTAGCTGGTCGACCAGTTGCCAGAAGAAAGGATACCATGAAAAGTTAGCTAATTTCTCTAGTGTGGTTTCAGGGTGAGCATAGTCAGTTTCTCATTTTTAGAGCCTCTTATTCCTTGGATATTTTTTCCAAAGACAGTTTTTCAGCACATGATTCTGGCTGGCTGAGGATTTACTAGTAGACCTAGCTGAACACACAGAGACTCCCCTGCCTCTGTGCCCTGAGTGCTGGTTAAAGGCGTGCGCCACCAAGCACAGGTTGTTAAATGCTTTACAGCCAGTCACATTTTTGCTTCCACCTTATCTGATGGAAGTCTCAGTTACTCAAACCTAACTACATCCAAAAGTGCTTCATGGAAAATTCTAGCAACAAATAATTCAATGACCTTTAGTCCAGTACAATAATGGTTTTATTTTCTTGTAAGTTATTGTTAATCTCTTGTGTCCAACTTATAATTAAACATTATCATCTCTATCTATCTGTCTGTCTGTCTATCAATCCATATAAGAAAAACAGCATTGCTGTGTATGGGGTTGGCACTCTCTGTGAATTTAGACATCCACACAGGATCTCAGAACATATCCCATGCAGATAGCAGGGAACTACCAAAATGATGCAATCTTTGGTGGTGAGCTTAGCTAAAAGTAATGTCTTTTTAGGTTAAGAGGTAGGAGAAATATTGTTAGACAATGCCATGTTTTTGATTTTTTTAAACCAAAAATACATGTTTTATTGACATTGCTGTAAAAAGTAACACTTTGAAAAGAGCCCAAGGCCAATCCTTCCCTAGCCTACAATTCATATACTGTAGAACAAGGTCTCCAAGGTCTTGGAAACTGTAACCTCTGAGCTCACCCAAAGCAAACCTGGGCCTCTTCTCATGCCATAGGGGACACAAAAGAAAGAATAGTCTGTCAAACCTGCAGCTCAACAGCATTTTCTGTGACAGTTCAGTTGATGCCCTAACCCAGTCACCTCACACAGAGAAAAGTGGGTGCAAGTGTGTGACCATCACACAGGAAGTGTGAGACATTCTCCAGGCAAAGTCACCTCAGTGTAAGCAGTGGCTTTGTACAGTTGTTCAAATGACTTCTACAAGCCACTTAAATTTTCTTTCTTTCTTATCATTTATAGATAGGTGTGTGCCTGTGTGAATTTATGTGCACCACCTGTGTGTAGGAGTCCATAGAGGCCAGAAGAGGGCATCAGATCCCCTGGAACTGGAGTTATAGAAAGTTGTGAGTTGCCATTTCGGTGCTAGGAACTGAACCTGGGTGCTCTGCAAGAGCAGCAAGCTCTTTTAACTGTTACGCCATCTTTCCAATATCTTCCTCAAGCTGTGAGTCCTATGCCCATACCACAGGCTAGAGAGAGGTTCAGAAAAATACAGTGCGGTAATTCCATCCTCTTTCATATCTCACTTCTCCCTTGATGTACTGCTGTTTCATGCCCTAATCTGCCTGGGTTTGTGTGTTGGTTTGTGTGGTCACCTGTCACACTCCCACTGGTTTTGCTGAAGGGAATTTCTGAAGCAGCAGAGGTCCCTCGGGTTCTGGCTAGGTGATGCTTTTCCTCAGTACCAATCACAGACAGACAACCTAGAAATAAATCTGTGGATTTCAACCATCAGTCCAACGCAGGCATCTAAAACAAGTCATGGTAAAGAACACACCTCTCTGTTCACCCATAACGTCTATAATTGTCTTTGTGACATTTTCCTAGTTGTGGTTTTGTAGCTGAAACAGAAGAGTCGAGGCAATGCTTAGTGGGCAGACATCTTAATCACCTCTTCTCTTCTGGGGACTGCCGAGGGCTCTGTGTTTTTAACTACAGCAGACCTGACCTCAGCCGCAAGCACCTTGTAAATTCCATTTTAGGAGACCACAGCGTAGCTTACATTGAGACTTGTCCTCCAAAGTTAGCCAGGCTGTCTAGGGTAAGTTATGGGCTTTTCCCTGGAAAATCTAATTCTGGGAGCTGAGGAATGAAGCTACAGAGTTTTCAAAACCTTTTGGGGAATCACAGAAGGGCAAGGCTTCCCTCTTCCCTCCACAGATGCAGAAAGGGAAGAAGGGAGGTCATGCCCTCTGAAAGAGCATCCACTGTTGCCTTTAGTGGAGGTGTGGTGGGTTTTGGTTTGGTTTGGTTTGAGTTGTGATGTCTTTTCTTTTTCGATGGAGGGATGGCTGTGCACGCCAGACTTTTAGGTCTGGTTTTGTGTTGATAATTTGGTATCTCCTCATGTATTTTTTTTTCTTTTCCTCCTATGACCAAAATCTTTACTTCTTTTTTTCTTTTCTTTTCTTTTCTTTTTTTTTTTTTTCTTCCCCCTTGGAAGACTAGGTGTGGCCCAAAATAAGTCAAGAAATCCAACACTGCTGTTCTTGAGTGAACTATTGAGAACAGGATGCTAGTGTTTAGTGAGGCACCTGAGGGATGCAGGCCTACCTGGGAGAAAATAGAAGTGAAGTCAAAGTCTTCAAGAAATGAGCAAGGTGTCTGGAGTGGAGAGACTGAGGGAAGGAGGCAACCCAGGATCTGCACAGCCTGTGGGCGAGCAGATAGAGCACAGAGCATCGTGTGAGGGTGGTGGGGGTCCTGTAGGATTTTGAGAAGACAGGCATGTGGTAGACAGCATTTCAAGTTTGAGACCAACATCTGCTCCTACACCCTGTCTCAAAGCCCAGAACAAACAAGTGAACTTAGCAGAGGAGAGACATAGTATGGCTTGTGTTTTCAGAAAGTCATTGTAGGTGCTGAGTGGAGAATAGATGGGGACAGAGGTAAGAAGAAAGGAAATAAAGGTGAAAAGTGGGGCTCAGGCAAGGAAGACTTAGGTGACCAGGGAGGACCCACTGGTGTCTTCGCTGGGGTGGCAATAAAGATGATGGGCAAGGCGGATTTGAATTTTTGGTTAGAAAATCAATGTCCCATGCCAAGGGAATTAAAGCAAAAGGAATCACAGGCAATCCTTGTGTCTTGCAATAGGCAACTGGAGGGGGTAGGGGAGTCCTTTACTAAGATGGAGCAGATTGGGATCTGGGAAAGATGACAAGAGTTGGGAAAGCAGGAACTGCAGTTCTTGTTCATTCTGAGCTTTCGGTGTGCAGCCCTGACCTGGGCATGAAGGACAGCCGCTGACGGGGGAAGGTCTCTGTCTCTGTATTTCCCGACCCCGCCTTCTCACTCTCCTTTGTTAGCTCCATCCCAGTGTCTACAGTCTGAGTGCCAGCCTGATGAGGACCCAGTCTGCAGGCACATTGCCTCTGGAGACTGAAGGAGTCTTTGGCTGTAAGCTCTGTGTACAAAATGGCTCCAGACTTCTAGGTACTCAGCTGCCTGTTTCCTACAATTGGGTGTGTAATAAACATCTTGGGATTACCATCCATGTGCCCTGACTCAGCCCAGAACTCTGTTTCTGTATTTTTCCGTGTGTGTGTGTGTGTGTGTGTGTGTGTGTGTGTGTGTGTGTGTTCTCTACCTTATGACCAGGGACTCTACCATCAAGCTGTGCCTGGACTCCAGGCACCTGTCCCTTCCACTGCTGTGACCACCCTGTTTCCAGCTATCACAGCCTGCATCTGGATCACCGCAGGGCTATCGTGGCACTTTCTCGGAGCCACCAGTGGTAAACAGAGACTTTTATAAGCTGAGAGCTTAGGCCTTTAGCTGGACAGACTCCCAGCTACTGTCTAGACATGACCAACTATTCTTGCCTACCACCAAGCCCGCAGCTACCTCTCTGCTCCACTCTGGTCAGTCTCTTCTCTTCCGTGTCCATTCTGAATCCTTGCTTGCTGTCTTCTCCCAGTGTTCCTCTCTCCCAGAAGTTCCGCCCTCCACTTCCTGGTCCAGGTATTGGTCATTAGCTCATTATTATAACCAATCAGCAGTATACAGCATTTGAACATCTTATAGATTCCCTCCAGGCAAGCAAGGAAGGACGGACGTTTATAAAATAGGAAACCTGGTGATGGGCCGTAGAAACGGCAGTGCTAGTGTCCTACTAGCACTTAGCTTTCTGCCTGTACAGAGTTAACAACCGAAGATACGAAGCACGCCTCACACAATGGGACGGACAGATACCACAACACACTGGTCTCCCTCGGTTCCCACCTCCCCTTAACTTGTCTCAGCACAACAGCCACAGCAGCGGCCTGGTGGCCCCACCGTTTCATTCTCTCGCCCACTCATGCCCTCCACTCGGGCACATTCTGGGTCATGCTGTGGAGGCCCCGAGTTCAGAACAGTTTTGCCTGCTGGTCTCATCCACCCACGGTGACCTCCTCACTGCTCTGCTCTGGCCCGTGGCACTTTCTCGGCGAGGCCTTCTCTGCCTTCTTATTCAGACTTCTAATTCCTGGCACTGCCCACCCTTTCCTCCTTATCTTTACTATGGCACGTGGGCACCCAACATTTTGCTTGCTGTTCTTGTTTCCTGTACATCCCTTGCCGTTGACTGTAAACACCATAAAAGGATCTTTGCCTAAAGCTTTATGCCCTGATGGATCCACAGAATGTAGAGAGTCCCGTGTCTCTCCCGACAGACACTTAGTATCTATTTGTGGCATAGAGGCTACAATAGAAGACTATCTGCTCACTCTCTCTTCTACTTCCTTCTAACTTTCTATCAAACTGATAAAATTTCTGCACATGCTTTGTTCATAATAAGATATAGGGCAGAGTGTAAAGCCATTGGACAGCAGTCAAGCCCCACACTCTGGCTTCTCAGTGAGTGATCTCTGTGGCTTAGGTCATGTCAATTAGTCTCTCTGAGCTTTAATCTCTTTGCTAATAAGACGGAGAGAGCCTGCCTGCCCATCGCAGATGGCTCATGCGCAGATTCAGCAGCGTAGTGCGTGAAGGGCCATTGCCTTAGGCTTTTCTTTTGCTAAAACAAAATATCTGGGGCTGTATTCACACAGAAATGACGTTTATTTACTTCATAGTTTTAGAGGTAGGGAGACCGTGATTAGGTGGGTCTGTCTGTTTGACCTCTGGTGAGGGCCCGCGGATCATATCACAACATGGTAGGAGCACATATGACAGAAAGAGAGGTCACGTCACAAGATAGGAAAGCAAGTATCTGGGAAGGGGCTCTTTTGTGATAACCCGCTGTCCCAAGAACTAATCCTGAGACTCACCCCCTCTTTCAATGCAGCATTACATCATTTGTGATGGAAGAACCCCATAGCCGACCTATCTCCTACAGGGCCTCATTTCTTTTTTTAATTATTATTATTATAATTTATTCAGATTACATCTTGAGTGTTATCTCCTAGCTTGTATCTTCCCATTCCTACCCTCCCTCCCTCTTCCGCCCTATTTCCCTCCCCTAGACCTCTGACAGAAAGGTTCCTCCCCCCTCCCCACCATATGACCATAGCTTATCAGGTCTCATCCAGATAGCCTGCACCCCCCTTCCTCAATGTGCCCCCAGGCCTCCCCATCAAGGGAAGTGATCAAATCAGGGGGAGCAGAGTTCATGTCAGAGGCAGTCCCAGCTCTCCCCTCAACTGTGGAGAATGAGCGATCCATTGGCTAGATCTGAACAGGGGGTCTAGGTTTGGGCCTCACTTCTTAGTGGCTCTTGCATTTCAGTACCACTGGGGGACCAAACTTGTAACACACCAGTCTTTGGGGTTACTATGAAAACCATTCCTAACTCAATACTAAAACTTGATCATCATGTCAGTGAAATGTGAGCTTGCACTATTGAATTCATTTCACTTAGGTGCACCCCCAAATTAAGTGATTTGCTCAACAATTAAACAGCAGAGCTAGCCTTTGAACCCAAGCACTTTCTTTTAAAAAAAAAAAAAAAAAAACTAAAAACTAAAAAAAAACTTATTTAATTTCTGTGTGTATATGTGTGAGTGTGGAGGTGTCCATGGCAGATCCCCTAGGGACAGAGCTAAAGGTAATTGTGAGCCCTCCCCCCCCCCCCCCCCCCGGTGTGGAACGTGGACAGTGGGAACTGAACGTGGGTCATCTGAAAGAGCAGTGCACGCTGTTTCTGGGTAAACGAGCTCTCCAGCATCTGCTTGTCCTCCCATTATGTTCAAAATCAATTCGTGACTGTGGGAATCGATGAAGAGGATTTGACCTGAGGTGAAACTTTGGCTTCTGCACTGATTTTTTTTTCCCCTGACTGGTAATTAATGCAGTATTTCTTCCCTGGTGTTATCTCTGTGCCCTTCCCTCGATTGTGACAGGTACACAGTCTTGTTTTCCAAAAGAAAAACATTCAGGCCTTCCTCCTCTCTACCCAGTGAAGGAAAGCCTATCACGGCTCTCTCGGGCTTTCGTTGTGTGTCCAGCCAAGCTAGCGCAGATGGCTTCATCAAGTCCAGACACCAGTCCTCAGTCAAGCATTTGTTGATAGCTACAGAAATGAATACTGGACAAAGCTGCAAACACCCCGCTTCCCAAACGACCTAACTTATGCTCATTTCTTTGTTTGTGTTACGGTCTTTCTGTGCTAATGAGTTTGTGAATGTGGTTTAATTGGTGTTTACTGAAAAATAGCTGCACACAGGTCAGTCTTGTGAGAGACTTAGCCAAAATGTTGAGGAAATCTGTTCCTTGTACAAAACAGCTAATACGTGAGAAGTACTCTGTCAAGGCTGGAAAAGGACACTGAGTTGGTTTTAAAGAGATAGAGCACTGATTCTACAGGAAAAGAAACCATTCTTTGAACAGGTAGATTTAAATATTAGACCAGCAATGCCCCTCCTTCCTAGGGCACGGGATGATTTGCATATGGCAAACTGTGATGGCGGCGATCTGACTGGATACCCCACCAAAGAACTGGTGTCAAGAGCTCTTGAAAGGAGAGCTTGAAATCACTGGAAAACTTCATTGAGTGGTTTGGCTCTCTGACAACCTATGCATTACGTATTAAGTTTTGTTTCTGAATTCTGGCCTCAGGCAAATTGCCAACCTAACAACCAAACAAGGGCTTTAACATTCCCATAAACCCCTCCCTGTCCTTGGGAGGATTTTCACTTCCAGAAGAGGAAAGTGAATGTTACTGAAGTGTTCAGTTTATAAATTCAATCTTTTGTAAGTTAATTTATTTTTCAGTTTTTATTTTTTGTATAAGTGGGCTTTGCTTGACTTCACATTCTCAAGGACCTCTGGATGAGGCCTCCTTGCATCTACCATCGCTCGTGCTAATAGCAGGAAAGTCCTTTTCCACCTACCCCTCAGAGAGAGTGCCAAAGCTCTGCACTGGAGGTCCCAGTGCTCTGCACAGTAGGGCAAGTTATTAAGGAGAATGTATTATGTGTTTCAAAATAGCTAGGAAGGAAGATAAATGTGTCTGAGATGAGGCATATGTTAACTAGCCTGATTTAATCATCACACTAGGTATGCACCTATAAAAACATCATGTTGTAAGCCACATATGTACAACTGTTATGTGTCAATTACAAAGAAAATAAAACTTGGGAAAGTCAAAACCAACCAATCAGGTGATTAATAAACATCACTTTTATTTCCTGATCTATGGATTTTACAAACTAAATGTGAGCCACAAATGCTGCCCTGTAGGGATTTCTTGAGTGAGGGACTCAGAAACAGCTCGGAATCTCAAAGGCCCTGAGACCAAGTTGTAACTCCAATCACCTGATGGTTTCTAGTGTGACTGGAAAGCCAGTAAGCCTTCTGGCAGAGCCTCATCCACCAAGCCTAGCTTGTGTGTCCGTCTAGTAATTAGCCATCTTTCTGTCTACCCGTGATGTTTTTCCCTCTTGTTCTTCTGGCCTTAGCTCACAGTCTGTCCTGGGGTCGGGGGGATGGGCCCTCGTGAAGCAAAGCCTGAGTTCCCTTAAGATCTGCCTGCTGAGCAGACAGCAGCAAGACAGACAGATGTAAATGATGAATTTCCCAAAGTGGAAAGCCAGAGTCAGGATTAAAATTGGGCTGAAGAGAAGGGAGCCCTTCTGTGTGAAGGGGTGTATACCGACTACAACTACTACGTAGTGGTGACAGTCGCCCCAAGTGGCCTAGAGCAATTGGAAGAGGAGTTGCTTATATCAGACTAGCCTGTGGGTGTATCTTTGGAGGATGTCTTGATTGCTAATTGATGTAGGAGGCCCTAGCCCACTGTGGGCAGCACCATTCTCTAAGCAGGAGGTTTGAGCCTTCATGAAAGCCAGCAAACAGCATTCCTTCATGGTTCCTGCCTCGCATTCCTCCTTAGGTTCCTCCCATGGTTTTCCTCAGTGATGGACTCGTTTCCTCCTCTAAGTTGATTTTTGTTCGAGAGGTTTATCACAATCACAGGAAGGAAACTAGGACACTACACAATGGCCTGAAAGTCCATGACTGAAGTCAGGCATTACCACCTCTAAGGCGTGCCCTGTGGTAGCACCTCTGCCCCCTCATAGATCTCCCCATACTCCCCACCCCACCACCTCCAGTGTCCCTCTTCCATGCATCACCCCACTGCACTCACTCTTCTGACACCACGGGTCCCCCTGCTGCCAGCACCACCCCTGCCACCCCTGTGACCTATGGCCAAGTGTGCTAAGGGAAAGGTCACATCTTCCTCTTGGCATCCACGTCTCCAGAAGTCTGAGAATGGCTACAGCTATGCCCCTGCCCTCACCAAAGCATCTTCCTTCCTTCACCATGTTAAGAAACTGGTAGCACAAGAGTGTGCCCCTCTGTTTTACTAGTCGCCCCAGGGCTAGGCAGATACCTCAGCAGCTGAGAGCACTTGCTGTACAATCGTGAGATCCACAGTTCAGACCCAAGCATCTGTATGCAATCAGTGTGCATCCAGTGCAGAGCTGTAACCCCAGCTCGGAGAGAGGCAGAGACAAGAGGATTGCTGGAACTTGCTGACCTGTTTCCTGCCAAGAAAACCTGGACCCCAGATCCAGGGAGAGATCCTTTCTCAAAGAAATAGGTGACAGGTTGTAGCAAATAATGTGTGATGCCTTCATTTGGCCTCCATGGTATGCACACAGACACACATACTCAAACATACATGTACACATTAGTGAATAAATCCTTTTTCATGGAAAAATATGAAAAAGTACAAATACTCCTTAATTAATGATGCGGACAAATCCTGCTAAACACATGTAAGTTGTGATTTTATGCTTTGTGTTGAAAATGCATCGAATACATCTCACCTGCCTGCCATCCCGCTCCATCCCGCCATCCCGCGCCATCCCGCGCCATCCCACCATCCCACCATCCCGTACCATCCCGCGCCATCCCGCACCATCCCGCCCCACTGTAGAGCAGAGCTGACTGTAGGCCAAGATTCCTCATGAGATCCCTCAAGGGAATATGGAGGATGTGAACAACTTGGTGACAGGTAGAAGAAGGTTTCCGAACACTGAAAATGAATTCAGAGTCTGGAAAGGTGGCTCAGGGCTTCAAAGTACTCACCACTCTTACAGAGGATCCCAGTTCAGTTCCCAGCACCCACAAGTCAGTTCATATCCATCCATAATTCAATTTCCAGAGTCCAGTACCCTCTCTGACCTCAGGCACCAAGCACACATGGGAGCACTGACATACATTATGCCAGTAAAACTCTCAAGCATTTAAATAAATCTAAAAGTAAACTTTAATTAACTCATAATCAAGCGCATAATGAATCTGAAATGTTTCTGGTGAAGCTTGCTTGAGTTGCCTCATAGAACTCCACTGTAGCATTGGCTCCGAAGCCACAATGTGCACACGTTGCACCACACACCACACATGGCCCACGAAGGCTGCCTGAAGCTGCTCATCTCAGACTCAAGACTAGTCTCGTTATGAGCTACAAGGTGTCTGCTCTGTATGCACAGGTTTTCACTCTAGTGAAAACAGGATGGTTTAATCACAGGAAACTGTCACCGTCTGTCATCTTTCCTCATATTCCTCTGGAATCGGTGTAGCTCTGGACTAGATTGTGTAAGAAAAGCAAACACAGCAATTCTATTAGGCAGTTCTGCTGTTGCTTTTAACACATTTATAAAAGATTCCTTTTAAAGTAATTTCTGAGCCAGGCACAGTGGCACACGCTTTGAATTCCAGCACTCAGGAGGCAGAGGCAGGCGGATCTCTGTGAGTTCAAGGCCAGCTTGGTCTACAAAGTGAGTCCAGGAGAGCCAAGACTACACAGAGAAACACTGTTTCAAAAACAAAAAAACAAAAAAACAACAACAACAACAACAACAAAACCAAACCAAAACCATCCAAACAAACCAAACAAAAAACTAATTTCTGGGGTTTATTGTCAGCAAATAAAATTTCCTTGAGCAAGTCACAAGTGGAAGGCCCTCTGAAGACTATCTGTGCCTCCCTGTGGTTGTGCAGTCCACAGAGCTGAGGCTCAGCTGCTGCCTTGCAACTGGAAGAGGACAGAAGCCAATGTCACTGGCCTAGACACTGACCCAGATGCAGTGCCTGCTGGGTGTATTTCACTTCTGTACCACTGTCAAGTTGAAGACATAGTTAGTCTGGGAACTCTCTATTAATAACATATTTAAATAAGTCCACACACACAGTCTGGACGGACACACACTGAAATACTAGCTGCACTTATTTCAATGGTTAGGATCAGGAAGATGCTAGTATTTTCTACACGAGTCACTGCAGTATTTTATCGTTTGCTTGTGGACATGAGCTACCATTAGGATAAGAACATACAAGGTCATATGCAATTTAAAAAAGTGAACTTTGACCGGTTTCCTAAGCTGTAATCATAGAACATGAACAGCTTTCTGAAGGGTCATTTACCATCTAAACCTAACTCAGGGATCCCCTATGTTTCTTACTGAGTGGGTGGGTGGAGGGCACAGTGTTTCCCTCTTTCTTCACTTAGGGTGTCCAGTTACATGAGGTACACGTCATGTGGAAGCAAAGTGGCCATAAGACATGCTAAGATATCTCTCTCTCTCTCTCTCTCTCTCTCTCTCTCTCTCTCTCTCTCTCTCTCTCTCTCTCTCCCCTATTCCTTTAGTTCTACTTACAGGATTTGAAATTAGACCTTTAGTTTTTTTAAAGCTACACTTGGTCTCTTGGAAATTGATAAGCCAAGAACAAATCACCTGCCTTCCTTCCGTCTGTCTTCTATTTGACCATCCATTTGTCCACCTGACTATCCATCCACCCATCCACCCATGCATCCATCCATCCATCCATCCATCCATCTGTCAATCCAGCTCTTGTTTTTCTGGTTGGTTCTGGTTAGCAACATGGATTTTCTGCATCTTTGACTGGCCTGGTTTTCCATCATTTTGTTTAGCTACTGGGCTGGTATAGTTTGTTCGGGGTTCTCTCATCCCAAAAATCATTACCAGATGATCACGTGACCCTAAAGGGCAACTCTTGAAAAATATGATATGTTTTCTTCCTCTCTGCAGTTGAACTTTTGCCATCAGAATGGGGAAACAGAACAGCAAGCTGCGCCCCGAGGTCATGCAGGACTTACTGGAAAGCACAGACTTCACGGAGCATGAGATCCAGGAGTGGTACAAAGGCTTCCTGAGAGACTGCCCCAGCGGACACTTATCAATGGAGGAGTTTAAGAAAATCTATGGGAACTTTTTCCCTTATGGGGATGCCTCCAAGTTTGCAGAGCATGTCTTCCGCACCTTCGATGCGAACGGAGATGGGACGATAGACTTTAGAGAGTTCATCATAGCCCTGAGTGTGACGTCGAGGGGCAAGCTGGAACAGAAGCTGAAGTGGGCCTTCAGCATGTATGACCTGGATGGTAATGGCTACATCAGCAAGGCAGAAATGCTGGAGATCGTACAGGTAGGAGCCCTGCCCTGAGAAAGAGAAAGGCTCATGTTACAAGGCCCAGAAGGCACCTGGGAGGACATAGGACTGAGTGTGTGATCCGCCATGTTACTGGGCCAGTTAACTTGGCCCATTTGGTGGTTTTAAAAAAACTAAATTCGAATTTGCATGCACAGAAATTGCATAAGCATCTACATTGGTTGGAATCTCTTGAAAACTGAGGAGCCCCAGCTCTACTGTCTGCACAGTCTGCCTGTTAGCCATTACCCGTGCTTTCGGGTAACTCTGAAAGGGCTCTCCTGTTGGCCATCCTTTCTACAGTCTTCCCATTGGGCAATAGAACAACCTGCTCAGACATGGTGCCTTCTGAAGTTGTGTTAGTAATGAGGCCTTGGCTTGGGTGCCCACATGCATTTTTCAGGGACTGCTCCTGTAGCTTTGGTCAACAGTCAATATAAGCAGTGTCTTTACACAAGTAAAATGAAACTGCCTGGTCATGGAGTTGTTTTAAGATTAGACATAACTCTCCCTGTTCAATTCTGTCTTAGTCACTATTCGGTTGCTGTGAAGAGATGCCATGACCAAAGCAACTCTTATAGAAGAAAGTATTTAATTGGGGGCTTGCTTACAGTTTTGGAATGTCAGTCCATGACCATCATGGTAGGAAACGGACAGGCATATGTAGCACTAGGGCAGTAGCTGAGAGTTTTACATTCTAATTGATAGGCAGCAGGCAAAAAAAGGGTGGAAGGGAGGAAGGGAGGGAGAAAGGGAGGGAGGGAGGGAGGGAGGGAGGGAGGGAGGGAGGGAGGGAGGGAGGGAGGAAAGGAAGGAGGGAAGGGAGAGACAGAGAGACAGAGAAACTGGACGTGATATGGGCTTTTGAACTCTCAGAGCCTACCCAAGTGACACAGCCACTCCAACAAGACCACACCTCCTAAGCCTTTCTAAACAGTTCCACTGACTGTGGACCAAGATTTCCAGCATATGAACCCACGGGTGCCATTCTATTTAAACCACCACAAATGCCTAGCCCAGGGCCAACCACATAGTAAAGATCATCGCCATTAATTTATAGCTTCATAGACTCTTGAACAAACACAGGCTCTGGACTTGAAGCTCTGTCCCATCCAGGATGCAAATAGAGAGAGAGAGCTTCATTGTTTTACTAAGAGACATTGCTCCTGGCCTCCCTGAACCACTCATTTCGAGTACATTCAGTTACGTGAACGGGAGAAAGTGATGGTGGTAGGCTAGTGGCCATGGCAGCTTGCTAAGCAGTTGGTAGGACCCAGAGATGATCCTCAGGAGATAAATTCAGTACTCAGGAGATGTTAAGAGAGCTTCAGCTGCAGGCATTACTAAGGACTAAGTGGGTGACAGAGCCAACAGGAGCTGGCTGCCACCCACAGTCTAGGCAGGTGGGAGAAGCTCAGTAGAGAAGCATCTGGTGGCAGATGGGCTCACAGTTCGGAGGTCAAGTCCATCCCAGCACATCTGGGCAGATGTCCTATTGAGAGAGAGAGCTGTTGCCATGAGGAGGTGGTGCGGTGCTGGATGGGGACAAGGAGATGAAAGAACTCAGCCGCTGGTAGGAATGGGGTTAGGTGGAGGGCGGCTAGCTTGCAGAGAACCTCAGGGACCATGACAGTGGAAACTGGACAGAGCCGAAAAGACTACTGAACCTTTCAGAAGGATGGAGGGAGGAGCCTGCATGGCACAGGACAAGCATTGGGAAGATGCAAGAGCAGGGGTCTCAAGTGGCACAGCTTCACCCAGGAATAGCTCTAAGCTCTGCCAAGCACTTCTCTTTTCGGAATGGCCACCAGTTGCTGTCCCCGGGCGGTGACATAAAAAGGCTACATCAAAATAATCACTTGGTGATGCAGATCTTAAGCAGAAATAAAGGGCTATCTCCCTTCCCCTGCAAAGGGAGACATCTAATGTAAAAATGGGCAGATAAAGGGGTGGTCTTGAGAAATAGGTCAGTGGTTAAGAACACTGACTGCTCTTCCAGAGGACCTGGGTTCAATTCCCGGCATCTGCATGGCAGCTCACAACTATCTGTAGCTCCAGTCACAGGAGATACAGTGTCCTCTTCTGGCCTCTAGAAGGCACTGCAAGCACAGGACAAACATGCAGGCAAAAATACCCATACACATACAATAAAATAAAAGTGTATTAAGAGAAAATTATCCATTATCCCATCCTACCCACAAATCTTTTTATAATTTTTAAAAAGTTTTCTTTGTGGGTAGGATAATTTTTAAATGATATATTTCTTGATAATTTTTAAATGACATATTTCCTGGTCCTCTTACCATGCATTAAAAATATCCAATTAGTTTTATAAAGTATATGTAATTTTCTATTTTCCACTTTCATCTAGCATAGTAACACAAGCATCTCTGTTTATAAAGATGTCTTATAAAATGTTTAATAAAATAGTCAATGGCTGCATAACAATCCTACAGTATATTAAAATTACTTAATTTTCTACTGTTGGAGATTTAGGCTACTTCTAGTTTTAATTATTAGACAAAATGGTTTATCTTTTTTAAATAAATCAATAAAAATTTCTATATAAAGGGCTTTTTTATATTTCTAGGGTTATTTTCTTAGAATAGAATCCTAGTAACCAGGTCAGCGTGCTTGAGTATTTCTAAGATCTCTTGGTATGTCCTGTCAAAGTATTTTTCCTAATGCTCCCACAAGCATATGTATGAATCTCCATATCATTTACATCATAGAAATTCTTTATCTTTGCTAGTTTAACAAAAATTAAAATTTCAAGGTTATCCACTGTGTTCTATTTCTGTAACTATAGCTAAAGCCTCACACAATCACCTTCCAAGGAAAGTCGCTTTGTTTTGACTTAACAGCTTTGGAGGTTTCAGTCAGATCCGTGGGTCTGGGCCTGTGGTAAGGGTCGGGAGCATGAAGTAGAGAAAAACCATTCACCTCATGGCCAGAAAGCAACAGAAAGAGGAAGCGACTGAGGTCCCACAATTTCCTTGAGGACTTACTGTCACCCCAATCACGGGGACTCGTCCCCAACAGCCCCTGTCTCTTATTGGTGGGCTACCACCTCTCTGTAGTGCTACTACTCAGGACCAAAGCTTTAGAGACAGAGCTTCTGGAACACGTGACATCAGCTGTGGCTTTCGTATTAATTAGGCTTTCTGGGTGTTGTGTTTTATGGTTTCGTCCAGAGACCAGAACAAGGGGCTTCGTGAATATGTGGCAAACGCTTTCAGTTAGCTACAGCTCGGCCCTTTGTTTTAAATATGAAATATGTGCCACAACAGATATGATATGGAGACATTTATTATATGAGCATGGGAGGGTTACCCCAGAGAGGAAGAGGAAGGGAGAGAGAGACAGGGAGGGAGGGAGAGAGAAAGGGAGAGACAGAGACAGAGACAGAGAGAGGGAGAGGGAGCGAGAAAAAGAAACAAGAAGAGCAAATGAGGAAAAAGATTTAAGAGAGATGAAGAGAGGGAAGAGAAAGGGATGAGGTGGGTTTGTTCTTTTACATAATTCTGGGCAGGGGCACGCCTAGTGGCAGGCAGGTGATGACGTCATAGGTTGCTAGGTAGACTGAGGCAGTATGCTAACCCTTTGCTGTATTCAGAGGGCCAGACTCCACCCTTGCAAGAGTGCAAAGGGCTGTTCTTCCTAACAGGAATCTGAAATAGAAATGCCCACAATCCACAGTGTTACCCCTAACATTTTTTGCCTGACTTTCCTGGTGGGTTTTGCGCCAAGGCTGAAGGAACCATCAAAGGACATGAGCTTAGAGCAATGGAGGCTCAGCTAGCTATGTGCTCACCTGCTGGCCAGAGCTCAGCAAGGACCCTGGCAAGGGTAACAGTGTCCAGCAAGGGCCCAGTGTCCCCCTTGCTTTGGAATGTGGTTTGGAAGGGAAAGCGGGAAAACTGCAGGGGCTTGCAGAAGATGCGAGTGGACACTCAGACCCTGGAGAGCCTTCTGCCACGGTCAGTGCAGAACACAAAGCACGTTCCTCACTGTAAAGTATCCAGACTGCTCACAGGCCCTCATAAGTGTCCAAATCTGAACTTCAGACGTGCCTATGTGACCTTGAAGTTCTTAAGAAGCCTGCCAATGGAAGACGAAAAACCCATCAAATGTTATACACCTCCATACTCTTAATGGCTAATATTCATAATTGCAAATACCTCAGGCACCCTGAAGTGACTTCAGATCATCAAAGAGATTAAATTAAATTTCAAACCATTTTTATACCAAGCGCTACTTTACAGGCTGACAATTCACATATTCCATCTCATTCTTATGTTAATCCCTATTTTCAATTATCGGGGATGAATTGGAATTCAGTATAGAAAGCCCTTTTAGGGATCTTCATGTCTTTGTCCTGGCTGGTCTGTGCCATTTAGGAAAACATTTATTTACTTTATAGCAGTTGCTTGTCTGCTGAGTTCCAGTGGTGAGTGTGTGTAAGCAGCTGTCAGGAAGCAGTGAGGTGGGGCCTGGGTGGCCATTGCTGGGAGCACCATAAACAAACCACTGGTCTCACTGCTAAAGGAGCATCGACAACTAAATAGCAGCTCCTGAATGCAGCTCCCCAGCTGGGGCCCCATCCCTCCAAGGCTCAGAAACTCAAGCCATTTAATGGGGGGAGGGGTGCAAAATTATGACCATTTACCTACAAATGCTAACAGTTGGTCGAGGGTAGGCCAGGATGAAAGTGAGTCTTTGACTGGGCGTTGCCTAAAGATGGTGGAATGCTGTTCCGAGATCACCTATTTGCTGTGCTTAGGTATTTCCTGTGACTTAGCTTTGCTCGGTACAGAACAGCATTTGTGACCAAGAAGAGCTAGGATTCATTTGTACTTCTTGTTTTGATTGGTAGGAGAAGGCTAGAATTTACCACACTGCTATGAATTCTGTGTGGTGCTGAAGCTGGCTGAGTTATCTCTATGGCTGCTAGAAGCCCACAAATTGTCATCTTATAGTTCTGAAAGTCTGGACTAAAATGAACATGTCCTCAGAGCTGAAGCCCCTTCTGCAGCCATTTGGAGAAAAGACTCCTTACCTTTCCCAGTTTCTGGGAGCCGCTTGTGTTTCCAGCTTGTGTTCCTGGTCAATTACCTCCTCAGTCAGCTGCAGGGACCCCGGGGACCGCTGCTGTCCTTCCCTCTTCCGCTCACGCATTCATTCATGCAGTTATGAATACCAATTCTCAGTCCCTCGTGCTTTTGCTGGGGCCATGTGTGGAATCTAGGCGCACCCTCCTGTCTCCATCCCTGTGACTAGTTCATCCCGTCTTGTGACATCTCTTTACTGTGTCAGGTAAGACAGCGCCAGGTTCCAAGCATTAGGATATGGACACACACGGAGGAGCATTACTCAGTCAACAGAGTACAGGTGTGGCTCTTGCTAAAGAAAATTATTTATTTTCACTATTTTCGATGTGCCATCATCTGGATGAGCAAGTCAAACCATCTGGGAGTTTGGTGTAGAGCCCTAAATGAACATTTTTCTTCTTTTACATTTATGCGTCTGATTTCCCTTAAGTGACAAATTAAGGCTCATGATTTAGGCTGGGTTTTATTATGGTGCTGAAGCACTTCCTTGAGTCTTAAAGCAGGTGGCAACTGTGACCTTTCCCCCCTCACCCCCCCCTCACCCCCGCCATACACTAGATTCTCTCCTCTTGGTGGCAACAGTTGGCCTGTCACTTTATGAGGAAGGAGAATCCTTTCTGCCCTTGTAGTTCCAAAGCCTGACCTGCAGGGGGCAGTCTGAATGCCCACACACCCTCTGTGGCACAGGCAGAGTGTATGATAGCTTGAACAGCATCACCAGTTCTCCCATGGGTGCCTAGAACTTGGAGCTGTGGGAGACAGGAGCAACTCTTGGGGGATGGGAACACAGCATCCAGTGTGACAGCAGGACTGTCAGTGGTTAGATGTACAGGAGTCATACTGCATCAGCCTTACACCTGACTGTGAATGACAAACATGGGCTGCAGGCCGCAGCCACCTTCCCCCAAAGCAAAGGAAAGTAGGACAATGTCACCTTTTTTTTTTTTTTTTAAGATTTATTTATTTATTAAGTATACAGTGTTTTGCCTGTATGTGTGCCTGCATGCCAGAAGAGGGCACCAGATATCAGTATAGATGATTGTGAGCCACCATGTGGTTTCTGGGAATTGAACTCAGGACCTTTGGAAGAACGGGCACCGTTCTTAACCTCTGAGCCATCTCTCCAGCCCATCATCTTTTATATATATATAAATTTATTCATATTACATCTTAATGGTTATCCCTTCCCTTGTATCCTCCCATTCCTCCTTCCCTCTCATTTTCCCCTTACTCCCCTCCCCTATGTCTGTGACTGAGGGGGGCCTCCTCCCCCTGTATATGCTCATAGGGTATCAAGTCTCTTCTTGGTAGCCTGCTTTCCTTCCTCTGAGTGCCACCAGGTCTCCCCCTCCAGGGGACATAGTCAAATATGGGGCGCCAGAGTTCATGTGAAAGTCAGACCTCACTCTCCACTCAAGTGTGGAGAATGTCCTGTCCATTGGCTAGATCTGGGCAGGGGTTCGAAGTTTACTGCCTGTATTGTCGTTGGCTGGTGCCATGGTTTGAGCACCTGGGCCCAGATCCGCCCGTCATAATGTTCTTCTGTCATCTTCTTTCTAAAACTGCAACCTCCCTACCCTCCTTTCTCATCTATTATTGGCCACTTGCAGGTTCCTTAAGAAAAAAAAATTGACCACGAATTTACTTTTGTAATTAGACAGTGGAATGAACAAACTATCTAGTTTCTTCTGGAGTGGGTGAGGTATGTTTTTATCTATCAAAAGTTTGGTCTGTTGGCTTTTTATCAGCTTTGGAATATTTTTAGTAATTATGCTTTTGAGTCTCTTTCCCCCCTCCTTCAGTCTCTAATTATGGACATACTACACACAACCCAGTAGGGTGCTGCATTGCAGATGTTAAGTTTTCTCCCTTTGGTCTTGGGTAACGCCTCATGTCTATATCAGTACTCTGATTTGCCGTCAATCTCACTGTGTGTATTTTCCACTTCAAACATTGTAGCCTTCACTGCTAGAAACTCAAGTTGGGTTCTTCCTAATGTCTTCCCCTGTCTAGTTTGGGGGGGCATAATGGAGCACAGTTTTTGGTATGGGTTTCTGCGGCCTTCTGCTAATTGTAATATCTAGGTCAGTTCTAGGCCACTGGATGGAATTTTCTCCACCCTTCTGTGTGGAGTGATACTGTTTCCCTGCATGACTACTAATTTTTTATTGGGCACCAGACACTGTAAATTTTACGCTGTTGAGAACTGGGTATTTTTAAAATATAACTATCCATATGTCTTGTTCTAAAACGTAGTTAAGTTGCTTGGAAACAGCTTGAACTTTGTAGATTTTGCTTTTAAAATCTGATAGGTGACGCAGAGCAGAGATCATTGGTTGCTGGGAATTGAACTCAGAATCTCTGGAAGAACAGCCAGTGCTCTTAACCACTAGGTCATCTCTCCACCCCTGCTGTGTTTTTGTTATTGTTGTTGTTTTTTTTAAGTAGACACTCACATACCTCAAAATGGTGTTTGTAACCTTGCCTAAGACACTATTCCTGATTGGCTGATTAAAAGGCCTAAACCTGGGCAGGGCAGAATGGGGTAGGTGTGGCTAAAGTTCACAGGCTTGCAGGAGAGGGAAGGATCTTGGGAGGAAGCAGACAGCTACCAGAGGAGGAGAAAGAGGAGGCTCACCATAGGATAGGAAAGAGCCGTGTGGACAAGATGAGGGACTTTGAAGTTCCACATGGAGAGAAAGGGCCCGGATGAACGACATTAGCAAGTTTGGGATTGTGGAAGGTAGGTAGCCACATAGAAACTATGAGAAGCAGATGGCATGGGATGAAGGCTGGGAGATAATGGAAGGCAGCTTAGGAGTTAATATCTGCCCTGCCCCAGGTAAAATAAGACTATTCTAAAATATATCAGGTGTCTGTGTCTTTGTTGATGTGAACATGGATTATATAATACCATCATAATAATTATAAGCCTAACAATAAACATTTATTAAGCCATACTTTAAACTAACAGCAACAGGGTGCTAATTTTACCAATGCTTTGTAACAGAAGGATTGGTTTGGGAATTGCTGGGTTCAACAGGATCAGTGGGTATCTTCAGTGCAGAAATCCTCAGGCCTTTTAACACGTGCGCTGTGACATGTCAAACATCGTTGAAACATGTTCCCCCCACCCAGTTCAGGTGATGGCTGGTCTTAGGGCATCTTGAAAGATACATTTCTTAAAAAGAGTTTTAGGGGCCAGGTGGTAGTGACTCACACCTTTAATCCCAGTACTGGGAGGCAGAAGCAGGCAGATCTCTGAGTCTGAGGCCAGCCTGGTTTACAGAGGGAGTTCTAGGACAGTCAGGGCTCCACAGAGAAACCCTATCTTGGGAGGGAAAAAAGGCCTTAGGGAAAAGCACAGTAGCCTCGGTGTTTGTCCCGCCTGTGTGTATAGCTTTAGTTTCCAGACACTTTCTGTAGACCGTCTATTGTCCATCACCCTTAAAATGATGAAAAGGCTTTGGGCTGGCCTTTTAAATAGTAAGCTAAGGTGTGGGACGCACAAGTCAGTGCAGGCTTATAAAGGAAAAAATTGGAAAGTGGATTCAGACCCTACTTTGAGCAGGAAAAACTTAGAGGTTATTTTTTTTTTCCTAAGTAGAAACCTTCATGAAATATGGTATAAGAATGAGATGTCTTGATTGAAAAGGGAGTAAGCGGGGCTGAAGAAATGAGTGACTGGCGGAGAGCGCACACGGGCAGAGGATGGAGGTGGAGTCCCAGCCCCCACATGCGAACCCACACCCCAGTCTCTAACTCTAGCTCCAAGGTCTTTGACGCCCTCTTCTGGCCCCATGCTTACCAGGCAAACACTCATACACATTTAAAAATGCTTTAAATAATAAAGTAGAAGGGAGGGTGGGAGTGCTGTTCTCTTGTCAGTAATGGTACCCAAATACCTCAGCAGGACACCGTGAAGGTCAGTGGTTTAGTTTGCCTTTCTGACTGGACATGAGATATGATTTGTATCATTCCAGACTTGTAGACACTGACTGTGTTTTTAAAATAGTTCCAAAAAAGATTTCCATGGTCTCTTACCCTGGTATATAAATCTTTCTAAGCAGGGTGCTGTTTCTTATCTATAACCCTCAGTCAGCTCAGCTTGACTTCTTTGGCCTTAGTCTGCTGTCGGAGAGCCCTGAATGTCTGCTTTTCTGCAGGAAGATCCTAAATTGTCTGGTGAAAAGAGTCACTTTGGTTTCCTTCAGAGAAAATTCCTTAACTCTTAAAATTGTGCCCAGCCTCAGTAGGTCTGCTACCCTGTCAATCCGAAGGGGTTGTTCCCTCAGGAAGGAAGGAAGGAGGGATGGAGGGAGGGATGGAGGGAGGCAGGACCACAAAGAATGGGGAAGGGCTGCCCTGAGCCTAGCAGCTAAGCTTCTGAGTGTCCTAAAACTCCACATTTACCAAGGGACAAGGACAGGACCCGTCTAGCCTAACTAAAAACAGGCCGCCTCTGCCAGGCCCCTTACTGACACCGCTAAAAATAAGATGGGGACGCAGCTTGGTTCCTCCTCGGCTTAATCCTATTAAGTTTGAGGGAAATGGTGCTAATAAAAGACACAGCTGGCCTCAGAGCACTGTCTGAGGCTGTGTCGTTTCTCTCTAGGCTTTAGAGCCCTAGACTGAAGCGCAACAGTCGTCGGCTTTGCCTGTTCCTCCTCTGGGAACGGGGAGAAGAGCATCCTTCCTCAAGGGTGATGGGCTTGTGAGGTGGACACCACTGGGACCCAAAGCCACCCCCATCTGTGCATTGCTGTGGTGCCAAGCACACTAAAAACCTGGCTTGAGGAACAATACACTAATCCTATTGACTAATTGATGCACGAAGGACAAATCCAATCTAATCGCCCTAACAAAGCCTCTTAAGGGAAGCCTCGCCTTTCCGAGTCCACACATCCCTGTGCCCACTTTGCAGCTGCTGGTTAGGCGTGGTCTTGGGGGAAGGCGTCTGCAGTTCTGTTCCTGTTTGGTGCTGGGATGGGAGGGAGCTGTCTGCAGGTTGGCCCCATTTCTCCTTTGTCCTAACAGCCAGGGCACAGGTCTCCTCTCCTCTCATACCCCTGTGTTTGCTTCATCGGGCACTCCTCCGCTCAAGCGGAAGTGCTAATGGACTGACCTCTGTACTATTACTGCTGGCTGCCGTTAACGTCTCAAGAAGCGGGATTTTATTTAGCCCCAGCCTTCCAGGCCCAGAGGTCTCAGAGGCTCAGTGGGTTTCCAAGGAATCGCCAGGGGGCTGAGAAGAACTGAGGTGGAGCTTTCATGATAACTCCTAAGGCGGCATTGCTGGGCTGCCTATGCCCAGGGGCTGCTGCAAAGTGGGACACTTTTGGGGTGCAGTGTGGTATTCTCCAAGTTCCTTTCTAAAGGGCGGGTGAGATGTGAAAGCACAAAGCCCGCCAACTGCTTTTCTTTTTAAGGCCTATGCTTTACCCTCATGCTTTGCCCCACAGTCGGCCCTCAGGGAGGCCTGCCTCCTTACACGGCCCAGTGCCCCAGAACACCTTCTCGTCATACCACACAGCCTCCTCTGCCCACCCTTCCGATGATCTGACCGGTGTCTGCCGGCTTCATGGTAAACCCCCGAGAACAGAGGCAGGGCCAGTCACAGTTCCTGGTGTGCTGTGCTCACACAGAGAAAGACTGCTGAGCATGTGTGAGCTGGGTCTGTGAATGGGGACTGAGAACTGAGAAGGGACTAATCCAAGAGCCGGGGTGGGGGTGGATAGGAGGGGATGGGTGGGAGGGGGTGGGGAGGGGAGAGTGCGGGAGCCTGTAGCATCATGAGGACAGGATGTGGCTGGGGATGAGCTTCCCAATCCACAAGTCCATACGTTTGTCTGCAGTCACTGCTATGTATCCACAGAGCATTTGTGGGGTGTCAAGGGGGAGAGGCTGCAGCTGTTGGCCGACTCAGAACGTGTAGGGGTTTTACACGAGTGTCAAATTTTATGTGTAGATGCGCATTTACAGAGGGAGGGAGAAGTGGAAGAGGAGGGAAGGAAAGAAAAACGAGGACAAAGAGGGAACCTCATAAAGAGAAGCTGAGAAGAGGAAAAGTAAGAAAAAGAGCGGGAGAGTAGGGCTGGAGAGATGGCTCAGTAGTTAAGAGCACTCGCTGATCTTCCTAAAGGTCGTGAGTTCGATTCCCAGAAACCACATGGCAACTTCCAACTGTCTGATGCCCTCTTCTGGTGTACAGAGGTAACTGCAGACAAAGTACCCATATACATAAATAAATTTTTAAGAAATGAGTGTGAAAGAAGGCAAGAGCAGTCGCTCTTGAACAAACTCTCTCAGCTGATGCTGTCTTGTAGCCTGATGAGTAGCCAGGCATGACTGCCAGTCACTGAAGGAAGGTGTACTGGCCAACTCTAATGTAGTGTGAGTGAAATGAAATTATTACAGAGAGATTGCTACGGAGCTGTTTGTTTGTGCAGAAGAAGGGAGATTACACATTAGGAAGAGAGGAAGGGAGGGAGCGAGGGAGGGAGGGAAGGAGGGAGGGAGGGAGGAAGGGAGGGAGGGAGGGAGCTGGGAGCGAGGAAGGGAGGAAGGGAGGAAGGGAGGAAGGGAGGAAGGGAGGAAGGGAGGAAGGGAGGAAGGGAGGAAGGGAGGAAGGGAGGAAGGGAGGGAGGAAGGGAGGAAGGGAGGGAGGGAGGGAGCTGGGAGCGAGGGAGGGAGCTTCCTGAGACTGGGTCACATTTCCATCTATCCTTAAGAGTGGGCAGTGGAACCCTGAGATGAGAAAGGAGTGTGAATGAAGCTACTGGTCTAGGAAAACTGAGTGTGTACATATTGATCAAATGGTGGGAGCCTGACAGAGCCTCAGGAGAACATCTGACTACAAGACGCTCCTGGGCCAGTCACAAACACAAGTCAGGAGAGAACCTTCTAGAAGCAAAACAGACTCAGCAGAGAAACAACTAGGTCCAAAAGAGACTGGGGAAAGACAATTATAGTCTGCTGAAGACTTCTGGCAAAAATAAATGCCTCTGTTCCCTATAAATATTCCTCAACTGACACCTTGGCAAGGCCTGAGATGGACCAGTTGCTTGGCCTGAAAAGAGGCCGTGCTGGGGTGAACTGGTGAGGTCCAGATACTGTGCTGCTATTGCTGCTTTGAGATTCCTGAGTATAAGAACTCATAAAACATAAAGATGCTCTAAGTCCAATGTGGGCATGTGTGCATGCGTGTGTATTTTGCCCCTGGTCCCATTTTGTCTTGGTCTGGAATTAACAGGAAAGCTTGGAGATCTCAGGATCTTTGCCTTCCCCTTTTTTAAAAAAAAGCACTACCTCCAGGCATGGTGGTACCCACCTTTAATCCTAACACTGGGGAGGCAGAGGCAGACGTATCTCTATCAGTTCGATGCCAGCCTGGTCTACAAATCAAGTCAAGGACAGCCAAGGCTACACAGAGAAACCCTGTCTCAAACAAAACAAAACAAAACAAAAAACCCACCACCACCACCAAAAACAACAACAACAAAACCACTATCTCTTTGGCCAACAACTTGGCCTCTGGTACTAACCCCGTAGCATAGGTGGCAACACAGATGGTCCAAGAGAAGGACTAATTATGACTGTGTTTTTGCCTGCAGGGACACTTTGGTGAGTACATTCCAGGGAAGCTGGCTCTGGCTGAGTTTATCCAGCATCAGCCATCACCCTGAACAGGAACACCATGCTAGCCTGGACTGGCCTCCCAGAGTGACTCACCATGGGGTGTCCCTGGAGTTCAGCAAGGGCTGTGTCTGTGTTTCTGGCAGACACAAGAGTGTGCCTCAGGGGTCTCTGAGGGATGGGATCTGCCTGAGGGGAGCTCTAGAGGGTGAATCCACCTTTATTCTTTTTTAAAAACACATTTTTATTGAAAAATAAAATAATTCATATTACATCTCATTTGCTATCCCATCCCATGCATCCTCCCATTCCTCCCTCCCTCCCGCTTTCACCTCATTCCTCTTCCCTAAGACTGTGACTGAGGGGGACCTCCTCCCCCTGAATATGATGCTAGGGTATCAAGTCTCTTCTTGGTAGTCTGCTATCCTTCCTCCGAGTGCCACTGGGCCTCCCCAACAAGGGGACATGACCAAATATGGGGCACCAGAGATCATGTGAAAGTCAGTCCCCAGTCTCCACTTAACTGTGGAGAATGTTCTGTCCCTTGGCTAGATCTGGGTAGGGGTTTGATGATGACTGCACATATTGTCCTTGGTTGGTGCCTTAGATTGAGCAGAACCCCTGGGCCCAGATCCGCCCATCATAGTGTTCTTCTTGTAGGTTTCTAGGACCCTCTGGATCCATCTATTTCCCTATTTCCTATATTTTTCTCACCTAGAGTCCCAATAGGATGTCCTCACCTCTATCCCACTTTCCTGGTAAGTGAAGACTTTGATGGGACCTGCTCCTTGGGCTAGTGTCCAGTTATAAGTGAGTATATACCATTTGAGTCTCTCTGCGTCTGGGTTAGCTCACTCATTATGATCATTTCTAGTTAAATCCAGTTGTCCACAAATTTTGGAAATTCCTTGTTTTTAATAGCTGAATAGTATTCCATAGTGTAAATGTATCCTCCTTTATTCTTCTTTTGTTGACTGGGAATAGAACATGTCTACAATATTTTAGGTATTTCTGATAGAGTTGCTTCTAAACAAGAATATAAAGCAAGGAAATTTAACCCTTAATGTCACTCTTGCCCCACATTTCTTCTCCTTGGTTGTCTTTCCTTCCCTGTTTTTTCTAGTTATGCTGATTTATCTAGAACTCCAGAAACTTCTGGAACTTTCTGGAAAAACACACTTTTTCTTAAATTTTTCTCCCATGGCTGAGGGGCCCAAAGTAAATCAGATTAACAACATCATGACCTGAAGCTCAGAACAATGACTTCATCTTATTCTTCCCAAATACAAAGTTCCTTTGATGTGTGAGGTCCTTGAGCCTTTCCTGGGCATTTGCAAAGGCTGTGGTGGGGGATGGGGGCATATTTTCACTTCTGCTTACACAGTCTTTCAGTCAAATCTGTTTACTCCTATCATATCTCACAGATGTCTATCTCAGCCTGAGACTGCAAAGTTAACTATAATCCAAAACCCTGATAGCACCTGCTTTCCCTGTCTGAGCTGCTGGGGTCTATAGAGAATTGTGTGAGCCCCTAGCCACACACTGGAGGGGGAGAATGGTGCTGGACGGGCTGAGAGAAGGAATAGTGTCTGCCTGAGAGAAAATAATGACATGTGTGTAAGCATAGGTTTTCCATCCGTGCCCCAGTTCATGAGATAATGACTTTATTATTTATGGATAAATGCCTAGACAATAAACTTTGGCTCATTCCCAGACTAGCTCAAAACTTATTTTACTCATTTATCCAATTGATGTGGGTCACATGGCTGATTACCTCTCCTCGGTACCATGCGTCCATCTTCCTCAGAGTCAGGGCAAATCTCCCAGACTCTATGCCCCTCCCCCCCTTCTGAAACTCCCATCTCCTATTTCCTGCCTCAGCTAATAGGCCATCTGCTTCTTATTGGCACGTGCTGTCTTCATATAGTACACAAGAGATTCTCTGGCAGTCAGGTGTCTGTCATCCTCAAGAGGCCAGGGTTATGATAGACCCTGCTTGTCTCTGAGCCTAGGGGCGGTATGAGGGCCTGAGCATGGCAACACCCGCATGGCACATGTTAGGAATACAAACCCCAGCCCTGACCGTCCCAAGCATTGCTCAGACAGTACCATAGCTGCTAGGAACTCCTTTATACACACAACACATCGGAGGCAGCAGTTGTGGGCTCATCTGCCAGTTGGCACTACCGAGGGTGTCACTGGCGGAGGGCAAGTTCTACAGATGGCCTTCTTCTACTGGGGACTTTACATCCTGTGTCATACAAACCCCAGGGACAGACCCAGCAGAGCATAGGAACCTCCCTTTCACTCCAGCATTTGACACTTAACAGAGCTACCCTTGGGTTGAACTGTGTTTCCATATTAACCACTCTGTCACTTCTGTCCCTAGGCCATCTACAAAATGGTTTCCTCCGTCATGAAAATGCCTGAAGATGAATCAACCCCAGAGAAAAGGACAGAAAAGATCTTCCGCCAGATGGACACCAATAGAGATGGTAGGAGGCTGAGGAACTTTGCTTGGGCCAGGCTGCTGGTGGAGTCCGGGCAGGGCAGCTCCACTAGAGGACCAGGTGTCCTGCACTGATGCATGGTCCTGCACAGGGACTTGATGCACAGTGATCTGTGAGAACCACTTCAGCTGGGCAGGAAGGAACAGAAGCTGTGTAGACCCTGGAGTTGGTCCCAGTCTGGAGCAAAGGGCCTTGTATTCCAGGCCTTTCTAACCTTCTCCTAAGTTGTCTTCTACCCTTCCCCAGAATAGAATGGGTCTTCTGGATCAGAACTGAAAGGCCACTGAGTCAGGGTTGGCCTTTCCCAGAGGGCTGGATCCTTGTGGCCAGTGAACCAGAGTCTGTGGATGGGTTTGCTGCTTCTCACAGATCCCAACAGCTTTTGTCCTCGCCTTCCTGAGAGGTCTTATGAGCATGCTCTAGATGCTGAGTCCAAGTGAAACTCTCAGATAGTGGGGAGCAGGAGGAGGAGGGTTGGAGTGGTCAGCAGGCTCCCACTGGGTAGAGGGTACTGCCAAAAGTGAAATGCAACTAGCAGACGCACAAACCAGAGTGGAGAGGAAAGGTGGATTTCAAACAAAAGAGACAAGTCTGGTTTGGTGACACAGGAGGTCTCACCGCCCCCCCCCTCCCAGTCTGAAGGGAGCCTGGACTACATAAGGAAGCCTTATCTGAAAAATAAACAAATGAATAGATGTGATTTCTGCATGTTGGGCTGACAAGTAAGATACAGGAGGCCCAATCAATTGACAAACAATGACTTCTTTTTTAGTATGTCTATGTCTGTATGCAATATTTGGGACATGCATATGCTAAGGAATTGCTTGTAATTCAACTGACATTTAAAGTTATTTTGGCATCCTTATTTTTCTCACCAAATCTTGAAATGCTATTGAAAAATAGTCCCTGAGTTTACAGTGCTAAGTCAAGGCTGACCCTTGACAGCCCAATGCTGCCCAAAGCATCACAGCTCTTTAAACAAATGTGCATTTTATTATTTATGTGGATGTATATGCACACCCGTGTGAGTTTGTGTGCACCACATGCATTCAGGCACCCACAGAGATCATAAGAGAGGGTATACAATGCTTTGGGGCTGGAGCTACAGGTGGCTGTGAGCTACCTGCCATGGGTGCTGGGAATCAGACTCTGGTCCTCTGCAAGAGCAATAAATGCTCTTGACCACTGAGCCATATCTCCAGCCAACTCATTTTTAAAACATAAATTCCATTTTCTTCATTATTACTGTGTGGTATTGCATGTATTATCACATGGCCTGTATGAGTGTGCCATGGCGCATACATGCAGGTCGGAAGACAACTTTACGGACTCAGTCTCCACCCCCTCGATGGATCAAATCCAGGTCGTCGGGTTTAGGCAGTGTGTACTTATACCCACTGAGCCATCTCACTGGCCCCAGAACCTCAACCTTGATGTTTAACAATTCTAGTGAGCAGCGTGCAAGTGGACCCTTGTGATGTGTGTAAGAGAATGTTCTGCATAGAGCAAGCCTCCTCCTACACCCACACATGGGGCATCAGCTCCCTGAGGATCTTTTTCTTTGCTGTGTTTCCCCCATGAACTTGCACGACATCCTCTGACATCCTGTTTGCCCTCGTGTGCCTTGATTCACAGCACCTACTTTGTTTTGCAAAGTGTAAACAAACACGAGATTGTTTTTAACATTAGCGAACTTGCTGATATTGAACCACAGGTTTTGGTAGGCTGGGGAACATGCTGGCTTTAAGACCCAGCCTCCCCCTCCTTAGAGGCGGACTAATGATGAGAGACAAGACTCCAGATGCTTGGTTCGCAGGCAACACCAGGGCGTCTGCACAGGATCGAGGGGCCCTGGCTGGGTTCCCATTCCCCGTGGACAGCCGACTACTACTGCCCTGGGCTTTGCTAAAGAAATATCTGCTTAAACAAAGGCAGCTATGGGGATGGAAACAGTGAGTGAAGGAGGGGAGGGACTGTTGAGCACCCAGGAGACTCATTGCTTCAACTCAGGGCTTGGCTTCAGAGCTGGCATCCTGTAATGCCACTATGACCAGAGTCTCCTTAGATTAAAGCATTTCACTGCTGGCCTCTGCCATGAAAACTCTGCACCTACAGGCAAGTCGCCATGCGAGTCTGTAAAGGGACGGAGTTCATGTTGGGCACACCGAGGGCTCTACAGACGCGGTACCCGTGCCCACAACTTCCAAGTGTTCAAACGGGTGCTTCTGCTCCCACGCTCTCATTCTCAGCTGCAGTGGCTGAGCAGGTAGCTTGGAAGAGCAGCTAACGAGGAACGGAAGTGCACAGGGCTAGAGGAGCCTGACAGCCTGGTGTCTGTCTTTGGAAGAACAAATAGAGTGAAGTCTCCAGGAAAGGAGAGAGGACAGAGCTGGGTTAAGGTGCCCAGCAGTCCCATTCCCAATATATCAGTGGAAGTGCCAGGAGTATGTAAAGCTCCCCCTCGCCCACTCACGTCTCCAAAGTGACAGTGACAAAGGACTTTTACTGGGAAAAAAAAGTTGAGAAAGAAGGATACTGGGCATGCAGGAAACCGAGGAAGCCTGGGTAACAAATCTGGAGTCAAAGGGAAGCTTGGGCTATATAGTGAGACTTCCTGTCAAAACAGAGGAAAATACAAGAGTGGTGTGGTGAGGAAACAGATTCCTGGCTCTCTTCTCAAGCCACCTGGGGAGGGAGGGAGAGAAGGAGGGAGGGGGGAGGGAGGAATGGAGGGAGGGAGGGAGGGAGGGAGGGAGGGGGCATAGATGGGGGAGAAGGGGAAGAGAGAAGGGAGAGGGAGAGAGGGAGAGAGGGAGAAGGAGGGAGGTAGAGTGAGAGAGAGAGTGTGTGTGTAGCAGCCCACTCTCTGTCTAGAACACACTCCTTTATTCTCCCAACTTTGAATGAAGATGCTGCTCTCCTCAAGAAGTTGTTAAAAAGAACCTACACCCAAGGGGAGGGGTCTTCTGCAAACCTGAGCTCTCTGGTACACTGTGGCTGAAGGAACCCATGGGCATAGCTTTGCTGCTGCAAGAGCCTGGAACACTCAGACAAGCTGGGCTATTCATTCCTTAGATACTGAGCAGGGGGGATCGGGCGGTTGGGGTTGTTTAGGTAGAGGCAGAAGAACCACTAGGGCAGAGATTGAGGTCAGGGTGAGCCAATGCCCTCCCCCAAGCCCTGGGTCCTGTCCTGGAAGTGGTGACGGGAAATGGCCCTGTGTACTGGGACAGGTGAGGAATGTCATGGTAAACAGAGAAGTGGGGTCCCTGCCTCGTGGTCTCCTGGCCTCTACTGGGGGAAGCTGTGGGCGTCTACTGTTCCTCGGGTGCAGTGTGAAGGGCCACGGCCTGCCACTCACTGCTCCTCTTGCTTCCTAGGAAAACTCTCCCTGGAAGAATTCATCCGAGGGGCCAAAAGCGACCCATCCATAGTGCGTCTCCTGCAGTGCGACCCCAGCAGCGCTGGCCAGTTCTGAGCCCTGCACCCTGAGGACGCTACAGCTGCTTGTGTCTCTCCCAGTTAGCTTTTAAACTTATTTTATTTTTTATTTTTATTTTTGCCAAACAATATTGACGGTGACGCTGTCCCCTCTTCGGTCAGATGTGCCCTCCTGTGACACCCTTTGCCCCTTGCTTCTTTCATTGTGGACATGAGTGCCCAGAGCCCGCGTGCTTGCGGAGGGCATGAGCGAACTCCATGGAATTCTCTGCTGGATGACTTTTTAATGTCATTATTTTTTCCTTTGATTCTAATGTCTCTGTCTTAAAACCCAAGACTTGAGGGCCCGAGAAGGGAATCCATTCAGCCCTGAGATCCTTCCGCAAGCTTGGAGGGGCTAATCTGGGTCTTGTCACATGTGCCCTCAGGACTACAGCGAACATCTGAGGCTAGGGTTTTCACAATCAGGTGACCCTCTGGGGAAAGGCTATTAAAGAGAGTTGGGATGTTGCGCCAAGAGGCCCACTCCCGCCGACCCCAGCAGGATGTAGTTTCTAAGCTGTGAACATGACGACGTGGTAAAAGTTAACAGAGGAGATGGGGGAAAGATGGCTCAGCTGTTCCCCCCACCCCCCCACCGTGGGTTTACACGAGTTGAGCTAATATGAGTTTCTCTGAAAAATCAAACACAGATGGCAACATATTTTAAAAACCAGACCCATCTTGCTGCCTACTTGTGATTTATAAAAAGACTGCTGTATATAAAATATTGGGTATTGCAGACCAAATTAAGTGTCTTGCCTTGTAAATGCATGTTTAGTGGGCGCTAATACAGTCTTAATACAGAAACCCGTTTTAGTAGCTTATTGTGAAGCCAACAACAATGGATATGTCAATGTCTTGTTTTATAAGCCGTATCTGTCTTTGCACAAGTGTACAAGTCAACAGGTGTATTTTGTATACTCCATAAAATTACAAAAGGACGAATGACAAGGGCCCAGCTTTGCTTCCGAATGGTTTTCCAGAGTCAAGATGGCCGGAGGGCATGTGGAAGGCAGCTTTACAAGCATCTTGTCCGTCAGAGCCGCACACTGACAAGGGGCCAGGGCCCAACAGTGCACCAGCTGCGAACGCAGTGATGTTTCTCTAAGCAGATGAATGTTCTAGACCCGGGAAAGAGCAATGAGGGACTCCCTAGCAGTTTAACCTACATCCTTTGTTGGGGAGCCACATCTAGAATGTTAATTTTTTCCTGCTTCCCAGCTACTCTTCCAACAGTCAGGTGTGGGCCAGCCGGGCAGTTCCCCCACAGTAAGAGCCAGCTAGGGAGCCTGGGGTGTGCGAGGGCACAGCCGTGGAGTCGCTACAGCACTCCTCCTCCCTGTGTTCTTTGAATGCAGCAAAGCTGAGGAGCTGCTTGGTCTGGTCACCTCATATACACTACTTTGAAACTGGAAGTAGAAACTTCCGGTTACAAGCAACCAGAGCCTCACAAACAGTGGCACAAGAAGGGCCCAGACACCCAAGGATGTTGGTGGCAGAACCTGCCCAGGAGGAGTCAGAAAGGTCTCTGAATGCTGCCGAGCTACTTCCTGTAGAACAAGAACCACAGCAAGATAAACACAACCACAAGAAAAGTGACCAGCCCGCAGGTCCCCCCACAGCGAGATTCCTAACTGGCCGAAGTTCACACTTGACTGGTGGTTTCATGGGTTGAAATTTTGAGACCTAGATCTCAAAAAAAAAAAAAAAAAATCTTAAATTTTTTCCCCTAGTGTCATTTTCTTTTCTTTTCTTTTTAAACCAAGGCTTGCCAAATCCTGTGGGCCAAATGGTAAAGTCTGTTTTTGAAAAGCAGAATTAACCCACTGGTGGAGCAGGCGAAGGGAGCCAGCACGCAGGTGTTTGGGAGGTGGGCTCATCCACTTGGGCTCTGCCTCAGGTTGAGCCAGACTCTGTGTTTCCTAGAACTTAGAGCTGGGGTGGAAACTGCAGGTGGCCTCCAGAGATTCGGAAACGCAGGAGCCAGAGGCATAGGTTATGAACCCTGCGGTCCCCAGAAGGCGCGGAGAGTTCTGGAACTAGCTAGCCACATTGAGTGGACCCATCTGTCTGTTTTCTTCCTTTTCCTCCCCACCTCTCCCAGGAAGGCATTGGAGATGTGTAATTTTATGCATGCGTGTTTGGGACGACGCAGCGTGCAGAGGACTGAGTGCCTGAAGACAGTCGGCCACTCCTGTGGTGGCTAGGCGTGGCTTTTGCTGTGTTTTGTTCCAAGTAAAGGCAGTCTGTGTGGTCTACAGGACTGGACTAAATGGCCTAGGACTTGAAGGAAGTATCAGAATGCTTGACTGTTCATACCTCGCTTAGGATGGAGAACGGATGCTGTGGGTACTGCCCCACCCCAGCAGCACTCCCCAGAGGGACTTTCTACAAATGAATAATATATATGTCATACTGTGCGGAGTGGTCCCATTATTGGTTGATTGTGTAGCTCTTGCCTGGCATTAAAGCATGTTTATTATTTAATATCCTTGTCTGGAACATGAGATTTTCCTTACTAAGCTGCCAGAGCTGCCTGTGTCTTGGGGAGCTTCCAGGTTTGGGGGTGGAAGAGTTTGGAAGCAGTTCTGGTCCACCACACATGGCTTCCTTCTTTGCTTCCTTCCCAGCTTGGCCTTCAATCCTCCCCATCCCCACCCCCGCCTCTCCCCGAAACATAAAGCACAAAAGCAAACCCCAGGAACACTGCTCAGTCGGGTCTGTAGAAGCCTAAAGAAAGCAACGTCATCGCTTGGTGGTGGCCGTGGCGCACGCCTTTAATCCCAGCACTTGGAAGCAGAGGCAGGCAGATCTCTAAGTTCAAAGCCAGCCTGGTGTACAGAGCCAATTCTATGGCAGCCAAGGCTAACACAGAGAAACCCTGTCTCAAGGAAAACAAAAAGCAATGTAATCTGTTCCCTTCCCACTCTGTCTGAGATCTGGTGGAAGAGCTAACGTGATGGGAAAGCCTGTTTCTCCAAAGCTGTTCACATTCACTGGCCTTGACTGCAGCCCCAAAGACTGATGCTGTATGAACAAGTATTACTATCTTGCTCCCTAGATTACGAGCTACATACAGTAAGCCCCTCATAGGGCCAACTAGACCTTTGGGGCACAGATGTGGAGGAGAGCCTCTTCCTACTGCACAGTTAGTCTCTATGTATAATATCTGAAACGCATGATGTCATCCATGATGGTGATTGTGGGAAGGTGGTCAGAGCCCCCAAGGAGCCTGTATGCCTACAACTCCCCACATTTCTAACTTCATGTGCCTGCTGCCTGGAAACCTTCTGTACTGGATGTTAATGTGTGGCTCACAGTCCAGGACACCCTAGGGTGCCGAGACAGTGGCAATCAGGAGCTAACTACTGGGAGCACCCAGGCTAAGGGAAGGCTTAACTGCATGAATTTTCCAGGGAATAGCTGACGTTTTAGTATTTCTCTGGGAGAAATAGTGAAAACACTTCAATGCAGCTGGACTTGCCAACCCCAACCTTTAGATAGACAGTCACCATTAAGGACAAGATTGGGCCAATGGACATTCTGTCATGGATGGGATGGGGGTGGGGAATAGGGTAGGGGAGAGACTTACAACCTTACCCTGCTGTGCCAAGCTATTTGCAGTTAACAGTTCTCAGGGAAGGGAAGGCATTTCCCTCAGTGGTGTGACTTGGTTAACAGTGGAACAGGGTATGAACTGTCCACTCTCATCTAAATAACTCTCTCTCTCTCTCTCTCTCTCTCTCTCTCTCTCTCTCTCTCTCACACACACACACACACACACACACACACACACACATACACACACACACACACACACACACACACACACACACACACACACGACATGACAGGAGGCCTGGCTAGGAGCAGCAGGCATGGAATGGGGACAGGACAGGGTACCGAGGGATGAACAGGACCAAATGGTGCATATGTGCAAATATCTTACATCGGTATATGCTAACAAAAACACTCACCAGTGCACACCATCCAGGAAGACAGGCAAATGGCTGGTCGGCCCCCCCATCAAGCTGAACTTCTTCAATGGCGGCATCTCATCCCTTGGCTGGGCTCATGTGGGGCGCCCCCCCATCAGTCTAAGTGTGGTCTGTTTGGAAGTGTGTGTGAGAGCTGGAAAGGCACTATTAGCAAAGCCAGCCCAGAGGCGGGAATCCTTGACTCAAAATCAGCTGCACCCTCTACCCCACCTGGAATACCATTCTAAATATTTTAGCTCGTACTCAAGGGGGGATCAGAAATGTTCTTTCCCAAGTGGTGCATAAAGGGTGTCCGATGCCCAATGAACACAGGAGGATGCTCACCCAGTGTCTTCTCACCACGTCTCTCCGATCATTTCTGTTTCGGGGGCCCCCACTCTCTTTGCTCAAATTCTTGATTTCCCAGTGTTAACCATGCACCTACTTATAGAGAGGCTTAGAGAAGCGCAGGGCTGAAGAACTCTTGGGAACAAATGGAGTGTGACCCATGGAGACTCCCCTGGGTTTGGGAGTTTGAGTGGAGGGGGGATGGATACCCACAGCTCACTTTGATGTCCACAAGGAAAGGGAGAGATGTGCTGACCACTCACACCCCCCCCCAAAACAACCCATTCAGGCAGACATGAAGAACAGTCAGACCCAAGGAGGGGGAAGGACATGGGTAGTGACAAAAAAAAAAAAAAAAAAAAAAAAGAGCACGGCCCATTTCTAATTCCATTATCTTTTCAGGAGGTTCCATAATAAATGCCCCCCACGTCAGGTCTGCTCTTCCCCTAGTCCTGATGGGAGCACAAAGGGCAGGGATCCCACTGCGGTTGAAATCAGCCAGGGAAGGCTTTTTTGAGATTTTAGGGCTGTGCCTCGAGAGAGAAGTGCTGGGAGACCATTAGTATGCTACTTGTTGGAACAGATGCTCTTGGGAGGTCACTGACGACACCAGCTGGAGCGGTGGGAATGGTTCTGTAACCAGGGGGAACCACAGGAGTCCCAGTATGGGTTTCCGAGGGTCAGAAAGTGTGGAGATAGGATTGATGCGTGAGCATGTGGTTTTAGCCTCTCCATGATCAAACAGAAAGAATCAAACAGTGCCAGGGAGAAGGGAGTGGACAGAAGCCACCTGAGGGACCGGACAAGAGCAGCTGTGCTGGGAGCAGTCCAGAGCCACACTGGAGACCTCTTGTTGCCTTTTGGCCCTCTTCTCATAGAAGCCTGGTGAGGGGTCAGGGGGATGTTGGAAGAGAAAGTCTTCATTGTAAGCAGGACCTGAAAGGGCAGTGCAGCCCAGAGCCCAGGCTGCAGACTCCGTCTGGGCAGGCAGAGCGTCAGCAGTCACCACACAAGAGAGCAGCAGGCAGCTGTTTGACTCATGTTGTGAATATTTATTTTTTTTCTTCTTAAAAATGTACAAAAAATAAAATAACATATTTATAGTTTATAGATTCCCCCTCTCCCATTTACAAAACCATTAAGTTACAGTTACTCTTTTTTTTTTTTTTTTTAATGTGGGAGCAGATTGTACACATCAGTCTCCTCTGGCTTGTCTTTCAGAAAGGGCCATTCTTAGAATTTGGCACAAACCCTCTTTTCCTGTTGCGTTCTCATGACTGGTAAATGTGAGGAAAAATAAATGTTTTAACTCATTTCATGCATCTCGGGTTTCTGCATTGGGACATGCCTTAGTCTTTTAGGAACCTATTTCAAAATGGCAGCCCACCATATATTTTTCTGTTGGTTCCAATTCCTAAACACCAAGGAAATTTCAACGATGTGTAGAGACACAGAATGTAAAAACACCTGCTTCATGTGCCCCCATCGTTCATGGATTACAAAAAAATATGGTCTTTATTTGCGTGAGATTAACTCGGGACAAAGGCGAGGCAAGCTTTTCTAGCTTGCTGGAGTGATTTTGTTCAGGGACTGATGCTCAGCAGAGCTCTGCCAACACAGCGAGGGGCAGATGCTCACAAGTCCACCAACAGACCTGACACCGTGCCACTATTTTGTGGATTCACATCCCTTGTTCTGGCGACGGCTATCACAAGGACTGTAGTGACTCTGGACAAAGGCAAAGCCATTTCTGGCTTGTCCTCTGCGACCCACAGTTTCCCAGAGAGCCTGGAGAGAAGATAGCCTATTCTGGTTGCTACAGATCGGTCTCCCTCCCCCTGGAAGCCTTGAGACTGCCTCTCGGATCTGCCAATCATGGTTGGTGCTAACCCCAAAGGCTGTAGCACGGGAAACGCACAGAGCGTGTATTCCCAACACTGAGTTTGTCCGTCTTAGATCAGAGACCCACAAGCATCTGGAGGGGCCCCAAGATGCTGGTCCAAGGAGTGGCGTTTGGAGTGGAGGAGAGGACGGGGACAGAGCTGAGCCCAGGATGCAAACCTTTGGCAGCACAATGGGGGATTAGGAGTCCGGTGGGCTCTCAGAAAGGTGGCCCCTGCTATTCTTTGGGGTCCTTTTGGTTATGACACCTATACTCCATCCATTCGATTTCTCTGCAGCTTTGAAGAGCGATAGCTGGGCTAGTGTCAGCCTCAGCTGTGCTAGGCCTCAGAGGCAGATGGGGCAGGAAGGCAGGAGCCGGTGACCAGAGTCTCCGGGAAGACATCAAAGTGCTTCATAGACAAATTTGGACCTTTCCACGAATGCTCTGGGGTAGGATGCGCCTGGTTACCCAAACTAGTGCTCAGCCCGTGGGGGCACATACAAATCCTTAAGCTACAGTGACTGTTCATGGAAGCCATTTCCTCTTGACCCCTCCCAAGGGCAAGGAGAAGGGCCAGCTGGCCTCCCAAAGCTGGTTTCAGAAGCGCCAGGGCTCCCACGCTCTCCATAGACAGGATGGACAGCCTCACCTCTTCCGATCCCCAGAAGCAAAGGGAAGCAATGTCCGCTGTTCACAGCCCAGCCAAGCTGCTGGCTCACTTCGCAAAGCTGCAGTTGGGTTTTCAAAGGGGCCACTTGAGATGAAGGACGCGCTTGTAAACTGAGGCACTGCAGTATCCAGGATCCGCATGTCGGCCAAGCAGTCCCAGGATGCGCATGTCGGCCAAGTAGTTCCGGGATCCACATGCCGGCCAAGCAGTTCTGCAGCAGGTCCCAGCGACAGGGCCCCAGTGTAAATCCCTGTAGAAACTTTGCACAAAGCTCCAGAGGTGTCCCGCACCAAAGCCAAAGGAGGCGCTGGTCATATGGCCTTTCCCAAACAGGTCCAACGACGCGCTTAGACAACATATCACCATGAGATAAGATGCGATGGCCACGAGGGAGAGCCATGTTTGAGGAGAAATGGCTCCATCTGGGGAAACAAGTCCTCAGGCATGGCCCAATGACAAGCCCATCTTGGCATTCACCACAGTCACGTGACACCCCCAGAGTCCTCTTTCCTAGCCTCCTCGTGGATAGAGCAGAATGCTGAGTCTGCAGATGTGCCCCCTCCAGGCCAATGGCAGTAAACTCTCCCGCACACCACAGGTAGAATATATTATTGCAATATTATGTACAAATTATGTACACGGCTGTCAGGCAGACTTTGTGCCCCTTATTACTGACATGGTAGCAGAATGTCTTCCTGTACAAGGCCCGGTGGCTATTTGCTGAGATCCCCTGGAGGTATTTAAGCAAAAATGACCTTGCTCAGAACAATTTGAAGGTTTGGGGCCAGTAAACCGCCATCCTCCTTACCCCTGCCCCCCACGAAGACTGCACCAAGCAGCAGCAGCTCGTTCATCTTGTCCATCCACCCAGGAAATGTGGGGAGGTAAGAAAAGAGACACACCAGTTCCCCAGGCTCTTTGAGATGAGTGGACTGGCTGTGCTTCCTGTCTCCCGTGGAGCTATCGGTAACCTGTAAAGTCCTGGAGGGCCTGGACTCCAGATTCTTGTATGGGGTGGTTGGGGCGGGGGGGAGAGAATGGACAATAAATAAGGGCCTGACAGGCTCAAAGAAATTTGCTGAGGGCTCAAGCGTCAGCTCAGAGCAAGTGGAAGAGTCGGCAGACCCGACAGACCAGCTATCACTATCACTGGGCCTTGGGCCCCGCTCCCTTCCCAGCAGTCTTGTAACAGTCACGTGAGGTGGGTGAGACTGGGTCTCCAGGTTCTGGGGCTGCGGGGATCCCGTCTCGCACCGGAAGGAGTGCACCGAAAGCTCCTATGGAGCGGACACGTGCCCAGGGGCTCAGATCTCCATAAGCGTGATCTTGAAGCCTTCCACCATGCTCTCCATGTTGAGGATGAAGGTGTCCTCATTTGAATAGTGCTCAATGATGTTGTCGTCCATGTTGACCAGGATGCTGCCACAGTTGGGGTGAGATGGGGGTGGGGGTGGGGAAAGAAACAAGACCAGTGAGCAGAGGGGTCCACGCGAGAGCAGCCTTCAAGCTACTCGTGAATCACAGCCCAAACAGGCCCTTAAGTATTTTCATTATGAACCTCAGCTGTCCTTGGCTGGATATGTATGTCGAGTTAAAGATGGTGCACACGGGCTCCACAGCAATTTTAAAGGCAAGGTTTATCATCCGCACTTTGCAAGTAAGAAAGAACTCAGAGGTGGGTGCGGTGGCCCACCTCGGGGAGGCAGAGGTGGGTCTCTGTGAGTTCCCAGCCTGGTCTACACAGAGTCCAGGACAGCCAAGATTGCACAGAGAAACCCTGTCTCAAAAAACGAGCAAACAAATGAAAACGAAAACCAAAAACCCAACTCAGCAAGGTCCCGGGTTCTCCCAAGTACACCCAGCTAATGAACACCTGAGCAGGGTATGAAACCGGCTTTGTCTTACCCCCAAGCTATCCACCTCCTGGCCGTGCCTACTCCAAGGCCTTTTGGATTCAAGAAAACCAACTTCTGGAGTCTGTAGTGTATTTTATTTTTGTTTTCTATGCAAGTGTTTTGCCTGAATTTATGTATGTGTACTGTATGTGCGCATGGTACTCTGGGAGTTCTGAAGAGGACACTGAGTCACCTGAGACAAGATTGCAGATGGCCGTCAGCCGCCAGGTGGGTGCTGAGAGCTGAGACCTGAACCAGGGCCCTGTGGAAGAGCAACGGATGCTCTTAACCAGTAAGGGGTCCCTGCAGTACCTCTATCTGTGATGGAGAAATGCCTGAGCTTGTCTCATTCCAGATGCCTGGATTGCTTTATGGTGGCGTCATAGGGCAATATGTCATAGCTTCCGTTTGTTTTCACAAAAAGAAGAACCACCCATACTTAGCGGGTTGTTGTTAGGGAGAAAAGCCTTGTGCATAGGAGTTTACAGCCCCAGTGCTGTTTGGCCGCATTGAGGCTCTCTAGCCAGGAAGACTTGAGGAGTCTTTCAAAGTAGTAGGCCAGCCTACTGCATTGACGTTGGAAAAAGTTGCAGCACACGTGCATTGAGTTTCTAACAAGGGCTCAAGTTTGCCGCTCACTGAGCAGAGAGGTCTGGATTCAGAGAGCCTGAGAGCTCCAGGTCACGTCTTCTTCATGAAAAGGGTCCAGTGAAGACCTTAAAGGCACCTACTCTCCAAGAGGAAGCCTTAGAAAAGCCTTAAAAGGGGCAGAGCTGAATGAAACATTTGAGCCTTGGGGCTGTTGACACACCCCACCTTAACTGCCCCTACGCCTTGAATCTGTGTTCTGTTTCCTGAAGTCTGACCTGGGGCAGAACACTGTAGCATTTCCTCATCAGTAAACTCATATTAGTGAGAATCAGATGAGGCCCTGAGCGGGAACTCAGAGCCTCCTGGCCACCCAGCCAGGAAGGACTGACTGTTCCTAACAATGTGGGCAAGCGGGTCCGATGACCATTTGAGATTTCATTAATAATTTCCTATGGCCTTGACTAATTTTTGTTCCTACTGTGTCACTAGAAACCAGTGTAAACTGGATCTTTTAGCTCATCGTCCTCAATGTCCCCACCACCTCTAGACCACTCTCGTCTGTTTATAATGCTGTCATTGAATGAAAGTAGCTCAGGTGGCAGGTAAGAAATGCACTGTGGATCTCCCTACCACCAACACTGGCATGTAACAAAAGATAAGGCCACCTTAAAAATCATGGACCACAGAGGTAACAAAAGATAAAGCCGCCTCAAAAATCATGGACCACAGATGTAACAAAAGATAAAACCACCTTAAAAATCATGGACCACAGAGGTAACAAAAGATAAAGCCACCTTAAAAATCATGGGCCACGGATGTAACAAAAGATAAGGCCACCTTAAAAACCATGAACCACGGATGTAACAAAAGATAAAGGCATCATTAAAATGCCTCTCTCAGACAGGGCAGCTGGCTGAGCTAGCTTCTTTCTTACCCCTTTTTGCTCTTCTTATAAAGCTTTGTGATCTTTTCCACTGGCAGCCCATACTTCTCAGACAGCTGAAACAGGAACAAGAGGGAAACAGGTCAGCAGAGAGCAGGGACACAAGTGGAAGCAACGCAGAACATTCCAGCTCAGCCTCCGTTTCCCAGAACGACCTCCTCAGAGCATTCAAACCAAGCCACTTGCTTTATAGATCAGCAAAATGAGGTTCTGAGAAGTGAACAGAGCCCAGACCCCAGGTAGCAACCAACAGGGCCGCCCCCTCACTGGCGATGCCCCCGATGTCCTTGTCCTGCCATCACAGGAAGAGGAAAAGAAACAACTGCAGATAGTCTGTGCAGGGTGTCGCAGGGTTTGTATCCAATACCACACCAGTTTTCATTCTCCCTTTGGAGAGACCTTTTTTTTTTCCCCTCGAGACAGGGTTTCTCTGTGTAGCCTTGGCTGTCCTCAAACTCATAGAGATCCTCCTGCCTCTGCCTCCCGAGTGCTGGGATTAAGGGCGTGCGCCACCACACCTGGTTCTTTGAACAGATCTTAAATCACTCAGCATTTCTGGTCCCATAAAAAAAAAACTCTAATCACGATGTTGGATTAGATAGGTAGGCATACATCAATACGGATTTCAAGTGAGCCAGGTGTAGTAGCGCACACCTGTAATCCCAGCACTAAGACAGAAGCCTGTGAACCTGAGACCAGCACAGGCTACGGTAGTGCACTCCAAACCAACCAGGTCCAAGTGGATAAAAGATTCATATATGAAAGATGAGACCACCAACCACCAAGACCATGAAAGTACAGGGGAAAAAAATAAACAAATAAAAATGAGTTAATTTGGACTGGAGAGATGGCTCAGCGGTTAAGAGCACTGTTCTTCCAGAGGTCCTGAGTTCAATTCCCAGCAACCACTTGGTGGCTCACAACAATCTATAATAGGATCCGATGCTCTCTTCTGGTGTGCATGAAGACAGTGTACTCATATAAATTGAAGGAGGAGGAGGAGGAGGAGGAGGAGGAGGAGGAGGAGGAGGAGGAGGAGGAAGAAGAAGAAGAAGAAGAAGAAGAAGAAGAAGAAGAAGAAGAAGA